>CM060905.1:180952962-181611890 GCA_030737815.1 Allium fistulosum | reverse complement strand
AGCGAAATATCACAAAGTACATATGGAATAATGCTTTATCGTGGATAAGTAGATATTTCACTTTGAACTTTCCCTAGTTAAAACTTATCGGATCTACTTGGCTAATCGGTGAATTATTTAATCTTGAACCGTCGGCCTTTATTGTATATCCAGACAATAAGCTTTACGAAGCATTGATTCCCTTCTCATCCAATCTCTTGGTTGTGTTCATTTTGGTCCTGAACAATTTTTGGTTCTGCGAGTGTTTTAGAGAATAAAAGCCTTTTAATATTCTCATAGAGCCGACCCAGCTCACACTAGCATAGGTGATCGCAACCATTAAGAGTATCCTACATATACCCCACTTGTTATTTCCAAGATATGGTCATCATTAAAAAACATAGTTTTAACCTTTAAATACTTCTGTAGGCATGCATTTATATTGTACACCATAGGAATGGAGTTGGACTATGTCCACGCAAATGCATTACGTCTTGAGTTATTCAGAACTGGTTTGCCTATTGATCCTAGTCCGTGGGATCTCCAGTCGCTAGGATAGGTTTCCGTATAAGATAACTCTTGGTGGTTTAGGCTTTTAAACCCATTCCCCTCGATGCGCAGTCAATTTTCTCCCTTGATAAACCTTTAGTAAATGGATCCGCTAGGTTATCGTTTGTTCTTACATAATCTATGGAAATAGTTCCATTTGAGAGTAAATGCCTAACTGTGTTATGGCGTCGACGAATATGTCGTGACTTTCCATTATACACAAAGTTGTGCGCTCTGCTTAGCGCAGCCTGGTTATCACACATTAAGATCTAAAACAAAGATTCTTTCTTGACCGAACTACAAAATGGAACTCCTCGACTAGACCTCCGCATCGATTGATTCGACTCCATCTCCACCAGCTAGCATTCGGAATCACAAGAATAGCGAACTAGAGCGAGCCTATATAATAGAATGTAATAAAGCAAATTGAAAAATACCCAACATCGACTCGCCCTAATGACTAATGGCTGAAACTCTCTCTTTTCGGTGTATGCATATGGCCGGTACAGGTTTAGGCCAAAATGGAATATCTTCTAAAAAATGACGAAGCCATTCTACTTCTTCGCCTGCTTTATCTAAAGCGATGAACTCCGATTCCATAGTGGATCGAGCTATGCACGTTTGTTTAGTAGATTTCCATGACACTGCTGCCCATGCTAAGGTAAATACATAACCACTTGTGATTTTGATTCCTCTGAATCAGCAATCCAATTTGCATCACTATATCCTTCTAAGACGGCAGGATATTTTCCATAAGGTAAGGAATAATTTATGGTATTTTTTAAATATCCAAGCACTCTCATTAGTGCTTTCCAGTGTTCCTTTCCTGGATAGCTTGTATACCTGAAATCTATAGGCACTACTATTTTGGGCTGGCCCTAAATAGTAACAATCTACTGTTTTTGGTCCAAGTTTGACTTTCTTGGGAGGCGGAACTGGAACTTTTGCCAAGCACCCCCACACTTTGAGGTATTTAAAACTTGGTTTGTGTCCTTTCCATATCTCATATGGAATTGTTCCTGTTTTATTATGAGGGACTTTGTTTAATATGTGTTTAGACATATTTAAGGCTTCCCCCCACAAGTTCGTCGGTAGACCAGAGGTTAAAAGCATGGCATTAATCATGTCTTTTAACGTTCTGTTCCTCCTCTCGGCTACACCATTTTGTTGGGGTGAATATGGAGCTGTTGTTTGATGAATTATACCATTTTCGGCACAGAACTGTTCAAATGGTGATTCATATTCTCCACCTCGATCAGATCTCAATATCTTGATCTTTTTTATTTAACTGATTTTCTACCTCAGCCTTTGTTGATAGTTCAACTATTGCCATCTCCGTTTTAGTTAAAACAGTAAAATTCTTAAGATGTTATACGTCTAGTATACCAAAACAGAGAATAATCAAATATAAACTCGTCGCACAAGTTTATAACTCAGATTTCCACTACACTGGAATTCTGTATTAATTATTATAACAATATTAATGTTGTAAATAAATTACAACAACAACGTTATACTATTTTGAATAAATAGTATAACAAAATTAAAGGATAGAATAACTAGAAATCTAACCGTATAGCGTCTGAGGCTTGTCGTAATAATTTCCTTAAGAATTTTATTTCAAAATTCTCCCAAGATACAACAGACGTAATCTGCACGAGATTGTAATGAGTATGTCAACTCTGTGATATATATGGAATGTTGAGCAGTAGAGCAACGAAGTAGAAGAAATTAGATTTGAATTGAATGAGAATGTGATCAGGATTCTCTTCTATTTATAATTTCGTCCGCACCCCTTCGAACAGCCGCGTCTGCCTGAAAGGTTGCACCCGTTGCCTTTCTTTGCTGCTGCTGTTCATTAACGGGCTGCACTCGTTCGTTCCTGCTGCTGCCATAAGCCGCACCCGTTTGCGTCTAACGGGTCTCACCCGCTTCCGGCTGCATCTGTTCGCCAAAAAACCCACGCCCGCTTCAGAAGTCGCACCTCCTCAGTTGATCCGCATCCGCTTATGAACAGTCGTGTCTATTCATATAGCCTGCAACTGTTAAAAAATCCCGGCCCAGTTTTGCAGTAAAATTAGGATCATATTAGACCCAAACCCAAACTCGAACCCGGCCCGGCCCGGTTCGGTTCGATCGGACTGACGGCGGCGGCGCGCGCGCGTGTGTGGTGGTGATGCATGATCTTCCCCCTCACAACGAAGCAAACATTTAGGTGCCCCAAGGCCCCAACCTCTTCATTACAAAGCCATATATAAACTAGTATGGCTTAGCAATTTTGGCGATGTGGGACTTTATGTATGTTTCATTCATTTTGTTCTTTAGGAATTCCAACAATCCCCCACATGAATGATAATATACATATCCCCCACACAAAGCGAAATATCACAAAGTACATATGGAATAATGCTTTATCGTGGATAAGTAGATATTTCACTTTGAACTTTTCCTAGTTAAAACTTATCGGATCTACTTGGCTAATCGGCGAACTATTTCATCTTGAACCGTCGACCTTTATTGTATATCCAGACAATAAGCTTTACGAAGCATTGATTCCCTTCTCATCCAATCTCTTGGTTGTGTTCATTTTGGTCGTGAACAATTTTTGGTTCTGCGAGTGTTTTAGAGAATAAAAGCCTTTTAATATTCTCATAGAGCCGACCCAGCTCACACTAACATAGGTGATCGCAACCATTAAGAGTATCCTACATATACCCCACTTGTTATTTCCAAGATATGGTCATCATTAAAAAACATAGTTTTAACCTTTAAATACTTCTGTAGGCATGCATTTATATTGTGCACCATAGGAATGGAGTTGGACTATGTCCACACAAATGCATTACGTCTTGAGTTATTCAGAACTGGTTTGCCTATTGATCCTAGTCTGTGGGATCTCCAGTCGCTAGGATAGGTTTCCGTATAAGATAACTCTTGGTGGTTTAGGCTTTTAAACCCATTCCCCTCGATGCGCAGTCAATTTTCTCTCTTGATAAACCTTTAGTAAATGGATCCGCTAGGTTATCATTTGTTCTTACATAATCTATGGAAATAGTTCCATTTGAGAGTAACTGCCTAACTGTATTATGGCGTCGACGAATATGTCGTGACTTTCCATTATACACAAAGTTGTGCGCTCTGCTTAGCGCAGCCTGGTTATCACAGTGTATGCATATGGCCGGTACAGGTTTAGGCCAAAATGGAATATCTTCTAAAAAATGACGAAGCCATTCTGCTTCTTCGCCTGCTTTATCTAAAGCGATGAACTCTGATTCCATAGTGGATCGAGCTATGCACGTTTGTTTAGTAGATTTCCATGACACTGCTGCCCATGCTAAGGTAAATACATAACCACTTGTTGATTTTGATTCCTCTGAATCAGCAATCCAATTTGCATCACTATATCCTTCTAAGACGGCAGGATATTTTCCATAAGGTAAGGAATAATTTGTGGTATTTTTTAAATATCCAAGCACTCTCATTAGTGCTTTCCAGTGTTCCTTTCCTGGATTGCTTGTATACCTAAAATCTATAGGCACTACTATTTTGGGATGGCCCTAAATAGTAACAATCTACTGTTTTTGGTCCAAGTTTGACTTTCTTGGGAGGCGGAACTGGAACTTTTGCCAAGCACCCCCACACTTTGAGGTATTTAAAACTTGGTTTGTGTCCTTTCCATATCTCATATGGAATTGTTCCTGTTTTATTATGAGGGACTTTGTTTAATATGTGTTTAGACATATTTAAGGCTTCCCCCCACAAGTTCGTCGGTAGACCAGAGGTTAAAAGCATGACATTAATCATGTCTTTTAACGTTCTGTTCTTCCTCTCGGCTACACCATTTTATTGTGTTGAATATGGAGCTGTTGTTTGATGAATTATACCATTTTCGGCACAAAACTGTTCAAATGGTGATTCATATTCTCCACCTCGATCAGATCTCAATATCTTAATCTTTTTTCTTTAACTGATTTTCTACCTCATCCTTTGTTGATAGTTCAACTATTGCCATCTCTGTTTTAGTTAAAACAGTAAAATTCTTAAGATGTTATACGTCTAGTATACCAAAACAGAGAATAATCAAATATAAACTCGTCGCACAAGTTTATAACTCAGATTTCCACTACACTGGAATTCTGTATTAATTATTATAACAATATTAATGTTGTAAATAAATTACAACAACAACGTTATACTATTTTGAATAAATAGTATACCAAAATTAAAGGATAGAATAACTAGAAATCTAACCGTATAGCGTCTGAGGCTTGTCATAATAATTTCCTTAAGAATTTTATTTCAAAATTCTCCCAAGATACAACAGACGTAATCTGCACGAGATTGTAATGAGTATTTCAACTCTGTGATATATATGGAATGTTGAGCAGTAGAGCAAAGAAGCAGAAGAAATTAGATTTGAATTGAATGAGAATGTGATCAGGATTCTCTTCTATTTATAATTTCGTCCACACCATTTCGAACAGCCGCGTCTGCCTGAAAGGTTGCACCCGTTGCCTTTCATTGCTGCTGCTGCCATAAGCCGCACCCGTTTGCGTCTAACGGGTCTCACCCGCTTTTGCAGTAAAATTAGGATCATAGTAGACCCAAACCCAAACCCGGCCTGGTTCGGTCGGACGGCGGCGGCGCGCATGGTGGTGATGCATGATCTCCCTCCTCACAACGAAGCAAACATTTGGGTGTCCCAAGGCCCCAACCTCTTCATTACAAAGTCATATATAAACTAGTATGGTTTAGCAATTTTGGCGATGTGGGACTTTATGTATGTTTCATTCATTTTGTTCTTTAGGAATTCCAACAATAAATACTCCATAGCTATACAAAACAGATAGGGGAAAAGGGGTCCCCTTGTCTTAACCCTCAGGTAGAATAAAACAATCCCTCTGGTCTGCCTTCTACCAATATTCAAAATGTAGGAGAGTTAATACACTCATAAATTAAATTTATTAGAGAACCAGGGAAACCCATTGCATAAATCACGAGACAAGTAAACTGTCTACTAATCATGTCATATGCTTTTTGCAAATCAATCTTAATGCACATTTTTGGTTTTCCGGCTTTCTTAAAGTCTCTAAGTAGTTCATCTACCGGTAAAATATTCTCTCCTATATATCTGCCTGGGTTAAATGCAGATTGATATTCAGAGATCAAATATGGTAGGAAAAATTTAATTCTGTCACAAATGATCTTGGCAATTTTTTGATAAAATTGTTAGCACATGCAATTGGCCTATAATTAGATATTAGTTGAGGCTTATCTTTTTTTGGTATAAGAGTGATGAAGTTATGATTCAATCCTTTTGCCACAGAAACAGTTTGAAAATTTTCAGTGACCACCTTAACCAATTCATCTTGTATTAGGTTATAATGAAGTTTGAAGAACATTGTAGAGAAGCCATCAGGCCCCGGACTCCTTACATCGTTGATCTTATTTCCTCAGCAATAACGGGAGAAAATAAATATCTTTTTCCTTCCTCATTAATAATCATTCTAGGCTCTATATGTGGAAAATAAGTAGTAGTGGTCGTAGAGATTGAAGTAATAACTCAGCAATTCTTAAGTTATTTTATCATGATCATATAAGTTCTCACTAGATGGAGAAAGAGTAATGCAATAATTTTATTTCCGTACTGTCGAGTAGACATGCGAGAAAAGGAAATTTTAGAAGAAGTATCCCCCTTTGTAAGCCAGAGGGTTTATGTGACGCCCCACCTCTATACCCACGCTAGCCAAGGACACTACGGGGTAATGCCGTCAACTTGCGCGGAGAATAAGGCTGTTGAGGAGCGACCATCCATGTAACTTCTTTGTGCGAGCACCGATATGTCAGATAGAATAGAATGCATATCTTTTAAGGAGGAAATCCGACATACCGATACAAACACAAAGCTATCACACGGTGGCTATATATATAATCTTCGGAAACAAACATGGAAATAAACATAACAAAAATCAGACACAGACAAATCATATCACAAAGGCGGAAATAGATATGAATATAACACATGAAAGTGTACATCAGAGTAGTGGTCAAATAAGATCCTCAATAACACAAAAGAATAGATACAAGTGCAAGGCAAAAGAATATGTATACATCAAGGAGTCTAAATCTCAAATGTATACAACAAAAACTACTAAACTAGAGTAGTTAGCCAAAAGTCAGAAGATGGCTCCAGATAAGAAGTCATGAGGAAGCACCTGTAAAATCTCAGTTTGACTCGAGTATTATTTAAGAAGAAAATAATAAACGGATCAGTCTAGCTATAAATATCAGATAAAGTGATATAGAATAAGAGATATGACAAAACCGTACCATAACCATAATACCATACTATGATAAGTACGTAATTGAAAATCAACAAGAGATTAATCAATATCACAAGAATCTTCTCAAAGATTAAAAAGAATGTCATATTCTTAATTTAATTCACCAAGCCACAATAAATGACATACATATCAATGCCAACTGAAAAAGGTGGTGAAACATAAATCCCAGAAATCAATAATTAGAAATCCAGAAATCACAAGAAAAGGATGTCCAATCCCAAGCGGGAGCATGAAAACTCTCAAACAATTTGGAACATTGACGCAGTGCAAACGGTACGTCCAATGAACCGGAAAGTCGAGACATCGATGTAGTACAAACGGTACATCAGGTGAATCGAAATACAAAACAATTTGGAACATTGACGCAGTGCAAATGGTACGTCCAATGAACCGGAAAGTCGAGACATCGATGTAGTACAAACGGTACATCAGATGAATCGAAACATTGACGCAGTGCAAACGGTACGTCCAATGAATTGAACATTGACGCAGTGCAAACGGTACATCCAATGAACTGGAAAGCCGAGACATCGATGTAGTACAAACGGTACATCAGATGAATCGAATATTGACGCAGTGCAAACAGTACGTCCAATAAATCGAACATTGACGCAGTGAAAACGGTACGTCCAATGAATTGAATAGAAAGACAATACAATTTAGAACATTGACGAAGTGCAAATGGTAGGTCCAATGAATCGGAAGGCCGAGACATCGATGTAGTGCAAACGGTACATCAGATGAATCAAAGCACATTAAAAGTACATGGGTTGCTAGCCCACAAAGAAGTGAGACGAAGCTCAATAAAATGAAGTACAGTCCTTCACATGGACAAAGAGACATCGCACATTGCTAGTCTAAACCATAAAATGATCGTCATGATCATCAAGAAAGTGTCAATTACACTAAGCCAGTAAATATATGAGTTTAGCTTCATGTCCCATAACCACTAGCTTAACTTAAATATTTACGAACAAACTGTAGATCTTCACTACGAAATTGTCACAAAAAGGGTTCAATCGAACAAGTCCAAGAGCTAACCGATGAAGTGAACGCAAGCGTTTCATACCACTCGTTTTACTAAGTCGTTTAAGTCAATTTCTCATCCGAGTGAAGTAAAGGCTTGTATATACTTAGTAGATTAGAAAACGGTTTGATAAACGAGTTTGGTATTAAAAATAGAGTTGAAAACATTTTGATGAAAGGGTTTTGATATTTACTACTAGTATTAAAACCTTCAAATCTTTAGAGTGACAAGTCACAAAACGATTGTTGAAACAAATTGAATCACATAAAATCACATTCGAAGACGTGAGAAAAATCCAAAGAAATCAATTCCCAAAACCATCAAAGGAAGAAGTTCTGTTGAATGTTTTTCGGATAAGATCCCCTACGAAGGGGAGTACGGGGTTCGACCTAGTGAAGGCAAGCGATCAAGCATGATATGGCAAAACTGGGAATTTTCAGACGTCTGAGGCGTTGGTCCAGACGTCTGGATTTAGTCTCTGGAAATATTCCAGAAAACGATTCAGACGTCTGAAACCTAGAATCAGACGTCAGAAGGCATTCAGATGTCTGGGGAAAAGTCCAGACGTCTGGATTTGGTTTCTGGGAATATCCCAGAAAACCAACTAGACGTCTGAAAACATAAATCAGACGTCTGGAACAATAGTTCAGACGTCTGAAATTAGTCACTGCCCTTTTTTATTTTTCTGCCGTGTGTTATTTTTCACCAAGAGGCAAAACCAGACGTCTGGCATTGACCTCCAGACGTCTGAACACCCAATCTGGGCAGAAATTTACCTAGGCCAAGATGGCCAAAACGTTATCGGAAGCGATCGAGCAAGCAATGACAACTAAGGATTTACGTCTAGCGACAACCCGGCCTTAAAGGCTGTTCGATACACTCCGAATATCAATGTCCAAATGTCCATAGAAGGATTTTCATAAAATTGGACCAAAACACCAAAATTGAAGAATTCGCAAAACCAATTCAAATCACAACAAGTGAACACGAAATAGATGATAGGAATTCATACCTAACAACAAGGATAGATATAGACAAAGACGTGAGATAAAAATCTCACCTTTGAACCCAAACGAATGAAGAAGATGCTTGAAGGCAAGGGAGGATCAACCACACTTCAATCTTAACACAAGAAGCATGAATCTAAGCTAAAAGAGAAATATTTCCCAAATTAGGTTTAGGAATTTTCTGAAATCAAAGAGAGAATGTGTTGGAGAAGAAGGAGATGAAGCTTACCAATGGGTTCTCTTTGAATTTGGAGCTAGAACTTGATTTGCAAATGGAAACTAGGGCTTGGGAATTCTAATTCCCCATTCCACTCACCATTGTTGCTCAAGAACTGAAATGAGGAGGAAGTGAGGGAGAATGGGGAGAAGTGGTTCAGATTTGGGGGTTAAGTTGGCAAAGGGGCTGAACCCAAACCCAAAGTGCAAATGGTCAAATTTTTGACTAGCTCCAAACATATCAAAGTTTATACTCAAAAAGGTCGCAAACGACATTTTGAACTCAATGGAGGTGGTCTCGAGTCCCAATTCGACTGTTTGCAAAAAGTAGCTTTTCGGACAAACATCCGACGAATGATGAAATATTTAAATAAAATATTTAAATAAAAAATCGACAAATATGCGGGTTGTTACAGTTTATCTTTTCTACATTAATTCTTCAGTTTGAATTTTATATTGCTTATTTAGGTCCAAGTTAATATGCATGAGAGTGTCATATAATGCTGTATTTCTAGGTCTGCATCAATTTACTGAAAGATGGAATTAGTCCTCCATTAATTTCTTCACTGCATTACTTTTAGCTGTATCCCTATTCCATTTCTTGAGATAGTCTCGATTGACTTAAAATTGGCCAGTAATTGATGTGTGTAATCCCTCCATGTTGTAGCTTTGAGCCCTTCTGTAATACGCAGTTGGTAACCTTATTTGAAACACCAAGTTTTAACATATCTGAATTGGAAATTTCCGTCTGGCTTGGCAATTTCATTGCATGTGATTAGGATTAGGGTTTAATCACTTAATGTAGTTGGCAAATCAATAGCTGATAAAGTAGGAAATAATTGTAGAAATTCAGGGGTAATCAATACTTTATCTATATTGCTAGCCATGTCCCTTTTCCTCCAAGTGGATTTACAACCCTGCAAAAAATATTCAAAAAGGTTGCCTTGTAAAATACAATTTTTAAAACCACTAAGATAAGGAAAAGGTATAGGCAATCCTCTCTTTTTATCTTTAGGGTTCAAAGCACAATTAAAATCACCAAATACTATCCAAGGCATGTGAATTGAATAAGCATTAGAAATAAATTATCTATAGGATCTCCCTCTTTGAATGGGTATTACTGCCATAAATGAAAGAGAAAGTGCATTCTAGACCTCCTTGATTAGTTAGAACAATAGTAACATGCTGAAAACTCTTATCTGAGATGCTTATGTTCCATATATTTGCATTAATGATGATCAAAATACGACCTTTTGAGCCTATGTAATTGTTATGAATATGCATCCGATTAGGTGGAAATTTCTGCATAAATCTACTAATGGTATTCTGATTTAATTTCATCTCATATAAGGCTATTAGAGATAGCTTCAAAGACATGAGTTGATTGAACACAAATCGCATCTTGTTGTCTATGTTCAATCCCCTTACATTCTACCCATATATATTCATTTAATAGTAGAGGAGCCTCTAGTTTGCCTTTTAGAAAGGGAGGAGGAGTGATTTGTTTCTTATCATGCTTCCTCCTATAATTCACATGCATCTCAACCATGCAGGGAATATTTTTAGGTGGATTTTCATATTTTCCGATCTCTTCTCTATGTTGTGTAACAGTCTCTAAAAATTGATGTTGGTCATCAAATATTTTTGAAGCCGGCAGGAAGTCTCTGACTTATCTGATTGAGTATTTGATGGATCGACATAAATTTATTCAACTAGACTTAGAAGATTCAAATATATGTTAACCCGTTTTTAGCAAAACAGATTTCAACCGGACTTAGAAGATTCAAACGAGGACGAAAAGACTTGAAAACTTGGAGGAACACTTAAAAGGACTAGAGAATGAAGTTCAAGAAGTTTGGATGAAAAATACACTAAGGAGAGATGTCGGTACTGACCTCTCATATAGATACCAACTTCTCATGTTAACCCCATAGGCGTTGTGACTTCTTGGGACACCTCCTTATGGAATTAGAAGAGTGTTGTAAAATGTACAAGTCATTCCGAGCTAAGAAAAAAAATCACTACCGACCTTTTAGGAAAAAAGCTGATACTGGGCTGTTTTGAAGAAAAGTAGACGACGACTTGTTTTGAGCAACCAATGATCGATTAAAACAACATAGGACACATTAAAATGTAGAAATGGACATGTAAAAGGTCTCGGTGCATTTGGATTTAAGCACACATGTCAGTATCGGCACCAACATCTCTGTGTTTCTCATTTGAGCTTGCAACTTCACACATCCTTCCAGGTCGACTTCTTGGCTTAGCATCGACTCTCCTTCTGGCCCAATACGACTACTACCCTTATAAATACAAACCATAGAGAAAAAAAATAGGATCCAGATTTTGGTATCACTACTAGGAACTTTATCTCTTTTTTAACTCATTCCTCTTCACCATAGTCACCAAGGCAGCTACTATAGGCAATTCTAGGACTTAGAACTTGTCTAACCCCTATACTTGTGAGTCTTTCTCTCTCAAACACTTTGTAATTTCCTATAAACAAGATTAAACAACTATAAAGTGGACGCATACTTAGTTAACAGCCAAACTACCATAAAAATCTCCATGTCTTTTTTTTCTTTCTTTTACTCGATTACCGTTATCTATTGTCTTTTCCTATTCTAATAGGGCTAGTGCTTTTAGATTTTACTCTTGGGTGTTGATCTTTTTTTTGGGTTAACATTTTCTTGCTTTCATTGAGAGCAAGAGCTAGATCTAAAGACTTGAAGCTTGAATATGAGATTTGGAGAAGATAAAGAGGCCAATACCATATCTAAAACCGAAGCAAATCCACCAAAGGGGGCAGTCAGGAGATGTTCTCAAATTCTCACCAATCTATCTATGTAACCAAGGAAGAGATAAAGAAAATGCTGAAGGGGGTATAGGATTGGATGATAACTAGACAACAAGAAATAGCTAGAGTTGTTGGAATTCAGAGTCAAGGACAAGGAGCTAATGCGGGAACATTTGGGGTTGGAGCAGAGCAAACTAGAATAATGCCCCATAAATTGAACAAATTAGTAATAACCTAAATCAACTTGGTACCGAGAGAACTACACTGTGGGAAATGTTAGTATGGCTGCTAGAATGCCGAGAATGGACAACACTGGAGCTAGAAACGCAAATTGGAATGTGATTTCGCAGCAATTAGAAGAATATGTGCTAGAGCTACTCTATAGGAACAGAGGATAGAATGAAACCAGAGGAGCACGATAGAACGCTAATATGCAGCAAGTGGAATATGTGCCAGAGTATGTGCCGCAATTCCCCTATAGGAGCAAAGGGTAGAATATCGCTTTTAGATGAAGACCTTCATTGGACGATGAATACTAAATTGCCGAGTTGGTAAGAAGTATAGTGAGGAGAAGACCCCCAGATCAAGGTCTGGAGGATATGAAGAGAAATCCATTCACTTCTAATATTCGAAATGCGAGAAATCCTCCTGATTTCAAGCTTTCGACGCTAGAAATGTACGATGGAAAGACAGATCCGAAGATTCATCTAATGAGATACATCAGACATATGGAAGTGTTGGGTGCATCTAAGGATGTAAAGAGGCAGTGTTTCCTATTATAATTAATGGACTTGGCAGGAATGTGGTTAAGACATCTAAAGAATGGATCCATAAGCACATGGACCGAACTAGTGAGTAGATTCTTGAGACAGTTCAGATTCACGTCTCACGATCGAAGAATGTAATGACGCTGTCAAGCGTGAAACAAAGACCCGTAGAGATCATTAGAAGCTATTTGATAAGATTCAATGTAGTATCAGCTATAGTAGATAAGCTAGATCCATCATTAATCCTAATGGCAATATTATTTGGAGTCGCAAGTAAGACTGACTTCAAAGGAGCATTGGAAAGGGATCCATCCATGGATTTTGTGGAGTTCTACTATGAAGCTGAAAGATATTTGCGTCAGGAAGACGCTGAAGCTGAGAATGAAGCTAATGATGCTGAAGTGAATGCTATGGATGATAAAGGACTGTCCGGAGCGGGAAATGGAAAAGAGAAAGAAAATAAGAGAATCGATGACAATTTCGGGGAACCGTAGCGACAAAGAAGGGAGCCAAAATTCACTTCCTACACTGAGTTTTCTTCCATGAACTAGATGAACATGAAACGAATGAGTGCCGACATCTTCGTGATATGATAGAGGAACTGGTTCAGAGCAACAAACTGCAACAATACACGAGGAACCAAACTACAATGGTCCGAGACTCGAAATTCCATAATCAGGATGAGCGAGAGATGAATTTGATTCCCACATTCTGCTTTTATGTTTCTTTTCTTGCATTTTATTTTTCGTGTTTAGCAATAAAGACAATAATAACCCAGACCACTTAGGCATGTACAAAACATAGATTGGTCCCTAGTCATGCTCTAAGTTGGATGTTTGGAGTTATTGCTTAGGATAATAATAACCTCAGACTGCTTACATGTATACGAGACGTAGATTGGTCTCTAGGCATGCTCTGAGTCGGATGTTTGGGATGAACACTTAGGATTTATACGACTTCTTGGGACACCTACATATTGAATTAGAAGAGTGCTGTAAAATGTATAAGTCATTCCAAGCTATGGAAAAAGTCACTACCGACCTCTTAGGTAAAAAGGATGATACTGGGCTATTTTGAAGAGAAGTAGACAATTACTTGTTTTGTGCGACCAACGATCGATTAAAACAACATAAGACACCTTGAAATGATGTAGGAAAGTAAATGCAAAAGGTCTCAGTGCATTTGGATTTAAGCATACATGTCGGTACGACATGTGGCCGACTTTTGGGCATAGCTCCAACTCTCCTTCTGGCCCAATATGGCTACTACCACTATAAATACAAACCATAGAGTAACCAAAACAGGATCCAGATTCTGCTATCACTACACATGAACTTTATCTTTTCTTCAACTTTTTCCTCTTTACCATAGTCACCAAGGCAGCTACTATAGGTAATTCTAGCACTTAGAACTTGTCTAACCCCTGTACTTGTGACTCTTTCTCTCTTAAACACTTTGTAATCTCCTACAAATAAGATCAAACAACTATAAAGTGGACATAAGCTTAGACAACATCCAAACCACTATAAAAATCTCTTTGTCTCTCTCTTATTTCTTTTACTCTATTACCGTTATCTATTGTCTTTGCCCAATTCTAATAAGGCTAGTGCTTTCACATTCTACTCTTGGGTGTTGACCCATTTATATGCTTAACAATGTTGTGCAATGGTCTCTATAAACTGATGTTGGTCATCAATTATTTTTGAAGCTGGCAGGAAGTATTCTGACTTATCTAATTGAGTATTTGATGGATCAACATAAATTCTTTCCTCTAATTTGTCTACAGGTTTCGTGGGATTGTGAGGCTAATGGGATGTAGAAGAAGCATGTGTGGATGTAGATGTCACTATAGAAGAATTTGCACCATCATCTGGGTCTCGACAAGCAAACTTGATTTGACTATAGTTGACCGCGATATTAACCCCTATAACCGAGAAGATGAATTCTTTATTGATAGTGTTTCATTTTCGATGCTTCAACTCAGACCCTACTATAGTCGTTCGATGAATGGAATGAAACAATTTAACTATAATTAAAATGGATTGTCCTCACTGAAGTTCCATTGTATTCTCAAGTCAAGGGAACTATGTAACATCGTCACTTCAAGGTTGTCCGTTTGACCTTAGTTATACTAACTAACAAAGAACTCTCAAGTGAGTCATTCCAAAGTTATCCAATAAATATTAGTATGTGACACTTGGTGCCTTCCAACAACCACGAGAAATACACTGCCCAACATTTGGAGTGTGTTACGTACTCTAGCCTCAATGAATGAATCGATATCGTTTCTCGAAACATCTTGACTGGTAATATTTAAAACAATATGTTCGTTTTAATGTGAGAAAATTCTCATGAGTACAGAAACTTGTAATTTCTATCACATAATATATCCTTTAAGGATTTCCATCTATATACTTTAAATCAATTTCTTAATATTTATATCACTATATAATAGAAAGAAAAACACATTTTATTTTGAACAAGATTAGAAATAGAACTAGATATATGTAATAAATTACATAATTGCACTTAGGGCATACTCCTAACTCTATCAACTTCACCCAGAGGAATAGGTCTATACAATGTCCGATCCGCAGAACAGGTCTTTATATCTACTCAGTACAACAATAGTTGTATCTGAATACACTAATCTGTCGAATGCCGTAGAAAGGTCTTATAACTCATAAGAATCTTTTAGAGTTGAATGTGCGAGAGTTTTAGGATGAATATAAGCAGAGAACTGATATTTATAATTGAATGTTCACTAATTTTAGGGCTTTTAGAAAACTATGGTTTTGAAATCAAAGAATAAAAATAGAAAGCAAAGTCGAATTTCTCTTTGAAATCATATTCTATTTGTAAGAATTGAAGAGCTACGATGAAGAGTAATATTTTGTCCATTGACATCTAAAAAGAGAGTCACAACTGAAAAAGGAAGAAGAAACGCGACCGTTCAAGAAGAAGAAACTTCTCACGGGCTTCAAAACCTTCAGAATCGCATGCCCCGATGCACCGGTAGGCCTAACCGGTGTGTGTGAAACCTGTAGGATTCTGAAGCCTAAGAATTAAGCTTTCAAAAATTGTAAATAAATATCTAAAATGTATTAAAAATTATTTTTAAGAACCTTAAGGCTTTGGAATATTAAGATGGGATTCTTGTGAGTTTTCAGATATTTCTAAGACAAACTGACTCATATAGTTAAGGTTTTCAAGTGTTTATCCTTTGATGATACTTTGGAAATATAGTGCACAATCTTCAATTCATTTTGAGCTCTGCTAATATCATATCTTTTGTTTTCTTGTTAAGACTAGTGTATGAAGTTGTCATCATGAAAATCCGAGAAATCTTGCTCTAACATTGGTAACCCAAAAAATGGATCAATACCTTGGAGTATGATGTGAAAGCATCAGCCCTGTTAGAATAGAGCAAATATAATAGAAAATAACAGAAAGTTAAATGAGAGACAGAGATTTTTATAGTGGTTTGGCTATTAACTAGGCCTACATCCACTTTATAACTTTGCTTATTGATTTGGTCTTGATAGTGTACGATTACAAAGTGATCGAGGGAGAGTTAGTCATAAGTATAAGTGTTAAACAGATTCTAAGTCCTAGAATTGCCTAAAGGAACTGACTTGGTGACCATGGAGTAGAGAGAGTTAGAGAAATGATAGGGCTTTCACATAGTAACGGTAGAATCCAGATCCGATCTTAGTTGCTCTTAGGTTTGTATTTATAGTGGTTGCAACCATATTGGATCAGAAGCCCACTACCAAAGAAGTCCAAAAGGTAACCCAAGATAGCATAAGGAAAATGGTGATCACCCGAGTTAAGGTCTAGATTTAATGCCAAATTAATACCCTTAATTCGGTACTGAATTTAATCCTTGGGCTTTGGGTGATCAAACTCTTTTGTGTTGAGTTTTTTTGCTTCATTTAGATGCTCTCCATGCAATTTGGTAAGTCGTTGATGAGTCTTGATCAACGTTCTTCCATGACTTGGATTATCTTGTCATTTAGATTGTCACGTCTTCATTCTTAATGACAAGCTTTCTGCAAATCTATGAAACTTCACGAATATGCAAAGGATGACTGGAAAAGCACTTGTGCCGAGTATGAAGGGGTCAAAGTCAAATACCTATATTCGTACCGAATTAAGGTTCCTTAATTCGGGTCGAATTAGCGACTTAGCTCATTTTTGGTTCATACTTCCATGAGTTCCTTCTTTAGTCTTTCTGAGTGTTATTTCCAATTTTCATGTTGTTCCGTCTTCGTATCAATGTTCTATCTTCTATTGATTTCTGCTGGGTTAAAAAATTGTTAAACATTTGCCCCATAGGGTATGATTTCGTTGAAAATAAAGCATGCTTGGAACAAGACAAGTTTTGGATTACTATCTATGAGTTTCAATGGATCGTCGAATTTCATCTCGAGATGTTATTTTCAATTGACCGACTATAACATCCTCTATCTGGAGGCCCGAAGCTAAGCTCTACAGCTGCTACAGTCATCTATAGTATTAACTTCCGGTGACCAAATACGGTAATGTTAATGGTATCCATAATATCAGAAGCACTTGAATATGAAATAAAATCATCACGGAATAAAACACTTATCTGATTAAATTTCAAAACAACATTTCATATTCCAAGTTACATAATCCCAACTATTTCCCAGGTTCAAACCAAATATAATTATTACATAAATACGACAAGAGCGACATATGAAGATGCCCTCTTAGATGACCAGAGTACTAAATAGTCATAACAGACTTAATACAACACAGTGGAAATAAAACAAAACAACTCCTAAATATAGCTAACATCAGCCTCCTGCTCATCTCTGGAAGCTTTATTTGTCCACCTACTAAAACCTGAAAATCCTCAACCCTCAGCCTACCCAAATCAATTTTGAGCACTCGAGAGTTTAAGAGGAAAGACATAAACTTCGAGTCGGACATAAAGCCTGGTGTGAATAATACTACACATCTCGGTTATATGATATTAAGTGAGACCACGCCGCTTAGCGGAACGGGTTTCCCTTCACTAATATCCTTTTAAAACATATCTTTTGCAAATCATAATCCTGCAACCAAAACTGGTTAAAATAATAAAGCAATATCATGTAAGCAAATAAATCAGGTAATCAATGGACTATCTGTCTGAACACAATAATTTTGTTTAGCTAACTACTAACCTTTAGCTGACTCGGGCCTACCAAACAAATAAACAAATAATCTAACTTCTGTTAGATACTCCTCTTCTAGAAGGTCTGTCCCTAACTTAGTTCTCCTAGAGTCAACTGGTCCTAATAGTTTTGCAGGCTCACCAATAACCTATCTCTCCTCTATAGATTCCTTTCTGTGTATAACATCGTTTTAGTCTTACCTATGACAAAACCCTACATATTGGAATTTTGGACTTATATTAGCTAGGGGCTACTAGCTAAAGTATAGGGCGCGACCCTATACCAATCCCATCTGGTATTCTAATATCTGAGTCATTTTACTTAGGGTCATCTACCCGTAAAATTTTCCTTGAAAACATTTTCTCTCAAATTGATTTAAACCTTTAAATCATACTTTAAACAAGGAAAATATACTCTATACTTTACTCAAGTCACCTTGCCATGTTATATATACTTTGCATAAAACTTTGTTGATGAAAACATTTATACCTTTGAAAGTACCACTTTCGAAACCATTGAAAGTACCCTTTTCGAAACCAAGTAACTACTTTTCTTTATAACCTCAGGCTGAAAGGCTAAAACATACATTTCAGAACCATTCATAATAATCTTTTCGAAAACATTTAAATACCTTTCTTTCGAAAGCTTTAAAACCTTAGGTACCCTCTTATCAAAACACTATAAACATTGCCTTCCAAAAACATTGAAACCTTCAGTTAAAACCTTTCGAAACCATTAGGGAACCACTCCTTCAAAACCTTTATCTTAAACCTTTCGAAAGCACTAAATCCTTTTCATAAGATCAAACCTTTCGAAAGCATTTGGGTTCAAGTAAAACATGTGGAATAACCTTTTGAAACCATTTAAAACTATTCCTTTCGAAACCAGTTGGGTTTGACTTTCAATAGCACAAAGGGTCATAAAACAACAAAGTCGAAAGTTCTCTTTCGAAAGCTATTTCCTAAGTAAAGAAGTGATGGTGTCAAAACTAACCCTTCAAAAGTATTGGAGAAGTGGCTTAGGTTTTAAAACAAAGTAACCCTTTCGAAACCATTAGCTTCGAAAGGTGAAAAGCGGCAGCAAGGGGTTTCAACCTCTTCGAAAACATTTACTTAAAAAAAGGCACAACCTCTTTCGAAACTATTCCTTTGAAACAAATTGACCCAGTCGAAAGCATTCCTTTCGAAAGCAAATCAGATGCATTTTCATTTAAAAACAAAGTAAGGCTTCGACCCCTTCAGAACCCGTTGTTTTGACTACATACTTTTTGCCTCAATCCAATTTGCTGCGTACCTAGTCTTTGATACCATGCATATTGGTTTCAATAGTGATGGAGGCGGAAGTAAGGTGTCGAAGGCTAGGTGTCGAAAGTGGCGAAACATGTAAAAAGCATGTATAACTGATTTTTAACTTTTTAAAGCAATTCTTTTCAACTAACCTACCTTGTTTGTCAAAACATAATTGGTTGCTAATTTCTTTTCTAAAAGTACTACCGAGATAAAATGTCCCTTCTCCTTTTATAAATATATAAAACATTTATGTCCCATACCTTAAATAATTTTATATACTTATTAAAACACTTAGGAAAAATCTATAAAAATTCCCATAAATCATTTTAATATGTTTTCTAACATATATTAATTTCTGACCCAAAGCATACATATATTAGCCGTAATTAATTTTAAATCCAAACAACTGTTTTCTTCACCATAAAATTTATATTAAATCCACATTAATTCAGAAAATTATAAAAATTGAAACCCATCTCTAAAATACCTTTTTTACCTTCTTCTAAAAGCGCAAGGCATTTGGATGTCATTTAATAGGGTTTTCACATTAAAACATATCATTAGAATTCATATGAGTTTTCATAAATCATTAACAAGCATGTATATCCAATTTAACAATAAAAAACATGGCAAAACCTTGCAAAATGGTTCGGATCTAATCTAAAATCGAAAACAATCAAAAACATGAGATGTAGTCATTATTCACCTTAGCTTTGTGATTAAGGAGTTGAGATTTGATCATTGATTAACTTGCTTAAGCTTTCCTCTTAAAATCTTGCTTATCCTCGTATTGTTATTCTCTAATGGTGGTCGGCCTCTCTAGCTTTTGTTTTGGTTTGTGAATGTGAATAATGAACATGAAAATATAGCCTAAGGGTTTAGGGTATTAGAACATGTCTTATTCCCACTTTGCCCCTTATCTATTTGCCTTACCTATTTTATTTTAGTTCCTCTTTAATTCATTTGTTAAATGGCATAGCTACCCTTATAATTACACAAACCTCAATCCATTAGCCATTTTACATTATTTCATTTAATTTTACTTAATTAAATGTCCTAAATAATGTTACTAAAAATTAGGGGTGTTACACGACTCTTGATCAACTAACCATTCTCAATCCCAATTTGAATTTCAATTCTTTGCACTAACAATGCAATCTTTGCTCCGAAATTTTCTCAAGGCTTTAGGTCAGCATGTGGTTCCAATGTGGTGAGTTGGAGTTGACCAGGGTTAGGGGATAAACTTGGTACCAAATCGAGGGATTTAATTCAGTGTCGGATTAGGGACTTAGAGAATTTTTTAAAGGATATTTCTCTACTTAAATCTTTTTTCATGACTTTACTCTCACTTGCCCGACTTCCTTCTAACCCGAGTCTATTTTTCTTTTTGCCGATTTGAGCTTCATCACCTTCAATCGAAGCCCTAGACTAGTCGTCGTTTGTCCTTCGACTTTGCCACTATGGTCCACCGCCTCCTCGCTTCATTTGCCACTGCCTGATCGAGTCGTCATCGCTCAGTTCGTCGCCTGACAGATTCGGACCCGAATCACCTCAAACCCTAAATTGAAACAGCCTGTAATTTGACTTGAAGGTTGACGATGTCAATCTTGTACCTTGGTAGTGATGGAGATGTTGTTTGGACTTTAGTTGATTGCGATTTTGGAGAAGGAGACGATTGAATGCAAGCTTGACTTACTATTGATATAGCTAGGGTTTAGTTTCATACCGGACACATATGATTCGAGATAGGACATGCCTTCTAGTTTCAACCATCTCTTTTCGTAGGATCAAATAAGCCTAATTACTGAATTGACTTCGATATGATGATTCTCCTTAGATTCAGACATATCGGATAACTCCATTGCATTGCATTTTTGCACATCCAGTGTTCCTAGGAGAGAACTTTCCATTTTACTCCTGACAACGGATCCGATTGATAATAGGTAACTATAGAAAAAGTAATTTCAAAGGACAATACAGATTATTTTTCTAATACAAGCGGCTGTCTATATGGGATGGACTGTTCGTAGTGTTCGGGACACCGAACTCATTCCACATAGATAACACACTGCATTTTCCCCGGTCAATACTTGAAGTCCGATTTGTCAGCACATGCCGACTTCCCTTGGATCTCAAGTGTTTACCATATGGGAATTCTAGTTAGAAACAAAGCGTATCTGATTGTGATCAACGAGTTTTATTGTATAGAATGACGCATCAGTCATCACACCACAAGTTTGTCGATGGAGCATCCACATCTTTAGGTGTAGAATCAATGACTGGTGCCCCAGCTCCTCCATCTATCCTTGCGGGATCAAACCTACCTATACCCTTTGATTTCTATGGCCCAACAGCTTCGGTCGGACATATACTTAACCAGTTCCTCTTGGATTGAGAATTCTAGCCGATCCTTAGGAGAAAGCACCACCAATTCTAATAGCTAAATTCTCGGGAATATATGCTTACAGCCCGGCATCCCTGAGGGTGATGTTCGTCTGCCCATTCGAGCTGAATTTTCTCATATCCCACTAGAAGGTTTTACTGCTTGCAACCGACACATGTGCTTGAGTGGTGCTGTACCGCTATTCAACCAATTCTTGTCTGTAGTGCTTCAAGGCCTTGGATTGGCGCCGTTTCAAATCCATCCCAATGATCATGTGCTCCTAAGTTTTTTATATATTCTATTCATGAGAACGCTCAGGTGACCCCTAAGGCTAAACGAACTCGCATTCCGTTTGCACTTTAAGAGGAGACAGGACTGCCCATCCTTTTTAATTATGTAAGCCTGGAGGGGATGTAAGCTAATATCAGACCTTCATAATAAATGATCAACTTTCAAGAACGAGTATTTCTTCATTAGGCGTCCAGAGGGCTTCAACCATTTTTAGCTATCCAGTTCCCTAAATTTGCTATTTCAATTGGTTTTCCAACATCTTATAATTCTTTTCCTATCGTGTTTTATTGCAGTCACCCTGAAGAGGGAATGCAATGATGAGCTTGAAAAGATACTATCTTAAGACCGTGAGAGCTTCTAAGCGTTTAATAGGGTTTCTTGACGAATGAACACCTCTAGCAATTTTGTTTACTTCATCCTGATAGATTTGCAATAGATTATTAGCCATCAACGTCAAGTGGCCCCAGGAGAACATTCATTCTTCTGCTCTTGCTTGCGACTCTGTTGAGGAGGGTCAAGAAGAAATGCTGGTCCGTCAAAGGACGCACAGCTTGAGAGATTCCTAAAACTGATAGACTTACCCTCCAGAGAGGACTTTACATGGGATAGGGATAAAGCCCATAAGATGTCTCTGATCCTAAAAAAAGAAGACCAAACATATCAAAGGAGAGATGGGAAGTAGCATGTGGATGAGGAAGGAGAGGAAGAAGGCTTTGATGGCAATGGTGACATTTGCATCTTCGTAGAAAGAGATGAATCTTTCGGTGAGTCACTGAAAATGAGTACTGATCTTCCTTAACTGCCATCTCCGGACTTGTTAACTACTGAGTCATTAAGCCTCAAACTCCCAATTTCTCCTCTTAAAGAACAACCTACTATCCAGACTCTGCAGTATGTCGAAGGTCAAGCTACCAGGATCCCCGTGGAAGATACGTCTACTACTAATTTCATGAGAGATGTCTTCATCTATGTAGATGAATGCAGGGATATCTCCATTAGTGAAATGATAACTGAGATCGGCTCAGAGATTGACATATCCTCAGGTGTATTTAGGAATAGTGGTGAAAAGACTTCGATTCTTAAACCCTGTTGATACGGTTGGTAGAATATGGGGGTCTTCGACACTATGCACTTCACACTTTAGGATCACAAGAACGCACCTCTGCATTGCATTAAGTTCCTAATCTCGAGTACTAACTTCACTACTCTTGTTTTCATTTTAAGTGCAATGGGACGTGGACTATATCACCAGTTATGCCAGGACTCCAGCTCCGAGAAGAGTAAAACTTATAATCCAGCCTATTATCCCCCTCGCGAGATAGACGAAGAGAGAAAAAAAGGAAGGACGATCAGGCTAGCCACTTTTCGTGAGAGCACGAGAAGGGGAAAAAAAGGAAAAGAGACAATGAGAGCATTGCCTCCGGCTATGCACCTAAACGACAAAGAGATTCTCTTGGCCACTGTGGGCCTTCGCAATCGATTACACCTCCTCATTCGAATGTCCCAACTACTGTGACTCTACCAATTCCACCTTCTTGGAAAATGACTACTACAATAGCTCCCACCTCTTCCAACCGAAGGGAAAAGTTTGTGCTTATTTTTGGTCCACCCTTACTTCATGCTTCTTTTTTGAATCTGTTCTTAAAGAGAGTCAAGTTTGACAAAGCAATAAAGCCATTAAATAGAGCAGCTTCCCTTGGTAACTTAGATACAATCCGTGAAGACTTGGAGGCTGGATGCGATTCTCAGCATCTCATAAAGGCCTTATCGGATGTAAGCCGAATCAACCACTAAGAGATCCTCTCGTTTGAAGCCGAGAGAGAAGATCATGCTAGGGCGATCAAAGATTATGATGATGAAATAGCCAAGTTGAAGGCTGAGAGGGATGCAGCCCTGAAGAATAAGACCACTATTGATAACTTGATGTTCAAGGAAAACCGGGCCCATAACCAAGCGACCTTACTAATCAAAGATCAGCTTTAGGATGCTCACATTGAATTTGGGAAACTAAAAGAGTGTCCCACCGAAGGCAAGTGGACTATTAAGTCCCAAGACGAAACCATTACTAGCCATGCCACCGTTATTGCCGAATAGGCTATTGAGCTTACTCGGCTTCGAGAGGAGAATAAACGGTTGGTAAAAGAGAAAGAACAAGCTGTCTCTGCTAAACTAGCAGAAGAGATCAATCATTTAACTACAAGGGCATAGCTAGCTGATCATTGGAAAGAATATGGTGGTGCGATAAGCGATACGGATGGCGATGTGCTCCACCTCCACACCAACTGTGTGATGAATAAGAGGAGCTTGAAATGGCTCGGTGTCAACTACCCCCAGAACTTTGCCATGCTATGGGAGGAGGCATTAGTTAGGTCGGTGTAAGCTAATGACATGCATTCAGAAGAAGAGCTAATGGCAGACTATTTGACTTCTGAAGACATAGATTTCCTAGTTGTTGGCAATGTTATGCTTCGGGAAGAGAGGAAGAAGGAAGCCGTTGATGCTACAGCAAAAGCACTTGCTGGTCCAAGCTCTTCAGGTCAGCACCAAAGACTTGTTCCTACTTCTCAAGAGCAAACGACATCCGTCCCGACATCTACTATGATTGTTATTTAGGCCACCCATACCCATGGGACACCTGAAGCCTTGAGTGAGCCACACCAGTTCCAGCTATAGTGTGACCCTCCGAGATGTGGACTGGTACTGAAGCTTTCAAAGTTCAAGTTCATGACCAGACTCCCGGATCAAGTATTTCTCTCGTCTCTCTAATGCTCCAGGCAATTTAAGCTACTCCTGATTCCTTCTCTAAATTGTGCACTTCCCTTTCCTAACTTGTAAATCAACCATCTTTCCAGTCTCCTCCTTCGGCTACGTAGGGCTCGAGAGCTACCTCCTATGTTTATTGCTTCCACCACCATTTCTGCAGTGGCTTCTAGAATGATCTTAGTTTCTGGATCTGAGCCTAGGCTCGATTCTAAAAAGATAGAAGCACCATAGAGTAAAGAGGACGTCTCCGCATCCACCAACGAAGAGGTGGTAATTACTAGCGAGTCAGGACCAATTGACAAAATGACCATGGCAAAGGGATTGGAAGAGGAAAGGGCTGGAGGTGAAGAAGGAGAAGGGGGAGTGGAAGTGCAAGACTCCCACTACTATCATGCTTAAGGTGCCTAAGGATAAAAGTGATGTCGTTGGAGTATTAGAGGGGTCCAATCCCTCTATAGGAGGAGTGACCAGTAAATACGATAGGAAGAAGATTTCGATCTGCCTAGGTGCAAACAGCAAAGGAGGAGATAAAAGAAAAAAGAAGTATAGGCTCGAGCATCAGTGGTGCCGGGTTTTCATGGTCTTTTTTTCATGTGCTTTTTGTACAAGTATAGAGTTTTTATTTAGCATTCTTTCTTTTGTTGTTGTGTCAGTAGAGTCTGTACTTTTGCTTTTTGGTGTCCAAACAAGCCGGCATTGTGCGGGAGTGGCCCCCGCTATTTGATTATGTGCATAAAGTGATAGAAGCAGTAAAAAGACTAGTATTTCTACCGTTGTCTCTTCCGTGTAACTTTTACATACTATGTACTATACCTGTTTATATACCAACTATCTGTGTGATATGTGATTTGTTTATTTACCGCAATTCTATGTATGTGAATGGTCTAAACAATGTAACTTACAGTTATTTAGTTTACTACATTACCCAGCTCTGTTGTGACTGCCAAAATTCTTTGTTTAGCATGATAGAACTGTGGAGTAATCCTTATTGTAGCTAAGTGTTGATATGTGTATGCCCTCTAATCCATGGGGCTACCAACTTCGAACACCCGTTATGTGACCTTGTACTCCGGGCTACTTTCTGGATGCCCTCAGTCAAAGATGTATTATAGCTCCTATCTCCGAGAACTTATAGTCTGAATGCTTGATTTCGAGCATCTTGTAATTTGGATACAGTAGATTTCTTTCAAGTTCGGTATTGCGGTTCTATCCGCATATCAGCATCTATTTATTGAGACACTGGATAGCTCAAACCCTTGGATTTTCATTCAACGTTGCCGATATCTAAGTGATGTTGAGTTTTTGAAGGCGAGGACTAGTTTCTACCAATCCTGCAACCGATAAATTTCCAAATTCTGAGGGAGAAACATCAGTACTTAGGAGATTTTGATAGATGGATAATACTATCGGAGTAATATCGATGATTTGGGTTGTCCTTAAAATTGGTTCCATTGGTTCAAGCGGCAAAAGAAATGGATGCTTGTTCGGGCATAGTTCCACTGGCCCAAGAAGCAAAGGGAGTGAGTGCACTTGAACGCAGTTCCACCGATACAAGTGGCAAAAAGAGTGGATGCTTACTCGGATGCAGTTCCACCGGCCCAAGGAGCAAAGGAATAGAGTGCACTTGAATGTGGTTCCACAGGTTTAATCGGCAAAAAGAATGGAAACTTACTTGGATGTGGTTCCATTATTCTAAGAAGTAAAGTGCGACTTACAGATGCATGTGGGGGTCGGGCCTTCCCGGTGCTGATGGAGTAACACCGATTCTTAGAAGGCAGGGATCGATTTTCCCATCGGTCTGGCGGTTTGAGTTGATTTGCTTCCATCGACTCGGCGGGTAGCTTACTTGAACGTAGTTCAATTGGTTCAAGAAGCGTATGGGTGGAGCGTATTTGGATGCGGTTTCACTAGTCCAAGCAACGAATGGATGATTCTTGAGCTGATCTGACCCCATCGACTCAGCAGGTTACTTACATGAACATGGATCCATTGGTTTAAGAAGCCAAAATGATTTTACTGATAAATTAAAGAGAAATGCAATCCTTCCTATTTACAATGCCCCAAGGTCCCTGGGAGGCTTATTTGTGAAAATAGAAAATATATAGATAATTACTAAGTAAAATAGTGCCGCAACAAGTTGCTGTTCCAAGCACGTGGAATCTGAAATCTGTCGACTGTTGTTAGCTTGAAAGCCCCATCAAGTTTTTAGCCGATCACATAGAGTCCTTCCCAGTTTGGTCAAAGTGCTACTGTAGTGGGATAAATCCATTTCAGGACAAGAACCCCACTTTATAGGCACGGTTGCAAACCTTGGAGTTTTGTTGCACTACCCTTTTCTGGCAAGCAATAGTCCTTAGTTCAGCTTCCTACCACCCCTCATCGATTTGATCAAGGGATTCAAGTATGAGCTGCTCATCCTCGAAGTCTCATCTCCGATAAGAGGGGACTTCTAGTGCCACTAGAATCATTTCTTCTAAACTATATGCTAAAGCGAAAGGTAATGCAATCGTCGATTTATGAGTCGTTCTATAAGCCCATAGTGCGACTGGTTGTTCATCAACCCAATTTCCTTTAGCTTTTTTCAGCCGTTTCTTGATGGTGGATTTGATGATTTTGTTCATTGCCTTCACTTTCCTAATTGCTTGTGGGTGGGCCAATGTAGAGAAGCTCTTCTTAATCCTAAAACGCTCACATAAGTTCTTGAATTCGACACTCTCGAACTGATTCTTTTGTCTGTGATGATTTTCTATGGTACTCTGAACCCGTGGATAATATTTTTAGCAACAAAGTTAATTACTTTCTTAGTAGTGATGGTGGCCAGTAGTTCCACTTTGGCCCATTTAGTGAAGTAATCAACTGCAATGATAGCATATTTGGCTCCCTTTTAGCTATTGGTAATACGCCAATTAGATCGATTCCCCATATTGCAAACGGCCATAGGCTAACCATTTGTGTTGGCTCTATGGATATGGTTCTCATAACTTTGGAAAATCTCTAGCATCGATCACAACATCTACCATAGTCTGTTGCATCTCGGTTAACTGATGGCCTAAAGTATCCACAAAGGGAGGACCTTCTTTGCTACTATCTGCCCCCCGATGTGGTCTCCCCAGCTACCTTCATGAACTTCCCGGAGGATCCTCTTGGCTTCGCTGCTGGTTACACATCTGAGTAAGGGGTGGAAAATCCCCTCCAGTAGAGCGTTCCGTCTTGTAGTATGAATCTTGGTGCCTTTCGAGAAGCTTCTTCTACTCTTTCTGATCTCTGGGGAGTGTCCCTTTGAGAAGAAAGTCTTTGATCGCTGGCATCTACGGTTCTTCTTCCTCTGTAGTTTCTAGAATCCAATCAACGTTCATCTGATTTATGCTAGAAGCCGTCAGCATCTTAACATGAATCAGCCCCATTGATTATGCTTCTCCGAAACTGGCTAGTTTAGCTAAGTAATATGCTTTCATATTCTGCTCTCTCGGAATATGACTTATGGTATAGTGTTCAATGCTGTTAAGAAATTCTCATGCCTTTGATAGATAAGGGGCAAGGTTTGCCCCCTTTACCCGATACTCTCCTTTCACCTGACAAAAAACTAGTTAAGAGTCGTTGTAGATGTGCACAACCTTTATTCCTAATTCCTTCACAATTTTCAATCGTGCTATTAATGCCTCATTGATAGTAGTAGGAAACTCCAACCTTAGAGTGTAGCAAGCAGACCGTCCTTCGAGAGTTTCGAGAATAACTCTAGCTCCTGAGAAGGAATCATTTGATGCACCATCGAACAAATAACTTCCACTATGATGCTACTTTTGGCATTTTTTCTTCTTCACCATCTCGTATTGTTAACTCCACGATGGAATCTGCCAACGTCTATCCGTTGATTGCCCTTTTGGGGTGATAAGTGCTATCGTATTGACTCAACTCAATGTTCCATTTAAGAAGTCGCCCCGATGTCTCGGATGGTACAATACTGCTTTAAAGGTTGATCCATTAACACTTTGATTGGATGAGCCTGGAAGTATAGGCGTAACTTCCTTGATGCGGTCAACATGCAATAGGCTAGATTTTCTAACTTCGAATAGTTCTTCTTGGCTCCAGTGATCGCTTACAAATGTAGTAAACGGGTCACTAGATCCTGGCTTGTTTATGTACTAGTGCTGCACTTAGGGCATGAGTTGACACGGCTATATAAATGATAGGTATTCCCTGTCCACCAGTTTGGACAAAACCGATGGGGTCTCCATATGTCGCAATAATTCCTCAAAGGTGGTTTGGCAGGTCTGATTCCATTCGAAATTCTTCTTTCCCTTCTTCAATGCGTCGAAGAATGGTATACACTTGTCTATTGATTTGAAAATAAATCTGCTCAGCGCTATGACCTTTCTATTCAAACTTTGAAATTCCTTTTTGGTCGTAGGAGCTGTGACATTCCATGGGGCAGTGATTTGCTCAGGATTAGCTTCAATGCCTGTAGCATTCATGATGAAACCCAAAAATTTCCCAGAAGCTGCGCCAAAAGAACACTTCAATGGATTAAACTTCATTCCATAATTCGGAAGTATCTCAGACTTTTCCAATAGGTTATCCAAATTATTTCTAGACACACGTGATCTGACTAGTATGTCATCCACATAGACTTTCATTATTCATCTAATGTAATCCTTGAACATTATGTTCACCAACCGTTAATAAGTTGCCATGGCGTTCTTCAGGCCGAATGGAATTAATCGGTAATAAAGCAATCCAAGGTCAATGATGAAGCTGGTGTTCTCCTAATCAGGTTCATACATCATAATCTGATTATATCTTGAGTAGGCATTCATGAATAGGAGCAGCTCATGTCTTGTAGTTCCGTCAACTAACTGGTCGATTCTAGAGAGCAGGAAGCTATCCTTTAGGCAAGCTTTGTTTAGATTTGAGTAGTCAACACAAGTTCGCTACTTCCCATTTCACTTTTTAACCCGAACTAGATTTGATACCCATTCAAGATAAGTCGCATCACGGATGAAGCCATTAGCCAATAGCTTATCCACTTCTTCCTTTAGCATTGCGGATGGCTCGAAATCCAGACCACGTCTCTTCTACCTCACCGAAGTGTACTTGGGATTGATGTAGAGTGTGTGATACTCTATCTTTGATGATATCCTGCACATATCGAAATGCATCCAACCGAACACGTCCAATTTGGCGCAAAGAAATTTGATCAATTCCTGTTGCATTTTGATTCTGATTTGTGACCCTATCTTTAAGAATCAAGTTGGGTCATCCATATCGATAGGGCCTAACATCGTAATCTCTGATGGTGCTGCCCATTCCTCCCCTAAACTCTTACTTCCTAGGGTCCAAAGCCTTATCGAATCCGCTATGATCCCCGAGCCAATGGCAGTTCTGTAATTGTTATGCTGACGGTTCGTGAATGTGGAGAGACTTTCCCACATTCTTTCCCTTTTCTTTCCTTTTTGATTCATGCAATTCAACGATATAACATTCTCTTGCTGCACTTTAGTCTCCCTTTATCACTCTGATTCTATTTTCCGTTGGGAATTTCATGGCAAGGTACCACAGAACTAGAGCGATCCTAAAATCAGCAAGGGTCAATCGACCTAAGAAAGCGTTATAAGCTGAAATTTCATCCACGATCATGAAAGTTTGGACAAGGACTACCTTTTATTTGTTCTCCTTCTTGGAGCTCGATAGATAAGTCAATTTTCTCGACTGGCTGTCTTGGTTCTCCCGTAAAGCCCTCGATTTTTATTTGTCAAGCAGACACATCCTTCATGCTGATCTTCATTTGATTGAATGTATGTCGAAATAAGATGTTGAAAAAACTTCCACTACCCACCATGACTCGACGTACAACTTCTAGCCTGATTCCGATGGCTACCACCATCGGGTCAAGAGTCGGCGCTTCTATTACTTCGATGCCTCAGTTTTGAAACAATATATCATCATTTAGTGCCTTTGTTGCTTGGCTGGGACACCATCTTTAATCGCAAAACAAGTTTTTTTGGAGTGTGCTTTAGTGAACTTGCGTATCATTCCATCTCCCGTAACTTTTCTATGCTTGGTGAGGTCCTTCGAAAATAGTGCCGATAAGTACTCTCTGTTATGTCCTTTAGAACCTACTCTGCTGAGTCCAGGTTGATTCCCTTGAGTACTTGGAATTTGAATTCCAGCGGCCTGGTCAAAGTTTTACGATTTCTTCATGTACTACTGGAGCCTATTGTTCCTAATCAATTCCTCAATCAGATCTCTCAGATGTCAACACTCGTTCGTATTATGCCCGTGAGTCTACTAGAAGCGGTAGAACTTCCTTGATTGCTTCTGCAGCTCAGATTTTACCTTCCCGGGAGGCTTGTTATATCGGTCAGTTCCTTGAGTTGCAAGGTAGATGTTCTTTAGGATGTCATTCAATGGTGTGTACTCCTTGGGTCTCAGGTTCTTGGTCCATTTTCCATTCCCATTATGCCTACTAGTGTTCTGGTTTTTCCTTTTCTAATTTTCATCTTTCCCTGCATTTCCTAGCATGGCTTAAGAATTGTTTCCATCCTGGTTGACCGCTACATTGCTCTAAACTACCTCCTTTGGTTGCACACTAACATGCCTTCCAATGCGTCTGCCTCTTCCAATCTCAGATATTGACTTGCCTTTTGGTTGAACTCCTTTGTGGTGGTTGGTTATTTCATCTTAATCTATCTTCCAAATTCTATGTCCAAACAGATAGCTTGGACTAAAGCCATACCATACCTTCATTAGGATTGCTCATTTTAGCAACCATAGTATTAAGCTGGGTCATAAAGATTTTTAATGATTCATTTGGTCCTTGGAAAAGGCAAGATAGAGGTATCACATCGTTTTGCTCTACCATATGAAGCCTGAAATGTTCCAAAAATTTCTTTGCTACCTTGTCAAATGTAGAAATGGATCTTGATGGGAGTCCAGTAAACCATATTGAAGCAACATCTTCCAGAAAGATAGAGAAACATCTACAGAGGATTGCATCCACCGCCCTAGCTCCATCCATGTGCCAATTGTACTTGTACAAGTGTAGTTTAGGGTCTGTCGTCTCATTATAGGCTGGTATAGTGGGAATAGTGAACTTCTCTGGATATTCCTTCCTTAGGATATTTTCAGTGAATGGAGTCTGGCTCGTGAAGAACACCAGTCGTCGTCTTTTCTGCCCTTACTTTCTTCTATCAAGAATTTGACTATGTCTGTTATGTATGCCTCACTATTTTGGTAGTTCGTAGGTCGATTGTTAGGGACTACACCAAGCGTTTGGCTCTACAAACAGCCTCGGTTTCCTAATTGAAGCATAGGCTCTCCATTCTCCGGGAGAACCATTTCTGTAGAATTTCATTGACGTGCGGTTGGCCTGGCAGCGGTAGTTTGGACTTCATTTTCGGCATTTTATCCATTTATATCAACATTTAATTCCAATCCTTTAGTATTGAGTTGCATGTCATCTTTAGAATCGAAGAGAAGCATCACAGTATACCTTTGTGGAGCCTTCACTCCAAGGTTGGGTTTGCGGCTGGTTGTCGTCCGGCAGGAAGGGTACTTTCATTACCTTCAATAACTATTCCAGCCGCTTCATCAGCTATCTCCTTTTGCTTTCGCTTACCATATCTCCTATTCAAGCCTAAGATGGAGGAATTTTGCTATTCCATAGCCTCCGTGATTTTCGGCCTAGTTCTCGGGGTAGTTGGTGGTTGTAGCGCTAGCAAAGCGTCTATCGTGTCAATAAAAACTTTTTGGCTATCATCTTCTGGTTAAGCTAATCAACTATCTAGTTATATTCTCCTTTCATCACAACTTCATGATGATCATAAGATTCCAGCACTTGATTTCCAGTATTAACTCTTGTTGGTAAGTTGGTGTTATTGACTTCAACCCACTGGTAGTTTGGTACATCACTACCAATTGTTGCACCGGTATGAAAGTCTATAGGATCTTTATATAATGCAACTTATATATGTAAGTGTGAGAGTGTGTGTTACATATTACACTAACCAGAGAATAATAACTGAATATAAAAAATATAAATAATAAAAGCAATCACACCAGATATTTTATACTGGTTCGGACCTCCTGTCCAGTCCTGAAGCTCCCCTTCGATATTACCTTTAACCAAATAGCCCTCGCTTTGCCCGGAGGAGTAGGCTAATACAAAAAGTATTTCTCTGAAAACCTTGTGTTCCAAATAACATGGATTTTGACTAATAGTACAATTCTTCCTATGATCTCCTTTGAGTATGTGAATGTAAGTACTTTGAGTTGTAGGAAGTGATTTAACCACAATAATATTTTAGTTATGATAGATTGAGAATATGTGAGCAATGTATGCGCAAATATGTAAATAGAGAGTAATAAGAAATCAAGAGAATAGATTAGAATTCATTAATCCAATTCTGAATTTTTGAAGTATATATAGGTTTAAATAGATGCATATGAGAAGTTGTTACTGTTTAGATAAAATCTATTTATTTTAATGGCTGCAACCAATGAAGAAGGGATGCTATTATTCAATATAAAATGAAGCATCCATTTAGATTAGAGCAGTTGCTATATGATAGACATCTGTAGGAAAACTACAGACGTCTGTGGCTTCAGGAATTAATTTCCCAAAAACATTCACAAACAACCATGGCTTTCCCACAGACGTCCATGGATGGCCATATTTGAATATCGTAGTTTTTGTATGCCAATGTTGAATATATGAATTTGTGTATGCATATATATACTCAAGGAGACCTTACAATGTTTTTCTAAGACTCTTAATCCAGTATTATAACCTTACTAATCATAGCATGGTCCATAAGTCTTTGTTTGTCTTTGAGTCTTGATGTATTTGAGCACGACGATCTCTTGTAATATATACATGTAATCTTGATAAGATATAATATATGTGATTGCATAGTTGTTGTCATTGAAACCATAGAATGGAGGTTCTAACATTCTCCCCCTTTTGATGATGACAACTATACAATCGTTAGTTATAATAATAACTTGTGTTTAATTTTATCTCCCCTCATGTATATGCATATTATCTCCCCTTCTGTATATGCATATATTTCTCTCCCTTTGTCATTATCAAAACGAAAGTAAAGAAATTATGCAGATGCAAAATAGATATATAATCATAGATTTCAAAAAAGAAAAAAATTAGACCATACAATAAAGTGTTAACAAGTGACATACAAAACAAAAATAGAAGTTTAAATAACATAGGTCATAAAAGAACATAAATGATTGAATAAACGAAGTCAGTTATACTGGTTTGAAGAATAGAAAAATCCACTATAATTTTCATAATACTCCCAGTATGAAGAAGGATCTTTCTCGTATTGTGCTGGCCAATTAGTTTGATCGTTATACTCCTCATTTTCTTAAATGGAAAATCCTTGAAAAGCCATGTAAGGTTGATGTTGAAATTGGTGAGGATCGGATAAGGACATATCATCACTATTTTCTTCTTCCTCCTCTTTAGGTTGTTCTTGCTCAGTAGTCTTCCCTTTATCTTAAGAAGTTCCTTCATGAGAAGTTCCTTCATGAGAAGTATGAGCATGGTAAATTGGTGTTTGAGTTCGAGGAGGTGGTGTAGGTGATTGATAAGATGAGGATCGAAAGGATGATCTGCCATGTACCTTTCTCATTACTTTTCCTAAGGTGGAGATGACTTTTTCTAAAGTCTTTTCCATCTTAGTCATTCATGTTGAAAAAGATCGTTCTAAGCCAGTCATTTTATTGTTCAAAGCCCACTGGTTGGCCGTGATTAACTTTTAATTTTTAAGTGTTAAATCATGGATCGATTTGTTTTTCATTGGTTCAACACGAACTTTTTAAATCTCTGAATCAGAATAGTATTCGGTAGCATGACTAGAGGAGGTAGGTTGCTATGAAGGAAGAGGTGAGTGGGTTGCTATTGAGGAGCAAAAGGTTGTTGAGAACCCGGATACATTAGCTGATGTTATTGCATAGTCCATTGGGCCAGCGAGACGATTGGAGGTGGTCGTTAAGGAAGGTGCATTAAAGATAAAAATCTTTTACCGCTCTTCTTGACAGGGATTTCTTCAAAATGAGAGATATAAGAAGGTACCCCAAGCCCATGTAAGAGACACATAATATATGATGCATATAAAATCGTGTGTCTATGATGAGACCAAAAACTTTTTATTTCATCATGAATAAACTTAGCCCAATTTACTTGTATTCCACCAAATATAACATAGAGGGCTTTGTGATCATTTTCGTATATTTATTTATGACCTTCTAAGAGGGGATTATTGTATTGATTTAATAATCAAGCCTTTGGTTGCAAGTAAACCGATTTCCAATATGGCATTCTATCTTTCCAAATTTGATGTGTGATTTCATCACGAGGCAAATTTCTCTGGTCGCTAATTTCTTCTAAATCGAGTTCGGATGGAGAACAATCTAATATACGACCAACTATGTTTACGCTTATTTTCAAAATGTGACCATAAACATTTATCCATAACCAACCATCGTCATATTTAGGCATCCAGATATCACTGCTACATAAGTTGGCTAAAAAGGAAAAATTGCAAGTTGATAGATTTGTACCTCATTTTCATTAAAATTGATCAAATCTCGATAGCCGGAGGCAATGGTTAGTTCTTGAATTCCATATTCGCCAAACTTGCAAATCTGTAGAAAGGGCCGGAATGAAGCTTCTTTTGTTTTAGCCCTTCAAATCTCTTATTAGCAATTGTGCTATTATGAAACCACTTTTGGATGTGGGCATCGGTGACTAGGGATGTTTAAGAAGATGAAGACTCACTTTTCTTAGATCTTTTATTAACGGGAGTCTTTGCCTTGGGAGCCATTTTTGAGCAATTGGAGCTTTTAGAAACTAGGGTTTTAGTGTAGATTGGAAATAGCTTGGTAAAAAGTTGAAAAGGGGGATAAAAATGATTATATAAGGCTTGTAGAAAATGGAACCCGAGTGCAGCAACAGACTTTTGTGGAGGTTTCGCAAACGTCTATGGTTTTAGGAAATTTTTCTTGAAACTAGTGACAGACGTCTATCAGTTTTCTCAGACGTCTGTGGTTTCAGGAAATATTTTTTCAAGACCTATGACAAACGTCTGTAGGGTCATAGATGTCTATGGTTTCAGAAAATTATTTTCCTAAAACCATTGACAAACGTCTATGATATTGTCACAGACGTTTGTAATCTGTGTTTTCATAATATATGTCTTAAATGCAAAAAAATGTTAAAATTTCAAAATGACTTTTATAGACAACAATATATATAAAAAAGTCACAATATTAGGAAAATATTTTAGAAGAAATGCTATCACAATTTTATTTTTTGTTAGATGGGTTTGATTTTTTAATTTGTTGTACGTCCCATGAATTCGGTTCAACCTTTGTGTCACCGATTAACTGCTTTAGTGGAGACCAACTTGGGTGAGCCGGAGTGTCAATCCAGTCTTGGCTTTCTTAAATTTCTTAGAGTAATATGATACGCTTTTACATGAGTTTCTTGTAAACAAGAAGATTTTTGATCTATGCAATTTTTTGTTGGTGAATGACCATAAATTGCTAGAATAAATTTTTCGAGAAAGTTTAGATGAGATCCATGATGTTATTGCTCATTATACATTTCGCGTTGAACTCCCATCATTTCTTGTTGATAGTGATATATTTCATCAACTTTGATGTTGAGAGATGTCGATTATAGATCAATTGATCGTTAGGCTTTCTTTTCCAAAGGAGAAAAGCTAGTGTATTATATAAGTGATGCAATGATGTTTAGAGAGGCTGATCAATTTGATGAAGGTGTGGATTTAGTTGGTGATACGTAGGTGCTATTCGAAGAAGGTGAGCTATAGTCGATAGTTGAATAAGTAGAGTCATGATCGGAAGACATTTTGAGTAGAAATGGTTTATAAACGAATATGTATTTAGTTTGTAGAAGAAATTGATTTATATATAAAAGTATTTTACTATATATTGAAGTTTATTTGTTAGAACAAATTTTTTAACCATATAATGTTAACAAAAGTCAGTTAGTTTTTATAAGGACAAAATTTTTGTAATTAATTTTACAAAATTTATTCTGTGTAATAAATCTTAGTTTACTAATTCAGTGTAAGAACATATTCCCTAGATCTCATCTTAATTTTATAAAAGTTAGTTTGCTCAGTGGTTTGGTAAAAATATCCGCAATTTAATTTTCGATATTTACAAATTCAATTGATATAATTATTTTTTCAACATTATATCTTAAGAAATTGTGACGAATATCATTGTGTTTTGTTTGAGAATGATTAACAGGATTTTTTGATAAATTTATAGCACCAGTATTATCACAATATATAGGAGAACTTGTTATAATTTACCGAAATCTAGAAAAGTTTGTTGCATATAGATAAGTTGTGCACATGCTAAAGCTGCTGAGATGTTTTCGGCTTCACATGTCGAGAGCAAAACACGGTTTTTTTACTAAACCACGGAACTAAAGATTGACCAATAAAATAACAAATGCCACTTGTGCTTTTTCTATCTATTTTACAACCCCCAAAATCAGCATCACTATATGACACGAGTTCGAACGAGTTACCTTTCAGGTAGAGAAGACCATAATCTTTAGTGTTGGTCAAATATCTTAAAATTCATTTAACCACTCGATGATGTGATTCCTTTGGTTGTACTTGAAACCATGCACATAAACATATGCTCATCATTATATCTGGTCCACTAGCCATTAAGTATAGCATAGATCCTATCATACTTCGGTATAGTTTTTGATCGAAATCTTTTCCATTTTCATCTTTATCTAAATGTAGAGTAGTACTCAAAGGAGTCGATTTACTTGAGATATTTTCCATTCCAAAGCGTTTTAATAAATCTCGATAGTATTTTTCCTGATTTATAAAAATTCCATTTTCTAGTTATCTTATTTTCAAACCAAAAAATAGTTTAATTCATCCATATGTGACATTTCAAATTCATTTTTCATTATACCAGAAAATTCCGTGCATAACTTTTCATTAGTTGATCCAAATATAATGTCGTCAACACATATTTGTATGGCTAATATATCATTATTTTCTTGTTTTATAAATAAAGTGGAGTCAATTTTACTGATTTGAAAATTGGAATTTTGTAAATGACTTTTTAATCTTTTACACCAAGCACGAGGTGCTTGTTTTAATCCATATAGGGCCTTTTTAAGTTTAAATACATGATTGTGATATTTCTCATGTACAAATAGTGAAGATTGTTCAACATAAACCTTTTCTTTTATAAATTCGTTTAAAAATGCACTTTTTACGTCCATTTGGAAAAGTTTAAAATTATGATGACATGCGAAAGCAAGTAATGTTCGTATTGCTTCGAGACTTGCTACCGAAGCAAATGTCTCTTTATAACCAATTCTTTCTTCTTGATTATATCCTTGAGCTACTAATCTTGCTTTATTTTGAGCAATATTTCCATTTTCATCCGCTTTATTTTTATAAATCCATTTAGTTCTAATTACATATTGACCCTTTGGTGTTGATACAAGTTCGCATACATCATTTCATTCAAATTGATTAAGTTCTTCTTGCATTGCAGTAATCCAAAAATCTTCTATTGATGCTTCTTTATAATTTTTAGGTTCAAAATTTGATATAAATATAACATGACTCATTTAATTTAACTGTTTTATGGTTGATACTTTTGTATTTAAATCACCGATAATATTATTAATTGGATGGTCTTTTAATATCATAGGTGGTGACATTATCACATTATCATTATTGTTACTGATATTATTATTATTATTATTATTATTATTTTCATATGTAGGTATACTATTTATATTATAACTTCTTCTTCATCATCATTTTCATTATTCAGCAAATGAAACATGAAGACTTTCTTCTATAATGTTTGTTCATTTATTAAAAATTTTATATGCTTTACTTCGATCCGAATAGCCAACAAAAATTCCTTCATAAGCTTTATAATCGAATTTTCCTAAATAATCTTTTGTGTTTCAAATAAAGCATTTTGATCCAACTAATCGAAAATGTGATATTTTAGGTTTCTTGTTAAAAAAATTTCATAACATATGTTTTTAGTCATCGGTCTAAGTGTTACATGATTCAATACATAACAAGCGGTAGCAACGGCTTTGGCCCAAAATTGTTTTTGTAGTTTACTACTATTTAGTAAAGTTCGTGCACATTCTTGTAAAGTTCGAATTTTTCTTTCTACAACACTATTTTGTTGTGTTGTTTTTGGAAATGAAAAATTATGACTAATTCCCTTTTGTTACAAAAATTTGTAAACAATTCATTTTCAAATTCACCTCCATGATCGCTTTGTATTTTTAAAATTTTTTAGTTCATCAAATTTTTACTTCGTTTAGCAAAAATTTTGAACATTTCAAAAGTGTCACTTTTATGTTTTAGGAATAATGTCCAAGTATATCTTGAAAAATCATCAATAATTACCAAAACATATTTATTATGATTTATTGAACGTACTTGAGTTGGTCCGAATACATCTTGATGGTGTAGTTTAAGAGGTTGCTTTGTGGAAATTTCCTTTTTAGATTTAAAATAACTTTTCTTTAACTTTCCAAATTGACAAGCGTCACACGGGTTTTTAACCTTGTAGTTAATTTTTGGTAATCCTTTAACTAATTCATTTTTAGCTAATTTATTAATATTCTTAAAATTTATATGACATAAACATTTATGCCATAGCCATGGATCATCATGATTTGTGGCTAAGCATAAATTTGTATTGTTTTTGACATACATGTTTAAAACACATATGTTTCGATTTCTAAATCCTTCAAAAATTAGATTTTTATTTTGGTCAAAGATATTGCATTTGTTTTTCTTAAAATCAATTTTAAATCCTTTATCACATAATTGACTTATACTTAATAAGTTATGTTTCAAATTTTCTGCCAATAAAACATTACTAATAATAGAATAATTAGAAATACCGATATTAATGACTTCTCCAATACCGATGACAAATCTTTTTGAATTATCTCAGAATGTTACACCGCCACCATTGATTTATGTTATATTGGATAACATACAAGCATTTCCAGTCATGTGTTTGGAGCAACCAGTATCAAGTACTCATTTCTCTTTATTTTTAATTTTAATTTTGGGTACCTACAAAATAAGAAAAATTTAATTGGTACCCACAATCTTTGTTTAGGGTCCTACGTGTTAGTGAAAGAAGGTAGCCATATCCATGAGGATTTGGTTCCTTTAGAAATGTAATTTTTGTTATATACGACTTTCTTTAAATATTCATCAATATACTTTTCTCTAATTAGTTTATTATTTGTTTTAGGAATCCATATTTTGATCATACTTGTATATAAATTGTTAATCTTTGCTTCTAACTTTGGCTTTTTGAATTTTGTGTATAATGTGCTATATTTTTTTTGTTTTTTGTTTGCTTATAAAACCCAATACATTTTGGCTTCTAGATGGTTTAGATATTCTAATCAAGTTTTCTAAATTTTGCTTTCCTTTGTTGAGTTTTGTCACGTTGTTTGTTATTTTATCTAACTTACTTTTAAGATCACTAATTTCAATATTACTAAAATCTAAATTTGCTTGTAGTTCTAGTTTTTCTTTTTCATGATTAACTTTTTCTAAATTATAATTCTCTAAATCATATAATAAGATATCATTTTGAGATAATAGGGTTATATAATTTTTTTGAATAATTTCTAATTCTTTTTCTAAGATTATTTTTTCATATTTTAATAATCTAATTTCTAATTCTGCTCTAGTTAACTTTCCTACATATTCCTTGTTTAATTTTTATTATTCTCTATATTTATCATCTAATTTAATGCTAATTTCCATTATCTCCTCATAAGTAATTTTAGGACGTACCCCATCGGTGTTAGCTATAAAACACACATTTTCTTCTTCTGAGTCGCTTTCACTATCACTATCAGATGAAGAAGATGCATCTGAATCGTCCCATGTTACTTGAAAAGCTCTTTTTTTTCTTGAATTTCTCAAACTTGCTTTTATTTTAATCATTATTGAGCTATGGACAATGCTTCTTCATGTGGCTAAAATTTTCACACTCATAGCATTTAATCGATTTTTTATTTAAGGAGTTTGATTTCCCACCATTTTGAAATCTAGTTATCTTCTTGAACTTGTTGAATTTGTTGTAGTTTTTGGCAATAAAAACAATCTCATATTCGTCTAAGTTCGAATCTTCATGACTTGCTTGGAATGCTATGTTTTTCTTTTCATGATTTTGATCCTTTCTTGCATGCAAGTTAGCTTTATATGACATCAGATTTCCTATCAACTCTTCGACTTTGGGTTGAGAAAGATCATTAGCTTCTTCACTAGCTAAAACTTTTCTTTCCCATTCATTTGTCAAAGAGTTTAAAATTCATGTGACTAAATCAAAATCTATGAATTTGACTTCAAGTGCCATTAGATCATGTTAAATGGTTTGAAATATAGCATACACATCAATAATTAATTCATTTTCTTTCATTTTGAAAGATGAAAATTGGTTTTATAAAATCAAGATTTTAGTTTTCTTAACTATAGTCATTCCTTCGTGTGCGACTTGTAAAGTGCGCCATATATTATTTGCAGCGGTGCAAAGCATGACACGTTAAAACTTGTTTTTGCCAAGTGAGAAAAATAGTACTTCATAGCTTTAGCATTGTTAGATGTCGCTGCTTTTTGTGCATCAGTCCAAGTTCTAATGTTGGTGTTAGGTGCTTCATATTTGTTTTGAGTTGCTAGCCATATTTCTAACCCATTTGTTTCCATAGAAATTCTCATACGAGTCGACTAGTAAGCATAGCTAGAACCAGTAAATAGTGGAGGTCGTGCAGTTGATTGACCTTCTTGAAAAGTACTTGCCATGTTAATGATTTTTCAACTACATGTTACTGTAGATTGAAATGATCATGCTTTGATAGAAAATGAAAGTTTATAGGATCTTTATATAATGCAACTTATATATATAAGTGTGAGAGTGTATGTTACAAATTACACTAACCAAAGAATAATAACTGAATATAAAGAAGGTAAATAATAAAAGCAATCACATGAGATATTTTATACTGTTTCAGACCTCCCGTCCTACGTTCAGTCCCGAAGCTCCCTTTCGGTATTTCCTTTAACCAAATAGCCCTCGCTCCACTTAGAGGAATAGGATAATACAAAAAGTATTTCTCTGACAACCTTGTGTTCCAAATAACACGGATTTTGACTAATAGTACAATTCTTCCTATGATCTCCTTTGAGTATGTGAATGTGAGTACTTTGAGTTGTAGGAAGTGATTTAACCAAAATAATATTTTGGTTGTGATAGATTAAGAATATGTAAGCAATGTGCATGCAAATATGTAAGTAGAGAGCAATAAGAAATCAAGAGAATAGATTAGAATTCGTTAATCCAATTCTCAGTCTTTGAAATATATATAGGTTTGAGTAGATGCATATAAGGAGTTGTTACTATTTAAATAAAATATGTTTGTTTTAATGGCTACAACCGTTTAAGAAGAGGTGCTATTATTCAATATGAAATGAAGCATCCATTCAGATTGGAGCAGTTGCTATATAACAGACATCTATGGGAAAACCATAGACGTCCGTGGCTTCAGGAATTAATTTCCCAAAAACATTCACAAACTATGGTGGCTTTCCCACAGGCGTCTATGGATAGCCATATTTGAATATCATAGTTTTTTTATATGCCGATGTTGAATATATGAATTTGTGTATGCATATATATACTCAAGCAGAACTTATAATGTTTTTCTAAGACTCTTAATATAGTATTATAACCTTACAAATCATAGCATGGTCCATAAGTCTTTATTTGTCTTTGAGTCTTGATATCTTTGAGCATGACAATCTTTTGTAATATATACCTGTAATCTTGATAAGATATAATATATGTGATTGTATAGTTGTTGTCATTGAAACTATAGAATGGATTTTCTAACACGGTAGATCTCCTGGAAGCTATTCTCTTTCTTCCTGTCATTGATCTTCAACAACAAGTCTTCAAACTCTTTTCAAAGTAGAATTTATGGATCTAACATTTAGACCTATCTGATCCAAAGTAGAGACCTAGATCTAAGCCCGGGATCACTGTTCTCAGTGAAAGCACCAAAATGTTAACCTAAGAAATAAAATAACAACCTGAAGTATGATGTGAAAGCACCAGTCCTGTTAGAATAGAGAAAATATAATAGAAAATAATAGAAAGGTAAATGAGGGATAAAGGTTTTTATGGTGGTTCGAATGTTGACTAAGCCTACGTCCACTTTATAACTTTGGTTATTGATTTGATACTGATAGAGTACGATTACAAAGTGTTTATGGGAGAGTTGGTCACAAGTACAAGCGTTAAACAGATTCCAAGTCCTAAAATTTCCTAAAGGAATTGTCTTAGTGACCATGGAGTAGAGAGAGTTGAAGAAGTGATTGGGTTTTTGCATAGTAATGGTAGAATTTGGATCCGATCTTATTGCTTTTAGGTTTGTATTTATAGTGGCAGCAGGCATATTGGATCAGAAGCCCACTACCGTAGAAGTCCAGAAGGTAACCCAAGATAGCACAGGTCGAGTTAAGGGTTAGATTTGATGCTGAATTAAGACTCTTGATTCGGTATCTAATCCTTAAGCTTTGGGTGATCAAACTCTTTTTTGTTGAGTTTCTTTCTTTATTTAGATACTCTATATGCAATTTGGTAGGTCATTGACGAGTCTTGATCATCATTTTTCCACAACTTGGATTATCCTGTCATTTGGATTGTCATGCCTTCATTCTTAATGTTAAGCCTTTTGGAAATCTATGAAACTTCATGAATATGCATAGGATGACTAGTAGATCATTTGTATCAAGTATATAGGTGACAAAGTCAAACACCTATATTCCGTACCAAATTAACGTTCCTTAATTTGGGCCAAATTAGGGACTTAGCTCATTTTTGGTTCATACTTCCATAAGTTCCTTCTTTTGTCGCTCTGAGTGTTATTGCCAAGTTTCACGTCATTCTGTCTTCATATCTTCGTTCTAACTCTTATTGATTGTTGTTTGGTTAATAACCTAGTTAACAAACATTCTCCCCTTTTTTGATGATGACAATCTTGTATGCATTCATGAAAAGAATATTATATTGATGCTGATATGAATGCAATACTCCCCTTGAATAAGTGTGATATTTTTTTTTATTCCTCCTAAATGTATGCATATGTACAAAATATTTCTCCTCCTTTGTCATCATAAAAATAAGAAAAAAAACATAACACAGCACTCTAAATTGCATATCATAGAAACACAGTACACAAAATGTCATAGCATGCATAGATAGCAAAATACGAGTGTCACAGCGCAAAATAAAATGTTACTACATAATGAAAAGTCATAGAATGTCAACATATGAAAGACATAAAATAGATGCTAAACAAAATGTCAAACACACAACAGATGCTAAAATAGAATGCAAATGAAACAGATACCAATCGTGGAAATGCTGCAGTCTATGGCCTAATGTGATAATTTTTAAGAGTTGTCAGATCAGACTCTGTAAAGGTAGTACGTTGTCTAGGAGATGCTGGTGGATGGACCAGAGATCCAGATGCATGAGTGACTGCGGCCCACGGTCAGGGTCCTCTATTAGTGGAGCCCATCCTATTAGGTCCCATAAGCTGCTAAAATGACAGACCAGTGTAATGACCCACCTTTTCGACCATTGAAAGTTGGCACCTAATACATTGACAGTATTAGAATGTCGAACATCCAAGTGCTAGAAGGCACATTGTTAGGGTAAAATAAAACTAAAAGGAACAAGAGAAACTGAATCTCATAGCGTTATAATAACATATACTATAATAAAGAAAATAACATATAATATAATAAAGAAAACAAAAGCTGTTACTCTAAGATACATAGTATATTAGAGTTAAAAACAAACCTCATCGGCATGGAAAGTTATAACTTCTTGACCATACGATTGCTAATGGGTATACATTTTAATTCAACGGAAAATAAAAATACTATGGTAGGTGAACATCTAGCTCTACTCCGTGAACTACATGTTCCACCAATGACAATCTTGTAAAAACTCGATCTGACCCGAGCATTATAATAAAATAACACCCGAATAAGTTTATAAAACCAGCATGAGAAAATCAAGAAATATGATGAACATATAATAATTCTGCAAGACCATGCCGCTAAACACAAAATGAGTTCTACCTCACAAGAACAACATACATAGATGAAAGAACGGAAACAAGTCGGAATAAAATCAGACTTGAAAGAATGGGCACAAATAATTAAACATCGAGAAGAGCTCTAGGCACATCTCGATGTAATTAAGAAAATGATTCAAAGATTTGAATCAAATAAAGAAAAGGAATTTTTCCAACAATGACTAGGAGGTTGCACACCTATAACTGAAAGTATACCTTTAGAAAATATACTTAAGAACTACGATGGCTCTTAGAAAATGTACAGGCCGGACCTCGCCAACTTTACCGAGTATCGAAGTATTTCACATGTTCATGCACAAACAACACAATCTAATCTAGAGTAGATGTTAAGATACCCTAATGGAAGAAACCCCACAAAGCTTAATGTCCACTCATGCTTTGGTTTTAGTCATTTTCAGCAAAGGATATCAAAATCGATAGTCGATGAATCAACTATCGGAAACAAACTAGTACTACCCTGAGGAAAACGACGAAGTCGGACAAGTTAGGGTAGTGTTGCTTCCTATATTAACTCAACAACATTCTTAATTTTAATAATAGCAAGAGTTTTAGTTCACCAAACAAGCAAACAAATTTTCTTGAATCGATGAACACAAAAAGATAACATAATTGATAGTCAATAAATCAACTATTAGGAATAACAAAATAATAGTATATGAAAATTGAATCTCTTAAAACATTTGAATCACACTTGTGCTTGATTGTCACTTCACAAATATTTGTAAAATACTTTAAAAATATTCTTTTTAAAGAGCTAATTATATTTTTGAGTGTATTAAAAATAAGGGTCAAAAACAAATGCCATTAAAACATTGTTTATTATAATCCCAAAACTATTTACACTTAGCTTTATTTTCAAACATTCCTCTTTAAAGTTTTTCTCATTTAGAAACTATCATTTATAACTTTAAAACAACATTTATTATCTCGGAAGATAATAAATCAATTTAAAAGACTTTTATAAATTTGAAAAATGTTAATCATCCCGAAAGATAACTGTTATAACTCTTTTAAAAATTTGATACCATATTAATTATCCTAAAAGAAGATTAATCAAATTCGTAGTCTTTTTATATATTTAAAAACAACATTAATTGTCCTAAAAGATAATTAATCAAAATCATAATCTTTTTATAAATTCAAAACATTATTAATTATCCAAAAAGATAATTAATCAAATTTATAATCTTCTTATAAATTTCAAAACAAAATTAATTATCCCAAATAATAATTAATCAAATTTATAATCTTTTTATAAATTTAAAACAAAATTAATTATCTCGAAAGATAATTAACCAAATTTATAATCTCTTTATAAATTTAAAACAATGTTAATTATCCCAAAAGATAATTAAGCAAATATATAATCTTTATATACATTTAAAACATCATTAATTATCCTGAAAGATGATTAATCAAAATCATAATCTTTTTATAAATTTTAAAGATCGTTAATTATCTTGAAAGATAATTAGTCAAATTTATCATTTTTTTATAAACACAACATTAATCATCCCGAAAGATAATAAATCAAATTTATAACTCCTTTTATAAATTTTAAACAACACTTATCCTTTATTTCAGAATTCTAAAAATACTTGAAAATATAGTTTAAACAACTTTCAAAGTGCAAAACACGACCAAACATTCATTTTGTAAAAATACAAGGTCAAGTCCAACATATACAAATGTTTAAGGAGATGATATTTCATAAGATGACGGTATAGCGATAGTCGCTATAATGACACTTACACAAATCAAACAGAATGTCACAAATGTTTCAATTAAAATCAACATAAGCAACATAAGAATATAAGTAAATCAATATTAAACCCTTTAGGGTCCCCTTACAAAGTTCCCTGTAAATCACATATATATGTATGTATTTCGAAGTGTTCCATAGCGACTTATTAGCTACGCATACACTTTAACTTTCTCTTGCTTTAGTTCTATGCAACACAATGGTTACTTATGTCATCCACCTCCGAACGGGAATCAAATCCAAATAAACAATCAAACAACAATATATAAACTATCACTCAACCATTCAACAATAATCTATAGCAACAGAGATATCATATAGTTTATTAAGAGGTGAGTAAACTCACCAAAATTCCAACTCATGATTTCACGTTCTGGTTTGATCCAAGTTCGATTTTAGCCTAAAATTTTACTAGTCCAAATTTAACCAATCCAACTCCAATGCGTAGATTTCGGTACTACGAGTGCAACGCAAAAGACCACGTCTCGATTGGACCTCGTATGAAGAAGTTATTAATTTAATGCGATTTTGAATTAAATTAATTAATACGCACTTAAATTTACTTACCCCTAAAACCATCTCCTTCCCCAAAATACCCAAACTCATGCACAAACAGATACAAGCACGCACATCCATATATAGCTGATCCCCTCTCTCTTCCTCTCTTCCTCCACGCTTTATGAAATCGACTGAAACTGCTTGCAATCAACTCCACAGCAAGTGAGCACCACCATCGACCCAACGAATTTCAAGCATGGCACACCTAGGAAAATTGCAATACCCTCTACCCTTATTATCCGAGTTAAAGTCACGATTTGCAAAATAGCATCGCACTATCTCGTACTTGGCCAAGAGATGTAACTTCCCTCCATCAACCCATCGCCACCTTCGCTTCATCCAAACTTCTCAAACGATGACAAAGGCAAACCCTAGTTTACCATCTACTATGTCTAGAACCCTACATCGACCACACCCACCATCCACTATACCAAATCGAAAATCTCCCTCTCTAGAGTTCAACGAATCTAAATTCGTGATTTTTAGTGGAGTGGTTCATTTGATTTTGATTTTATAAGTGGAAGAAGCTTACTTTTATTTTTACAGTAAAGGGAAGAGGAGGGAAAATAAAAGTCAAAAGGAAAGAAGGGAGTGAAGGAAAAGTATTAGGGCAGTGTCTAATTTAATTTACCAATCTCGACACGTCGCTACACAACATTTCATTCGCATACGAACCGCAAACGGCAAAATAAAAATACGATCATGCATAAAAATGTGACGCGACTCCAAAATAATAATAAAATACACTAGTTATCTTATTCTATGAAATTTCAAAAATACCATCATTTGTCGAAAAATACGTCAAACGATAATTTAAATATTTTTCAAATTAAAAATTACGGAAAAATCCTATAAATTCATTTAAAAATATGTTATCAGAAATCAAGTCGTTTTATCAACAATTGATTTTTCTTATTGTTTATTTGAACTACTAATTATTGTAATTTAATTCACAAAATGAGTTCACCATTATTATTTATTAATTAAAAGGAGTTAAATAAGACCGTTAAACCCATTTAATTAATATTTTAATTCATAATTCAAATATTTTAATAATCTCTATATTTGAATATAAGTTATTAAATGTAATCCCAGCATTTGGCAAGGCTGCGATATCATGGATATGACTAAATGGATTTCGTAATCACCAAGGCAGGAAGCCCGGAGGGATGATTATCAGGATAGGAGATCGGATATATTCAGAACTATGGACGATAGTCGAACATATTCGGATGGATAGCACCTATGAATTGGCTAAGTATGGAATTAGCACTTCCCCTAGGCAATGGATCAGATCAGATCAATGGAATTAAGTATGGATCAGATCGGAGTAATATGGCTATGGATCACTTGGATTGGCAGTTCAACTTGACAATGGTCACTTAATAACTCAACAAACATTGGGACAAACAAGTAAATAACTATGGAAACACGGAGGGGACAATAAGGCAGACCGTTACCATCGATCGCTAGGCCCCACATAGCTGGGAGGACCGATCGGGTCTGATCCATCATGTGGTGTGCGATTGGTCCCATACTCCCTGGATCTGTCTGTCTTGGTCTGGATATTCCTCTGACTGATTTTCTGCCCGATCCATTCATGGCTTCCTATATAAATACAGCAGGCATAGCTCATTGCAGAGGATCATCTTTCTGGCTCTCTTCGTCTTCTACTAGGCTATGCTCCACCATTTTTACTCTTGATTTTCATGGATTGTAACTGTAAATAGCAGTATAAATCAATAAAAAAGAAATTTTTTTGGAGTGGACGTAAGCCGGAGTTAGGCGAACCACTATAAATCTGTGTCTCTACTCACTCTCTTGCTATTTTTAATTTATTCTCCTCATATTTATTTCTCTACTATATTCTGTTTGTGATTGGATGGTGCTTTCGCAATATTTGGGTGTTGGTGGCCATTTTTACCATCAACATTTTGGTGCTTTCACTGAGAGGACTAGCACCCGCTAATTTGGAAAGGATTTGGAGCTTGGATTTGGATCAATGGTGAGGCAATCAGCAAGGAAACCAGTGGCAAATAGGAGTCATCATGAAGAGAGTCTGATGGCTTCCTTAGGAGCTGGAGCTAATCAAATCTCCGTCTATATTACCAGGAGATGGAGACAATGATGGATGTTATGCAAGAGTGGATGATGGAAAGGCAAGAGGAGATGATTCAAAATTTCCTCGGGAAATTGGACAAGCTGGAGCACAAAACTAAGGGATTGGAGAAGTAGGAAATGCTGGAAATTTGGATCAAGGAGTTGGAGCAGCAGAAGCTACGGAAAATTAGAACTGGGATCATGGAAATGGAGCAAATGGACTAAGGAAGGGAGTAAAGCAGCCAGGGGCAGTCCTAGGCCAACACAGATCGATTGGCACTGATCCCCTCATAGGGATTGGCGCCGATCGATTAAGGCTCGAGGGTATGCCCTCGGGTTTGGCTGGATCGATTTATGGCATGCCAGTGGTTGGTGCTGTGCAGTTTGATGCGAATCGAAATGCCTCGTCTGGAGGTGTATGTTTCGGAGTACTCACGTGGAGTCAGGGGGCAGGTTGGAGGTATGGATTGGAGACCACCTATGGATGAGAATGAAAGGATAGCTGAGATGTTACATTGGATAGTGCAAGGCGTATTTCCCAATAGGAGTCTAGTGGATGTCAATCGAAGTCCATTTGCTCCAAATATCAGAAATACAAGGAACTCACCAGAGTTTAAGCTACCAACACTGGAGGTATATAATGGAAAGTCAAATCCTACTATGCATATGATGAGGTATGTCTGGCATATAAGGTGTTGGGGGCATCGAAAGAGGTTATGGAAAGATGTTTTCCTTCATACTTGATAGAGTTGGCTGCACTTTTATTTAGGTAGCCGGAGAATGGATCAATCAGGACATGGAACGAGCTAGTGGACAGGTTTGTAAAATAATTTTGGGTTCACATTTCACAATCCAAGAATGCGATGACATTGGCGGCACTGAAATAGAGGATCGGAGAGTCCCTGAGGAGCTTTTTAACATGATTCAACACGACGGTGGCCTTGGTGGATCAGTTAGATCCATTAATGGTTTTAATGGCAGCGGTATCAAGGATTGCTGATGAAACGGATTTTAAGATTTCACTGGTGCGAGATCCACCAATGGATCTCGAGGAGTTCTTCCATGAAGCGGAGAGGTTCCAATAGTAGAAGAATGCACTGCCGAGAAACAGGAAGTAAACACTGTGAGAGGCGAAGGATCATCTTGAGAAGGATACATAAAGGATAAGGGTAAACGAGAAATGGATGATGGATATGATGGATCAAGAAGGCAATGAAAGGAATGGAAGCCGAAGTTCTCCTCTTATGTGGATTTGATGAAAAGCTTGGAACGGATTTACCTGGACACTAGGGGGCCAACTCCCCTATCGAAAACTGGCAAGGAGGGATCCCACGGAACGGGAACATAGGTCTGGAAAGTACTGCCTAGTCCACAAACCGGATGGGCACACTACGGATGAATGCATGCACTTAAAGGATATAGTTGAGGAACACATCAGGAATGGTAGGCTACCGCAATACATGTGGACATGGACAACAACGGTGGGAAAGGAGCAGCTACCGTCCACATCAAATGGGAATGAACTTAGATCGAGGTCACAGATCATCATCTCCTAATCGGGATAGCGTGGAATAAATAAATAATAAACTATATAATAAAATGGTTAAGTCACTTACACATGTACGGGACTGAGGACGGACCATAGGCATGCTCTGAGAAGATGATAAACAGTTAAGTCCAAAGAGGAAATATTTGGTTTTCTTTGCTTTTTGGATTTCTAGCTGTATGAACTCAAATTTAATAATTTAATTTAAATCTGCATAATGCGATGAACTAAATAGGTCGCGGTTGTCCCAACTGGAGAGACGGGGAAATAACCGCAAGTTATGGTCCCTTCACCAAAGAGCAATAGGATGGGCTCGAACGTTATGGATTAAGCCCTCAACCAGAGAGTCCAAGCCGGAGAAAGGAAGTCGGTATGGAATGGATCGCTTTATGCCTCTGCCTGAAGAGTCAGGGACTGGAATGCAAGAAGTGAGTTGCTTCAACGGAGAGCGACAGGATCGACTTACTTAATGTTGTTCCCCCTTTTACCGGAGAGTGATTGGATGGAGTCCAACAAGGGTCCAAAGAGACCATGATTGGCCTAGGAAGGCCATGACATTGCTTTATGTCCAAGGACACCGAACTGGAGTGCAGGAAATAACGGCGCTTTACTGGAGAGCGACAGGATCGGCTTACTTGTCATTGTTCCCCCTTACACCGGAGAGTGACGGGTTGGGATTCAACAATAGCTCGGAGAGGCTATAATCGGTCCAAGAGGATCATGACATCACTATATGCCCTGAAAGGGCTGGAGTGCAAGGGGTAAGTTGCTTCGTAGGAAAGTGACATGATCAGCTTACTCGTCGTTAAGTTTGGATCAAACCTGGCAAGGGTTCGGAGAGACCATAGATCGGTCCGGGGAGACCATGAACTTGGATAATGATCCAGAGAGATCACAGATTGGCTTACTGACTTCCAGGATTTCAGTTGATCAAGGATTTAGATAATGATCTGGAGAGATTGAGGCTTTGGATTTGGATAATGATCCGAAGAGATCGCGGATTTGGATGGATATGAATTTGGATTGGCAAAATATTGGAATTTGGATTGGAAAATTCAATTATCGATAGACTATGGATTTTGGATTTTGGACTTACGACAACTCAAAGCATGTCTTCCTATCGCAAGGCATGTTTTGGGGGGCAAACATTATCCCACCTTTTCGCGATATCACAGATTGGCTAAATGGATTTCATAGTCATCAAGGCAGGAAGCCCGGAGGGAAGATTATTATGCATGGAGATCAGATATATTCAGAACTATAGACGATAGTCGAACAGATTCAGATGGATAGCACCCAAGATTTGGCTAAGTATGGAATTGCAACTTCTCTAAAGTAATAGATAGGATCAGATCAATGGAATGGATTATGGATTAGATTGGAGGAATATGGCTATGGATCACTTGGATCGATGGTTCAACTCAACGATGGTTGCTCAATAGCTCAACGGACATTGGGATAAATAAGCAAACAACTATGAGAATATGAAGGGGACAATGAGGCTAACCATCGTCATCAATCGCTAGGTCCCACATAGCTCAGAGAACCGATCGAGTCTGATCCATCATGGAGGTGCGATCGGTCCCATACTCCTTGGATCAGTCCGTCTTGGTTTAGATATTCTTCTGGTGGTTTTTTAGCCCGATCCATTCACAGCTTCCACTATAAATATGGCAGGCATGGCTCATTGCAAGGGATCTTCTTTTTGGCTCTCTTGTCTTCTACCTAGGCTATACTCTGCCATTTATACTCTTGATTTTCATGGATTGTAACTGTAAATCGCAGTACAAATCAATAAAAAAAGCACAAACTTTTGGAGTGGACGTTGGCCGGAGTTAGCTGAACCACTACAAACCTATGTCTGTACTCACTTTCTTGCTATTTTCAATTTATTCTCTTCATATTTATTTCTCTACCGTATTCTGTTTGTGATTGGATATTGGATTATTAGTGCTTTCACACTATTTGGGTGTTGGTGGCCATTTTTGCCACCAACGTTAAACTTTAAAACCCAATTATTTAAATATTTAAGATTAGTTATATAATCAAAATCAAAACGATAAAATTTCAAGATGTTACATTCTCCCTCCCTTTAGAAGAATTTCATCCCCAAAATTCCAAAAAGAAGAAAATGACCTCTCACGCTTAGGTTTTCAAAGTTCCTTATTTTATGGGAAATTTTGGCAGCACCTCCTTTGCCCGACTGATCCAGAGAAACTACAACTCGCCACAATTGGCCCAAATCAACAAAGAAAACAAATGCCAAGTGGCGTTCTATATCTAGGGTATAAAATCATCAATCAATCACCAATTTCTTAATCTATTACATACCTCTTTTGTGTTTGATTTTTAGCAAGCAATATACTATCTTGATGCAAATACCAGTGCGCAAGAAATTAAATAGAAATCTCTTGCTTCCCTGTACATATCCTGTATTTACATAATTCGAAAGAAAATCATGTTGATAAAAGAGCAATACACTACCTATTTCTATCATAAGCATAAGCAATATAAACAATATAACATCCATATGCACCAAGGCAATACGATGCAATTAATAACGATGCACTCCACCTATCAAAACTGAGATGATATAAATCTACATGCCAGTCTATTGTGACATAATGCCACATGCAGCCAAAGGCAATACAACAAACACATGCAACAAAAATTCAGAGAATACTGTAATAAAATACCTTGCATCAAATCCTTTCAAAAGATAAATTTAGAAATAAGTTCTTGGGTTTTTATATTTAAAATATATTTTCATATTCCTTCAAAACTAAAATCAATTATGACAAGGAGGGGGCCCCTACTACCGAAGCATGGTATAACTCTAGAATCAAAACAACATGGAGCATCCAATGGTATTCTGGTTCCTTCTAGAATAATAGCTAGAGTAAAACAAATGTACCTGGTGAGTCTTCCAAATCAAAAAACTACCAATATCCCAACTTTAGTCATAACCAAAAATATTTGAAAAACCACCTCACAAAAACTCTTTTCAAAAATTATGAAATAATAATACTTCACCAAATTTTCAAAATATTATTATTATTATTTCTATCACAAAATTCTTTCAAAATCACTTTTTCAAAAGCACCGAGATTTAATTCCTAATGAACAACAATTTAAAAATCCTTTATTTATAAATTCAAGCTTTATAAACTATAGTATATAAAATCACACTATCAATCAAATCAAACCATAAAGGAATAATCTAACACTTAACATTATTTAAAATGTTAAATGACTGACAAATAATATTTAGAATTTTGCTTAGGTTCACTACTTTCTCGATCATCCAAGGATATAAATAATTTTCTAAACATACCATTACAATCTTTCTCTTTTGGTTATTGCTTAGAAGATTATCTAAGCTCCCTTAGACAAAATTGAAAGTCGCTCCCTAAACTTCCTAAGCCACACAATAAAACATACAAATATACTTAAGCCCGTATGATGTAGATAAATCATCCATATGCAATTTCTGATCTAACCACTTGGTCGGATATACAGACTTTACTTCTAAACTAGTATCGCTTACTGGACCTCCCTAGTGCGGACTTCAATCAAGTTCCTTGATTAGAAACCTCTATTCTTCTTACATAGCCATATACTATGATAGAAAATCTCGGTATCATATCAAGAATCCAAATCAAGTATTCTCTAACAAGAATCAAGTATGAAATCTTTTTTCGGACTGGTGTGAATCACCCTGAAGTTATGTACTCAAATCCTAGATCAAGAACCATGCGAATAAAAATGATCTACGTATAACTTACGTACTTAATTCAATTAGTTTCTTAATCACACCAATCACTTTCTAAATCACTTCCATTTTTATTTATAGTATTTCATTCAATACTAAAATTATTTATGAATTACCCCATATATTTTCACTTAATTATAAACATTTTAGAAAGACACATCTTTATAAAACATTAAATTAAAAATTTACTCTACTCTTCTACATCCTAATATTCAATTTTTCATTTTACTTTTCAAAATTCAAATGACAACCCAAATAAAATTTGGGTCTTAAAACAGAGTCGACTACTTCAACCTCTTTACCTGTCCAGTCCGGTAAGAAGTTAAGAAGAGTAGGATGTTGGTATCCAAACTCAGTACTAGAGTCTACTTTTCCTTAGGAATCCCTAAGGTATAGATGTTTATTAGTCGGCCTAACAACATCATATAGTTTTTATGACTTGGAGTTTAAACAAAGATATGGTTTTATTAAACAATGCTGATTAAAACCTTCCTATCTAATTCAGCCCATTTAAAAACTTGGGTTAAATTATCTCTTTTCTATTCAAGCGTTAAAATTGTCGTTTGTCAAAACATTCTTTTATCAACATACTTTTTATTTGAATCAGTTCCCTTAGGAAACTTAAGAACTAAATACCCAATTTTTATTTCAAAACCCTTTTTAAATCATACTACATATATTTCTATATGTAAAATCACTTTAATAATTTATTCACTAACACTCACTTTTAGTTTGTTCAGATTGGAACCCAGTTCGTTCACATAATGATATGGAGAATAATTTACCAAGTTCACTACAATGTTTGCCTAAGCAAACATTTGATCGTCACTTAGAAGATATTCAAATTACCACAAACTAATCGAGATATTTCCCTTAACTATCCAAAGAAAGTGGATCTTTATTACATAGTCTCTTTGAAATATTTATTCTCATAAATACTTTTAAGTAATATTATCATTAATTTTCTCAAAAATCCTTTTGAAATCTTTTCAAGTAATACCAAAATTTAAATTCTCAAAAACTCTTCTTACTTTTAAAACACTTTTTTATAAATCATTTCATATACCATACTCATATAAAATATACCTCTAAAATCATCTTATATTATAATGACTTTCCTTTATTATAATAAACTGTCCATAAATATTTATCCTCTAAATGTCTTATCTTTCCATTTCGATTATTTTAAACAACTTTATTAAAAGATGACTTTTAACATAACATTATCACCGAACGCCTTATAGTCAAATTGTGAAACTTAATTTACAAGGGGTTCGTTTGTAAATCAAAGATAAAAATGCTCATAAATAAGCTAAGCATAAATAATCAGCAATCAATAAATAACAATCAACGCTCTTAAACTAACTGAGCATAACTAATCAAACAATAATGATAATACAGAAATATTATCATTAACAGAACACAACATAAATAACTATATAAATTTGAAAATTATTCTTTTATATATATGTAATATATAATCCTAGGTAAAATATTTCATTTACTAATTTTAAGAAATCAATATCATGTTCGTTTACCTTGTTCAAGTGTTTTGAAATCTTTATCGACAACTTGGTGTCACACAACTCGACCAAAATTCAACTTTACAGACCAATTAACACGATATGTTTTTATAACAATAACAAATACACTTTCGTATATATAATACTCTCAATTCATTCTAAGCTATCACTTACCTATCTCAAACGAGTTTACCCCATCAAGCCAAGGTTCTTGCTTAACCTTCAGCTCGGATACCAAATGTAATGACCCATCTTTTTGACCCTCAAAAGTCAGCACCTAATACATCAACGGTATTAAATGCCGAGCATCCAAGTGCCGGATTGTTAGGGTAAAATAAAAAAGAAAAAGAATAGAAGAAACAAAATCTTATAGTAGAATGATAAGATATAATATAACAAAGACAACAAAAGTTGTCACTCTAAGATACATAATATATTAGAATTAAAAACAAATCTCATTAGCTAGGATAATTATAACTTCTTGACCTTACAATTACTGATGGGTATATATAATAATACAAAAGAAAATATAAATATTACAGTGGGTGAACATCCAACTATACTCCATGAGCTCCATGTCCCGCTAATGACAATCCTATAAAAACTCAGGCTGACCCGAGCATTATAACAAAATAACACCCGGATCAGTCTGGAAAACCAGCACAAGAAAACTCAAGAAAAATGGTGAACATGTAATAATTCTACGAGACCATGCCACCAAACATAGAATGAGTTTTACCTCACAAGAACAATACCCATAGATGAAAGGATGAAAACTAGTCGGAACAAAATCATACTTGAAAGAATGGACACAAACAATTAAACATCGAGAAGAGCTTTAAGCACTTCGTGATGCAATTAAGAAAACGACTCAAAGATTTGAATCAAATAAGGAAAATAATTTTTTCCAACAATGACTAGGAGAGTGCACTCTGCTTACGGAAAGTATACCTCTAGAAAATATACTTGAGAACTACGATGGTTCTCGAAAAATGTACAAACCGGACCCCACCAACCTTACCGAGTATCCGAGTATTTCACATCTCCTTGTGCATACAATTGAATCTAATCTAGAGTAGATGTGAAGATAATGAGAGCAACCCTATATAGCTTGACTTCCACTCACACTTTGGTGTTAGTCATTTGGGGCAAAGGATATCAAAATTGATAGTCGATGAATCAACTATCAGAAACAAACTAGTACTACCCTAGGAAAAATAATGAAGTAGGACAAGTTAGGGTAGTGTTGCTTCCTATCTTGACTTGATATCATTCTTAACTTTAATAATAGCAAGAGTTTAAATGCCCAAAACGAGCAAAAAAATCGTCTTGAATCAATGAACACAAACAAGATAGCAGAATCGATAATAAATAAATCAATTATCGGGATAACAAAATGATCGTATAAGAAAATTAAATCTCTTAAAACATTTGACTCACTCTAGTGTTTGATTTTCACATCATAAATATTTTAAAAACACTTTAAAAACACTCTTTAAAATATTCTTTTTAAAGAGCTAATTATATTTTTGAGTGTATTAAAAAAAGTGTAAAAGAAATGTTATTAAAACGTTGTTTACTATAATCCAAAAAACAATTTGCACTTAGCTTTATTTTAAAACATTTATTCTTAAAGATTTTCTCATTTTAAAACTATCATTTATAACTTTAAAACAACATTTATTATCCCGGAAGATAATAAATCGATTTAAAAGACTTTTATGAATTTAAACAATATAATTCATCCTAAAAGGTAATTGATATAACTCTTTTAAAAAATTTAATCCACATTAATTATCCTGAAAGAAAATTAATCAAATTTATAATCTTTTTATATAAATTTAAAACAACATTAATAATCCCAAAAGATAATTACTTAAAATCATATCTTTTTATATTTAAAACATCTTTAATTATCCTGAAAGATAATCAATCAAATTTACAATATTTTTATAAATTTAAAACAACATTAATTATCTCGAAAGATAATTAACCCAATTTACAATCTTTTATAAATTTAAAAAATTTATAGTCTTTTTATATATTTAAAAACGACATTAATTGTCCTAAAAGATAATTAATCAAAATCATAATCTTTTTATAAATTTAAACAATTATTAATTATCCTAAAAGATAATTAATCCAATTTATAATCTTTTTATAAATTTAAAAACATTAATTATTTTGAAAGATAATTAATCAACTTTATAACTCCTTTTACAAATTTTAAACAACACTTATCCTTTATTTCAAAATTCTAAAAATAAAATTGAAAATATAGTTTAAACAACTTTTAAAGTGCAAAAACATTACCAAATGTTCATGTTGTAAAAATATAAGCACAAGTCCAACACACACAAAGGTTTAAGGAGATGATATTCCATTAGTGAAGGTATAGCGATAATCGCTATAATGGAATTTAGACAAATCAAACATTATGTTAGAAATATTTCAACCGACTATCAATATAAGCAACATAAGAATATAAGTAAATCAATATTGACAAGAAATCCCTTGAGGTCTCTCTATAAAAGTCCCATGTAAATCACATAAATGTATGTGTATTTCAAAGTGTTCCATAACGACCTATTCTCTACGTATACACTTCGACTTCCTCTTTCTTTTATTCCCCACAACACAGTGGTTATTTATGCCATCCAACTCCAAGCAAGAACAAATCCAAACAAATAATCAAACAATAATATATAGACTATCATCCAAGCATTCAACAATAATCTATAGCAACAAAGATATCATATAGTTTATTTAGAGGTGAGTAAACTGCCCAAAATTCCAGTTGACGCTTTCACATTTCGGTTTGATCTAAAATCGAATGATGTTAGATTTTAGCTCAAAATTCTACTAGCTTCAAATTTAATGAATCTAACTCCAATACATAAATATCGCTCCTACGAGCGCAACACAAAAGACCGCATCTCGATTGGACGTCATATGAAGAAGTTATTGATTTAATACCATTTTGAATTAAATTATAATTAATTATTTAATCACATGCTTAAATTTAACTACCCCTAAAACCATCTCCTTCCCCAAAATCCCCAAACTCATGCACGAACAGATACAGACATGCACACCCATCTACAGTCGATCCCCTTTCTCCTCTTCTATTCCTCCATGCTACACGAAATCGACTGAAATAACTTATAATAAACTCCACATTGCATGAGCACCACCACCGAACAAACGATTTTAAGCACGACACACCCAGGCAAATCGCAAAGCCCTTACCCTCTTTGTCCAAGTCAAAGTCACGATGTAATACCCCATATTTTTATAACATTATTTAGGACATTTAATTAATTAAATTAAATTAAATAATGTGAAGATTAATAGGTTGAGATTTGATTTAATTAAAGGTAGTTGTGCCATGTTAAATGAAAATCAAATAAAACAACATGAACTATTGTGTTAGGAAATAAGGAAGTGCAAAATGGGAAATAGGAGAGACTTATACCCTAAACCCTTAGGAAATGAAACTCATGTTCATTTCATTTTATCAAACTAAAATACATCAAGGCTGGCCACCATTTCCATTCTCAAGAAGAAGATAAAGCTAAGATTCAAAGGGAAGAAGTTAATCAACTTACTCAGCATCAAATCTCAAATCTTTAAATCCCAAAGTTAAGTTGAATGATTACTACATCCCATTTTCTTTTGGTTTTCGGTTTTAAAGTTAGATCCGAATTGTTTTTTCAAGTTATGTCATGTTTTGGATGATTAAAGTTATATATGTGCTTATTGATGAATTATACTGTTGACTATGCTAGTATATGATTTTTGTTTGATGATAATAAACATATATATTCATTTAAATGTAGTTGTTAATGTACTATTTTATTTTCACAGAATTAAATAAATATTTGATGAATAAAATAAATAACACGGAATTTAAACTCAAACGGATATTTTATTCAAACAAATATTTATTACAATTTTGAATAGTACAAATTTGAGCTCTCACTATATATACACAATCCTTAATTACAATACAATTTTGATTACACTATACATACAGTTGCACCTCACTACAATTCACTCACACTCGTATTTATCTTCAACTCCAGTCCAGATTGAATCCAGCATCTGAGCTATCTGCAAAAATATACATTGACGCAGTAAAATTGAAAATAAAATATTTTTGCAGTATAAAATAAAATGTAATTTTGAAAATATTATTTGCCTCAGTTATTTGGGTTGTTCGTCATCATTTAATTTTGAATTCATCATACACGAACAGCTTGTGACATGCATAGTGTATCACTGTACATGCCACAAGGCCGTGCACACCGATATACACTTGATAAAATTACAGGGACAGGTGAGCACAGGTCAAACCCAAATAAAAAGTCGGGTTCAACTCAAGTGCAATACAAATAAAATCACGACACGAGCACAAGGTCAAACCCGAGCCTTATAAGCTGGATTCAACACAGGTGCAATACAAATATAAGTTCAAATTCTTCTGGAAATGAAGACATATACAATGCAACCTGAACCAGATTAAAAGACCAATGAACTTAAATACCAAATGTACAAATTCAAATAAAATGGTCAAGACAACATGCACATAAGAAGTGGTGCACTGCAAATACAAGCCTTAACAAGTGAATGGCCAAGACCAAACATAAGAAACAAGGCAGCAAAAATCAAACCAGACCAATTCAGGTTAAAGAAAAAAAAAGTACACATGAAGCTTATAGTGCAACAGGCCAGAGGTTCAAGTGCAAGTCCAATATCAGAAATGTAAACTGCAATTAAACAGACTCAAATGCTCAAAGCAACTAGAAGCCAGAGCAGTGTAACATATAAATCAAGTGCTGTTTATCATAAACAAGATCTAGTGAACCAATGGCCACAATGCTCTAGACCAGACTAACAAGAAATGTGCAACAAAATAAAGACTCTAACATTTGTTTTCATATCAACCAAGTAGATCAACATCTCAAAACAACACTGAAAAAAAGCAGTTCAATATCACATGGAATCAAGAACATGACCGAACCAGACACACATGAATGAAACTGCAACAAGCCTCAACAGAAAACAATGAAGTTTTTCAGTGCATATGCATACAACCAAATTTCAGCACCAGACTCGAGTACATCAAACTAGAGACAACAATGAATGAACATCACATGAACCAAGACTACAAGGTACAATGTGAACAAGCTACAAACAACATGAAGTGCAGACCAATTCATTTACAAGACAGCAACTAATCAATCCAAAGTCAAATGCTCACATGTAAATCAAAGAGTATATACATTTCAAATCAAAGTCAAGGCCGAGTTCAATCTGAACAGCAGGATACAAGTTGAACGTGTCAACATAAATTCAAAGCACCAGAAAAATCAAAACTTCCAGATAATCACAATTTTAATACCGTGATGGTCAAGGAATAAAATCATCAAGTCGTGGTTGTCAAGAAACCCAAGTCGTGAGAAATAAAGCAACGAAAATATAGGAATTGAAAAGGTCAGTAATCATCATCAACATTCGATCATAATCAAACGGCCAAGTCAAAATTACAGATGAATTCAAATGATTATATACGAACGAGAATATAGGAATTAGAATCCTATTTAACCCAAATCATCACTGGCCGTAAAATTCATTCGATTTCAAGCAATATCACAGTGCATAGAATCAATTAGCAACTTGAATCAAAGTCGAGCGTAATTAAAATCAAAGAAAATCACGTACCAATTTATACCAAGCATACGCGCTTGATAAATTGGAGCTGCCGCAAGCAATCACTGATAGGAGAAAGAATTTGAAGCATCAGAAGTTAATTCAACTAAGCGGCGACTTCAATCTTACAGAAACCCTAAATTTGTGGAAAGAGGAACGAATGAAGACGATCGAGCAAAGGATACAGCCGAAGGAATAAAAAGGGGACAGTGTTTTATTACTTAAAAATATTTGGGCCGGCTTCCTTTTATATTATTTTGGGCTTTAGTGTTTAAAATTAGGGTTTTGAGTTTTTTAATTGTTTTTACTTTGTATTTTCCTTTTTATACGATTGCATATTCTAGTCGTGTGACTAGGGGACAAACTACGTGGCGTAGTTTGAGAATTCGCAACACAGTGGCTGAGTTGTGGCAGGGTTTTGAGCGTAGAGTTAGGTTAGTCGATAGCTGGTGTCGTGAATTTATGTGTGTAAGCGTCTGACTATCTAATTTCTAGTAGAAACCTTGGGGGCAGCACGTAGGCAGGGTTTTGCCGAAGCTGGGTAAATCTGTGTGTTCTATTTTCTATTTTTATTATTCTGCTAATATATGTGCTGCTGTTATTCTACTGTGATCAGTGCTGAAATTATTTTATAAACTTCCGCAATAATTTTTATAATTGATAGTATCACCCTATTCACCCCCCCTCTAGGGTGAAATTGATCCTACATATACATGTTCATATTAATTTCTATAATATGTTTGATATGTAAACCCTATTAGATGACATCTAAACGCCTTGAAAATTTAAATATAGATCAAAAATGATATTTTAGAGATGAGTTTTAATTTTCATAATTTTCTGAACTATTGTGGATTTTATGTTAATTTTCTAGTGAAGAAAATGATTTATTGGGTTATAAGTTGTTTACAGCTAAAATAACAATTATTTGGGGTAGAAATTTTATATGTTGGAAAACATATTAAAATAGATTTTCCGGAATTTTCCTAGAATTTTCCTAAATGTTTTGATAAATATATAAAATTATTTAAGGTATGGGACATAAGTGTTTTATATATTTAATTAAGGAAAAGGGGCATTTTATAAAATTAAATCATTATTTATTTTTGAAATTATTGGCAGCACTTTTCGGAAAAGAATTTATTAACCAATACGAATTTGACAAACAAAGGTAGGTTAGTTGAAAGGTTATCTCTTTTAAGTTAACAACAATAAAATCATACTTTTAGCATGTTTCAGCCATTTTCGGCATCAAAGCTTTCGACCCAGACCTTTTGACAAGGTCGAAAGCAAGCTTTCGACAAGGTCGAAAATAATGCATATGGTATCAAGTTACTTTGTACGTAATGTATTGGACAAGGTCGAAGGGTACTTGGTTGAAACTTAGTTGCTGAAGAGGTTGGAGTATGTTTGTTTTATAAACCAAAAATAACCTTGCTTTGCTTTCGAAAAGAAGCTTTCGACTTGGTTGCTTTCAAAAAGAAGCTTTCGACTTGGTTGCTTTCGACCGGATCAAATAATTAAAATAAAGGTTTAGACCTTTCAACGAGGTCGAAAGATTAACATGCTTTCGTCTAGCCGCCGCCTTTCTACCTTTCAAAGTCATTGGCTTTCGACAAGGTCGAAAGGTATACTTGATTTTAAAACCAACCGCTTCTCCCATGCTTCTGAAAGGAAGCTTTTGACTTAGATGTTTTACCTTTTTATATTATAATTGAAGTATAACCCAAGGTTTCGAAAGAGGTGTTTAGAGTATTAAAAAGGTCGGAGCTTATTGTTTTAAAAGAAACGTTTTAAAGCTTTCGAAAGGGTCGAAAGCTAAGCTTTCGACAAAGTCGAAAGGTAGCTTTCGAAGGAATCGTAAGGTTTTAAAAGAGATTTTTCCACATGTTTTAAATTGAACCTAAAGAGCTTTCGAATGGTTTATGTTTCAATGGTTTAATGCTTTCAAAAGGTACTATTTTCTGAGAGGTTTCAAAGGGGTCGAAAGCCAAGCTTTCAAAAGGGTCGAAAGTAAAGTTTTCGATGGAGTCGAAAGGTAGTCGAAAGGTCCTATTTTCTGAATGGTTTCAAAAGGATTGAAATGGAAGATTTTCTAAGGTTTTCTATGGCAATGTTTTAGAGTTTTTTATAGTAGGATGTCTAAAGTTTTATTGCTTTCGAAAGGAAATATTTCAATGGTTTCGAAAGGTTTGAAGTATGGTTTCAAAAGGAAAGGTTTTAGCCTTCCAGGCTAGATAATTAAAGGTTTCGAAAGAGATGCTTTTGAAAGTTTAAAAAGGGGGTACTTTCAATGGAATTGAAAGGGATACTCTCAAATGTTTAAATGTCTTCATCAACTAAAGTGATTAACGTAAAGTATATATATGTAACATGGCAAAGTGATTTGAGTAAAGCATAAAGAATATATATATTTTCCTTGTGTAAGTTTGATTAAGGGTATTAAATCATTTAATAGATATTTTCAAAGAAAATTATGAGAGGGGATCCCTAAGTAAAATGACTCAGATATAGAATACCAGATGGGACTGGTATAGGGTCGTACCCTATACATTAGCTATTGGCCCCAGCTAATTGTTGTCCAAAATTCCAGTGTGTAGAGCTTGGTCATAGGTAGACTAAAATTATGATTACACACCGAAGAAATATATGTTTGTATATAGATAGGTTATTGGTGAGTCCAAAAGACCATTAGAATCAGGGAGACCTAGAAGATGATTAAGTTAGGGATATACCGTCCGGAAGAAAAGTATTCAACAAATAGTTAAGGACAAATAATCCAGAAGAGGAGAATCTAACAGGTGTTATATCAATTTTGTTTATATTGTCTAGTAGGTCTGAGTTAACCATAGGTTAAAAGTTAGCCAAACAAAACTTATGTGTTTGAACAGACAGTTCAATTATTACTTGATATTTATGTGTATTTACATAATGATGCTTTATAGTATTTAACCAGTTTTGGTTGCAGGAAAAGGTTTTGCAAAGATATGTTTTGAAAGGATGTTAGTGAAGGGAAACCCGTTCCGCTAAGCGGTGTGGTCTCACTTAACATTTTTAACCGGTATGTATAATATTATTCACAACAGGCTTTATGTCTGACTCGAAGTTTATGTTTTCCCCTTAAACTCTCGGGGGCTCAAAATTGATTTAAGTAGGCTGAGGGGTTAAGGTCTTTTTCAGGTCTTAGTAGGATGACGAATAAGGCTACCGGAGGCATGTAGGAGGCAAATAGATAGCTATTTAGGAATTGCAGTTTTATGTTTTGTTATATTTCCGCTATGTTTGTATTAAGTCAATTATGACTATATGACTTTGATCATCCAAGGGGGTATCTTCGTATACCGTTCTTGGTGAATTTTGTAATAAGTATATTTTATCTGTGCCTGGGAACGTATTGGGATTTTGTATTAGGAATATGTAACATCTGATTTGAAGTTTAATGAAGGAATGTTGTTTTGAAAATCTATGTTTTGTTCATATTCAAGTGCTCCAGATATTATAGATACCATTAACATAGCCGTATTTAGTCATCGGAAGCTAATATTATAGATCACTGCAACATCTGTAGCGCTTAGTTTTGGGCCTCTAGATAGGGGATGTTACAGCTTGGTATCAGAGCATGGTTTATGAAATACTTTAACTAAAAATGGTTTTTGAAAACATAACCCTTAGTAATTAGAGTTAAGATCGGGGTATGGGATAACGCTACAGTAACTTACTTGTATTTGTTATATATAAGTATACGCTATATCTCTAGACTCCTATTTTTTATTTTGCAAAGCCAGTGGAGAGAAATGGCCTCTACCATTTATTCATAAAATGTAAGAAATAACTTACATCCATAAACAATAAAAAACATAGAAACTAGGGAAAAGAAAGACCATAAATACAAACAAAACATGACAGAAGTAAGGAACCCTCCTCACATATACCATCTCTCAATTTCATAGGATTTGTAACCGACATTAGCAAATTTCATAGCACTGCATATACCCATGACCATGTCCTTGAACAGAACCATTCTTCTTTCATATTTTTTATTAAAAATCCACTCATTCCTTGCCTTCCACAGCTTAGTAACAAAAATTCTGAGCATTATAAGCAACTGACTGGAGTTTGAATCTTTCAGCCTAGTAGCTTTAATTATATTTTCCCATTCCTTCTTGCTTTCTCTAATAGGAGCTTCACACATTCCTTTCTGCTTTATTTTCTTCCAGTGGAAATAAGAAAAGGAACAAGTAAAGAATAAGCGGTGGTTATCTTCTTGCCTACATCTGCAGAAGACACAAGAATTATTTATATCAATCCCCTTGCTCGACAAATTTATAAAGTGTGTAAAGCATTTTTCAATACTTTCCACAACATGAAATTCAGTTTTACATTTGTGCTGCTGTTCTAGACTCTGCTGTACCATGGGAATTTAGGTATATTTTCAACATTAGTTATTGCCTTATATGCCAGAGATATAGAATGCTCCTTCTTGTCTCCCATCCATCTATATTTTTGCACTTCAGAAAAAGTATATGAGAAGTTGTTGTATTCACTCTATGTATCATCAATCTGAACATTCCTTGAAAGAGGGATTGGTATAACTCCATTTCTTATGTAAGAAGTAGCTCTTGCATTTTGAGGGATCCCAGTCAACTGAATTTGCTCATGGCTTAATGCTTTCAGCAGTATAACTCCCCTATCAATCCATGGCACTGCCCAGAATTTCTCTACATGTTCTATTCATTTCTATTTGCATATAAGGAAGATAGATGTCTCTGGTCTTCATGATAAATTTTCATACCCAACTGTGGGCTTGTTTAGCTTCAAAAATCCATATGTCTTCATTCTTCAAGTTGTGAACCAGGGACCATTTAACCCAAATGTTGTCAGATTTGTTAAGAATGCAATCAAAATGTTTAGAAAATACAGCATAGTTCCATGCTCTTATGTTTATTATACCCAAACCACCATTTCTTTTTGGCAGCTCAGTTTTGTGAAAGGCAATAGGAGAAAGTTTTTTCGAAGTTATAGATCCCGACCATAAGAATCTAATAATAGCTATTCTTATCATATTCAAAAGTTTGATAGACAGTATGAAAGTTCTACACCAGTAAACAGTCATAGATATTATCAGAGAGTTTATTATTACCAATTTGCCAGGCTGAGACAAAAATCTATTCTGCCATCTATTCATCAGCTCAGTTATTTTCTCATACATAGGAATGCATTGGAGAAGAGAGATTCTTTTAGTTTCTAGGGGAACTCCCAGATATTTCATGTTGTTGTTCCCGAGAGGTTGCATTTTTATGATCTCAAAACATTGCCTAGCCAAGCTATCAGAGATACCTGCCAGAAGAATATGTGACTTTTCATAATTAATGCCAAGTCCAAAGAATTTATGAAATTCCTCTAAAGTATTAATGATAGAAGATAAAGAATCTTTAGATGGCTTTGTAAATATAACTAGATCATCAGCAAATGCAATAGCAGTTATCAGAGGCAGTTTACATTTGGGGTAGAGCAGTTATCTAGACTCTTATCTTAGTTAGGCTATTCATCTATATCTCACGAAATTTGAATACAGATATGGAAGGAAGAAGAGGTAGAGTTAATCTTGGAGGAGTGAGCACCACCACTAATGGAAATTCCCGACCAAATGCTAGAAGAGGTCCAGGTCAGGCTTAAGCTGAAAAAGTTGGTGTTGGGGTTCCCCAAGTGGACATAGGAGCCATGAATCAGGTTTCAGTAAACATGATGCAAGCTGGAATTGCAGCTGGAGTTGTTTAAGGGAATGCCGCTGGAGGAGGAGTTCTGGAAGCTCTGATAGTCAACAACTATGCTAATCTAAGCAGAAACTATATTAGGCTTGGAGGGAAGCCGTTTATTGGAACGGAAGATGCGATTGAGGTAGAAAACCGGCCGTTGCATTGTGAGAGGATTTTCACTGACTTAGGATTAAATGACGAGTAGAAAAGAGACTAGCTTCAAAACAGCTTCAGGGTGCTGCACTATTTTGGTGGAATACTGTTGTAGTTGGTGTTGATGAGGAAACCATGACTTGGGTGGAGTTTAAGAGAAGGTTTTAAGAAAGGTTTATGTCAGTGATGGCACAGTCGGTGTTGGTTAGGAAGTTCGCTGAACTGGAACAAGAAGAGATGTATGTTCTAGAGTATGTTAGAAGATTCGAAGATTTAGCCTGGTACGGTATGCCATGGTCGATACTGTGATGAAGAGAAACGAGAAGTTTATAAGAGGCTTAAAGCCGGAGTTGGCAAGAGCTACCTTACCGCACATAAGAGATCCATGTGATGTAGTGGTAAAGATGGCGATGAGACAGGAAGAGGCATTAGCTTATTTGGAGAAGAAGAAGAAGAAGGAAGTCTAAGTGGGACAAGGCTAGAAAATAAAGTTTTTCCATAAGAAGAATGCTTAGAAGGGAGGAGCACAGAAGAAGGGAAAATTTGAGGTGGTTTGTTATTAATGTGATAAGAAAGGACATTATGCTCATAAGTGTCAGACTGGAAAAGGAAAAGGGAAAGAAGTAGTTGGAAAGAAGAATATGTGATGCTTTAATTGTGATTAGATCGGCCATTATAAGAACCAATGCAAAGAACCTGCTAGAGAAGGAAAGGGATAGATATACGCATTGGAGCTCGCAGCTTCAAGGCCAGTTATGCAGGAGAAAGGGAAGGCTATTCTGGGAGGCTCACTGTAGATTCACGGTATGTCTGTTAGCGTTCTATTTGATATCGATGCATCAAATTCTTTTATTTCTCGATGTTTGGTAGATAAGCTTAACCTAGAACTCTCATATTTATTTACTTCCTTAAGGATTGCAAATCTGATAGGAGGATATGCGACACTTGGGATGAGGTGTGACCATTTAGAGTTTGACTTGTTAGGTCATACTTTTGAGTGATATTTGCATGTATTTGATTTTGTGGGGTTTGGGATTATCCTTGGGATGGATTGGTTAAGTAAATATGATGATAGGATATTTTTTCACGATAGGAAAATATCACTTAGTCACCCGAATTGTAGTGATCGGATAGTTTATACCATAGAAAGCCCTAGTTGTAAGGTGAATGCTTTATTGGGTATCATGTAGATGGAAGTTGAGTTGCATCGAGTCTTTGTGGTTAGAGAATTTGCTGATGTGTTTGAGCTGGTAGTTGGGTTGCTATCGAAATGAGCCATTGAATTTCGGATTGATTTAGTGCTTGGAGCAGAACCGATGAGTAGGCCGCCAAGCAGAATGACACATATAGAGATGAAAGAGTTGAAGGTATAGTTGGTGGATTTGGAAGGCAAGAGTTTTATTCGATCGAGTAGTTCGTCTTGGGGAGCTGCCGTAGTGTTTGCTAAGAAGCCGGATGGATCGTTGAGGCGATGTATCGATTATCATAAGTCGAATGAGAAGACGATCAAGAACTGATATCCATTACCGAGAATTGACGATTTGTGCGATTAGTTAAGTGGAGCTAAGGTATTCTCTCAGTTGGATTTGGTAACAGGATTTCATCAGCTTAGAGTGGTAGAGGATAATATTCCTTTAATGGCGTTTAGGACGAGGTATGGATCGTACGAATGGTAGTTATGCCGTTCGGACTAACTAATGCGCTGGCATTCTTTGTGGATTTGATGAACCAAATTTTCCGAGAGCACTTGGATAGATTTTTGTTGGTCTTCATAGATGATATTCTAATATACTCTAAGGATGAGAGGGAGCATGAAGTTCATCTTAGAGTTGTGCTTGAGACGTTGAGGGAGCATCAGTTGAAGGGTAACTTTTTGAAGTGTCATTTTTGGAAGAAGGAAGTGAAGTTCCTTAGTCATGTGGTCTCAGAGAAAGGGTTATCTATAGATCCGACTAAGATTGAGGCGGTAAATAATTGGAAGAGGCCCGAGACGGTGACCGAGATAAAGAGCTTTCTTGGATTGGCTGGATATTACTGAAGGTTTATAAAGGATTTTCATGGATAGCTACATCGATGACTAAGCTTACGTGAAAAGATGTGAAGTTTGTATGGACTGATAAGTGTGAGGAAGCATTCCAGAGCTTGAAACACTTATTGACCCATGCACCGGTGTTGGTGGTTCCGAAGGGGAATCAGGATTTAGTTATTTATACTGATGCGTATGGAACTGGATTGGGAGCTGTGTTGATGCAAAGAGGCAAAGTGATTGCTTATGCTTCTAGATAGCTTAGATCGCAAAAGCAAGGTATCCAACGCATGACTTGGAGTTCGCTGCCATTATATTTGCTTTGAAGGTATGGAGGCATTATCTTTTAGGAGAGTGATTTGAGCTTTATACGGATCATAAGTCATTATAGTACTTGTTCTCTCAGAAGGAGTTGAACATGAGACAGCAGAGTTGGTTGGAGTTTATTGCCGCTTATGATTTTTTAATTAATTACACACCAGGAAAAGGAAACAAGATAGCGGATGCACTTAGCAAGAAACATCAAAATGCAGTACGGGCTATGATTCTGAGTGGAAGGACTTGGAAGCATTATTAGCTTGTAGAGTGCATTTTAGATCCAAGGCAGGTTCTCGTGCATGAAGTGCTGTATTATCTTGTTTAGAAGTTCGACCAGTAATGATTGAGAAGATAGCTTCTAAACAGGAGGAGGATCCAGTTTTGGCTGAGCGGATCAGAAATTAAAGGGAAGGAGCAGAGAACGATGACTTAAACGATTTGAGTCTGGACCAGAATGGGTGGTTGAGAAAGAAAGGAAGGTTGTGTGTTCCAAATGTAGGAGACATGATAAAGGAAGTTCTAGATGAATGCCATCGTTTGAAGTTCACTATTCATTCAGGAAGAACGAAGATGTATCAGGATATGAAGAGAACTTTCTTATGGGAAGGTATGAAATGGGACATCGGTTTATGTGTTAAGCAGTGCTTGAATTGCCAGCAGGCAAAGGCTGAACACCAGAAGCCAAGTGGATTGCTTCAACCGTTGGATGTTCCGATGTGGAAGTAGGATTCTATCTCTATGGATTTTATTGATATGTTGGCAAGGTCTAGTAAAGGAAATGAAAGCATATGGGTCATAGTGGATAGACTAACCAAAAGTGCCCATTTCATTCCAGTAAAGTCAACTAGGACGGCACCTATTTTGGCAAGGTTGTTTATGAAGAATGTGGTTAGACTGCATGGGATTCCTAGTAATATTATCAGTGATGGAGATTCTTTGTTTACTAGTGAGTTCTGGAAGAGTCTACAGGAAGCTTTAGGAACCAAGCTCAACATGAGTACCGCTTATCATCCACAGACTAATGGACAAACGGAAAAAGTTAACAAAGTCTTGGAGGATTTGTTAAGAGCTTGTGTATTGGATTTCGGGGGACCATGGGAAGACCATCTCCATTTAGTTGAGTTCTCTTATAAAGATAGTTATCAGGCTAGTATTGGGATTTCACTGTTTGAAGCTTTGTATGGAAGACCATGCAAATCTCCCGTATGTTGGTTAGAGACCGGGGACAGATTGGTTCTTGGTCCGGATTTGGTAAAAGAAGCCATGAAGAAGATTGAGTTGATCCGAGCTAGGATTAAGGAAGCATAGTCTAGGTGGAAAAGTTATGCAGATAGAAGAAGGAAAGACTTGGAATTATCTGTTGGAGACTATGTGTTTATTAAGGTTTCACCGATGAAAGGTGTGATTAGATTTGGGAAGTTAGGAATGTTAGCACCTAGATTCATTGGACCTTTTCGTATTGTTGAGAGGATCGGGAAACTCGCTTATAAAGTGGAGTTACCGAATAGTTTGGTAGGGGTCCATGATGTTTTTCATATTTCTCATCTTAGAAAGTGTGTTAGAGACCCGAGGACTACTATAGCACCTACGGTGTTAGAAGATTTAGTAGTAGAGCTGGATTTGACCATAGTTAGAAAGCAGATTCAGATTATCGAGAGAGATGAGAAGAAGTTGAGGAACAAGATAGTCAGATTAGTAAAGGTCCAGTGGAGCCATGATGCTAGAGACTGTACTTGGAAGACCGAGAGCAGGATTAGAGACACTTACCCTGATTTGTTTGATGGTATGTCTTACCTTTGATTGTTTTGTCATGTACCTTATCGTAATTTTGAGGACGAAATTCTTTAAGGAGGGAAGTCTGTAACACCCTATATTTTTATAACATTATTTAGGACATTTAGTTAGTTAAATTAAATAAAATAATGTGAAGATTAATAGGTTGAGATTTGATTTAATTAAAGGTAGTCGTGCCATGTTAAATGAAAATCAAATGAAACAACATGAACTAATGTGTTAGGAAATAAGGAAGGGAAAAATGGGGAAAATGGGAAATATGAGAGATTTATACCCTAAACCCTTAAGAAATGAAACTCATGTTCATTTCATTTTATAAAACTAAAATACATCAAGGTCGACCACCATTTACATTCTCAAGAAGAAGATAAAGCTTAGATTCAAAGGAAAGAAGTTAATCAACATCAAATCTCACATCTTTTAATCTCAAAGCTAAGGTGAATGATTACTACATCCTATTTTCTTTTGGTTTTCGGTTTTAAAGTTAGATCCGAATTGTTTTTGCAAGTTTATGCCATGTTTTGGATGATTAAAGTTATATATGTGTTTGTTGATGAATTATACATGTTAATATTAATTTCTATAATATGTTTGATATGAAAACCCTATTAGATGACATCCAAACGCGTTGAAAATTTAAATGTAGATCAGAAATTATATTTTAGAGATGGGTTTCAATTTTCATAATTGTATGAATTAATGTGGATTTTATGTTAATTTTCTAGTGAAGAAAATGATTTATTGGGTTATAAATTGTTTACGACTAAAATAATTATTATTTGGGGTAGAATTTTATATGTTGGAAAACATATTAAAATAGATTTCCAGATTTTTCCTAGATTTTTCCTAAGTGTTTTGATGAATATATAAAATTATTTGAGCTATGGGACTTAAGTGTTATATATATTTAATTAAGGAGAAGGGGCATTTTATAAATAAAATCATTATTTATTTCTGAAATTATCGGCAACACTTTTCTGAAAAGAATTTATCAACCAATACAAATCTGACAAACAAAGGCAGGTTAGTTGAAAGGTTATCTCTTTTAAGTTAAAAATAATAAAATCATACTTTTAGCTTGTTTTAGCCATTTTCGACATCAAAGCTTTCGACCCAGACCTTTCAACAAGGTCGAAACCAATGCAAATGGTATCAAGTTACTTGGTACATAATGTATTAGACAAGGTCGAAGGGTAATTGGTTGAAACTTAGTTGCCGAAGAGATTGGAGTATGTTTGTTTTATAAACCAAAAATAACGCTTGCTTTGCTTTTGAAAAGAAGCTTTCAACTTGGTTGCTTTCGACCAGGTCAAATAATTAAATAAAGGTATAGCACTTTCGACGAGGTCAAAAGGTTAACATGCTTTCGAAGGGGTCGAAATCCCTAGCTGCCGCCTTTCTACCTTTCAAAGTCATTGGCTTTCGACAAAGTCAAAAGGTATACTTGTTTTTAAAACCAACCGCTTCTCCCATGCTTCTGAAAAGAAGCTTTCGACTTAGATGTTTTACCCTTTTATATTCTAATTGATGTATAACCCAAGGTTTTTGAAAGAGGTGTTTAGAGTATTAAAAAGGCTAGAGCCTATTGTTTTAAAAGAAATGTTTTAAAGTTTTCGAAGGCAAGCTTTCGAAGCGGTCAGAAGCTAAGCTTTCGACAAAGTCGAAAGGTAACTTTCGAAGGAGTCGAAAGGTTTTAAAAGAGATTTTTCCAAATGTTTTAAATTGAACCCAAAGTGCTTTCGAAAGGTTTGTGTTTCAATGGTTTAATGCTTTCGAAAGGTACTATTTTCTGAAAGGTTTTAAAGGGATTGAAAGCCAAGCTTTCGAAGGAGTCGAAAGCAAAGCTTTCGATGGAGTCGAAAGGTCCTATTTTCTGAATGGTTTCGAAGGGATTGAAATGAAAGGTTTTCCTAGGTTTTCTAAGGCAATGTTTTAAAGTGTTTTAAAGTAGGATGTCTAAAGTTTTATTGCTTTCGAAAGGAAAGATTTCAATGGTTTCGAAAGTTTTGAAGTATGGTTTCGAAAGGTTTGAAGTATGGTTTCGAAAGGAAAGGTTTTGGCCATCCGACCTAGATAATTAAAGGGCTTTACTTGGTTTCGAAAGTGATGCTTTCAAAAGTTTAAAAAACGGGTACTTTCAATGGAATCGAAAGGGATACTCTCGAATGTTTAAATGTCTTCATCAACTACAGTGATTTTTAGTAAAGTATATATATGTAACATGGAAAAGTGATTTGAGTAAAGCATAAAGAATATATATATTTCCCTACTGTAAGTTCGATTTAAGGGTTTTACATCATTTAAAAGAGATTTTCAAGGAAAATTATGGGAGGGGATCCCTAAGTAAAATGACTCAGATATTAGAATAGCAGATGGGACTGGTATAGGGTCTCACCCTATACATTAGCTATTGTCCCCAGCTAATTGTTGTTCAAAATTCCAGTGTGTATGGCTTGGTCACAGGTAGACTAAAATTATGATTACACACCGAAAGGAATATATGTTTGTATATAGATAGGTTATTGGTGAGCTCGAAAAACCATTAGGATCAGGAATACCCAAGAGATGATTGAGTTAGGAACAAACCGTCCAGAAGAAAAGTATCTAACAGATAGTTAAGGATAGATAGTCCAAAAGAGGAGAATCTAACAGGTTATAGATCAATTATGTTTATATTGTCGGTAGGTCCAAGTTAGCCAAAGGTTAAAAGTTAGCCAAACAAAACTTATGTGTTTGAACAGATAGTTCATTTATTACCTGATATTTATGTATATTTATATAATGATGCTTTACAGTATTTAACCAGTTTTGATTGCAGGAGAAGGTTTTGCAAAGATATGTTTTAAAAGGATGTTATTGAGGGGAAACCCGTTCCGCTAAGCGACATGGTCTCACTTAACATTATTAACTGGGAATGTATAGTATTATTCACACTAGGCTTTATGTCTGACTCGAAGTTTATGTTTTCCCCTTAAACTCTCGGGTGCTCAAAATTGATTTGAGTAGGCTGAGGGGTTAAGGTCTTTTTCAGGTCTTAGTAGGATGACGAATAAGGCTACCGGAGGCATGCAGGAGGCAAACCGATAGCTATTTAGGAATTGCAGTTTTATGTTTTGTTGTATTTCTGTTGTGTTTGTATTAAGTCAATTATGAGTATATGAATCTGACCATCCAAGTGGGTATCTTCATATACCGCACTTGGCGTATTTTGTAATAAGTATATTTTATCTGTGCTTGGGAATATATTGGGATTATGTATTAGGAATATAGAACATCTGTTTTGAAGTTTGATGAAGCACAATGCCCTCACTGCTTGTCCCTACTCCACTCTCTCTAGTACGAACTGACCCACACAGACATGCAAGTAAAGATCTAGTAATGCTCAATTTCTTCTTCTGCTCATTTTGTTCTTCCATAATCAACCGCATCAACCATTCCTGTTTGTCAAGCATGGAGATGATCTGATCCACACTGGATGGAGAGGGAGGCTGTAAAGAGGCCCGATGCTGAGAAGAGGAAGGTAAATCTTGCTCTAATAGATGATACAAGGGGGGCCTCAACATGGATTTCATCTAAAGTTGCAGGAATATTCATTGCATTTAGAACTTTGGCGTCAAACACAGAAGAATACTGATGTTGGAAAGAAGTCTTGTTATCTAGTGGAACACCAAAATGACAAAGCATAATAGTTATCAAGTTGCTTTATATTGGTGTCTTTCACCAGATCAGTTCTCGATCATATTGTTAATGATCACGTGAGCCAATTTACTCTTATGTTCCCAACAATGGCGTAGATGGATTTTCTAACCAAGGGATAAATTTCATTGAAGCTACTTGTTTTGCAGATCAAATTATACTGGAGAATTCTAATCACAATATGAGCTAAATTTGTGAGATTTAAAGTAGTCCAATTCACTTTTTTTGCTATGATTAGTCACATTATATATTCATTGTTCATTGATAAATCAAAAAAAATAACCTCTTAGGAAGAAGTGCCCAAAATTGCAACCAAAATTCCCTTGTTAAATTGAATATCAATTTCCCTAGTCTATTATCTTGTTGACCAATTTTCAAATTCATATAAAAGAGCGTAATACATCTTGGATAGATGTCTATCTCAAAACTACTCGTTTTTATGATGTTAGCTAGTTGAGCCCTAGTAAAGAGATTGCTAATATCATATAGTGAAAGTGAATTGAGATTTATCGGCTTTCCGCCAAGTGATTCTTTCATCATTACGGTCTTAAATCTCTTAATGTTCTCCATCTTGTTCTTGCGTCAACCTTTCGCCTTGTCCATGAGAATTTCTTCATAGATCCAAAGGATGTGGAGGAGATAGATCTCATTCCTCTTGCCATAGTGAAAAGCTTTGACTTTTGGTGGAAAATTTAAAGGATTTGATAATTTTTGGAGCTAGGGTATGAAAGGGAATGGATAAAAATCGATTGAGGAAGTAAAAATGAAAGAGGAGGTAAAATGTAGAATTTAAAGCACTTTCGGATCTGCAAAAATAGCTATCACCGATGGACCGGTGTATAAGGCGCCGATGCACCAGTGTGTCTTAATTCTACAAATCTTAGCCTTTTAATTATATTTTTAATTTAGTTTATATATATTTATATTTTTAGTATATAATTTTTGTAATTCTATATTGATAAAAATAATTTTAATTTTTAATATTAATAAATGAATTGTTTTTAAAACTATTAAAGTTATTATTTCTAAAACCTTTTACTTCCTAAACATTTATTTCTTAAATAATGTTTATAAATTATGTGTACTGTATTTTAATGAAAGTAAAAAACTTCTAAAATTTTAAATTTTTTTAAATGTTTATGTATTTTTTTAACTTCATTGTAAAAATCTATAAAACTTAATATAATAGTTTTATTATTATTTTTATTGAGCTTTTAGTGATCTTGAATTGTTTAATAAAAATATTAACTAAGTCTATATATAAAATAAAAAAATTTAATAAATTTATATGTTTAAAATTTTCTTCCACATAAATAGTGTTATATGTGATTAAATTTAAAACTTATTATTATTAAAGAATTCGATTAAATATGTTAATGAAAAAATTCTAAGTTCTCAATGCAAACTAATATAATTATTCTCATTTAATGGTTTAGTAAATATATCTATAATTTGATTCTCTGTATTTACAAATTCTAGATAGATATTTTCATTTTCAAAGTGGACCCATAAGAAATGATGTCTTATATTAGTATGTTTAGTTAGATTTTTAGCTAAATTAATTGCACTTGTGTTATCGTAGTATATAGGCGATTTTCTTAAATTTACACCAAAATTTTAGTTGTTTATTGTACATAAATTATTTGAGCGTAGGCTAAAGTGGCTGAAATATATATATATATACATTATGCTTCATAAGTAAATAAAGATACATAGTTTTGTGTTTTACCATAAAACTAAGCATTGACCCATAAAATGATAAGTGCCACTACTACTCTTTCTATCTGTCCGACATTCATTAAAATTAGCATCGCTGGATGATATTAATTTAAATGGACATCCTTTCGAACAAGAAAAACCATAATCTTTAGTTCCAACAAAATATCCTAGAGTTATTTTAATAGCTCATAGGTGTAACTCTTTTGGATTAGCCTGAAATCTAGCACATAGACATGCACTCATCATTTTATTGGGGCGGTTGGTTGTTAATATTGCAAAGATCCAATCAAACATCTGAGTAGTTTCTAATCGACATCTTATCATGTTCGTCTTTATCTAAGTGAACAGTTGTACTTATTGATATTTACTTACTACTAATGTTTTAAATACCAAATCCTTTAATTAAGTCTTTACAATATTTTTCTTGTGAAATAAATATACCATTTTCAATTTTTCTAATTTATAAACCTAAAAAATAATTTAATGCTCCCATATGGGACACTTCAAATTCTTCTCATTATTTCTAAAAAAACTTGTCGAGTTTTTCACCAGTTGATCCAAAAATAATGTCATCAACATATATTTGGATAACTAATAAACCACTATTTTTATGTTTTATAAAAAGAGTTGAATCAACTTAAAATTTTCGAAACCAGATGTTAGCGCCAAAATTGGTCATTAACACCCAAATCTAGATGAAAGCACCAAATCATAGTCACAGATCACAGATAGAGTGTATGTAGAGAGTATAAATATGAAGAACAGTTAAAATTAAAAAGAAAGCAGTAATAACAGAGGATTTATAGTGGTTCGGCGGACTTTGGCCTACGTCCACTCCAGAAATTTACTTTTTATTGATATGAGAATCAATTACAGTTACAATCTGGAGTTTTTAAAATAATAATGGCAGAGCAACATTGATGAAGAAGATGAAGGGAAATAGAATCAAGATCCCCTTTTTTGAAGCCCTACATGCTGTATTTATAGGAAAAATCCGAGTCATTGGGCTTCCTTAGTGGTCCAGGCCCACCAAGACCATAGCCGATCCAAACCCCAAACACCATGGCCGACCCTGAGTTTATAATATGCTGACCTGATATCCCCTGGGCATGACCCGAAGTAGGCCTATCCGAAACTCGGAGTAAACTAGGCTAGAACTCAGAGCGAAATGAAGCCGATCCTATCCTTAAACATGCCGATCCGCAATTTTGTTGCTGACCTATTAAGGCCGAACCACACGTGCCAAACCACCAATGCTGAACCATATCTGGCCGACCCACCTTAACTTTTCTACCATGACCGAACGATACATGCCGACCCGGGGATACGTGAATACCGACTTGAAGCAAATCAAAGATGTCGATTCCCTAGAATGCCGACCCAATTTCCAAATGCCAACTTGAGTAAAATGGAGTGCTGACCTGGAGCTACGAACGTGTCGACCTGAAGCACTCCTCGAAGTCGACCAACCTTCTGTCGATCCACTCCAACATGACCGATCCAGTTTCCTACTGATCCATTCTAACATGACCGACCCAGCTTCCTACCGACCCACTCTAATCACCGATCCACACCACTACCGATCCATACCACTACCGACCCACTTATCCATGACCGAACCACCTTCCTACCGACCCATCCAAATGCCAAACCACCTTCAATTCCGACCCACACCAATCACCGATCCACTCCATTCACTGATCCACACCACTGCCCATCCATACCACTACCGACCCACTTCATCATGACCGAACCACCTTCCTACCGACCCATCTAAATGCTGAACCGCCTTCAATGCCGACCCACTCCAATCACTAATCCACTCCAATCATCGATCCACACCATTACCGATCCATACCACTACCGAACCACTTCAAAATGACCGAACCACCTTCCTACAGACCCAAAACCTTCACAACACCGACCCACTCATGAACTCCTACCGACCTAGAGCAACTCGAAGCACAACTCAATGTGACCCGAAGCAAACTCCATGAAAACTCGAAGCAAACCTAGGAACGACTCGACGTAAACCCTGGGTGACTCGCAACAACTTGACTTTTGTTGAAACCCATATTTCGAGTATCCCGTGACTTTTGTCCATCAACTATGCTAAACCCCGGCTTCATAATCATGATCATCATCCATGATTAATCGTTTACCCATCCAGCCGAACCAAACCCATCGTATTCCAGCCTCGATAAACGAGTAATCGATTTAGTTAAATCTTCCTGTTTACGGCCTTGCCAAAAGGCGGGTTAACATTTACCCTCCAAAACATGCCTTGCGGTGGGAAGGCGTGTTTTGAATAACCTCAAATCCGGTATCCGAAGTCCATGTTCTATTCATTATCAAGCAATTCCATCCAAATTCGATAGTCTACTCCGCCACTGTTCCGAGTTGTTATCCAATTCCGAATCTATCCTAAATCCGTTAATCGAATCCATGGTCTCTCCGGATCATTTTGTCCGAGTTTGGGGCCTCTCTAGATCTGGTAATCCAAATCAAGGACCTTGCCGGGTCCAAATCCAAAGCTGAAATCTGAATTCGATAGTCGAGCTCTAATCCATCCATATCCAATAACCAATGACCGAATCCATGATCTCTCTGGGTCGATATCCAAATCCGGGACCGCTCTGGGTCCATGCCCAAATCCTTAGCTGTTCATAGCCAATATCCAAATTCATAACCTCTTCAGGTTCTTGCCAAGCGCAGTCCATACTCGATGACCTGTGTTAAGTAATGCCATAGTGTTCCTAGTTCAGTGTCCTTGAATGCTGACTAATGCCATGGCATAAGTCCTATGCCGAATCCCGGACGCTCCGGACCCTTGCCGAGCATAGTCCATACTCGACGACATGTAATAGTAGTCGATAGATAATATGGGGCCTAAGTCCTAGGTCGAATCCTGGTCTCTCCGGACCCTTGCCGAGCATAGTCCATGCTCGACGACCTTTTAGCCAAAAACCAGATGAAAGTCCAATCAAAATCCAAATCAACCCAGAAAACCAGAAATCCATATCAAAAATCCAAACCAAAAGACAAACGTCCAAACCAGAATCCAAACCACCAAAAAAACAAGCAAAACCGGGAGTTCAAACCAAACTCCAAAACCAAAGCAGAAAAATTAAGTGTCTAAGCCAAAAAGAAAAAACAGATTTCACAAACTAGAGCGTCACGGTCTATGATCAACTCAGAGCATGCCTAAGGGTTGTCTCCATCCCTGTACGTGAGTAAGTGACTTAGCCGTCTACCCAGAGTTTGCTACTTATTCCAAACCATCACGATTAGTTGATGACCAACCGACCACCATTCCCGGGCCTCACGCCATCGTCGTTCAAGGTAGGCGATGGCTGCTCCTGTTCCATCGCCGCATTCCGAGTTTCGACATATTGCCACAACTGACCATTCCTTACCTTCTCCTTGATTATGTCCTTTAGATGCCTGCAGCTGTTAGTATCATGCCCATCCAGGTTATGAAAGAGACGATGCCTTCCCAATGCCCTTTCGCGTTATGAGGGTTCCCTCCTTGCCGACCTTCGATAAGGAAGGCGATCCCGAGTATCCAAGTATATTTGTTCCAATGTCTCATTCAGTCCTGTGTAAGTGGAGAATTTTGGTTCTCCCCAGCGCTTCCTTTTCCCTTTATCCTTGTCATTACCCGAGTTTTCACTGGACGGTTCTCCATCCTTAACCATGTTTACTTCCTTTGATTTCGTATCCAAACATGCATCCTCTTGTCGAAGAAATCTCTTAAGCTTCATGAAAGAATTCCCCAAGATCCATTGGTGGATCCCGTATAAATGATACTTTGAATCCGAGTAACCCCTGACTCCTGACACTGCTGCCATCAGAACCATTGATGGATCCGGCCGATCCACCGAAGCAACTACTGCATTGAACCGAGTTAAGAAAGTCCTGAGCAATTCGTCCTCCCTTTGCTTAACAGACGTCAGTGTCATCACATTCTTCGGCCTTTTTATGTGAACTCGAAACTGCTTCAAGAACGTATCCACCAATTCTGTCCATGTTCTAATAGATCCATCTTCCAGCTGTCTGAACCACGTAGCAGCTATATCTGCCAAGTACAGGGGGAAACATCGGGCCATAACCTCCTTTGATGCCCCCATCACTTCCAAATGTCTTGTGTACCTCATCAAGCGGTCAGTGGCATCTGTCTTACCGTTGTATACTTCCAGAGTGGGTAGCTTGAAATCGGGTGGATTCCTAACTATCCTGATGTTACGAGTAAACAGACTTTTGTTGACTCCCTCCAAATCTCTGTTTGTCAGACCTCCACGAATAGTTCGCCTGATAATGTCAGCTAATTCAGTGTTACCTACTAAGGGTTGCCCCCCATCTACATTTCCTCACTGCCCTCCAAGTCCTTGAGGGAATTTCGGTACATACTGCTCAACACGCACTCCTATATCCCTGTTGGCGCCAGGCTGGGCCGTGCCATCTGGTATCCCTCCATGGATTGGTCCTGCATTACCTAGCGGTATGCCCCCAAGTCTAGGTTCATCCGGGTTGGCAGTTATTTTCCAATTAGAGGCTGCCCCCTACTGAACCACTCCATCTGCTTGCCAGTTGTGTCCTTCTAACCCAGCTCCATGGATCTGAGCTCCTGCAGCTCCTGCTTGTCCAAATTGTCTGAGAAGGGTCTGCATCATTTCCTCTTGCCTTTTCATCAACTGCTCCTGCAAGGAATTCATCATGACCTCCATCTCGTCCTTAGTGATATAGATCGAGGCTTGATTAGCTCCAGAGGAAGCCTCCTGACTTCCCTCTTGCTGACTCCTTTCCATCCTCTGTCTCCTGGTTGATTGCTTTTCCATAGTCTCTAGAATCCAAGTTCCTAGGCCTTTAAATCCAAAATCCAAGCTTCTTAATCCCTGTTTGATAGCGTTCTCAATGAGCGCACCAAAATGTTAGTGCCAAAATTGGTCACTAACACCCAAATCTAGATGAAAGCACCAAATCACAGTCACAAATCATAGATAGAATGTATATAGAGAGTATAAATATGAAGAACAGTTAAAATTAAAAAGAAAGCAGTAATAACAGAGGATTTATAGTGGTTCGGCTGACTCTGGCCTACGTCCACTCCAGAAATTCTCTTTTTATTGATATGAGAATCAATTACAGTTACAATATGGAGTTTTTAAAACAATAATGGCAGAGCAACCTTGATGAAGAAGAAGAAGAAGGGAAATAAAATCCAGATCCCCTATTCTGAAGCCCCATATGCTGTATTTATAGGAAAAATCCGAGTCATTGGGCTTCCTTAGTGGTCCGGGCCCACCAAGACCATAGCCGATCCAAACCCTAAACACCATGACCGACCCTGAGTTTATAATATGCCGACCTAATATCCCCTGGGCATGATCCGAAGTAGGCCTATCTGAGACTCGGAGTAAACTAGGCTAGAACTCAGAGCGAAATGAAGCCGATCCTATCCTTAAACATGCTAATCCGCAATTTTGTTGCTGACCTATTAAGGCCGAACCTCACGTGCCAAACCACCAATGCTGAACCATATCTGGCCGACCCACCTTAACTTTTCTACCACGACCAAACGATACATGCCGACCCGGGGATACGCGAATACCGACCCGAAGCAAATCAAAGATGTTGATTCCCTAGAATGCCGACCCAATTTCCAAATGCCAACTCGAGTAAAATGGAGTGCTGACCTGGAGCTACGAACGTGTCAACCTGAAGCACTCCTCGAAGCCGACCCACCTTCTACCGATCCACTCCAACATGACCGATCCAGTTTTCTGCCGATCCACTCCAACATGACCGACGCATCTTCCTACCGACCCACTCTAATCACCGATCCACACCACTACCGATCCATACTACTACCGACCCACTTCATCATGACCGAATCACCTTCCTACCGACCCATCCAAATGCCAAACCACCTTCAATGCTGACCCACTCCAATCACCGATCCACTCCAATCACTGATCCACACCACTACCGATCCATACCACTACCGACCCACTTAATCTTGACCGAACCACCTTCCTACCGACCTATCCAAATGTCGAACCACCTTCAATGCCGACCCACTCCAATGACCGATCCACTCCAACCACTGATCCACACTACCACCGATCCATACCACTACCGACCCACTTCATCATGACTGAACCATCTTCCTACCGATCCAAAACCTTCACAACACCGACCCACTCATGAACTCTTACCGACCCATAGCAACTCGAAGCACAACTCAATGTGACCCAAAGCAAACTCCATGAAAACTCGAAGCAAACCTAGGAACGACTCGAAGTAAACCCCGGGTGACTCGTGACAACTCGACTTTTGTCGAAACCCATATTTCGAGTATCCCGTGACTATTGTCCATCGACTATGCCGAACCCCGGCTTCATAATCATGATCATCATCCGTGATTGATCATCTACCCATCCAACCGAACCCGTCATATTCCAGCCTCGATAAACGAGTAGTCGATTTAGTTAAATCCGCCTATTTACGGCCTTGCCAAAAGGCGGGTTAACATAAGAGCAAAGTGAATAATTTTTAAGTCTATCATACAAAGCACTTGATGTTTGTTTTAAACCATATAGTGAATTTTTAACTTTAAAAATGTGACTATGATATTTTTCATGTTTAAATAAAGGTGGTTGTTCAACATATACATTTTCATTAATAAAACCATTAAAGAAAGCACTTTTTACGTCCATTTGATATGGTTTAATATTATGGTGATGAGAAAAAGCTAGAAGTAATCCAGGTTCTTCAAGACATGCAACATGAGCAAAAGTTTTGTTATTGTTGATTCTTTATCCTTATTATATCCTTGAGCAACCATTAAGCTTTATTTCTAATAATTTTTCCATTTTCATCGCTTTTATTTTTATAAACCCATTTTGTTCCTATTATAGATTGATCATTTGGTCTAGTGTTTATTTTGATTTTTACATGGTTTATTTGCATTTTCTTTCCTTTTCTTTAAAAAAATTGCATATTAATTTACTTTTAAATAGACATGACAGAATAAGAATACAATGTGAAATTTTATAAAATTACTTATCTCAATGAATAATATAAAGAAAAGTTTAAATTACAAGCAACTTTCATGTAACTAGTATATAATGTGATTCATGGGTGATGGTTAGAGGTATATTCTAAATTGTAGTCTTCGTTTAAAAAGGTGGTTGATTTAAAGTATATGCATTAACATTTTTAATCTTTAAAGTTAAATGGTGCAAAGATGATTTTGCATAACTCTCTCTCCTTTAAAAAAACATAAACAAAAAAAATGCACTTAGAGTCAGTGGTATACACATAAGTGTGTACACTATCCCCGCTCGATACTACTCTCACTTAAGCCCATGTGGCAGTGCATGGATAGATATCCGGTCTCGGTATCCTGAGTTAGGTGTATGTATATATATTAAAAAAATTAATAATAATAATAATAAACACCTAGAGTCAGGGGTCCACACATAAGCATGTATACTCACAATGCTCTATACTACTGTCATGTAAGTCCGCAAAGGCAATGCATGAACGATATATTTTTCCCTAGTATTTGGAGTTAGGTGTATGTAAATAACAATAATGTTAATATCAACTTTTAGAGAGAGAGAGAGAGAGTAAGCAATGAAAACCCAAGCATTATCTTAACTCTACTGATTTGACTTGTTATACAAAAAGAAATAAAGATACCACTTTGCAAACTCTGACAATCAATTAGGGAATTTTTTCATAGTTACACTATGTTATCAACCGAAACAACTAGCCAACCTAGAGTCCAAATGTAATGATAACTTAATATTTGTTGGAAGTTTTGATTGGTACAGAACTGAAATTTCTAGATAATGCCTGAAACCTGTGTATTACCATCTCATGTTAATTTAAAATTGAATTCTTCATTTTGTAAATAGAACTTACATTCATAACTTCCGCATTAGGAAATTTGCATACTACATTTAGATTTTATTGGTAGTATCCGCTAAAATCCCTCATGAGACAACACCCGTCCTATTATGGACACCTAGAGGTTTAACGGCTTATTGCATACGTTCAATACAATCAAGTATCCTAAGAAAGTGGATTTATCTTAGTTTTACTTTATTCGAGTACGAATAAAAAGATAAATGTGGGAGTATTTGATGTGCATGTAAAAAAATTTATTTCTCTCATACTTTATCTTCTTCTATTAAAATAAAGGACATATTAAGCTACTTTTACATGTTTTGATCAATTTATAAAAGTGTTTTCTAATCATCATTCACTCATCCACATTGAGAAAAATGGTAATTTTGCGTGTGCATTAATTTTGAGAAAATTTATTTACATGTTTTAATTTGAATTTGTAGGAAATTGAGTGTAAATTGGAAGAGGCTTCATAGATTTATGCCTACACACATTTTGGAAGCCAAAAGAAAGAATTAACACTACATGGAGGAGTCCACTTACCCACTTGCAAGTGGGCCGTGATTAAATGCAAAAGCACTTATTGGTGGGGATTAATTTATAATTAATGATTACTTAGAAGACACACAAAGTGAATTGTAGTTTCGGTAGCACCCTAAAATATATTAGGATTTTAGACTTGTATAAATACCCTCTTATGTTTCATGAAAGTATGCATATGGTTGTAGTAGAAAAAATAGAAATTAAAAGCTCTATTCTCTTTAATGGCTTCTTAGCCTTCTCTTTTATTTTATGCAATTTTATTTCATGCTTTTCTTTTGTGTTATTTTTATTTCATGCTTCTCTTTTATTTCATGCAAATAGATTAGATTTCCTTTTGCAAATTAGTGTAGATTTATTTTTATGCAATTAATTAGGTTTTTTTCTCTTTAATTAGCATTCCCTTTCATTTTTGTTAATGTTGAAATCCACTTTTGTTGAAATGAATTCAAGGATGAGAAGCTAACCCCTTCAATTTAGGGTAATGAAGCTCTCATAAATCATGTAAATTCAACATAATGGTTTCATTTATTATCTCTTGTTTTTTTGCTTAATGTAAATGTAGATATAGATGAAAGTTTGATGTTTATAAATGAATTTGATAGCCTATGATGTTCACAAATAGGCTATACTTAATCAAATGTAGACTCAAGTTACATCTTCATCTAACTACTTGATTTTTAATGAAGTTAAAAATAAAAATAAAATTTGATTTTCTATGTTACTTGATCTAATAAGGTAAACAGATAATGATTAAAATAGATTTTATTTCTAACTTCATAATCATCTTCATTAGATTCGATAAGTGGGTTTGGTTGATTCATTAAAATTTAATAGTTTATGCTATTTTAACTAATATTACAAATAAGAAATACCTAAAATAAATACATCAACTAATCCTACTTGGGTTAAAATGACATATTATAAATTTATTATATGTTAATTTACTTGATGTGAAAGAGGATATACCTCTAAATTGCATTTTAATCTCATTGATTTTATTCTAATTTTTCTTTAGTTTTTCTACAATTTCTGGTTAAATTTTTTTCAAAACATTTGGGATAGTTTGATCAAGTAATTTGAAATTCTTACATTCCTTGTGGATCGACTCATACTTGCATACGTACTACAATTGTACGTCGTGCATTTGCAATATTTTATTACAACATAATTTGACGGTTTTCTAACGACAAAAAATCCATTTTTGAACCAGTCAAGTTTTTGTTTTTATATAACAAGTCAAATCAGTAGAGTCAAGATAATGCTTGGGTTTCGATTGCTTACTCTCTCCCTAAAATTTATATTAACATTATTGTTATTTACAAACACCTAACTTAGAATACTGAGGCCGGATATATCATATATGCACTGCCTTTTGGACTTACATGAGAAGAGTACAGAGCGTGGTGAGTGTACACACTTATGTGTGGACATTCACTTTATGTGTTTATTATTGTTATTAATTTTTTTAATATATAAAGATACACCTAACTCAAAATACCAAGGTCGGATATACTATCCATGCATTGCCTTATGGGCTTACGTGAAAGTAGTATAGAGTGTGGCGAGTGTATACACTCATGTATGTACACCTAACTCTAGTTGTTTTTTTAAGGACAAAAAGTTATGCAAATCATTTTAGCACCACTTAACTTTAAAGATAAAAAATGTTAATGCATGTACTTTAAATTAACCACTTTTTTAAACGAAGACTACAATTTAGCAACTTAGAATACACTTCATAACCATCACCTATGAATCACCTTATAATACTATTACATGAAAGTTGCTTGTAATTTAAACTTTTCTTTTTATTATTTGTGGAGACAAGTAATTTTCCAAAAATTCTAATCTAATGACCAAACTACATGCTTGCTCTAACGTGTGCCTATTTAAAAGTAAATTACTATGCAATTTTTTTAAAGAGAATGAAAATGCAAAAATCAAACCATGTAAAATCAAAATAAACATGAGACTCTCCCCGCATTTGATTTTGGCTATGCCCTCATAGTCAATGCATGATATAATGAGTGTAAAAGAGAAAAATATATTCATATTTACCAAAGAGGGTTAAAATTACTTACTAGACGTAGTATGACTTAGGAAGAATCATGAGCTCCTCCTTTTGGTCACTTGCCAATTCCAAGTTAGGCTTTAAACGATGACCACTAACTTTAAAATCAATCCATTCCCAGTATTTTCTATTTCTATGACACCGTGTGGAAAAACAGTATGTACCATGTATGGTCCTATCCATCTTGAATTTAATTACCAGGGAATAAATAAAGTCGAGATTCAAACAAAAGAACTTTTGATTTGGCAAATTTTTTTCTTACGATTGACTTCCCATGGAAAATTTATGTTTTCTCCTTGTAAATTTTTTCATTTTCATACACTTCATTCCTAATCTCTTTTAATTCATTGAGTTGCAATTTTCTATTTTGGCCAGCCTTTTGAAGATGAAATTTTATGTTCTTTGTTGCACAGAATGCTTTATGTTCAAGCTCGATTGGTAAGTGACACACTTTACCATATACTAATATAAAATGGGACATCTCAATATTAGTTTTAAAAGCAGTTCTATAAGCCCAAAGCGCATCTGTCAATTTTTAAGATCAATCTTTTCGATTTTTATTAACAGTTTTCTCCAAAATTTGTTTGATTTGTCGATTTGAAACTTCAACTTAACCACAAGTTTGAGTAAGATAAGGAGTGGATAATTTGTGGGTTATCGAGTATTTCCTCATTATAGCTTTGAAAGATTGATTGCAAAAATAGGTTATGTTATCACTTATTATTATGTGAGGTTTGCCAAACTTAGAAAAGATGTTTTCTTTTATGAATTTCACAACAATTTTATATTCATTTATTTTCATAAGGAACGGCTTATGAAATGATTGTCTATTTCATAAGGAATGTTGCCAAACTTAGAAAAGATGTTTTCTCCTCGATGTCTATTTTCGAGTTTCCAAAGAGAAATTGCTACCAAACTGTTTAAAATTGGAAATGATTGTGAACTGGGTTGGTTTTGAAATTCAAAGGGAAATTTTTTTGGTAAAAGCAGATTATTTTGGAAATTGGGATTTGAGGTGATATACCAGATATGTATGAGTTATTTATGGATTCAAAATGGTTTTGAAATAAAACCGGGCAATTGGATTCTGGGAATTCTATTTAAAATATAAATGTGAAAATTTAAATGAATCAACAATATAAAATATAGAATGAAGTTGATTGAAATAAGAAGGGAATGAAAGTTTAATTCTGGGATTATAATTATGAGATGAAAATAACTAAATGAGTAATATAAGTTGGTAGATAAAAGAGTTAGAGAACTTGAAGGTGAATGAATTGTAAAACTTGTATAAAATTGTATCCTGGAATTAAAATTTAATTCAAGTATATGAAGGTGAATAAAATATATTTGAATTTAACTTAAGATAAGTTAAATAAAATTGAGAATTGGAATTGAATTAAATGTAAATAAGTTGAAGTCGAATTGAATTGGATATAAAGGTAATGTAAAATGCTTATAATCGTGTAAAGAAATTCATATTCTTAAGTTCTTAAGTGTAATAATTTGAAATTTGATTGTAAAGACGAAAATGGACTTAAATGAATAGTCCCAGGTCTTCAGCAAGTAAGTTAAAACTTATGAATAGAAATGAAATTGTAAGTCATAAATGGGAATTCATTTCTTTGTACCATTAAGAGTTATAATTTGAAATTGTAATTATCAAATGGAAACGACTAAGATGAGCAATCTTAATTTTTAAATAAATCCAAACTTGAATTATAAAATAAATTGAACTTAAGATGATTAAGTGAAGTGATATTTGGGATTTAAAAAGCAAGTATTTAATTTTAACCAGCGGAGGAACTAATTTGATAATAAATTAGTTAATGAAATTGAATTGTGAGTTAATGAAATTGGATTAACATAGTGATGGTTTGAATTGCAAATGAAATCCAAATAAGTAAAATAAATTGGAAATGACCTGGTTATTAATAAAATAATTCCAGATGAATTGAGTATGGAAATTAAAATTCATAATGATTGAGTGAATAAACCAATTATATTAAATAAATAAATGGATGGAATTTGATTAAATAAGAATCAAATGAAAGATGGAAATAAAACTTTAAAGGGTTGGTTAAATGGAAAATAAACTTAAGTTATGACTTAAGTAAATGTTGAATGGAAACTGAACTCAAACAGAAGAGTGGTTTAAATAAGTTGAGAAATAGTTATTGAATGAATTAACTTGGATTGTTTTCGAGCTAAATAAAATTCAATTTTTGGAAGTTGGAGATGAATTGAATTTAAGGAAAAAATTTGAAATGAAGTAGTAAATTGAAGTAAGTTGAGATTCATATGAAATTGGAGTTCAATTTGAATATATACACTTCAGTGGTGAAGTAGTAAATAAATATAAGAAAATTTATATTGAACTTAAGAATTGAAGAATGAAATTCTTAAGGAAATTGGTATTGGGAATATACTTAGTAATTTTGGGAAAAAATATATATACTAAGTGAATAGTTGAATGAAGACTAAAACTGAAGTTGTGAAATGGGATAGTTGTGAATAAGGGGATAACAATCAAAAGGAATGTGAATAAAAGAGAATTGATATAATTGGTAATCAATTGGAATTTATACGTAAGATGTACGTATATTATTTTATTCGCATAGCTATTTGGTCCAGATGTCGAACACAGAATTTCGAGATAGTTTTATCGATCCGAATTAGGATTTTTCACTCGATTTTCAACGGCGAGCCTGGATATGGATTGTTGATTGATTCTGGATATTCTCTATCATAGTTGGTGGCTATGCAAGGAGAATGACGGTTTCTGATCAAGAAACCAGATCTGAGTCCGCACTAGGAAGTCGGGTGGACGATACTAGTTCGGAAGTGAAATTGTGTGATCGATTGAGCGATCGAATGTGATATTGCGTACGGATGATATATGTGCATCGTACGGGCTTAAGTAAAACAAATATTGAAAATTTGTAAGGAAAGTATAAAATGACTTTGGAATTGTGATTGAATATTATTGCTTAGTAGGATATACAGGTGTATAAAAGCAATGGATAATTGGGATTTTTGATTTTAGAAGATAAAATTTAATGGCCCGACAAAAGGTATGTATTTGAATTTCTATATGAAATTTGATTGGATTTTGATCCAGCCACTTGGCTTTTTGTTTTCTTTTTGAGATTGGGAGGCCGTAGAGCCATTTTGTAGTAGTACCGAGCTAGCCGCGCAAAGGAGACGCTGGCAAATTTTTTTGGAAATTTAGGGAGTTAGAAAAATTTTGGAAAATTTTGATAAGTTAAAATTTGAATTCAAATTTAAATTTGAATTGATAAGTAGGTGATATGGGTTGAACTTATGAATAAGTTTGGGAATTTAAAAGATGATTGGTGTATCATTAATAAAAGATTGTTTGGGTATTGTTAAAACTGTTTGAATTTGGGAAATAGTTAACGGGGATTGAATCATTCTTACTAACTAGTAATTTCGGGGACGAAATTCTTTTAAGGGGGGAGGAATGTGACGACCCGGAATTTTTGAGCATTTGAAATTGGAATATTTAATTAATTTTAAATATTCAGAGGTTAATTATAAACTTAAATTTCAAATATCGCTGTTTATTGAGTAATTTAATAATTAAATTAAATTTATTTGAAGTTGGATAAAATAGTAAATCTGGCATTCTAAGCTAATTAAAAATATTTTGAAAGCTCGTAAAATTCGTAATGATAATACTGAAGATAATAGAAGCTTCAGAATGTAATTTCAAACTGTTTTATTCAGTTTTGAAATTATATCGTTTGAATCGATATTTAAAAATAGCCTTCCGAGGCACAGTCTCGGAATTCGACGAAACCAGTTCCATTGGGTCCGTAATATTGTATTATTACCGGATTTCAAATTTCGTATCGATTGGAGTTGTGGTGTGAGTGTACGATGAGTAAACGTGAGGAAATTTATATCGAAAATTTAAAAAAATAAATAATCATCATCTGCAACCCTAACTTAAAATAGGCCGAACTATTATCTGAGATAAGCCACCCTATACTCTGGAAACATCGCGTCTTGTCTCCTCTTGTCTCCCTTCAATTTCGTTTAATATCTCACGCAATCCTTTCCTTTTCATTTCACCATTAAATCAAATTGAAAAGAAAGGAATTCATGGCCGCAGATACATTCGTTCACCCCTCTTTTAATCTAAATCAAATATCCCTCTTCAACGCAATTCAGTAAATCAATTCGAAGAAAAAGGGCTTCATTCCCTTTCATTTAAATTTTAAAGCCGACCCTTCCTTCCTCTTCAAGCACGAAAGCGAACCCAGTTTTGAAAAATGCCGAGCGTTTCACTTAAGCTCTCGAAAGTCGACTTCCCCTTCCTCCAGTTCAGTTCGAATTCACGAACAAGCGTCGATCGATTTTGATTTCGAGCGGTGGCCTAGGGTTTGGAAATCGGGGGAAGCAAAGGGCGGCGCTGTTACTTCGAGCGCCTGGTGGCATCGCGATCGAGTTCGACTCGAGTTCGTTGGGGGTTTAAGGCACGCGAGGTGCTGCTGCGACGACGAGAAGGACCTGGAAGTGGGGAGTGATCGATTTATTGGGGAAGCTGCTGTTGGGTGTGCCGATGTAAGAAAATGTTGTCTGGAGTGGGAGCCTACCGCGTCAGGTCAAGGTCGTGGAGTTCGCCATTGATTGTGAGGTATATTGGTTTTATTATTGATTTAATTTAATTAAATAAATGTTTATATATGTATATATAAATAAATAAAAATGGATTAGGTGATAAATTTGTTGATAAACTTCTTTAATTAGTTGATCATTATTTCGTTGCCTGAAGGCCTGACAGTAAAGGAAATTTTAAAACAGTTCTGTTTATTTTACTTTAATTAATACATGTATATAGGGTTGGGAAGGAAATTTATATTATTTGAATTTAATATGTACAGGATATTTTGGAATAAGTAGTTTTAAGGAAGAAAAATAAAATAAAATTAATTAGCTAGGTTAAATTTATTTAAAAGGGTAATTAATTATTTGATTAATTCAAATATTAATAAAATCATATGATCGTTATTCAAGGTCTAAAACTGTGAATCAAGCCGAGAATTGGTATGGTAATGGATGGCAAAACAAAAGCAAAGGTGAGTTAATCTCACTCAGTTTAATTTTAAATTTAATTGGTTAAATTTAAATAGGGATGAATGATTGAATTGATTGATTTGATTGATATGGTATATAGTAGTATATAGCAATATATACATATTGGCATATGTATATATTTGAGTTGTTGATATTCCCGCATTTATATAGCGGATGAGACCCTATGCGCCGCATAATAGCGGATGATATTTTATAAAACCCATATACCGCGATATTCCACTTTGAAGTGAAATTGGTATTGTGCTAACGTCTGTGGATGCAGGGAAACAGGTTGGAGAGATCCAACTGGATTCCTCAAAATATTTAATTTTGTTTAAATATTCTGTGATATGGTTTTTGATATCCTGTGATGAATTATATAGATAATTGGATGTTATGGTTTGGTTGGATCGATTTGGATGTGCTGAATTATCAAAATCTCTAGAATGGAATTTTTGAAAAGAAATAAAGGAGTAAATTTTAAGTAAAATAATTATAAAGAGTTTGGAATAAATTTGAGAATAAATCTGATTAAGAATAAAAGTGATTTCCAAAATTCTAATAAATATGGAAAAGAGGAATTTTGAATAAATAGAGAAATATTGAATTTAAAGAGAACTTATGTGATGTTATTTAAAGGGATAAAAATTTATTTTAATTAAATGTTTAAATGTAATTAAAAAGAAAGAAAGAAATTGGGAAATCTGGAACTTGTGTTTCAGTTTAAAGATTTTAAATCATAATGAGAAATAAAATCTGGAAGTTAATGAATTTGGAAATAAATGGATTAAGTAAGGAAATTTATTTCAAAGTAAAATAAATTGGGAGATCAATTATAAATTGATTTAAATACTTTGGGATTTGAAACTTTAAAGAGAAATGAGATTTTGAAGATATAAACTGGGTTTATAAAGTGAAATGGAATATCAGTGGATATTAGAAAATATAAATTCAAGGTGGGGATTTATAAAAGAATATGGATTGGTTTAAAAATAAATGTTGATTTATTTTTAAAAGATGGGAGTGAGAAGTGTATTTCTCTGGATAGCCAAGTACGTTTTCAAAGCAATTTTTAAAATAAGTTAAAAGTTCTAATTGTGTTTTTAAAAGCATGTTTTAGAAAATTGATTATTTCTAAATGTTAATTTCCTAAGTAAGTATTTTCAAAAATCTATTATTGTAGTAATTATATAAAAGTGATTTGCTATTATGTTTTAAAAGGAGAAATTTAGTTTATATTTATAAAGTGGTTTGTTTTAAAGTATATATTTTTAATAAAGTATTAAAGTAGTTTGATTTCAATGTTATAAAATATATTTAAAATAAAGTGTTTTTAAATTATTTTAAAATTAAAAGTATTTTGTACTTGGTGATTCAGTGGAACTAATTATTTGGGAAATGTATTCCGTAAGCGGAAACTGTTTGAAATTGTTTTCAAATGAGCTTTGAAAATTTGGAAATATATCTTGGAAAGATATTTGGGCAAATAAATAATGTGGGAAATTATTTATTGTGCGATGGTTGCTTGTGGATGTTAATTGATAGTTAAATAACCGACTATCAATATTGGCCAAATGCGTTGATCGTTTTGGAGAGACCGGGATCGAGTTTCCGTATACCGAGATTCTAGGTCTGGAGACTCGAATACCACTTCGATTCGGTTTGTACGTTTCGTGAAAACGATTTCAGAGTCGAAGATGGAGCTGTGAAGTGCAAGGGCTAGTCACTACTAATCCTGAGGATATTTCCAAAATGGATGTAGTAGGAATAGTGCCTTCGGTTCCGTTCGAACCCGGGACGGACTTGTATGGACGGATGCTTTCGTGACATCGTCAGGTGGACGATGGTCATTCTAAGGGATATGTGCTATAAAGGTATCGTTTAGCCTCGAGCCTCATCAACCGGGAATGACTGAAAATCAGGGGTTATGCAGCAAGGCTTCGTGGGTAGCCCCCACTTGAGAGTAAGGTCGTCCCTGTCTAGATGTCCCTTTATTTCGGCTTAGTGGTGCGGTTGCTGATCCCAACCGTGGGGTGATTTTATTTGGAATTATCCAGTAAGGGATGATTCCGGCCTTGTGTTGCAGGGGAGCGGGCGTACTCCTCGGTACTGTGATCTAGGCCACGTACTGTGACAGGTGGTACCCCAGTGCCTAGTCATTCGTTGGAAATCCATTCTCCCTACGTGCCTTGTACGGTATTTGTTTGTATACCTAGTATGCTGGAATTTAATCATGTAACAATTTCAGCTATTTGAATAAGTATTTGTATATAGACACTATTATAATATCAGAGGATTGTATAAAAAGTGTTTTAGCTATCGTAAGGTAAAAACCCGACATGTTTATTTGTGGCGTGGTCTTACGAGATGCTTTTATTTTCAAAGGATTTTGAAACTTTAATAATAAATTTGAGTGTGATTTTCTCACGCTGGTATTCCAGACTGACTCGGGTATTGTTTTATATGATGCTCGGGTCAGACCGAGATAAACAGGTTCAGGATATGATGCTGTGGAGCTCAGGAGACGAGCTGGATGCCGATACGTACTCCCGTACTTGCTATTATTTTTCCGCTGTGTATTCAGTTGTATGTTATGGATGTTGATGTACTCTGATGATGTACTCTGATGATGTATTGTATAAACAGATATAGTTTTTGATTTGTGTAAAGATCTGTTGATATATATTATATTTTATTCCGCTGCGATGGTTAGATTCTGATGTTGTTTTCTATTTTTCTTCTTCTACCTCTTCTTCTTAACTAAAATGGTTCGATTTTCCGGGTCAGGTAAGTCGGGTCGTTACAGCGTCGTTCAAAGTCATACTAGCGTGGTAGATGATGTGAAGGATTTTGTTGATGCATTGTCCTAGTACAATTCCAACCGCAAAGTTAGAAGCGTCACACATAATTTCGATAGGAAGATCACATAATTAGGCGAGTAGATGATTGGAGCAGAAATGAATTCATTTTTAAAACGTTTAGAAGAAGAGACACAATGAAAATTGAAATCGGAAGGAACTTATTTTCCAAAAAGAGTTGTCAGTAGTCGAGCGATTTTGCTGAAGTCTTTCACAAAGCATTGATAAAAATCAGCATGCCATAAGAATGATCAAATGTTCTTAACGGATTTGGTAATGGGTAGATTTGAAATAACATTAACTTTTTCTTTATCTACTTCAATGCCCTTATTTGAAATGACATGTCCAAAGATTATGCCTTGTTTGACTATAAAGTGGTCTTTTTTCCAAATTAAAGTTAAGTGTTTCTCTTTGTGTCAACTTGGAACCAACTCAAGATGATGCAAGCATTCGAAAAAAAATCCCCAAAGATAGAGAAATCGTCCATAAAAACTTCGAAAATGCATTTGATCATGTCAGAAAAAATGCTAACCATGCATCTTTGGAAAGTTGTAGGGGCATTACAAAGTCCGAATGGAATATGCCGATAAGCTAAGGTGCCGACATGACCTATGAAAGTTGTTTTTTCTTGATCTTTGGGAGCGATTGGAATTGGGTCATAACTGAAATAACTATCAAGAGAATAATATAATTCATAGCCGGCTAATCGTTCAGGAATTTGGTCGATGGAAGGAAGAAGGAAATGATATTTACATGTTGCAACATTTAATTTTCGATATTCAATGCAAACATGCCAACCCGTTTGAGTATAGGTTGGAATGAGTTCATTAGCACCATTTGTGATAACGGTGGGTCTAGATTTTTTTGTTACGACGTGAATTGAACCGATCCAAGAGCTGTCAGATATGGGATATATGATACCGTTATCAAGGAGCTTAAGAATTCCTTCTCGGAATGCATTTTTCTTTTTAGGGTTAAGCCTTCATTGCACATCACGAGTAAGTTTGGCTTCCTCAATTAAGTGAATGTGATGTTGAACAATTACAAGGCTAATTTCCTTAATATCGGTAATGGACCATCCAATCACTTTTTTGTTTTTTGAAAGAATTGAAAGAAGAGATGCTTCTTGATCAAGCGAAAGTTCAAAAGAAATTATGACGGGAAAAGTTCCGATTTCACTTAAGTATGTGTACTTACAGTGACAAGGAAGGGGCTTGAGATCTAACCTAGGAGGTTGCTCAATCAAAGAAATCGATTGTGTTTTGGACTCAACCATAAAAGGTTCGAATGGAAGCATATCTTCAATCTCATTTGGCCTGTCTTGAAACAGTTGTTCGTACTTTGCCTCGTATTCATTATTAAGGTCAATTGTTTCATTTTTGAAGTTTTCATGAATACCGCTAACTTCCAAAGTGCGGTCGCATGGTACATTTGTTTATTTTTTGAATTGAAGATATTAAGATCTATGGTCATGTTACTAAAGGAAAATTTTGAACCATTTCGATAGTTCATCAAGGCATTCGAGGTGGCTAAGAATGGTCATCCTAAAATCAAAGAAATTTGGCTTGTAAGATTGTTTTTAGATTATGTTTCATGGACAATGAAACCGATTGGAAATATGAATTCCCCTACTTTAATCAACACATCCTTAATCTCATATTGATTTTTTTACAAAATGATCAGCCAATTGAAGGGTGACTTTTGTCAGTTTAAGCTCTCATAGACCTAGTTGCTGGTAAACTAAATATGGGAGCAAGTTTACTCTAGTACCTAGATCTAACAAACATATTGATTTTCTTATCCCCTATTGTACAAGAGATTTTGGGGCAACTAGGATCTTTGTATTTCGCAGAAATAGATTGAAACAAGACTTCACCTAGACCGGTCCCTAAGATAACTTTTTTAGCTACTTGGGTGTGTCGTTTTTGTATGCACAAGTCATTTGAAAATTTGGCATAGGATGAGACTTGTTTGATGATATCAGTAGAGGAATGTTCACTTTGATTTGTTTGAAAATTTCTAAAATTTTTTTACATTTGATTGGAATGTTTCTTAGGTCAAAGTCAATGTGGAAATGGAATTCAAAATGCAGTAGGTCGGTCTGCTTAAGTTGAAAAATAATTAGACTCAAAATTTGGCTCTAGGTTTGAATCGAGGTTTTGATCGGAATCATTTGTAGTTTTTGAAGCGTCGAGAGGAAATTCTGGTAGGTCATTTGGATTGACAACTCGATTATCAATTTGTTTATCAAACTGCAAAGCAATGATAGCATTCATTTGATTTACATGGCTGAGCTTATCTTTTGATTTCTAGGGTTTGGAATTGGTTGACTCGGGAACGTACCTCTTTCCCGTACACTCACGGTGGTGGTTAATTGACTCATTGCATTTCGAGTTTAGTGATCGATTGACTCGTGTTTTGCATATATGAAGTCAACAAATTTTGCAAATTATTATTCGATTGAAGATTTTGAGAGTTCATTTTAGCCAAAGTTTCCAAACTTTTTTCTAGTGATGTCATGCATTTATCTTCTTGAGGAACAAAAGATTGTGGTGCTTTGTTTTGAGAAGGTGTCACAAAGTTTTGATGAAATTGGTTCAGTTGAAAAGGAAGATTCAAAGCATTGTTCGAACATGCTTGAAAAGATGGTCAAACCAAATTCACGTTTGAATTATTTTGGTTCTAAGCGAAGTTAGGATGATTTCTCTAGTTGGGATTGTATATTGGAGAGAAAGTATCATTCTAACTTTGTTAAAAGCATTAGTTTGTTCTAATAAGTGAGGACATTGATCGGTGATGTGGTTTGGATCATTACATTTATAACACAAAGCTTGAGAGAATGGGTTTATTTGACTAGATGAAAAAAAACATTATCAAATTTGTTTATCATTACATTTTTTGCTTCTAAAGCTAATGATGATCCTATCGCATGTGCGCTCGATCTTGAATAGAATGATTGCTAATTAGATCATTCCCATTGAGTTGATTTTTCACCTTAGTTTTTGAGAAATTTCCCAACGACATCGTGATGTTATGCTAAAAAGTTTCCTTGACTCATTGATTCAAGCATTGTTCAAGATTTATTTTCAAGTTCATCATATAAAATTTGGTAAAGAGTTCATTATTCAAAATTGTGATGTGGATATTTTATTAAAAGTTCCTTGAATCTTTTAGAATATTTTCCAAATGATTCACCCTCAAATTAATGAAAGTTTACAATTTCATTTCTAATTTTGTTTGTTTTTTCTAAAGGGTAAATTTCTCTAAGAAAACATATACAAATTCATCCCACATTTTAATTAAAGTTGAAGGAACACTATTCAACCATTTCTTAACATAGTCGGTAAGTCCGAATGAGACTAACCTAAGTTTTATTCCATCATCGCATAATTTTTGAAGTTTTATAGTTGCACAAAATTGTTCAAATTTTGTTAAAAAGATATAAGGATCGTTATTTTCAAAATTGCCGAATTTTTGGAAGTGTGTTAATATGACATGAATGGATTTCAAAATGATTACTCATTGGAGCGGATAAAGTAATGCAAGAAGGGACAAAAACTCAATCGGGGAATATTCTATCCATTAGAATACGAGGAGGATTTTCATTGCCATGGTGAAAGAGTTACTTATTCGAATTAAACGGTTTGTTAAAGTGTAACGAGTCCAAATACTCATGCACAAGGAGAAGATTAAGGAGGGCGGGAGAAAATGAAAAGGTGAATAATAGAGATAAGAGAATAGATGGAAGCGAGTTTGTTTTTTTTCGAAAAAATTCATTTTTAAGAGAAAACGTAAGAAAATGTTTTATTTTTACAAAAGAAAATTGTTTTTTGTTGGATTGTTTTTATTATATATGCATAAAACTAATGCAACTAAATGAATGCAAAGACTTAATGATAAATTTTCTATCCTTGGTAGCTCCTAACCCAAAATTGTATCGTGACACTTCGACTTAATTGAACGAAATAATTTTGGCTAGGTAATAGACATGATATATCAGTTCACCATGAATCACCACAGGAATGCAGCTGAAGATTTAAGCACCTTTAGAGAAACAATCATTATAATATCTTATGAATCATTGTAATAATTGTAAATGATTATGACTTTGTCATTGCCTTAGACACCAAGAGAAAGTTTGTTAAAAAAATCAACATGCCAAAAATACAAATTTTCCCCAGATGAACTCGTGACAGCCTTAAATCGAATGTCTAATTCTTATTATTTAATTCGGTTTTTATAATGAAATGCAATTTGTGGGCTAAGGAAATAATAATGAAATCTCCACCTTATGTGAATTTGGGCAGCGCCTGTGATGACCCGCTATTTTGGACCATTCAAATCGACAATAATCCACACATGTCTGACTTGAATAATTCAAAATAACATATTGTAATATCAAAATCAAAATCAAAATTTTAAAAATAAATTTCGCTGCATGAAGAGCCATATGGGATTGAACATCTTTGCTTACTAAAATATTTTTTTAGAATATTTTTGTATATAAAATAGTTTGTAAAATAGTTTGTACATAAAATAGAATAAAACGGTTTGTTTGAGAAGAATAAAAGAAAAATAGTTTTGAAAAATGGTTTTAAATTGATAGTAGTTTTTCATAAAAGAAAGAATTCCAATTAAAATACAAAGATATCCAACCCAACAACTTCCAATTTCAGCGGCAAGTATACCAATGATATTAGAATATAAGATGTACATATTTCATCATTTTGCAAAATCACATTCGATCGCTCACTCGATCACACAAGTTCGTTTTCGAACTAGTATTGTCCATTCGACTTCCGTAATGCGGATTTCGATATGGTTTCTCAACTAGAAGCCATCAATCTCCTTGCATAGCCATATACTATGATAGAGAATTCTAGAATCAAGCCCAAAATCCATATCAAATATTTGCCATCAAGAATCGAATGAAAAATCCTAACACGAAATGGTGTAATTCACCTCGAACTTGTGTACTCAAACTTGGATCAAATTAATTATGTGAATAAAATAGCATACGTACAACTTATGTATCTATTCCAACTTGTTAAATATATTGTTTTATAAAGATGTTACCCAGTTAAAACATTTAACTAAATTTTATTCAAAATATATTGAAGACCAAATTCTTTTCAAAACATTTCAAATCTAAATTTCATATTAGAAAAATTCAAAATGGCCTTATTCGTTTACTTAACAAAACAGTTTCAACTTATTTAAATCATATTACTACATACTTTAAACATACATACCAAACTTATATACTTTATACTTTTCAAAATTACTTAGCTTTGAAAAGTTAATGTCACATCCAGAAATTTTCGACTTTCGAAAATTCAACATCGATACTCACTTTATCGACTGCCGAGCAATCGAGTGCCGGAAACTCCAATAGTGAGGGTTTTAAGAAAAAGAAAAAGTAGAAGAAGAAGAAAAGGAAGAAAGAAAGAAGAAGAACAACAGAACAGCAACAGAAACAGAACAACATCAGAATCTCACATATCGCAGCGGAACAATATATAATAGATAAATGAATATCATTTAAAAACAAAAGAATTATATCTGTTATTACATTACATCACATCATATCATCAGAGTTAATAAACAACAATGGACAGTTATATAAACTCGTCCTCATACAGAATACACAGCGGAATAAAATAATATCAGATACAAATACTACGTCTCGAAATCCAGCTTATCTCCAAAGCTCCAGAATATCCAGAATATCCTGATAACCTAACTCTAGACTGCCCGTGTGGAAATTGGTGGGCACCCAGAGTTTAGAAGGGAAACAATAAACTCCGAGTCAGTCATGGTGACTGGTGTGAGATCGTAAAACAGTTTAACTTTAAAATAAACAACAAGATAATTTTAAAATCAATTCGCAATGCTTTTGGAAAATGAAACTACCATAAGACCTCCCGCCACACACACAATGCAAACGCAGACTTGGAGGAGATTTCTTCTTATGATAGTCAAAGATGCTTACTACGCAAAAATCAAATTCTTTTTGATATTATTATTAGTGCATAGTGTAGAAAACATTTCGAAAGTAGAATATAAATCTTAGCCAGCATAGGTACCATTATAGTATGCTTGCTATAGCTACCATATTAAATGGCAGGTTCTACAACTAATACCGTACAAGTCACGTATTATTTCTTTGGATTTCCAACAAATGGTCAGGCAAAGGAACTTCCTATCCACGATGGGTACGTCCCTGGAATAGACGACCCGAGAATCTAACGTTACGGTTAGATCTCTGCCAACACAAGGCCGGGTTACCTCTGCAAAAATAGGTAACTACTGACACGCGTATGCCATCCCCCGATCGTCACCGATCTTCCCGAGGATCCCCGATTCCAACAAACCACATAGAAAAAATAATGCAGTAACCACAGAGGTTAAGTATCTGGGCTCCATACCATGACACCACCTTTATCCAGAAGGAATGACATACACTAAGGGGCGCTACTCCCTAGAACCTTGCTGCATTCGTCCTGTTTCGACCATTTCCGGGGTGTGAGGCTCGACGAAGTCTCGTCCACAAAGCTATGCTTTCTCAAAAAGCCCTGCTTCGGGTCAAACAAAATGATCAACCTATGATCACAAAGATATAAGATCAAACAAATGATCATATCACAAACGATCAAACACTGATCATTTCACAGCAACACTCAGTATGCCACGTTACCAAATTGGGATATATCGCTGATAAATTTCAACTACATAACCTCTGAGCTCGTACGTCTCAGAGAAGGGTGTTAAGCTAAGAGAATAAATTCTCCGCCACCAACAGAAATGTATTTGAAAGAAATCAGCTTTATATCTCAAATTGTAACGTCAGACATACAATCCATACAAGTCTGTTTCGGGATCGAACAGAACCGAAGGCACTTCTCACGAAGCCCTTGCATTTCCGGATAATTTTCTAATCACGTCCGGACTTCCCGTCACTAAGGGTGATAAAACCTCTAAATCGAAGATCAGTCGATGTAGAGTAACTCGACGGTAATCCTTCCGTTTTCAAAAATATCCGGTCTTCAACACCGGTCTTCAAATGCGATTCATAACGACGTATCACATATTCGGAATGGGTTATACGACCCCATGGTCCTTTCCCGGCTAACCCGAATAGTGAGCGATTATTCAAAAATAAGTGTGGCATTCAAATTCATCCAATTCACAACAAATACCTATTTAAGGTAATTATCGATAGTCGGTTATTTAACTATCAATAAAGATGCGCAACATCATCAGATTCCAAATAATTTTCCCAAATTATTTCATCTTCCAAAAATATCTTTTACTAGATATAAAATTTCCACACTTCAAAAATAAAACAACGTTTATTTTTCTAAACAGTTTCCCTTTTCTTTTTATAAATTCCATAGTGAATTTATGTTTCAAAAATGTCTATTGATATACGATTTTCAAATCGTTTTCAATATTCGATTTCGATTTATCTTTAAGAGGATAAATCTCAAAAACGTTCATTTCATATTGGAAAACATTCCATACTTATTTAATAATAAGTATTTCACAAATCATTTATTTTCAACACTTGGAAAATATTCAATATACTTAAATCAAATTAAGTATATATTTCATTCTTTAAGGAAATCTATTTTCTATAACAACATCAATTTGAGTCAAAACGAATGTTGCGTAAAACATCGTTACGACGACTCAAAATCACTAGTATAGGGATTCAGATTTTAAGATAGGTATATAAATCCCAATACTACATCAAAACATTTCCTTTCGGAAATCATTTACTATAACAACAGTGTTATAGTCCACCATTTCCTTAAATTTCTCGAAAACGTCTATTTCAACAATAAATGTTGAAATCTATGCTTTCGATTCATAATACATTTTAAAACCTCGTTAAAAACAATTTAACTTCATTTTAAAATATCACTTCTTCAAAAATGAATCCATTTTATTCAATAATATATTCACGGTCCAGAGTTGTGAATATATCTTTTCTTTAAAAATCTTCTATAAATAAATTTATCCAATTCCATCTATTTCGAATTTATAAACACGTCTATAAATTCCATTTCTATTTTAATAACAACCTCGACTTATAAATCTTCTTTTAATTAACTTCTATATTTTACTTATCAAAATAAGTGATTTCGTATTTACAAACAGCATTTGTAAATTCCAATTTTATTCATAAGAACTTCAATATCAAATCAATTTCAATATTGATTTCTAAATTTATTTATCACTACTAAATAAATTCCTTATTTTTCTCAAATCATTCAATATTCTATTTTTAAATGGATTCTTCAAATAAAAATCATTTTTACATGGATTTCCCAAATTACTTCAATTTACCAATTTAAATCTCTAATTGGATTTCCAACTTATCTCTTTTTAAATAATTTCCTTTTTAAGAAAATAATTTCAATTATTTCCTTCAATCTATTTAAAAATCCAAATTTTAAATTAAATTACTCAATTTAAAATCACTATTTTACGAAATCCATTTATTTAACATTTTCACTTGATTCTGGAATTTATTCAATGAGATTTTACAAATCAACTTTTTATACTTTAAAAATTCCTTTCTTCAAAATTTCTTCAATTTCTAAAATTAATTCACTTAAAAATTTCTATTTTGATTTCAAAAATTCAACTTCGTTTATCTTTGGAATTCAATGATACCAAACATCTATTCAGCTAAATTTTAGCTTTCAAACAATTTCCAGATATCAATATGATTAATAGCATCACTATAATCATTCACAGATTCATATCACAATAGAAATAAATTCAATCAATGTGAGGGGTCCAGTTGGATCCCTCCAACCTGTTTCCCTGCATCCAAAGATGTTAGCACAATACCAATTCCGCTCCAGTACGGAATTATCGCGGTATATAGGTTTTTATAAATCCGCTTACTAACGGCGCAATAGGGTCTCATCCGCTATACGAGGCGGGAAATCAATCAATCCAATATATACATATGCCAATATGTATATACTGCTATATATATAGATATATCCTATCATATCTAATACAAACAGCAATCATAGCAATCAAACAATAATTGTAAAAATTCCACATTTTATTCGAGTGAGAAAAATCTCACCTTAACTATTTATTTGCAATCCATTTTCCCTTCGACCATCTCTTCACAGTTCCAAACCTTGTATAAATAATTTATATAACCGATTAATATTCGAAATAGATCGAATAATTAAATTTTTCACTTGATAATTTCGACCCAATTTCTTTCAAATAAATTTATTTAACTAAAATTTAAATTAAACAATTTAAATTTCCTTTTCTTAAATATCCTTTGTTTACTGTAATTTCTTTTAACAAAATATTTTCTTTAATCATTCCCAATAATCATTTAAAAATTTCACATATATACATTATTATTATTTTTTTCTGCCTAGCTTTAAACAAAAAGATTTTAAACCAGAAAATTTCTGTTTTCTGCTTATATAACACACATATTATATATATTTATTTTTTTTTTTTTTTTTTTTTTTTACAACAGTTAACACAAATAAAAATTCACTTACTATAAGATTTCCTGATATCATATATCAAATTAAATTAAGTTTGTTAACTTACTTAAAAAAATGTTTTGCTAAAAAAAATAGTTTAATTACCTTACAGCCTCCCCCCTGTTCGCCGGTGCCATTGTCGTAGTTGCGACCATTGCCAGAACTTCGAATCCCCCCCGTTTCCCCCAGCTCGAGATTGCCTCGACCTCGATCAAGGCCCATCGCATCTAGCTCCGCCTCGCTCGCGAGCTGCTCGGCGTCACTGCGACCCTTTTAAAATCGCGATACCTCCCAGCGTACGCGCGCATCCCTCTGACAATCGCAATCCCCAAATCATTGATCGCCGCCTCCCTGCTTTGTCGAACTGAAGACTAGCTATAATTGCTTATCTCCTATGAAACGAAGAGACCCTAACTTCACCGCGAACCAAAGTGAAGTCGATTTCAACTGAAGAGGAGTGCGACGAGCTCGCGATTTAATTTCGGTTATATATATTTTTTTTTTCTTTCGATGGGGTTTCGATTAGATAAAGCAGAAGAGAAAGGTCGGCAGTTATAATTTGAATGGGAACGAATAGTTTTTCATTTGATTTGGAACTAAGGAATGAGGGAGAGGGGAAGAGGGAACAGATGTGATTTTAACAATTGAAGGAGCGTGATTTTAGGCCGAAACAAGGGACGGGTTTTAAGGAGAGGAACGTGATGTCTTTGACAAAAATTTTAAATTTAAATTTAATTTGAATTTGATTAAATTTCAAATGCGTTTAGGTGTCGTGTGAACACAGAACAACTCTGAACGCTACGAAATTTGAAACCTGATAATAACTCGATATTACGGACCCAATGGAACTGGTTTCGTTGAATTCCGAGATTGTTTGAAAAACGACTATTTTATAAATATCGGTTCGAGTGATTTAATTTCAAAGCTGAACGAAATGCTTTGAAATACAATTCTGAAGTTTCTATTGCCTTCAGTATTATCCATACGAATTTTAAAAGCCTTCGAAATATTTTTCTTCAACATTAAATTGAAGATTCAAATTCTTATTCAACTTCAATCGATTAAATATTATAATTAAATCGCCAGATTCAAATTTAAATCGGGGATTCAAATCAAATTATCGTTCGAATATTTAAAATAAATTAAATATTCTCAATTTAATTTGTTCGAAATTCAGGGTCGTTACAAACTTCCCTCCTTAAAAGAATTTCGTCCTCGAAATTACAAGTCAGGAAAAGTGGTCCTTAACTCGTCTACTATTTTTCAACATCCAATAGTTTTATCAATTTATCAAAACAAATCTTCCTACTAAAGATTCGTTATCCTTCAACTAAATTTCTAACTTCAATTTTTTTAAGTTTCAAACAACATTGTTTAACTTCTAAATTCAAATTCGAGTTTAAATTCAAATTTTAACTTTCAAAATTTCTCAAAAATTTTCTAACACCCTAAATTTCCGAAAAATTTCGCCAGCGTCTCCTTTGCGCGGCTAATACGGTACGACTACAAAACGTCCCTACGGACTCTCAGATTTCAAAAAGAAAAAGAAAAAGCCAAGCGGCTAGAGAGAAATCATCAAAAACTCATATTAGAATTCAAATACGTACCTTTTTCGAGAAATTCGAATTATCTGTGAAATCAATTCAATTTCCTTTATACACCTGTATATCCTACTAGCCCTTATATCTAGTTACAGCATTCAATCATTTTGCAATTTCGATTACAAATTTTCAACATATACTTCTTATACATTCTTACTTCACTGTTGAAGTTACATATTCATTATCATTCAATTTTACATACATCAATCATCAGAATATAAAACAACTTTTATATTCAAATAACAAATACGCGCTCATATCTATTATTACACTCAACTCATTCTAGAGTACTACTGACTCTATCTCTAATGAGTAACACCCAACAGAGCAGGGTTGTCGCTTAACCATATGCTCTGATACCACGCTGTCACATCCAGAAATTTTCGACTTTCGAAAATTCAACATCGATACTCACTTTATCGACTGCCGAGCAATCGAGTGCCGGAAACTCCAATAGTGAGGGTTTTAAGAAAAAGAAAAAGTAGAAGAAGAAGAAAAGGAAGAAAGAAAGAAGAAGAACAACAGAACAGCAACAGAAACAGAACAACATCAGAATCTCACATATCGCAGCGGAACAATATATAATAGATAAATGAATATCATTTAAAAACAAAAGAATTATATCTGTTATTACATTACATCACATCATATCATCAGAGTTAATAAACAACAATGGACAGTTATATAAACTCGTCCTCATACAGAATACACAGCGGAATAAAATAATATCAGATACAAATACTACGTCTCGAAATCCAGCTTATCTCCAAAGCTCCAGAATATCCAGAATATCCTGATAACCTAACTCTAGACTGCCCGTGTGGAAATTGGTGGGCACCCAGAGTTTAGAAGGGAAACAATAAACTCCGAGTCAGTCATGGTGACTGGTGTGAGATCGTAAAACAGTTTAACTTTAAAATAAACAACAAGATAATTTTAAAATCAATTCGCAATGCTTTTGGAAAATGAAACTACCATAAGACCTCCCGCCACACACACAATGCAAACGCAGACTTGGAGGAGATTTCTTCTTATGATAGTCAAAGATGCTTACTACGCAAAAATCAAATTCTTTTTGATATTATTATTAGTGCATAGTGTAGAAAACATTTCGAAAGTAGAATATAAATCTTAGCCAGCATAGGTACCATTATAGTATGCTTGCTATAGCTACCATATTAAATGGCAGGTTCTACAACTAATACCGTACAAGTCACGTATTATTTCTTTGGATTTCCAACAAATGGTCAGGCAAAGGAACTTCCTATCCACGATGGGTACGTCCCTGGAATAGACGACCCGAGAATCTAACGTTACGGTTAGATCTCTGCCAACACAAGGCCGGGTTACCTCTGCAAAAATAGGTAACTACTGACACGCGTATGCCATCCCCCGATCGTCACCGATCTTCCCGAGGATCCCCGATTCCAACAAACCACATAGAAAAAATAATGCAGTAACCACAGAGGTTAAGTATCTGGGCTCCATACCATGACACCACCTTTATCCAGAAGGAATGACATACACTAAGGGGCGCTACTCCCTAGAACCTTGCTGCATTCGTCCTGTTTCGACCATTTCCGGGGTGTGAGGCTCGACGAAGTCTCGTCCACAAAGCTATGCTTTCTCAAAAAGCCCTGCTTCGGGTCAAACAAAATGATCAACCTATGATCACAAAGATATAAGATCAAACAAATGATCATATCACAAACGATCAAACACTGATCATTTCACAGCAACACTCAGTATGCCACGTTACCAAATTGGGATATATCGCTGATAAATTTCAACTACATAACCTCTGAGCTCGTACGTCTCAGAGAAGGGTGTTAAGCTAAGAGAATAAATTCTCCGCCACCAACAGAAATGTATTTGAAAGAAATCAGCTTTATATCTCAAATTGTAACGTCAGACATACAATCCATACAAGTCTGTTCCGGGATCGAACAGAACCGAAGGCACTTCTCACGAAGCCCTTGCATTTCCGGATAATTTTCTAATCACGTCCGGACTTCCCGTCACTAAGGGTGATAAAACCTCTAAATCGAAGATCAGTCGATGTAGAGTAACTCGACGGTAATCCTTCCGTTTTCAAAAATATCCGGTCTTCAACACCGGTCTTCAAATGCGATTCATAACGACGTATCACATATTCGGAATGGGTTATACGACCCCATGGTCCTTTCCCGGCTAACCCGAATAGTGAGCGATTATTCAAAAATAAGTGTGGCATTCAAATTCATCCAATTCACAACAAATACCTATTTAAGGTAATTATCGATAGTCGGTTATTTAACTATCAATAAAGATGCGCAACATCATCAGATTCCAAATAATTTTCCCAAATTATTTCATCTTCCAAAAATATCTTTTACTAGATATAAAATTTCCACACTTCAAAAATAAAACAACGTTTATTTTTCTAAACAGTTTCCCTTTTCTTTTTATAAATTCCATAGTGAATTTATGTTTCAAAAATGTCTATTGATATACGATTTTCAAATCGTTTTCAATATTCGATTTCGATTTATCTTTAAGAGGATAAATCTCAAAAACGTTCATTTCATATTGGAAAACATTCCATACTTATTTAATAATAAGTATTTCACAAATCATTTATTTTCAACACTTGGAAAATATTCAATATACTTAAATCAAATTAAGTATATATTTCATTCTTTAAGGAAATCTATTTTCTATAACAACATCAATTTGAGTCAAAACGAATGTTGCGTAAAACATCGTTACGACGACTCAAAATCACTAGTATAGGGATTCAGATTTTAAGATAGGTATATAAATCCCAATACTACATCAAAACATTTCCTTTCGGAAATCATTTACTATAACAACAGTGTTATAGTCCACCATTTCCTTAAATTTCTCGAAAACGTCTATTTCAACAATAAATGTTGAAATCTATGCTTTCGATTCATAATACATTTTAAAACCTCGTTAAAAACAATTTAACTTCATTTTAAAATATCACTTCTTCAAAAATGAATCCATTTTATTCAATAATATATTCACGGTCCAGAGTTGTGAATATATCTTTTCTTTAAAAATCTTCTATAAATAAATTTATCCAATTCCATCTATTTCGAATTTATAAACACGTCTATAAATTCCATTTCTATTTTAATAACAACCTCGACTTATAAATCTTCTTTTAATTAACTTCTATATTTTACTTATCAAAATAAGTGATTTCGTATTTACAAACAGCATTTGTAAATTCCAATTTTATTCATAAGAACTTCAATATCAAATCAATTTCAATATTGATTTCTAAATTTATTTATCACTACTAAATAAATTCCTTATTTTTCTCAAATCATTCAATATTCTATTTTTAAATGGATTCTTCAAATAAAAATCATTTTTACATGGATTTCCCAAATTACTTCAATTTACCAATTTAAATCTCTAATTGGATTTCCAACTTATCTCTTTTTAAATAATTTCCTTTTTAAGAAAATAATTTCAATTATTTCCTTCAATCTATTTAAAAATCCAAATTTTAAATTAAATTACTCAATTTAAAATCACTATTTTACGAAATCCATTTATTTAACATTTTCACTTGATTCTGGAATTTATTCAATGAGATTTTACAAATCAACTTTTTATACTTTAAAAATTCCTTTCTTCAAAATTTCTTCAATTTCTAAAATTAATTCACTTAAAAATTTCTATTTTGATTTCAAAAATTCAACTTCGTTTATCTTTGGAATTCAATGATACCAAACATCTATTCAGCTAAATTTTAGCTTTCAAACAATTTCCAGATATCAATATGATTAATAGCATCACTATAATCATTCACAGATTCATATCACAATAGAAATAAATTCAATCAATGTGAGGGGTCCAGTTGGATCCCTCCAACCTGTTTCCCTGCATCCAAAGATGTTAGCACAATACCAATTCCGCTCCAGTACGGAATTATCGCGGTATATAGGTTTTTATAAATCCGCTTACTAACGGCGCAATAGGGTCTCATCCGCTATACGAGGCGGGAAATCAATCAATCCAATATATACATATGCCAATATGTATATACTGCTATATATATAGATATATCCTATCATATCTAATACAAACAGCAATCATAGCAATCAAACAATAATTGTAAAAATTCCACATTTTATTCGAGTGAGAAAAATCTCACCTTAACTATTTATTTGCAATCCATTTTCCCTTCGACCATCTCTTCACAGTTCCAAACCTTGTATAAATAATTTATATAACCGATTAATATTCGAAATAGATCGAATAATTAAATTTTTCACTTGATAATTTCGACCCAATTTCTTTCAAATAAATTTATTTAACTAAAATTTAAATTAAACAATTTAAATTTCCTTTTCTTAAATATCCTTTGTTTACTGTAATTTCTTTTAACAAAATATTTTCTTTAATCATTCCCAATAATCATTTAAAAATTTCACATATATACATTATTATTATTTTTTTCTGCCTAGCTTTAAACAAAAAGATTTTAAACCAGAAAATTTCTGTTTTCTGCTTATATAACACACATATTATATATATTTATTTTTTTTTTTTATTTTTTTTTTTACAACAGTTAACACAAATAAAAATTCACTTACTATAAGATTTCCTGATATCATATATCAAATTAAATTAAGTTTGTTAACTTACTTAAAAAAATGTTTTGCTAAAAAAAATAGTTTAATTACCTTACAGCCTCCCCCCTGTTCGCCGGTGCCATTGTCGTAGTTGCGACCATTGCCAGAACTTCGAATCCCCCCCGTTTCCCCCAGCTCGAGATTGCCTCGACCTCGATCAAGGCCCATCGCATCTAGCTCCGCCTCGCTCGCGAGCTGCTCGGCGTCACTGCGACCCTTTTAAAATCGCGATACCTCCCAGCGTACGCGCGCATCCCTCTGACAATCGCAATCCCCAAATCATTGATCGCCGCCTCCCTGCTTTGTCGAACTGAAGACTAGCTATAATTGCTTATCTCCTATGAAACGAAGAGACCCTAACTTCACCGCGAACCAAAGTGAAGTCGATTTCAACTGAAGAGGAGTGCGACGAGCTCGCGATTTAATTTCGGTTATATATATTTTTTTTTTCTTTCGATGGGGTTTCGATTAGATAAAGCAGAAGAGAAAGGTCGGCAGTTATAATTTGAATGGGAACGAATAGTTTTTCATTTGATTTGGAACTAAGGAATGAGGGAGAGGGGAAGAGGGAACAGATGTGATTTTAACAATTGAAGGAGCGTGATTTTAGGCCGAAACAAGGGATGGGTTTTAAGGAGAGGAACGTGATGTCTTTGACAAAAATTTTAAATTTAAATTTAATTTGAATTTGATTAAATTTCAAATGCGTTTAGGTGTCGTGTGAACACAGAACAACTCTGAATGCTACGAAATTTGAAACCTGATAATAACTCGATATTACGGACCCAATGGAACTGGTTTCGTTGAATTCCGAGATTGTTTGAAAAACGACTATTTTATAAATATCGGTTCGAGTGATTTAATTTCAAAGCTGAACGAAATGCTTTGAAATACAATTCTGAAGTTTCTATTGCCTTCAGTATTATCCATACGAATTTTAAAAGCCTTCGAAATATTTTTCTTCAACATTAAATTGAAGATTCAAATTCTTATTCAACTTCAATCGATTAAATATTATAATTAAATCGCCAGATTCAAATTTAAATCGGGGATTCAAATCAAATTATCGTTCGAATATTTAAAATAAATTAAATATTCTCAATTTAATTTGTTCGAAATTCAGGGTCGTTACAGTTAACCTTGATTTGGAAGTGCTCGAACCTTCAAAGTAGTTGAAGAAATCATTTTCAAATTCAAGAGTTGGAAATCAACAACAAATCAGTGAATCAATTTCAAAAGATGGGTTTCAAATCCGAAACTCGAGGACTGAACACCAGCTCAATTCAAATTGTTCAAATATATATACATATATCTTTCGAATATCACATCACACTTCGGAATTTGAAATCAAAAATTGGTTTCACAAATCAATCGCATAGCAAAGGTACCGAAGTGGCCTCTCCCCCACTCAGAAACTCGAAAATCAATGTCGATGATGCATGCATTCATCACCGAAATTATTTTCCAGCGACATAAGTGGGTCCTGGACTTCTATTTTCTCGAAAACTTCTTTTGAAATTTCTTCGAAATCATTTGAAACTCATTAAAATCATTTGAAACATTTCTTGTTCGGAAAATACTTTCAAATCGTATTACTTTTGTTTCAAATCTTAAAAAGCAGTTTCAAAAATGCCGGAGTCCAATCACTCAAATTCAGATTCAAAACCTTCAGTTATAAATTATTCTATATGAAACCATTTCTTATATAAATTTCAAAATTTCAAATCCTTTCGAAACATCAAATTCTCATTTTTTTAAAAGTTATATAATCCTTATCGAAAACATTTCACCTTTACATAAAAATATGGTCATCCTTATCAAAATAAAAACTACGATGAATACACAATTTCAAAAGACAATCAACCACAAATTTTTCCAAGGGATGATTCAAGGAGGGTTTCAAAACAAAACAGAGATTCAAATTTAGAGGAGCTCTAAATTAAATAGAATTCTGATTCGAAGATAAGCTCGAACGAAGATGAGATAAATTAAATTATCAAATAGAAGATGGATAAGCCTATATAAATCGCGGGCAACATTAACAAGGTCAACCGTGACTTCAGGAATATAATCGATGCAAAAATCTAAGGCAAATCGACCTTCGATCGCCAGAGATAGAATCTAAATATAGCAGAAGATAGATAGCATTGTAAACTGAGGATACGGAAATCTCTGGTGAGTCAATGGCAATTGTAAAGGAGTATCACCCCTTTACAAATCATTCAAAGTTTGGCGGAATCGCCGTTCTTTATAGAGGTCATTCAAAGTGGAGTTATGGAATGCTCCAAAAATCAAAAGAATACAATTAGGGGAGACAGGAATGGATTTCAGAACAAGTGGGAGCGTTCCAAAATTCAAAGGAATCCTAATCGAAGAAATCCCAACTAAGATAGAAGTTCAGAATTTTAAGGAAATCCTAATCAAAGAAATTACTAACAAGGTGGATACGAAAGGGATAAAGTCCAGAAAATTTTCTTTCAAAATAAGAAAATTTTATATCAAAATAATCTTTAAAAATCCTTTAAAAATCATTTGAAAATCATTTTATACTTCGAAAATATGTTCTCTCACAAAGGAATGATTCTGAGATTGATTTCACCCATTCTAGGGTATTTCTACCCTATCTCTAATGATTTTTTGCTCCGCAGGCTAAGGTTTGCCTAAAACCAAAGCTCTGATACCAACTGTGACGACCCGCTATTTTGGACCATTCGAATCGACAATAATCCACACATGTCTGACTTGAATAATTCAAAATAACCGATTGTAATAAAATTTGGAGCAAATAAAATCAAATACAGAATCACAAACACAGAATATCAGAATAACTCGCAGCGGAAATAAAATACCATAGTAGTTCATGAAGCTACTGTATACAAACTCTCAAAACATATACAAAATCTCATAATCAAAATAGATACAATAGAAGTTAGGATACATAAATCACTGATACAGAAGCAATACTGAATAGTAAATAACTGGATTAGAAGATGAGAAATAACATATGGACAGATAAGCTCCAGAAAATCTCTAGCTCCAGAAGATGAATCCAAAGCTGTGATTCTCAGGCTGACCCGAGTGTAAAGTAAAACACAAAATACTCGAGTCAGGACATATATACTTATACAATGTAAACCAACTCAAGTGAACTGTAATAGCAATGCATAATAACTTAGAGGATGCTTGGGATCGCCCATCCTTTAAGGATCCATAAAACCATCAATTTAATTACATCCCGTGGTTAAAATTCCAAAATGGTAATTTATATTCGAAATCAAATATCATTTCAAATCCATTTCAAAATATCAAAATATTTCAAATCAAATTATTCCATTTAAATCATTTAAAAATGAAGTTATTATATTTAATAGTCAATATTCAATTCTCAAAATTTTACCATTTCAGAATTCATTTATTCACTTAAATTTATTAAAAGAGTGAAATTTCAACTTTTGCAGCATTTAGAAAATGCTACGGAAATTTATGTTTAAAAACAATTCCATTAGCAAAAGACAGCATTTAGATGCTGTAATAGGTTTAGATTTCAAATAAAAATTTAGTTAAATTCAGCAACTACAACACTTAGTTCATTTTAGCCATTTAGTTCATTTATATCAATTACAACATTTACAAAATGCTGTAATATCTTTAACATTAGAAATGATAGCATTTCAGGAATGCTGTCAATTTAAATTCCAAACTTTCACTACAATTTCATAAATAGTTAAAATTTATTTAAATCCATTTTAACTTATAAAAAATCATATTTTCTTACTTTAAAAACAATCATTTAAATAACCCTTAATTTATGATTTTACAAAGTGAAAGTTTCACAAACAATTATCGAATCTTTAATAATTCACTTATAAAATAAATGTAAAATTTATAATATTTCATTTACTTAACATTTTAATTAAGTTTACCATTTCATAATTTTATTTAAGTTCCATTTTATTTTCTTAACTTAACTTTTATTTTAAAACACTTTCACATTTCCAAGTTAAGTTATACTTCAAATTTCAACTTTTAAACATTTATTTATTTAACTATTTTTAATTTATAGAAAAATCAATAACACTTTATAAAATCATTTTAAATTAAAATAAAAATCAAATTATCATAATATTAACATTTTAACATATTTTATAATTTCAAGAAAATATATATATTAACCACGGGTCTGTATATAAATTTTCTAACCTAAGTCAAATGATACGGATAATATATCATTTCAATCCGTAATTTACAAAGGAAAAATCCGAGTTTTATCATTTCAAACCCGCAATCCCAAGTTAAATGAAATAAATAAAAATCGTTCAGGCCTATCATTTCAGCCCATAATGGTTTTTCCCTATTCTAAAGTCCGTTCGGGTATGTATCATTTCAACCCATAGTGATTCTATTCTACAGGGAACTTGCAGTGTGATAAACAGATATAAAATGAACAGTATACAATATATAACAGTAACATATGATATGACAGGTAATTAAACAGGTTTAACATCATATAAATAAATCATCACAGGCAGTTATAACATATCATAATATTCTACACATTCAGTTGTTGTCGCTTCACATTTGTATAAGTATAAAATGTCGTGTGAGATTTACTCACCTCTTTTGCTGGAGATGCAAGTTCAAATGACACAACACAAACCAGAACACAATGAGAAAGCTATGAACTTGAGTGGAGAGCGAGATCCAAGTTATAGATCTTGTGTTACAACCCAAAACAAAACCAAAATAATAGTTAAAAATAAATACGATTGAATTTGAATAACTTTGAAACAAAAAGCAGTTTGAATATGAAACTTTTTGCCTTGCTTTCTCTACTTGTTTGCATGGCCTAGGGGATCAATTAGGTCAGGTTTGTACTTGGTTTGGATCAGGTATGGGTCTGGAAAAGGTAAGGCTACAAGGTAGAACATGATGGAGGAAGTTACAACATAGGAATGTGAAGGGGTTTAGGCTAAAACATGGTTTTTGGCAACCAAAAGGGCTCGGTCATGGGGTTATAGGCTTGGCCAGTCAAGCTCAGGTCTGGACAGAGGTTGGAGTGGTGTGGGGAGGTCTGGAAAAGGTGGTGGTGGGGGCCTATGGTGGTGGTGTAAAATGAAGGGAAGGTTGCATACATGGCTCGGGTAGGCAATAATTGTAGAGTTTTCAATGTTTTTGTGGAGTTTTGCTCAAGAGGAGGCCATGGCACTTTCAGGTCAGTGGAGAATGATGGTTTGGCCGTGGATTTAGTGGGGAGGAAGGGATGGTGGTCGATGGTGGTGATGTTGAGGCTATGGGCCGAGCAACATAGGTGAAGATCAAGGCCAATTCAAGTGAAAAACAAGGCAAATTCAAGGAAGAAAAGTAGAAAAAAATAAAAATAAAATAAGGAAGTCATTACCAAACTTCAGAAATGTTTTGTGGCCGAAAATTGTGATGAATGAGAAGTGATTTCACGTGGGAAAGAAAATAAAACTCACGGAAAAAACTAAAGAAAGGAACGGCCAAAATATGAAGAGTCTAGAAAATGAAAAGTCATATGTTTTAAAACTTTAGCCTCTTCAATTTCCATTTCTATTAAATCAAATAAAACAAATAAAATTTCAGTAAATGAATTTAAAAAATGAAACAAATTAAAATAAAATAAAAATAAATAATTAAAGTTAAAGAAAATAGAAAAAGAATTAAAGAAATTTCTTAAATATTGAAAATAGGGTTCAAAATTACAATTAAATCATCACAAGCTTTAGAAAAATATCTACTTCATTTTAAAAATATTTTAAAACAAAAATGTGAAGTAAAATAATTCATTTATATTTTCAAAATGGATTAAATAATTAAATTTAGAGAAATTAGAAAAAAGAACTAAAGAAATTGTTTAAAAATTCAAAACAGGACTTAAAAATTACAAATAGAATATCACTAGTTTTAGAAAAATTATAACTTTACTTCTAAACCAATAATAGTCAAGTAAAATAAAATAAATGCTGAACAAAATTAAGTGTAAATGAAAATAAAATAAAGTCGTAAGAAAATAGAAAATAAACAAAGAATGTCTTTAATTAAATGAAACTGGAAATTAAAAATTATACACAGAATACAACTGACATTGGAAAATGTCAATTACACTTTGAAAAGATGTTTTAAAACCAAAATATATACATAACATGTTATTTTACCCATATAAATATAAATTAGAACATTACATGACCAAATAAAATATTATTTATAAAATTTAAAATAAACAATTTTGTTAAATACAGCAAATTACACTCGGTAGTTAAAAAGGCATAACTTTCACAATATTAATCAGATTTTAACGAAACGAAAAGCATTATTCTTAAAATTTTATTTACTTTCATAATAAAAGATAAAACTAAAATTTTCAAACTTTCAAATTTTTAAATTTAAAAGTCAAAGTTTGATCATATTGACCAAAATTCACTTTTCTGGAAAATATTCTATTTAGTCATGTTTGGAATTCTAATTCATATCAAAAATCAAAATTTATATTTAAAATAACAAAATTTATCCATTTTAATAAATAAAATAATGTTTTCAAATCAGGAATTCAATTAAAATTGTTTTTAAATATACAATTAAAATAATCACAAAGTACAGGGTTGTTACAGCACCCTTAGTAAATAAAAACAAATATGAAATGATGCAAAAAAATTAAACGTGTGTTAACAATGAAACTATAAATGAATTTTTATTTTGGTTTTTGTTTTTTTATAAATGTAAGCAACCAATAATGCAAGATAAATAAAAATAATTGATAAGAACACGATACCAGAGCATGTAGAATTATATGCAAATTTATTTAAAAGTAGCAATATTTTTAGCATAATTTTTTTGCAAGCAAAGCAGAGCAAGCAATTCTTCTTCTTCTTCTTCTTTTTCTACTTTTCTTCTATTTGCAACCTGAAAAATTATTGAAAACGATTATTTTTATATAAGGATAGAATGAAAACGGAAGAAAAATTTTGTTTTATCGTTTATCCAAGTGAAAACTAAAGCAAAATATTTTTTAAACAAAGAAAGGAAAAGGGAAAAAGATTGCAAAAATCAACCTAAAGTTAATCAATTTTTTTCTTTAAAAGAAAAGGAAATAGAAAATTGAATTTACACTAAAAAATAAAACAAAAACTGCCTAATTACAAGAAAACCCAATTGCCCAAGGCCAAACAAAAACCAACTAATTTTTTCTTCTTTTTTTAAAAACAATTAACTTGCACTAAGAAAATAAAAATAAACATAAACCCGTCCCAACAAGCATTAAGCAAGTCCAGTAACCAACTTTTTAAAATAACCCTAATCCTGTACTTCCCTTCTCCATTTTAAATTAATACACGCGAAATTAAAACACAAACCCAATACAAATGTGATTTTGTAATTCGTGATTTGGGTGAGGTTAACGTGCTAAGAGCTCAGGTTTGATGAAGGCGAAATCTTGAGATTGGTCGTGGTTTTTTTTGAGATGGTTGTGGGTTTATGGCGAAGGCACAGTTCGAGTTCATGCTGGGTGGAGGAGGAAATGTGGGTAGTTCGCTAATTTGGAGTCTGAGGAGGTTGTGGATTTTGATGTAGCAAGGGATGGAAGATAAAGGAGAGAAACTTGGTGTTGTTGCAGTAAGGTGGAGGAAGTGATGCAGAAAGGTTTGTTATGGTTTGTGTAACAACCTGGAATTTTGGTCATTGAATTTAAATATATAATTAATTTGAAATATTGAATAATTGGTTTTAAAAGCTTTAAAACTTAAATTAAATTATAGATATTATTTAAAATCTTTAAATTGTGAATAAATATTTGAATAGTGATCTAAATGTAGGGATTTTAAATTGAACATTTATTTAATGCGTTAATGGTCTTGTTTAACTCGATTTAATTTGATAATATTAACGGTGAAATCATATTGTTAATTTATTTGCAATAATAAATGGTTCTAATAAATAATCATAAATTTTATTTTTAATTTTAAGACTCAATTTTTGTTGACATATTTTTAATTTAATTTAATAGATTTTTACATAGTTTTTAATTTGGAAAATATAGAAATTTTTGTTTGACGATATTTCGACAAACGGTAGTGTTTTGTGATTTTATAGAATGTAATAACCAATGTATATTATTATTTTTTTAGGGTCGCATCACTATTTTGAGCATGACCATATTTTTGTTTTGTCGTTCGGGGTCCGTACGTGAACGAAAATCTAGGCGACGAGATGCCGAAAATTTCAATATAAATATAAGTCAAACACTCTATCACCCAACATCTCTCCGATCATTTCTTTTCTTTGTCTGAAAACACACTGTCCCGTTTATTTACATTCTGATCAAAGAAAATAAGAAAGTTAAGTAAAATCCTCTTTTGAGAAATTCAAACATTTAGAATAAAAATCAAATAAATGTAAAAGTTAAATCGTTGAGATGTACAGAGTGAGATCTTCATGTGGGCATGTTCTTTGAAGTTACAGCAGTAGTTTTGAAGGAGTCGGCAGTGTTGGGCTAGGCTAGGGTTTGGAAATTTGCACGATTTAGGCATTGAGAGGCTATGCGGTTGGTTTCATTGTGTTTTTCGAGACGAATGGCAGCTGCAGCATATGTTTAGTGAAAGGCGGCACTTGGAGAGTGGTGCGACTGTGTCATGCGACGGCTAAGGAGTGCCCGAACGTGATTTTTTGTAGGAGGTCGGGCGGTGACTTATGGTGATGGTCGGGTAGCTCTCACGAAAGGTAGGAGTTTGGCAATGGTCACTTGGCGTATAGTTGACCGTAGCTCAGGGAGAGGGATGAGAAGCAGTCGGTCAGGGTTAAGATGGTTTCTGGTTAGAGCGGGATGGAGTTTAAGGGAGAAGGTTTGAAACTTTAATTAGGTGCTTAATTAAGCAAATTCTGTATTAGCGAAATAATTATATTATTTAATTAGTGAATCTTGTAAAATCAATATCTTATATATACTAGGTCCAAATCGAACACGGTCAGTCGCATTGCACTCGTACCATCGAATACTATGCAATGGAATTGAATTGGTTGAAATTCGAGCTAATGGAATTTTGCGCTAAAATCAAATGTTGTTCGATTTTATACAGAACCAGAACGCCTTGGCGACAATTGGAACTCTAGTGAGCTAAATTCACATCTTTAGATAAATCAGTATGTTGTATAGTGGATAAATTTTATATTTTGTGTCTGGTTGAAACTATTGGTTGTATGCTTGGATGTTTTAATTCATTGATTATTTGGTTTTGATTAACAATCGCTTCTGCAAGTGGTAAATATTTGAAATCATTTGCAGGAAATTTATCTGATGTGTAGGAAATTTGTAGAGGGATCCAACAGGATTTCTCGCCATTGTTGATGTTTTTTCAATAATATTCCTATTATATAAATTATTGAATGTCAAGCTTTGTTTATTTGGCCCTATTAGTTATGACATTGTTATATATTGAAACTTCATCTTATAGTGATAAAAATCAATAACAACGTTGGTTAAGTGCTTGGTGGCTATTGACCTCAATTTAGTAATTTGAAATATTATTAATTATCGCCGGACCTAAATATGATTTTGATTCAGAGAATGATTTTTAAATCTGACTTTTAGGTTTTCTGGAACATTTTGTTTAAAATGGATTTTGAAACTTCTTTGTTCACTTTGACCTTTTTATTGGTCTTTTCTAATATATTTAGAAATGGTTTATAGTTCTTTTAGTATTATTTAATAATGTTTAAAAGTTGTTTATTTATATTTAATATTTTTTTAAAGAGTACATATCGTGTTGTTAAAAATTCTTTATTTAATAATTAATATTGTTTGAAGATAATAATAATAATTTATTAATAATGTTTTGGAATTATTAATAATTATTTATTATTATTGTTTATTTAATAATGTTTTAGAGTTAATAATTATTCTTTATTTATACTATTTTATTGTTAATAATTATTATGATATAATAATGTTTTGAAGTAAATAATAATAATTATTTATTTATGATGTTAAAAATTAATTAATTAATTTAATTAATTGTATTTACAAATAATAAATTGATTTATAAAGGAATTTCTTTTAATAAAGAGTTTATAAATGAAAATGGAGTTTTGGATTTATAAAGGATTTTTATAATGGATTTATAAGGAATATATAAAGGGATTTTTGGAAAGATCTTTATGTAAAATAATTTTGATAAATAATTTTTATAAAGGATCTTTATAAAGGACTTTATAAAAGAATAAAGTTCTATAAATGGGTTTATAGACTTATAAAAGAAGTTTTATAAATAGTTTTATGAATTTATAAAAAGAGTTTTATAAATGATTTTAGAGTTGTATAAATACATTTTCTAAGTAGTGAAAGTGTAGTGTTTTTGTGAATATACTTGTATGTTGAGATAAGTATGTGGATATTTTTTTCAAGTAAAAAAAGGAGTATGAAGGGTTGAATATATCTTTGTAAAAGTACTATGATACAATTATTTACAAAGAGATTTTAATTCATGAAAGAAATTATTAAAGAGATTAGTGGCTGCTTTATATGCTTAACCAATGTTGGTTTCCATATGAAAATAAATCCCTTATTTGGTTGATGCTTGTTTGTTTATTTGTTGAATGACCCTCTCTTTTCTACCTTAATTTTGTAAAGATTTTTTTTTTACAAAGTGATATATATATATGTATCATTTATTAACAAATATATTTTCCATGGTCATTTTCCTTTTTCCAATAAACAAACTTTATCCAGGATCAAAAGTTTTACCAATATAGATATATCAGTGCAACCACAAGGATATGCACACACATATGAAGATGCATGTGCCCCTCTTGTTTAATCAGGTTATGGCAAACAAGAGGTTACATTGATTGATTAAATTTAATCAATCCCCACATAGCTCAATTTTATTTATGTAATAAAATTTTATTCATATAGGTAACAGTATGATTTTTAATCCTTGATAGCTTGCTGGATCCTCTATGAAATATGATCCATAGAAACCAGGTAATTATGTTATGATTATCTATAAAATTAATAGTGTAGTGTCTGTGCTCTGAAAATGATATAAGCTTCTATCATTTTCTATGTTTGCTTTCCTATAAAATCTACCTTATATGCAAACTCATATCTGGGATATTTTTAAGTGAATTATCATATTCCAGAAGCTTGATTCCTTGATACCAAGATACTAGGCTAAATGAAATGCAGTCCAGGGTGAGTTTCCTGGGACATGTGGATACTCAGCAAAGAAAAACATGGGTTAAATAGACTCTCTGTTCAAGCATATTTCAGAGGGTCTTAAAATGCATTTTGCCCAAAACTTTAGTAAAAAGAAATTCAGATTTATGTTAAAATTACAAAGGTACTGGTGTGACAATATCTGAACAAAACATGTCTGAACATGTATAAAATTACTAATATGGATCTAACTTTACCCTCCTATAAAATCGCTATTATGGATCTAACTTACAAAATTATAGACAAAAACTTTTCAACATTCTAGATAATGAAACTCAGATATTTTAAATTCCAGTTACAAGTCAAATTCTTAAAATACTTAACCAAATATCCAACATCACTCAGTACTTGCTACAATGGAAATTTTTAAAATATCAATACATGCAAATTTCATCTTTTAAGCTCTTATCTATCTAATTCTAGCATGCTATAATCTTCTTCTTAATGCCTTGCTTCTACTCCTACCTAGAGGCTGTTGTTCCTGAAAAAGCATTTGAAGCTGCCTCATTTTAAATGAGACACCCCAGATGCCATTAGCACACTAGGGTCAGACACATGTTTGGTATGAGAAAATCCACTAAAGCAATTAATTAATTAAGTTAAAATTGAATTAAGTACATATGCATATAGTTCTGCCCTTTGAAAACAAGTAATACTTGTGTGCATGTTCTATGTCATTGTGTATGTGCACACTTTACCAAAGACTTTATATAGATATGGCACATACATTAAGGCATACAATTCAGTCATAAATCAAATAATCATTCACACAAAACAGAAAAATAACCAACATGAGTTAAATCATTTATTCCCTCCTCATATTTCATTTCTGGGAAAACTCTAGTTCCTCATCATGTCAAATATTCTTCCCTTGATATATTTATCTACCCTAGTCTCATCTGCAATTTTATGAATCAATGGACATACCGTAATGAACTAATTCACTCCATTACACAAAGATCTCAGGACTTAAACAAGCCATGTGTCAACTTGCATTACTCAAGAACACAAGTCATTCCTGCAGTAATCTTGACCCCATTTCCTAATCAAGTTCTCAGGTACTTTCTCTTTTTAAATTTTTCAAGGCAAACCCAATCAGTGAGTCATTTCACTAAAACAAGCATTCATCTCATAGCATTCCTCATCATTCATATAAACAAACAGAGGCAATCAAGCAATTTAAGTATTGGTACTTATTAAAACATGCTCTTGCAATTTTAAAGAGGTATAGACAACTAACATTGGTTTATGGCTCTATGGGAAGATTTTGTTGCAAACATTTGTGCTTTAGTTAAACTCAGATTGACCAAGCTTCCTAAATCACAAAATCTATTTACTAGGTGGTTATTGTATATTTTCTTTGAATCAGGAGTATCTGCACATAGGCAAGCCTATTGCACTCCTAATTCCTTTTCATCTTAAGCCTCAGCACATATACATATGTATATTGCAGCCCATATGCTCATCAATTCTTCTGGGTTGAGCCAAAACCAACACTACTTGCTTATATTCAACATTTTATTTCTGGGTATTTATTTATATTTCTAACCAGTATCATATCAGAAAGAGATCTGGGTTTTTAAGATACTTATTCATGCATGCTGATCATATTTAGAATATTCACAAAATAAAACAACTAGAACAACCATCTAGCATTAAAGCATCCTTAATTTCTGAAAGACAATCACATACACTTTTAAGAAAAATTAATTTATAACTGGTTGCTTTCATTAGGACTTAGTGCCTTAAGTTGTTGAGTGAGTTTTCTCACCTAGCTCTCTTCTTTGCTTTATTAATTAATTGATAAACTTCTGCCTTTAGCCTCAAGCTCTTTTCCTTCACTTGCCTTATGTTTTATATGGTGTTTTTTTTTCAAAGTTCTTTTTGAGAAGGAGAGGAGGCTGCTGCTTATATATATACAATGTTCTCCTTAGGGTTTTGGGTATTGGCTAAATCCATTTTTGCCCACCAGAAAATTATGTTATCTGCATTTATTTGAACCCAAGATTCTACCCTCCCCGGCTTAATTTGGTGAAGAGAAAAGTGGTTATCTACTTTGGTTATTTTCAGAAATCTTACTTTTCCATAAAATGCTTTTTCTCTTGTCTATTTGCATGCTAAATGTGTGATCTGATTTCCAGCAATATTATACACATATTTCTTTCTTTCTTAATTCAGCCCATACAAAATACATTTTTGTTTTCCTCCCATTTTCTATTTTTAGCCTTCACTTTATTATCTGGTGTTTCCTTTTTATTTATCCACCAGAGGAAAAACATATTTGTGTGTTTCATCTTACTTGTTTAAATTCTAATACTTAGTTAGTATACTTACATATATGTTTTACAGATAATAACTTATATACATATATACATCTATATTATTTTATACTGATACACATATGCACATGTATACTTAGTTATATTTCTGCATATAGCACATTTGAGGGTTTTCTTTATTTATCAGTAAATATATATATATATATACACATTTTCCATACATAGCATCATGTACTCATTCATAGTATCCAAGGATCTAGCTTTACTCATGTGTATCTTCTGTGCACAAATGCACATCATTTTATTATACCACATCAACCTATCTCATCTTTCCCTTAAACATGGTTTTAAAAATTACTTAAAAATTATTTTAATCTTATTTATATTTTCCAGGATAAATTCCTAAAATCTTGGGTCATTACATACACCCCACCTTTTAGGAATTGTGTCCCATAATTTTTCCAAGCTTAAATCAGAGAACAAGTACTCCTCAACCACTTAGATTTCTAGTTCTATGATAATAACTAAAAATACATGCATCCAAAAGAAAAGCAAATTAAAAAAAATTAGATTTACCTCTAATCTGAAAATAGATTAGGGTAGTTCGTCCTAACCTTGTCCTCTAATTCCCATGTGCAATCACTGGGATCAAGACTCCACTGTACTTTCACAAGTTTCAGTGATTTATTTCTTAATTTCTTCACATCCTTTCCCAAAATCCCTACTGGATCTTTTTCATAAATCAAATTAGGATTTATCTGCACTTGGGTTGGGGTCTCTAGAATTTCTGCCTTGTCATGTACCCACCTTCTCAGTTGTGATACATGAAAAACATCATGTATGCATTGCATGTTTTCTGGCAATTCCAACTTATATGCTAAGGAACCAATTCTTTCCAGAATTTTGTATGGTCCAATATATCTTGGGGTTAACTTGCCTTGTTTCCCAAATCTCAGCACATTTTTCATAGGTGAGATTTTGATGAAAACAAAATTTCCCACTTCATATTCTACTTGCCTCCTTTTCCTGTCTGCAAATTTCTTTTGCCTATCTTGTGCTGCTGCCATTCTTCTCCTTATCAACTCAATTTTCTCCTTAGTTTCTTGTATGTACTCAGGCCCTAAAATAGCCCTTTCTCCTTCTTCTACCCAACAAACAGGTGACAAACAAGGCTTACCATATAAGGCTTCAAATGGAGCCATTCCTATGGTGCTTTGATAGCTGTTGTTGTATGTAAATTCAACTAGATGAAGATAATCTTCCCAGTTGCCCCCAAAATCCAATACACATGCTCTCAACATGTCCTCCAAAACCTTGTTTACTACCTCAGTCTGCCCATCTGACTGAGGATGGTAGGCAGTACTTAAGCATAGTTCACTTCCCATTGCTTCTTGAAAGCTTCTCCAGAATTTTGAGGTGAAGATGGTATCCCTATCACTCACAATGGTTTTGGGAATGCCATGCAATTTTACCACTTCCTTCATAAAAATTTGAGCTAATTTTGGTGCTGTCCTTTCTGACTTGACTGGGATGAAGTGTGCTACTTTGGTTAGCCTATCAACTATCACTCATATTGTATTTCCTCTCTTAGATCTAGGCAGCCCATCTATGAAATCCATAGATATATCTTCCCACTTCCACTGTGGTACACTAAGAGGCTGCATCAACCCTGATGGCCTTTGGGTTTCAGCCTTGACTTGTTGGCAAGTCATACATTTGGCAATGTATTTAGCTACATCTGATTTCATCCCCTTCCGCCAGAAGTCTCTTTTCAAATTTTGGTACATTTTTGTGTTGCCTGGGTGTATGGAGTATTTACTTCTGTGATATTCATTCAATATCTCTTTCTTCAATTCGGTGTCCTCTGGCACACACATCCTATTTTGGTATCTCATATAACCATTTTTATCAATATGGTGATTCATCACTTCCTCCCCTTTTGAGAGGAGAATTTTCTTCTCTAATAAGTTTGCATCTTGTTCTTGCATTTTTTCTACCTTCAAAATTAAATCTGGTTGAAGTGTCATTAAGCTTAACTTCCCTTTATTTTCTTGTGCACCATGCATCTGCTCATCAATGTGCACACAACCATTCTCCCCAATTTCTAACTCAGTTAGCAAAGACAAGTCCTTAAATTCTTCTATCATCATCATAGCCAATTTAGCATGCTGTCTACTTAGAGCATCTGCAACTTTGTTTGCTTTGCCTGGTGTATAGAGTATGTCAAAGTCATAGGCAGCTAAGAACTCCACCCATCTATGTTGCCTCATGTTCAAATCTTTTTGTGAAAATAAATATTTTAGAGACTTGTGGTCAGTGTAAAGTTCAAACTTAGTGCCTAACAAATAATGTCTCCAAAGTTTCAAAGCATAGATCACAGCTGCTAATTCAAGGTCATGTGTGGCATACCTTACTTCATGGGGTTTAAGTTGTCTGGATGCATATGCAATGACTTGGCCTTGTTGCATCAACACTGCACCCAAGCCAAATCCACTAGCATCAGTGTATACAACTAATTCTTCATTTCCATGAGGTACCTTTAAAATTGGAGCATTCACCAATGCCTCCTTCAACTGTTCAAAAGACTTTTCACATTTTTCTGACCAAACAAAAGCTTGGTTCTTCCTGGTTAGGTTAGTGAGTGGTGTAGAAATTTTTGAAAAATCTTTTATAAATCTCCTATAATACCCTGCCATCCCCATAAATGACCTCACTTCACTCACAGTGCTTGGCCTCTTCCATGCTTGAATAGCCACTACTTTATTGGGGTTCACAGAAATTCCTTGGGCAGATATAACATGGCCAAGAAAATGCACTTCCTCTTTCCAAAATTCACATTTTGAGTATTTTGCCTTTAAGTCTCTTTCTCTTAGTCTAGACAAAACCATGTGCAGATGGCTTTCATGCTCTTCCATTGTTTTGGAATAAATTAAAATGTCATCTATAAAAATAAGCACAAACTTGTCTAAATAATCTCTAAAGGTTCTGTTCATTAAATCTACAAAGTATGATGGTGCATTGGTCAAGCCAAATGGCATAACCAAAAATTCATACAACCCATATCTAGTGTTAAAGGCAGTGTACTTGATGCTTGATTCTTCCACCTTCATTTGATGAAAACTAAATACTAAATCTAGCCTAGAGAATACTCTTGCTCCAGCCAATTGATCAAAAAGATCATCTATTCTTGGCAGTGGGTATTTATTTTTAATGGTTACCTTGTTTAATTCCCTATAATCTATGCAGAGTCTCAAGGTACCATCTTGTTTCTTAACAAACACAGCTGGTGCCCCCCAGCAAGAATTACTGGGTCTTATAAAACCCTTATTTTCTAATTCCTCTAATTGTTTCTTTAATTCTTTTAGTTCATTTGGCCCCATTCTTGTTGGCTTTTTAATCACTGGGCTTGCTCCTGGAACTAAATGAATTTGGAATTCCACTGGCCTATGGTTTGGAACACCATTAACCTCCTCAAAAACATCCAAGTATTCATTGACTATGGGAATTTCCTCAATAATATGTTCACTGAAATCTTTACCCAAATCAATCAAATGACACAATTTTCTTCCCTTGGACACTTCACACAAAATTGTGATCCTCTGGCTTCCATGGTTTTGCAATGATATGGTGGATGAGTCTAAGTTAATTATGGCCTTGAATTGCCTTAACCAGTCTAGTCCCAAAATAACACCTATGTTTGGGTAATTTAAAACATATAAATTGGAAATAAAAGTATCTCCTCCTATGTTTAATTCCACATCCACACAGATCATGTTTAAAACACTAGAACTTCCCAGTGGACTTTGTATATGTAAAGGGGTTTCAACCAATATGCAACTTAATTTCAGCATTTTAACTAATTCATAGGAAATTAAAGAATGAGTTGCTCCAGTATCATATACTACTGCTATGGGTACATTAAAAATAAATAGTGTACCTTCCACTTGACTGTGCTTCTCAACATTGATCTCCACTGTTTTGCCTTTTTCTTCCAAGTTTGTTAATTTTCCTTGCTGCTTATTCTCAGGACAATTTCTTTTCATGTGCCCTTCTTTCCCACATAAATAACACTTGAAAGCTCCTCCTTTCAATTCTGGACATCTTGGTTTGATATGTCCTTCTTTTCCACATTGATGACACACAATCTTCTTGGTTTCCTTAGCTTTAATATCCCCAGTAGACTTAGTACTGGCCTCTTCTTTCTTCTTATCATAAGGATGATATCTCCCCTTACCCTTCTTACTGTTATTGTTCTTGAAATTTCTGAATTTTTCCCTTTCCTTGTCATGCTGCTCCAATCTCAAAGCTAAGTCTATCACGTGGTCAAAGGTCCTGTCAGCATAAGGTAACATAGCTCTGCTAAGTCCTGGGTTCAAACCTTTTATGTACCTATCATTTTTGGATGCTTCATCTGCCACAAGCATTGCTCCATATGTGGAAAGCCCTTCAAACTTTTGAGTGTATTCTGTGACAGTCATAATTCCTTGCCTAAGTCTAATAAATTCTTCTAGCAAGGTAGTCTTAGCTGATGCTGGTACAAACCTTGCTTCCAACATCTCTTTGAATTGATTCCAAGTGATTTCATTCTCATTTCTTCCTGCAATGATTACTTCCCACCAGCTTAAAGCTACTCCTTTTAGCTGTCTCGAAGCCACTTGCCTCTTTCTTTGATCATCAAGTTGCATGTCATTGAAAATTCTATCCAATGTTCTCAACCATGCTTGAATTTCCATAATACTCTCTGTCCCTTCAAAGCTTTTGCCTCCTAAATGAGTATATGTCTTAAGTAATTTTGAGATCTCTTCATAGGGATTTTCTTGCCTTTGTCCTGCCCCATCCCTAAATGCTCTCACCAAGTCTTGCAGATTGACCATTGGTGGTGCATTGGAAGATCCTGCTCCCTGATTTGGTGGTCTTCCTACCATAGTTTGCTAATTATAATTTACATAGCTGGTTAGTTTGATTGGTAATTTTATTATTTCAGTGGTTTTATTTACACTGAAAACATTGTTATATATTTAGTCTCTTTAAATTTTATTTCTATCAGAGAACTTGATCTTTATTTCTGCTATGTTTAATAACATAGCTCTGATACCAAATGAAATGACCCTCTCTTTTCTACCTTAATTTTGTAAGGATTTTTTTTACAAAGTGATATATATATATATGTATCATTTATTAACAAATATATTTTCCAAGGCCATTTTCTTTTTTCCAATAAACAAACTTTATCCAGGATCAAAAGTTTTACCAATATAGATATATCAGTGCAACCACAAGGATATGCACACACATATAAAGATGCATGTGCCTCTCTTGTTTAATCAGGTTATGGCAAACAAGAGGTTACATTGATTGATTAAATTTAATCAATCCCCACATAGCTCAATTTTATTTATGTAATAAAATTTTATTCATATAGGTAACAGTATGATTTTTAATCCTTGATAGCTAGCTGGATCCTCTATGAAATATGATCCATAGAAACCAGATAATTATGTTATGATTATCTATAAAATTAATAGTGTAGTGTCTGTGCTCTGAAAATGATATAAGCTTCTATCATTTTCTATGTTTGCTTTCCTATAAAATCTGCCTTATATGCAAAATCATATCTGGGATATTTTTAAGTGAATTATCATATTCCAGAAGCTTGATTCCTTGATACCAAGATACTAGGCTAAATGAAATGCAGTCCAGGGTGAGTTTCCTAGGACATGTGGATACTCAGCAAAGAAAAACATGGGTTAAATAGACTCTCTGTTCAGGCATATTTCAGAGGGTCTTAAAATGCATTTTGCCCAAAACTTTAGTAAAAAGAAATTCAGATTCATGTTAAAATTACAAAGGTACTGGTGTGACAATATCTGAACAAAACATGTCTGAACATGTATAAAATTACTAATATGGATCTAACTTCACCCTCCTATAAAATCGCTATTATGGATCTAACTTACAAAATTATAGATAAAAACTTTTCAACATTCCAGATAATGAAACTCAGATATTTTAAATTCCAGATACAAGTCAAATTCTTAAAATACTTAACCAAATATCCAACATCACTCAGTACTTGCTACAATGGAAATTTTTAAAATATCAATACATGCAAATTTCATCTTTTAAGCTCTTATCTATCTAATTCTAGCATGCTAAAATCTTCTTCTCAATGCCTTGCTTCTACTCCTACCTAGAGGCTGCTGTTCCTGAAAAAGCATTTGAAGCTGCCTCATTTTAAATGAGACACCCCAGATGCCATTAGCACACTAGGGTCAGACACATGTCTGGTATGAGAAAATCCACTAAAGCAATTAATTAATTAAGTTAAAATCAAATTAAGTGCATATGCATATAGTTCTGCCTTTTGAAAACAAGTAATACTTGTGTGCATGTTCTGTGTCATTGTGCATGTGCACACTTTAATTTCTCTTTCCAGAGACTTTATATAGATATGGCACATACATTCAGGCATACAATTCAGTCATAAATCAAATAATCATTCACACAAAATAGATAAATAACTAACATGAGTTAAATCATTTATTCCCTCCTCATATTTCATTTCTGGGAAAACTCTAGTTCCTCATCATGTCAAATATTCTTCCCTTGATATATTTATCTACCCTGGTCTCATCTGCAATTTTATGAATCAATGGACACACTGTAATGAACTAATTCACTCCATTACACAAAGATCTCAGGACTTAAACAAGCCATGTGTCAACTTGCATTACTCAAGAACACAAGTCATTCCTGCAGTAATCTTGACCCCATTTCCTAATCAAGTTCTCAAGTACTTTCTCTTTTTAAATTTTTCAGGGCAAACCCAATCAGTGAGTCATTTCACTAAAACAAGCATTCATCTCATAGCATTCCTAGTCATTAATATAAACAAACAGAGGCAATCAAGCAATTTAAGTATTGGTACTTATTAAAACATGTTCTTGCAATTTTAAAGAGGTATAGACAACTAACATTGGTTTATGGCTCTATGGGAAGATTTTTTTGCAAACATCTGTGCTTTAGTTAAACTCAGATTGACCAAGCTTCCTAAATCACAAAATCTATTTGCTAGGTGGTTATTGTATATTTTCTTTGAATCAGGAGTATCAGCACATAGGCAAGCCTATTGCACTCCTAATTTCTTTTCATCTTAAGCCTCAGCACATATACATATGTATATTGCAGCCCATATGCTCATCAATTCTTCTGGGTTGAGCCAAAACCAACACTACTTGCTTATATTCAACATTTTATTTTCTGGGTATTTATTTATATTTCTAACCAGTATCATATCAGAAAGAGATCTTGGTTTTTAAGATACTTATTCATGCATGCTGATCATATTTAGAATATTCACAAAATAAAACAACCAGAACAACCATCTAGCATTAAAGCATCCTTAATTTCTGAAAGACAATCACATACACTTTTAAGAAAAATTAATTTATAACTGGCTTCCTTCATTAGGACTTAGTGCCTTAAGTTGTTGAGTGAGTTTTCTCACCTAGCTCTCTTCTTTGCTTTCTTAATTAATTGATAAACTTCTGCCTTTATCCTCAAGCTCTTTTCCTTCACTTGCCTTATGTTTTATATGGTGTTTTTTTTTCAAAGTTCTTTTTGAGAAGGAGAGGAGGCTGCTGCTTATATATATACAGAGTTCTCCTTAGGGTTTTGGGTATTGGCTAAAGCCATTTTTGCCCACCAGAAAATTATGTTATCTGCATTTATTTGAACCCAAGATTCTACCCTCCCCGGCTTAATTTGGTGAAGAGAAAAGTGGTTATCTACTTTGGTTATTTTCAGAAATCTTACTTTTCCATAAAATGCTTTTTCTCTTGTCTATTTGCATGCTAAATGTGTGATCTGATTTCCAGCAATATTATACACATATTTCTTTCTTTCTTAATTCAGTCCATACAAAATACATTTTTGTTTTCCTCCCATTTTCTATTTTTAGCCTTCACTTTATTATCTGGTGTTTCCTTTTTATTTATCCACCATAGGAAAAACATATTTGTGTGTTTCATCTTACTAGTTTAAATTCTAATACTTAGTTAGTATACTTACATATATGTTTTACAGACAATAACTTATATACATATATACATCTATATTATTTTAAACTAATACACATATGCACATGTATACTTAGTTATATTTCTGCATATAGCACATTTGAGGGTTTTCTTTATTTACCAGTAAATATATATATATATACATATACATATATATACATTTTCCATACATAGCATCATGTACTCATTCATAGTATCCAGGGATCTAGCTTTACTCATGTGTATCTTCTGTGCACAAATGCACATCATTTTATTATACTACATCAAGCTATCTCATCTTTCCCTTAAACATGGTTTTAAAAAATACTTAAAAATTATTTTAATCTTATTTATATTTTCCAAGATAAATTCCTAAAATCTTGGGTCATTACAATTTGATAGTTAAATAACCGACTATCAAACTTGGCCAGTTGTAAACTATCATCGTCGGTTCGAAGAAACTAAGATGAGACATATTATTCGAAAACTACTTCGAACCAACATAAGCGTTCGAGTGAAAGATATCTTGAAGATGATTGAAGATGGAGTTCTTGAAGTGCAAGGGCTACGTGCTACTAATCCTGAGGGTGATTCTAAAATGGATGTAGTGAAGGTAGGGCCTTCGTTTTCGTTCGAACCCCGAAGAACTTGTATAGTTGAATGCTGCCATTGCATTTCGGCCAGAAGGGTGGTGCTAGCATTCAAGTGGGATTGTTATATAAAAGGTAATCATAGCCTCAAGCCTCACAATCCGAGAATGGCTAAAACAAGGAATGCTTCAGGGTTATGTTAGTTGTACCCATTAGGGTATTATCATCACCTTTTCTAGATATATATATACATTATACATCTGATTGTGCATGAGAGCTCGGAAAAGGTTGCAAAAGCAACTAGGGTAATAAATATTCAGAACTATCCAGTAAGGGGTAGGGCCGGCCCTGATTCATAGAGGGTCCTTGTGAGGCCCTCGGTATATTATCTAGAGATGTACTATACGAAAGGTGATCTCTTACCTTGTCACTGCATGAAATCCATTCTCCGATAAGTGCCTTTTGGACTTAGTTGTATACCTATTATAATGGAATTTAATTAATGTAAAAATTTTAGCTATGATTTAATATTTATTTTAAACCCTAAACATTAATATAATATCAGAAGATTTCCTACAAAATGTTTTGGCTATCATAAGGTAAAAACCTGTCCGTGTTTATATGCAGCATGGTCTTACGAGATACCTTTATTTTGAAGGGTTTTTATAACATTAAAATTCAATTGAGTTGTATTTCTCACACTGGTTTAACAGACAGATCCAGGTGTTATTTTATTATAATGCTCAGGCCAGACCGAGCATATTTACATATTCATTTTGGATACTTGGAGCTTCAGGAGACAAGCTAGATGCCTCCAAGTCGTATTCACATATATTCTATTTTTCCCTACATTGGTTGTTTATATTTACCAGCAACCGTGAGGATAGGTTGTGATAACTTTCCATGCTGTTATTGATTTGTTGACTCTGACTAATATATGTATAATAATGATCAAATTTTCTTTTATAAAGATCATCGTTATATTATAGATTGCGTGTCGCGTTATGAGATTATGTTCTATCCTTTCTTTCTTTTTCCCCAACAATCTGTCTTTATGGCACTTGGATGCTCGGCACATGAATACCGTGGATGTATTAAGGTCGAATTTTGAAGGTCGAAAAGGTTGTTCGTTATATGTGGTATCAGAGCTTAGGTTGAGCAGACACCTAGGCTTTGATGGGGATTACTCATTTGAGATAGGGTAAGCGAGACCCTAGGATGAATTTGACTGTATTGTATATATAAAGTGTGTATTTATTAGTGCTATAAAATGTTTTATATTGTGTCGATTTATTGGTTGAGTGGTTTATAAATTCTAGTCGAGACATGGGATGCCACGGTTTCGATGGGGATTTCTAAAAGCTTGAACAAGGCAAAACGACACAATATTGCTTTAAAATTGGTAAATGAAATAATTTTACCTAGACTTATATTTTATATATGAAAAGAATAATTTTCATAAACTAAGTGTAGTTATTAATGGTGTGTCTGTCTGTTAGGAAATGATGATGTTTAATTATTATAATTTATTGTTTGATTAGTCATGCTCACCCAATTAGGAGCATTGGCTAGTGTTTGTTGATTGGGTAGTTGTGCCCGACCAGTTTATGGGCATTGACTATTGTGGTTGATTAGGAGTAGTTTTATCCTTTTCATTGCATAGGTTAGGTAGACAGTAATTTGTGAGAATATTGGAACGAACACTTTGTGAATTTAGTTTCACAATTTGACCATAAGGCGTTTGGTGATAATATTGGGTTAAAATTTAACTTTAATAAAAGTTGCTTATTATAATCTAAATAAAGATACACCTTTGTGAAATGGTTTTATATAAGGAAGTGAAAATTATATAAATATGATTTATAAATAAGAAGAATTTAAACTGAGAATTTAGGAATTTAAATCCTGGAGTTTTTGGAAATGGATTTTCAAAGTTTTGGAGAAATAATAATAATAGTATTATTTGGTAGTATTTTTGAATAAAAATATTTTTAAAAGATTTTGAAGAAGATAAGAAGCACGGAACTCACTTCGATTGTTGGAAAGTAATTCTGATGACTGCATCATCATTGGTGTTCATTTTTGACTTTCTAAGTGGAGAATTGCTACTACAGTAAATGTGTTTAGAGTTGTTTTGGTAAAACAGATCTTGATTTAAAAATTCCAAAATTATAATTTGAGATTCAAGGAGATATGTATATAATATTATTTCAAAAATATTTGAAATAAAAATTGGGTGTTTAAATTTCTGAAATTTTTAGCTAAGTGATATTGTAGACTCAAGTATCTTATCCATTAGGGTAGTTTGGTTGGTGCATCTCATTATGATATGTCGTTTGATAATTTTCATTTATTAAAATGAAATGGAATTTTTGGCAATTTTGGACAGTCGGAAATTCCTGAATGTATATAGAAATTAAGGTTAAATGTTTTGAGACATTATAAGAAATTAAGTTTCTGTAACTTATAAATTTGAAGAGATAGAAATTTAAAACAAGTTTTAAATTTGTTGAATATTTTGGTTAAGTAAAACATTCTAAATATTGTATATATATACTCTTAGGAAGTAGAAGAGTATTTTGCAAATATGAGCTTGAGTTATAAAATGTTATTAGACTTAAGTAATGTTTCTTAAGTAAAATAATGATTCCTTAAAAGGTAGTTATAATCTTAGGAAATGTTTTAATGATGAAGATAAGTCTTTATAAAGTGTTTGTAGGCTTAAAGTAATGTATTATGAAATGACTTAGAAAATGAATTCTATTATTAATTAAGGATATGAATTTAAATTTTAAAGTGTTGATAAAACCTAAGTTGTGTTTTAAAAATGTTTATAAACTTAAGTAAAGTTTTATGAAATAGTTCATAAATGATTTTAGTATTAAGTGAATACTATTAGTAAAGTTAATTGTGAATAAAAAGGAAATTGGTAAAACTAAGAAACCAATTAGAATAAATACAAAGAAGGTATGTATATCATTTTATTTACATAAGGATTTTTGATCCAAATTTGGGCACATGATTTCGACATGATTTATATCGGTCCGAACAAGAACTTTCTACTCGATTCTTGATGGCGAACTCTAGATATAGATTTTTGTTTTGATTCCAAATTTTTCTATCATAGTTGATGACTATGTAAGGAGAACGGATGTTTCTGATTAAGAAACCGGATCAGAGTCCGCATTAGATTGGTCGAGTGAGTGACACTAGTTCAGAAATGAAATTGTGTGATCGAGCGAGCGATCAGATTTGATATTACGCATGGATAATATATGTTCACCTTACATGCTTATTAAAATTATATGTTTGACATTGTAAAGAGCAAAATTATATGATTATGATTTATATGGTTGCATATTATTTGTAAGTAAGATGCAGGTTCATGGAAGCAAAGGCTAGTTGACGCTTTTGGATTCATGAGCAGAGTTTGGTTGCCCGACAAATAGGTACATGTTTATATTTTTTGTTTTGGTTGATGGTTTTATGCCCCAGATATGGGAGGCCACTTGGCTTTTGTTTTTTTATTGGTTTGGGCACGTAGTGGCAATTTGTAGTTTTTTCGATCGAGCCGCGCAAAAGAGACGTTACCGAAATTTTTCGTAAATTTAAAGACTTGGAGAATTTAACAACCCATTTCAACTAATTGATTTTGGAAAATTTAAGAGCTTGAGGCATTTTTCTACTGGTAATTTCGAGGATGAAACTCTTTTAAGGAGGGGAGAATGCAATAACCTAAGATTTTGGTCATTGAATTTAATTATTTAATTAATTTGAAATATTGAATAATTGGTTTTAAAAGCTTTAAAACTTGAATTAAATTATAGAGATTATTTAAAATCTTTGAATTGTGAATAAATATTTGAATAATGGTCTAAATGTAGTGATTTTAAATTGAATATTTATTTAATGGTCTTATTTAACTCCTTTTAATTTGATAAATATAAACAGTGAATTCATCTTGTTAATTTATTCATAGTAATAAATGGTTCTAAAAAATAATCATAAAATTTATTTTGTACTTTAATGACTCAATTTTTATTGACCCGTTTTTAATTTAATTTACTTGATTTTTTTCCATAATTTTTAGTTTGGAAAATATTGAAATTTTTATTTGATGATTTTTAAACAAACGGTGGTATTTTACAGAATGCAATAACCAATATATATTATTATTGTTTTGGAGTCACATTGTTGTTTTAAGTGTGACTGTATTTTTGTTTTATCATTCGGCGTCCATATGCGAACGAAAATCCGGGCGACGAGATGTTCCAAATTTCAAAATAAATATAAGTCAAACACTTCATCACCCAACATCTCTCTGATCATTTCTTTTCTTTTTGTAAAAACTTACTGTCCCTTTTATATACATTCTAGTCAAAGAAAACAAGAAAGTTACGCAAAATCCTCTTTCGAAAAATTCAAACAATTAGAATAAAAATCAAATAAATGTAAAACTTAAATCTTTGAGATGTATAAAGTGATATCTTCATGTGGGCATGTTCTTTTAAGTTGAGGCAGTAGTTTTGATGGATTCGGCAGTGTTGGGTTATGCTAGGGTATGGTAATTTGCACGATTTAGGCATTGAGAGGATATGGAGTCGGTTTCATTAAGTTTCTCAAGTCGAATGAAAGTTGCGGCCTATGTTTGGTGGAGGGTGGCACTTGAGAGAGTGGTGCGACAGTGTTGTACGGTAGTTAAGGAGTGCCAGGATGTGATTTTTTATGGGAGGTTGGGCGATGACTTATGGTGATGGTCCGGTAGCTCTCGCGAAGGGGAGGAGTTTGGCAATGGTCGTTTGGCATATAGTTGACCGTAGCTCGAGGGAGAAGGGTGAGAAGCGGTCGGTCATGGTGAAGATGGTTTCTGTTTAGAGCGGGATGGAGTTTTAAGGGAGAAAGTTTGAAATTTTAATTAGGTGATTAATTAGTTAAATTTTGTATTAGTGGAATAATTATATTATTTAATTAGTGAATCTTGTAAAATCAATATCTTATTCATACTACGTCCAAATCGAACATGGTTAGTCGTATTGCACTCATAGTGTCGAACAATACACAATGGAATTGAATTGGTTAAGATTCGAGCTAATGGAATTTCATGCCAAAATAGAACGCTGTTTGATTTTAGGCGGAACTAGAATGCTTCAGCGACAACTTGAACTCTGATGAGTTAAACTCATCTCTTTGGATAAATCAGTATATCACATAGTAGATAAATTTTATTATTTGTGTTTGGTTGAAATTATTGTATGCTTGAATGTTTAAATTGGTTGATTGTTTGGTTTTGATGAACTGTAGCTTTTGAAAGTAGTTAATATATGAAATAATTGGTAGGGAATTTATCCGATGTGTAGAAAATTTGAGGAGGGATCCAACTGGATTCCTCATTGTTGTTGATTTATTTTCAATGATATTCCTGTTATATAAATTATTGAATGTCAAACTTAGTTTGTTTGAACTTATTCATTATGGCATTGTTATATATTGAAACATAACCTTGTAGTGGTAAAAATCAATAACGGTTGTTAAGTGCTTGGTGGCTATTAGCCTCAATTTAGTATTTTAAAATATTATTAATTGCCATTGGGCTTAAAAATGATTTTGATTCAGAGAATGATATTTAAATCTAATTTTTAGGTTTTCTGGAACATTTTGTTTAAAATGGATTTTGAAATGTCTATTTTCACTCCAACCTTTTTATTTGTCTTTAGTGATATATTTAGAAATGGTTTATAGTTCTTCTAGTATTATTTAATAATGTTTAAAAGTTGTTTATTTATATTTAATAATTTTTTAAAAGGTTATTTATCAATATTTTAATACTGTTAAAAAATATTTATTTAAATAATTAATATTGTTTGAAGATAATGATAATTATTTATTAATAATGTTTTAGAAGTTAATAATTATTTATTATAATAATGTTTGAGGATTGTTTATTATTGTTTATTTAACAATGTTTTAAATTATTAATTATTTTATTTAAATTATTTTGAAGTTAATATTAATTATTTATTTTTACTATTTTGTCATTAATAATTATTATGATATAATAATGTTTGGAAGTAAATAATAATATTTATTTATTCATGTTGTCAAAAATTAATTAATTGTATTTATAAATAATGAATTGATTTATAAAGGAATTTCATTTAATGAAGAGTTTATAAATGAAAATGGAGTTTTGGATTTATAAAGGATTTTTATAAAGGCTTTATAAAGGATTTTATAAAGGGATTTTTGGAAGGATCTTTATAAAATAATTTTTATAAAGGATCATTATAAAAGACTTTTACAAACGTATAAAGTTTTATAAATGGGTTTATAGTTTTATAAAAGAAGTTTTATAAATAATTTTATGGATTTATAAAACGAGTTTTATAAATGATTTTAAAGTTGTATGAATACATTTTCTAAGTAGTGAAAATGTAGTGTTTTTGTGAATATATTTGTATGTTGAGATAAATATATGGATATGTTTTTCAAGTAAAAAAAAGGAGTATGAATGGTTTGTGAATATATCTTTATAAAAGTACCATGATACAAGTATTTACAAAGAGATTTTAATTCATGAAAGGATTTATTAAAGAGGTTAGTGGCTACTTATATGCCTAACCAATGTTGTTTTCTCTATGGAAATAAATCCCTGATTTGATTGATGCTTATTTGTTTATTTGATATTTAAATAACCCACTATCAAACTTGGTCACTTCTAAACTATCGTTGTCCGTTTAAAGAGACTAAAATCGAATATATTATCCAAAAACCACTTCAAACCAACATAAGCGTTCGAATGGAAGACATCTTGAAGATGGTTAAAGTCGGAGTTCTTGAAGTGCAAGGGCTGCTTGCTACTAATCCTGAGGGTGATTCCAAAATGGACATGGTAGAGGTGGTGCCTTCAGTTTCGTTCAGACCCAGAATGAATTTGTATGGATGAATGCTGGCATTGCATTTCCGCTTGGAGGGTAGTGTTAGCATTCCAAGTGGAATTGCTATATAAAAGATAATCGTAGCCTCAAGCCTCACAACCCGAGAATGACTAAAACGGGGAATGCTTCAGGGCTATGCGGATCGCACCGATTAGGGTAGATATATACATTTATGGATCTAGTTGTGCATGAGAGCTCTCGAAAAAGGTTGCAAAAGCAACTGGGATGATGAAATATTAGGAACTATCTAGTAAGGGTAGGGTCGGTCCTGATTCGTAGAGGGTCCATGTGAGACCTTCCGTATATTATCTAGAGATGTACTATGTGGAAAGTAGTCCCTTACCTTGTCATTGTATGGAATTCATTCTCCAATAAGTGACTGTCGAACTTAGTTGTATACCTATTATGCAGGAATTTAATTAAGTAACAATTTCGGCTGTGATTTAATATTTATTTTAAACCGAGACATTAATATAATATCAAAAGATTTCCTATGAAATGTTTTGGTTATCGTAAGGTAAAAAGTCATCCGTGTTTATATGCGACGTGGTCTTAGAGATACCCTTATTTTGAAGGGCTTTTATAACATTAAAATTCAATTGAGGTGTATTTCTCACGCTGGTTTACTAAACTGATCTAGGGTTGTTTTATTATAATGCTCAGGTCAGACCGAGCATATTTACATATTCGGTTTGGATACTTGGAGCTTCAGGTGACGAGTTGGATGCCTCCAAGTCATATTTAGGTATATTCTATTTTTTGCTACATTGGTTGTTTATATTTACCAGCAATTATGATGACAGGTTGTGATAACTGTCCTATCTGTTATTGATTTGTTGACTCTAATTGATATATGTATCATAAGGATTAGTTTTTCTTTTATAAAGATTTTTGTTATATTATAGGTTGCTCATCACGTTGCGAGATTTTATTCTATTTTTTCTTTCTTTTTCCCTAACAATTTATCTTTCCCACACTTGTATGCTCCGCATGTGAATACCGTGGATGTATTAGTGCCGAATTTTAAAGGTTGAAAATGTGGGCCGTTACAGTTTGAATACAGTAAAAGGTCATTTTGGAGTTGAAGGTGTTGGGTTGCTTTGGCGTCGGAGGTGTAGATTGGTTTAGAGGGGGTTTCGCAGAGGTGAGATTTTGAGTTTGCTATAACAAATGTAAACAGAGATAGTGAACAAAACAAAACAAAACAAATTTGAACAGTGAATAAATGTTGTTGAATAAATGCAATTGAAGTTTGCTGTAATAGATGCAATGTGTTATCCCGCCTTTTGGCAAGGCCGTAACACCAAGGAATTGACTAGTAACCAGTGACGGTCCGTCCTAGAGATCAGTTATACAGGGGCTCACTACGGATGTCGATGAATTTTGTCCGAGTCCGGATCGAGCCAAAATTGGCAGGACATGGCAACCTGAGCCATGGGAGCCAACGTTCAAAATCTCAAGTCAATCCGAGTTCGTATGCTCAAGTTATGAGGGATGCAAAATTGGACGAAAATCAGACACCCTTCGACTCGCTCCTTCGACTCCCTCCGGTTTCCCTAGATATCAACTTCGACTCGTTCCTGTTTGTCTCGCTTCCATTTGGAATGCCTATTTCGACTCGCTTCGCCCAGCTACCCACTTCGACTCGCTCCCCCAGTGCTAACTTCGACTCGCTCGACTAAAGCCTGCTTCGACTCGCTCAAACCAAGTGCTTACTTCGACTCGCTCGAAACAGCATCCATCAGAGAGTCCTCTTCGACTCGCTCCACGGCCTTCACAGAACCGCTGTTCGACTCCGTCTGATTCGACTTCAGCAAAGTGCCACGTCCTCGGATCGAAACATAAGCGAGTCGAAACAGGGAAGCGAGTCGAAGGAAACAGCATGCCGAAGACCCCATTTCGTATCGGTCATATCTCCCAATCTACAAGTCCAAATGCTATGAAATTTTCACAAAAGACTACGTACATGCTAGAGAATGTCCACGCCAAATTTCGACTCCATTGGATGAAATCTTGAGCGAGTCGAAATCAGCTCGTATCAATCAGGGATCAGACCGAAACTTCACGGGCTTGGGCGCACGGGCCTGGTCACGTGCCAGAGAGGGTCTCCCGAGATCTGAGCGAAATATCAGCCTCCTACACCTATAAATAGACCCCTAAAGCCAACAGAAAAGGGGTTCTTCTACCTCTTTGAGATCTCCAACGCCCGGACTCCGCCAGATCCAGATCTAAACTCCATTGCTGCTGCTACCAACGAATTTCACTACTGCAAATCATTGTTATTCGCTGTAATTTGTTGAAATCAATTGTAAACATCAAAGGAAGATTAATAAAGCAAACTACTTCATTGTGGACGTAGGCTATACGTCGAACCACTCTAAATCCTTGTGTCTCCCTGCATTTTAATTATTCTCATTTCTGAATTTTGGAGTTTTTGTTAGATAATTCCTCTTTTTCCATTTTATTTTCTTCACTTTATCTCTTCAAAGACTTTCGAAGAGTGTTGTGCCCAATTTTGGTACAAACACTTTGGTGCTTTCACTGAGAAAAACCCAATTTTTCTCCCACTCTTTGAATCTCCTATCTATATTGGATTGCATAAATCTAAGAAGAAGATCCAGATCTAGAACCTTGAAGCCCTTCCATTCTATTCAGATTTGCAATCAGATCTAGGAAAGGACTTCGCCAATTCATTATGGTAAGCACACGTACCACCTCCACAGCTGCTGACCAAGGAACACGGGACCGACAGAATCCCGTGCAATCACCTCCATCCAACCAAAATGCTGCAGGACCTTCAGATCCATCAGGTCCAATAACTAGACAAGAATTCCAGACATTGCTTCAGGAGTTGACCCAAAGTCGACAACAGCTATCAGAGCAACTACGCGCCAACACGGAGTTGACTAACCAGCTAAATCGCCAAAGGCGAAGAAGATCTAGAAGAGACCAAGGTTCTCACTCCTCCACAGAGAGCTCAGCCTCCTCCGATGGCCAAACTAGATCCACACGTCCACGGCTGGGTGAAAGCTACACCCAGGCCACGGGACACCAACCTGCTTCGAACCTTGGGCAACCTAGAGCTGGACCATCCGTTAGTCTCCACACAGAACCTTCAACTCGGGGAGGAGCTGCTCCTTATCATGTTATCGACAACATTGCTACTACCACCACTGCTGGACGAGGAGGTAACGCTAGGAACCAAGCTGATCCTCAACATAACTGACGAGAGCAGACTCCTGAACCTTATGTCCCTGAGGATGTTGAACAAAGGAGGTGAGGCACGGACCGTCGACCGCGTCCGGTCCAGACTCGCGCTGTGGAACCCGACCACACCTTGGCACAACATTCTCCGAGTGTCCAAACGACAGATATACCAGCGATGATTCGCCAAATGATCCGTGAAAGTCAGGGTCTATCTAATGACGACTAGGGAATCTCCCGAAGTCATACCCCTTTCACCGATGATGTTTTATATGCTGAACCACCTCGGCACTTCAGGATGCCAGCTTTGCCAGTTAATGAAGGGAGTTCTGACCCCAATCAACATGTCCTGAAATACGAATGGCTGATGAATGCTGCTAGAGCTGATGAAGCAGTAAAATGCCGTAGTTTCCCCATTTCCCTAGGAGGCATCGCTACCATGTGGTTCACTCGTTTGCCACCGCGATCCATCTCTAACTTTGACCAAATGGCCACCAAGTTTGTCGAACAATTCCGTATGCATGTGGCGAGGCCGAAGGACGTTAACACTCTGTCTAGTGTTACGCAAGCTCCCGAAGAAACGCTTAGACGTTACTTGGAGCAATTTCATGCCGCGTGTGCGGAAATAAGCAATCCCAACAATAACTCTATCCTGATGGCTCTGACTAAGGGGATTGATGCTGATTCCGAGTTCGGGAGTTGGTTAGCTGGGAAACCACCTGCGTCATTGGACCATTTCTATTCCAAGGCAGCCCAATTCCTGAGAAGGGAGGATGTGAGACAGTCTAGGAAGCAGAATGACGCAGGACCCAACATCGAAGGTATCCAGTGTAACGTTGCTGTTAAACAGACCGGAGATAGTTCTGGAAAAGTTCAGTTGAACGTCCAAAATAATCAGAATCAGCAGAGGGACAATAGAAATCAGAAAAAAAACGAGATCAGGATCGTGGACCACGGCGTAGAGCTTCCATGTACGAAACTACACTCCATTGAACACGTCATTGGAAAATGTGTACTTGCAGACCTGCAATACCATGCAGTATAAGAAGCCTGCCCCGAAACCACCAACTGAAATACAAATCCAAACAGGAAAGTTCTGTAGATTCTATGAGAGTTATGGCCACAACACCAATGAGTGTCGTGACCTACAAGACCTCATTGAAAAACTAATACGTGAGCGGAAGCTGGATTAGTATGTACGGGCGCCGCAATCCGGTGGTGCGGGCCCATCAAATCAGAACCGTGCGCCAAATCAGGAAATACAGGAAGAACCCGCTCGTGCGGATGGGAGGTTGGTCATCAATACAATAAGCGGTGGTCCTCACCCGGCAGATCGAAGCTGGAAGGAAATGGAGTCGTATGCCAGTTCTATCAGGCATGCGGACTTCGAGTGTTGCAGTAGTTTTGATGAGGGAGCTCTGGCCAAGCAACAGAAAACGATGATGGATGACATCGTGTTCAGGAACAGAGACGCAGATAAAGTCGAAGCTCCCACTATTGATCCACTGGTCATCTCAGCACAAGTAGGTCCCACGTGGATAAAAAGGATCTTAGTTGACAGTGGAAGCTCTGTGAATATTTTGTTCAAACGAGCTTATAATCAAATGAAGATGGAAGCCACAGACTTGAAGCCTTGTCAATCTCGAGTACATGGTTTCAACGGAAGTGCCACAATTCCCACTGGGATGGTGGAACTGCCAGTGGAGTTGGGAGTACGAGAACGTCGGAGAGTACGAATGTTGCAATTCATTGTTCTGGACATAGACTCCCCTTACAATGCTTTCTTGGGCCGACCAGCCCTCGCTGAATTCAGAGTAGCCATTGCCCCATGGTGTTTGACCTTGAAATTTCCCACTGATCATGGAATAGGAATCGTTCATGGAGATCAGGCCACTGCTAGAGCCTGCTATGTTGCTGAGCTACGGGAAGCACAGCGGAAGGAGAAGGGAAAGGATGTAGAGGAGTCTCTCTGCGTCCGTTTCACCGACAATTGACAATTAATGCCCGGGCCCAGGCCCGGGCACCCCAGCCAATTCCTCAAGGACCTTGACCCGAGAGAAACTGAAGACGAAGGAGAATCTAAAGAAAGTCAAGCGTCCCCAGCCGAACTGACGATTGATGTCCCAATTGACATTAACTATGATTCGAAAGTAATAAAGATTGGATCTCAGCTAAGCCAGCAAACTCAAGAGGAATTGGTTGAATTTCTGCGGGCAAATCTTGACGTATTTGCCTGGACACATTCTGATATGTGTGGGATCTCGCCGGACATCGCGAGCCACACTCTAAACATTGACCCGCGGCATGTCTCGGTCAAACAAAAAAGGTGCGGTATGGATCCAGAGAGATCTGCCGCCCTTAAAGAGGAAGTAGAAAAGCTTGAAGCGAACGGATTCATTCGAGATGCGCTATATCCTGAATGGGTGTCAAACCCCATGCTCGTCCGAAAGCCAAATGGGAAGTGGAGAACGTGTGTCGACTATTCCGATCTGAATAAAGCGTGCCCCAAAGACAGTTTCCCGCTTCCTAGAATTGATCAGCTAGTGGATTCGACGGCTGGACATGAACTCTTATCCTTCATGGACGCGTATTCAGGCTACAATCAGATACCGATGCATTTACCCGATCAAGAACACACCAGCTTCGTAACCAACCTGGGACTTTACTGTTACAAGGTTATGCCGTTCGGACTCAAGAACGCCGGGGCTACTTACCAACGGTTGGTCAATCGGATGTTCGCTAATCAAATCGGGAAGACAATGGAAGTATATGTAGACGACATGCTTGTGAAGTCACGACTCTCCACCAACCATGTAAGAGACCTGGAAACTATGTTCAACATACTTCGGGAGTACAAGATGAAGCTTAACCCACTGAAATGTCACTTTGGAGTTGTGTCCGGAAAGTTCCTTGGGTTCATCGTTAACGCCCGGGGAATCGAAGCCAATCCCGAAAAGATTTGGGCAATCAGAAATCTTGAAACTCCCAAAACTATAAAACAAGTCCAGAGTCTCAATGGAAAGGTAGCAGCATTGAGCAGGTTCATTTCAAAGTCCACTGACAAATGCATTCCCTTCTTCGATCTGATTCGAAAAGGGAAACGAAACTTTGAGTGGACCACGGAATGCGAGGGCGCTTTCCAACCACTAGTTCAACATCTATCCACACCACCAATACTGTCAAAGCATATCGATCATGAAAAGTTGTTTGTATATTTAGCGATATCAGAAAACGCTATCAGCGCTGCATTAGTCCGAGAAGAAGACAAGATACAGAGGCCAGTGTACTATGTCAGCAAACGATTGACTGGGGCTGAAAGAAATTATCCGAAACTGGAAAAGTTGGCTTACTGCCTTGTCATCACATCAAGAAAACTCCGACCATACTTCCAGGCATATTCCATTATTGTTTACACCGACCAGCCGTTACGACAGGTCCTTTCGCGGCCTGAGACGTCTGGTAGGTTACTCAAGTGGAACATCGAACTGAGCCAGTTTGACCTTACTTACGCTCCGAGACGGACCATACAAGGACAAGTCCTAGCCGATTTCATAGCTGAATTTACCGTCCCAGAGGACTTGCCCGTAGCCAGTGAATCCCCCGAATACGTCTGGAAACTTTATACCGATGGGGCATCAAACGACCGGTGTTCAGGCGCTGGATTGTGCTTGAAACTCCCGAGGGTCGATCCATATGTTATGCCTTAAAGTTCGATTTCCATGCGACTAATAATGAAGCTGAATATGAGGCCCTCCTAGCTGGCTTGAAACTCGCTAGGGATTTGAGAATTATCGTAGTGGAAATCTATTGTGATTCACAATTAGTTGTGTGCCAGGTACGAGGAGAGTATCAAGCAAGAGATCGAAGGTTGGCCGCTTACTTAGCTCGAGTTAAAGAAGTACTGGACCATTTCGATTACTACGCCATCTACAGTATACCTCGAGAACACAACCAAAAGGCCGATTCGTTGGCGAAGTTAGCCAGCACAGGCGAAGCTCAACAAATGGGACTCGTACCTGTAGAAACGCTATCTTCCCCAAGTATCGACCGGGCAGAAATAAACCGGGTATGCGAAACTATCCCCGAAAAGGATTCATGGATGACTCCACTCAAATTACATCGAGCACGGGACCCTGCCGGAGTGCAGGAGTGAAAAAAGACAAGTCCTTCGAAAGGCCTCAAGATTTACCATCCAGAATGGACTCATGTACAGAAGGGGGTACTCAGTTCCCCTACTCCGATGTATCACTCACGATGAAATTAAACAAGTGTTACGCGATGTACATGAAGGAGAATGTGGCGATCACACCGGGGGGCAAGCACTTGCCAAGAAAATACTTCGCTATGGATATTACTGGCCTACCGTGAATCGCGATGCGTTGGACTATGCAAAGAAATGTGATAGGTGCCAGAAATACGCCTGAATCCCTAGGGTTCCTCCTACTGAGATAACGCAAATGGTCAGCCCATGGCCATTTGCAATGTGGGGCATCGACATCATCGGTGCTCTACCTCTGTAAAAAGGTGGTGCGAAGTACGCTATTGTCGCAGTTGATTACTTTACAAAGTGGGCTGAAGCCGAAGCTCTCGCTACCATTACAACGAAGAAAGTAATCAAATTTGTGGTTCGTAACATCATCTGTCGATTCGGTCTCCCACACACCATAATCACGGACAACGGAACCCAATTCGACAGTGCTGAATTCAAAGATTTCTGCAAACGATTTCACATCCAAAAGAAATTCTCCACAGTTGCACGCCCTCAAGCGAACGGACAGGTCGAAGCATATAATAAAGTCATAAAGTCCATCCTGAAGAAACGACTAGAAAAGGTCGGGGGCAAGTGGGTTGATGAACTTCCTATGGCTCTATGGGCTTACCGAACAACCCACAAGACCGCGACCGGCCACACTCCGTTCTCTCTTTCTTACGGTTCAGAGGTCGTTATTCCAGTCGAGCTAGAATTACCTTCTCATCGTGTGACATACTATGATCCGAAGACAAATTCTATATTACTTGCTGAATCTCTCGATCTACTAGATGAGAAGCATGAGGAAGCTGACTTGAGGGCGGCTGCGCATCGAAGTCGAGTCGCCCGATTGTACAACGCCAAGGTCCGTCCGCGAACCTTCGAGTTAGGTGATCTCGTCTTAAAAAGAATCTATCTGGTTCCTTCGCATATGAAGCCTACATGGGAAGGGCCGTATGTTATTGAACGAAGGCTCGGAGATGGCACGTTCAAATTATCGACCGTCGACGGCCTTACCCTGCCAAGAGCTTGGAATAGTGAAAGCCTTCGCCGTTATTACATCTGACAGGCTATCTCTATCCATTTAGTTTACTTTCATTTTCTGCAATTTGTTTATGCATTTCGAAATTAGAACTTGTAATAAGGCAACTGACTTTGCCATACTTTCTTATTTCAGCAATAAAATGCAACCTCTTCGAGCCAGAGCTGTGATTTACTTGAAATACTTCATATGACCATCACTATGCACGGAGAGCTAAGTATCATCATACGGTGGGATTTATTCAAATAGAGAGTGGCTGCGGTGCAACCAATCACTCCCTAAGTGAAACCCGAGCTCGGGGGCAAGCCATCACATCAAAGTCAAAAAAGGGATTGATACACGACAACCCTTCATCAACTCCGAACTCCTAGAGCGCGAGTCGGAGTATAAACATTCAACTCCATATTCCCGGAGTGCGAAGTGGAGTATAAACATCCAACTCCGAATTCCCAAAGCGTGAACCGAAGTATAAACATCCAACTCCGAATTCCCAAAGCGCGAACCGGAGTATAAACATTCAACTCCATATTCCCGGAGTGCGAAGTGGAGTATAAACATCCAACTCCGAATTCCCAAAGCGAGAACCGGAGTATAAACATTCAACTCCGTATTCCTGGAGTGTGAAGTGGAGTATAAACATCCAACTCCGAATTCCCAAAGCGAGAACCGGAGTATAAACATTCAACTCCATATTCCCGGAGTGCGAAGTGGAGTATAAACATCCAACTCCGAATTCCCAGAGCGCGAACCGGAGTATAAACATTCAACTCCGAATTCCCAAAGCGAGAACCGGAGTATAAACATTCAACTCCGTATTCCCAGAATGCGAAGCGGAGTATAAACATTCAACTCCATATTCCCGGAGTGCGAAGTGGAGTATAAACATCCAACTCCGAATTCCCAAAGCGAGAACCGGAGTATAAACATTTAACTCCATATTCCCGGAGTGCGAAGTGGAGTATAAACATCCAACTCCGAATTCCCAGAGCGCGAACCGGAGTATAAACATTCAACTCCGAATTCCCAAAGCGAGAACCGAAGTATAAACATTCAACTCTGTATTCCCAGAATGCAAAGCGGAGTATAAACATTCAACTCCATATTCCCGGAGTGCGAAGTGGAGTATAAACATCCAACTCCGAATTCCCAGAGCGCGAACCGGAGTATAAACATTCAACTCCAAATTCCCAAAGTGAGAACCGGAGTATAAACATTCAACTCCGTATTCCCAGAGTGCAAAGCGGAGTATAAACATCAACTCCGGATTCCCAGAATGCAAGTGCCAATTCCAAGTCTCCCGATCGCAGACATATGATCAAAACTTAAGCCAGCGTAACCAGCCACTAATGAATGAATGCGAACCCCCGGAGTACGAAAATGATTATCGACAATCAAACAAGCATGGACGCATCACTCAATCTCCGCTTGCTTCAGACATCCGTTCGGTGGCGCGAGACTCAACATATTACAAGTAAGAAGCGATCGTCGGCTGACGGTTTACAACTCATCCCCAAGACTGGGGGGCAGGACTTAGGCATCAACCACTGATTGAAGCAATTCGATTGTCAGAATTCAACTCGCTTCCTGGTCGCAAGCCATGTCCACAGTTCCCGAATTCGGCAAACCAAAACAAACTTGTTCGGAACCTGAAACTTCACAAGTGCATTTCAGACGCTGAAACACTTAGACAAATACACAATGACGAAAAAGAAAAAGTTTCATTTCTATTGATTATAGAAGACGTTCGTGTACAAGTTTCCAAAAAATTCCTACTAGCAGGGGCCGAAACCGCATCTATACACGGCTAACTAGGGCTGTCAATGGGTCGGGTCGGGTCAAGTCGGGTTCGGGTTGATTTTAAATGGGTCGGGTCAACCCGTTTATTAAACGGGTCAGAAAAAGCTCAACCCAAACCCGACTCGTTTATAAACGGGTTGACCCGACCCGTGTAACCCGATTATAAACGGGTCGGGTCGGGTCGGGTCGTAAATGGGTCGGGTCAACCCGTATAAGGTGTAAATGGGTCGTAAATGGGTCATAAACGGGTTGGGTCAACCCGTATAAGGTATAATTGGGTCGTACACAGGTCAGAACGGGTCGTAAACGGGTCGGGTCAACCCGTATAACCCATATAAGGTACAAACGGGTCATAAACGGGTCGGGTCGTAAACGGGTCGGGTTGTAAACGGGTAGGGTCAACCTATATAAGTATGAACGGGTTGTTAGCGGGTCAATTTCGGGTCAGCGGGTCAACCCGAAACCCACCCGTTTATAAATGGGTCAAATTCGGGTTGACCCGAAAATGACCCGCCAAATTAACGGGTCGGGTTAACCTGCTAATTTCCGTGCGGGTTTCGGGTCGTGTTTCGGGTCGTGTAGGAAATTGACAGCCCTACGGCTAACAAAATGCAAAATCAAAATACGCCAGATGATCATGCATAATCTCTCTTCTTCCATGGCTTCCTCTTCTTCAGTGCGTACCCGCTGGAGCCATCGCCAACCTTCCTCTTCGAGCCTTTACTTTTCGGTGGTTGGTCTTCAGGCGAGGGCATTATGTCGACGTCCTCCTCCGAACTCGTGTGAATAAGAATGCTCCATACGGGCGGAGTCGGAGGAACGGGATCAATTACAGAAGGTGGAATGGGCAGGCTGGTGAGAAAGACAGAACCACCAGGAGACATCATTCCGAGCGGGGCAGGTCCCGATGCTGCCATCCCACCTCCAAAGCTGCCGCCATAACTCGTTGCTGCCAGTTCGGCGACAATCTGAGCAAACATGTCCTCTTCGTTTACTGCTTAAGCCCCGCCGGGGGCATCAGCAGTCGGCATTGAAGAGCTTGCAGCAGGATCAGTTCCGCTCATAACAGATGACAAGTCAGCACGAGGATCGCCGTGGCGGCGGAAGAGTTCATCCATCAGCTGCACGTCGAATGCGGTCGTACCACCCTGCAGATCGCCAAGCTGGGCAGCTGTACTCATGGTGGTTGCCTCGGTCACGATAGCCTCCTGCATTTGATATGACTCTTGAGTGGCAGGAGGCATGGCCGGTGCGGCATCGATCACTGGACAAAGAATAAAAGGATTGTTAGAACTTAAACTTGATCGAAGACTTCGACTCATGAAAGACATGTGGAATGTTCGGAGTACCTTCCTCAGCTTGGTTGTAAACGACGGGCGGCTTGGGTTATAGGCAGGAACAGCTTGAGGATCAACCGCATGCAAAGATTCAAGCTGAGTTGGCACCGGAAGATCAAGACTTGCATCGTGATGTCCAACCCCGGAGCCCTCTCCTACCTCCAGGTGCTGGGTGCCGAGCCTCTACTTCTCATAAGAGATCATTGAATCATGGAGAATCTTCTTTTCGTCATCAGTTAACAGATGATTCTCAAGCTCGAATTCATCCACAGACTCACCCTGAAGCGCCTCTTTCTCTTCCTCAACTAGTCGGCCCCAAGCGCTATGGATATGCGTCGAATAATCATCGAGCCATGCCAGACCCATGTGCCTCAGCACATTAGCGTTGTAAACAACAAAGAGGTCCTCAATGTCGGCCTCTAACCTGGACTCGGCCAACTTCACCCTCTCCTCGACCTCAGTCTCCACTTTCTGGACTTTGGCCACTGCCGCATCCCGTTCTCCCCTGAGCAGAACAGCCTGATCGCACGCCTCCTAGGCTGCGGTGTTCGCGTCATCTTTTTATTTGACCAAGCTGGCGAATTTGGTTTTTAGTTCATTAAGCTCCTTGACCGCCGCATCCCGCTCGGTAATGACTTTGGTATTCCGGTGGCCCATTTCCTCCACCAGGGCAACGTGTGCCTGACTCAACCTCTCCATTTCTGCCTCCTTAATGCGATCCCTTTTTGCAAGCTCAGTCTCCATCTTCTCGATCTCTTTTGCTCGCTCGAAGGCCAATTTAGAAGCTTTTTCGGCAGCCTTCGCCCACTCTCGATATTGGGTATAGATGTCGTGGACAAAGTCATGCATCGTGCCTTCTACCGACGATGGAATTCTCTTCAAGTGGGGAGGGAAAACATAACCGTCGAAACAAATATTAGGAAAATCCTTCTTCATTTGAGCCAACTTAAGGGCCCCTTCTCCAGTGGGATCAGCGGGGACCTACTCTGTAACCATGGAAGATGTAGTCTCGACTCTCTGGAGATGAGTCTCAGATCTGGAAGTGTGAGAAGAAGGCCTGTGACGAGGAGGCTCCGGTGGATGTGAAGTTTGAACGGGAGGAGGAGAAGGAAGCCTAGGAGGAGGAGAGCGTGATCTAGACCGGCGTCAGTATTCTCTATCCCTGTCGCACCCATACCTATCCTGACTAGAGTGCTCGCGATCGCGATCGCGATCCCTATCAGAATCCCTCCTGCAGGAATCGTAGTAACCAGAAGCCTTTCGGGCTGAACGAAGACTGTTCAGCATTGATCCTCTTCCAGACATAGTACCTGAAAATGAGAAGCGAAGAAAGAGTTAGCAACTTCCTAAGTTGGACGAAGTACAGTTGTGGATCATGTAGTGTAGTGAAGTGTATGCATGTGCAATCCCCCGACCAACCAGAAATGTCGGCCGCACTCATAGCAAGTGACCCGCTCGGTTCAAAAGCACTATCAAGCCCTTCCATCCCGGCGTCGTGTGAAGACGACTCGAAGTCCGGAATCGGGATATCATTAAGCCCGGCAAAAGGACTCTCCATTTGCGGGGGAGGAGCTTCTGAAATTCTGATCCCCTGGAAAGGTAAAGACACGACGACGGATTTAAATCTCTTAGATTTAGGGCATTTGTGAGCGGCGGCCTTGCCTTTTCTTCTTCCACCCGAGTCCAGGATGTCGGCAGAAGGCCCATCTGGAAGCTCGGTATTGGTGGGTGTTCTTTCTGGGTCAACTTCTTCGGTGATCACAACTGCGGGCGCTTTGCGCTTCACACGTTTCTTCGGGATCACTCTATGTACCACTTCCAGATGTATGCTCTGTCTCCGCTCTATTAGCCCGACAGCCCTCAAATTCCTGTCGGTCAGGACTAAGTCTATGTGCCTTTCTTTGCTCAGAAACGCTTGAAGAATCCGAACAAGCTCTCTGAAGTACGCGCCATTGGGACGAGAGATTGCAGCTGTAAGAAGGGAAAAGGGTGTCAGTTTTTGAAGTCAGTTACTAGTATCTCAATGACTCAAGAGAGAAGTGGCAACACTTACGTCTATCCAACCACCGCCCGGCAAATCTAGCGAGGCACCGAACGTAGAACCATTCGGTTTTATAATAACTTAGCCTTCCCCAGGAGCCCTGTACAATGTGGCAGCTCCTGACCGCTTCCAGGAAGGTGAAAGAGGGGCTGTCTCCACTGCTCTTGACATTGAATAAATATCGGATCTCGATCGGCTTCGGTGGTCGAAAAAGGATCTCCATGAAGAGAACAAAGATGATGTTCAATAATGCGTACCCGTTGGGATGTAGCTGGGATGGGGCTATGCCAAGAAATGATAACATCTCCCTTATATAGTCGTTGAAGGGAGGAAGTGTCCCCGCTGTGCAAGCGTGACGGTTGAAAGCGGTATACCCCTCTGGGGGATTGTCTGGCCTGTCAGTGGGCCCAGGGAGTAGCACGTCGTCAAGCGACAAACCGTGCCTTAAGAAAATCCATCCAAGCATATCTTCAGAGATACCCGACAGCACGGAATCTGATGGATTGAGTATAAACCGAGCACCCGGACGCTCATCCAGGGCTGGCTCTATGACTTCGGCTTTGATAATCGGTATCTCTATGGTTGGAGGAATAGAACTTGGAATTTTCAGCTGCTGAGAACTTGAAGGGTCCATGACTAGCTAGCTTATAAAAAATCATTGTTAAACTGACAAATAACACTCGTGCATCCCCCGGTGTAAAGTGTGTGAGCATGTTGTGCAGTGTAGTACAATATGTTATTTGAGAAGATCAACAGGATTGAAGGAAGCGTATGAACGACGAGACTTCAGAATTCGGTCGAACGGACCATCATCGTTGGCCGTCACAACAATACCATCCTACCGTTCGACTATCATTTCAGGTCAAAGTTCATTGTCGTTTTTTATAAGTTGCAGTTTCATCGACGAGCTTCAATAGGAAAATCAGATATGCAGTGAAAAAGTTAAGTCCAGTTATGCAAGTTTGAAGCTCGTCGGAGGCAATTGTTCAAGTATGTTAAAACTTTTAACTTTTTGGATGACCAAAATTTGTATCGCTCGCAAGAGCCACGTTCGCATTGATAGGCTATGGTCATATGCATATAAGTCATACTCAGTCGGAAGGTTGGCATGCAAAATTCGACTCAAACCAGGAGGACCCGATTCGAAATCCACAGTTCGATTCGTTCCTTCGACTCGGTCCCAAGATCATGAGTTCGACTCGATCCCAAGACCACGCAGTTCGACTCGCTTCTCAGGACCATCGAGTTCGACTCAGTCCCAAGATCACGAGTTCGACTCGGTCCCAAGACCACGCAGTTCGACTCACTCCCCAGGACCATCGAGCTTTGACTCGCTCCCAAGGCTCTACACTTCAACTCGATCCAGAGCCATCGACTTCGACTCGCTCCGAAGCTACCCACTTTGATTCGATCAAAGGCCAATCGTTTCAAATTGATCAAACACAGCCCCTTCGTATCGATCCATAGATTCAGGGCGTTCGACTCGATGCGAAGCTCCACGATCGATCAATACGAAAGCCTCTGCCTCATCCTCTCAAAACCGCCCACTCCAGATCGACTCGAAGCTAAGATCCTGTAACTTTCGATCAATCACAACTCAGGTTGATTTAGTGCTAGAAAACCGAGTCTCATCGTTCACGCGTTGGATTCGTTTAATGGGTTACCTAGAGCTGTCAGATTAGTTCGAATAAGTGATGGTGTGAATCGATTTGAGGGCAAGGATTTTCGTTCTTTCTTCTCGAGTCCCAGAGCGATACGAAGGCAAGAAAGATAAAGATGAAAAGTAAAAAGTGAAAAAACGGCTAAGTGCCAGGTATTTATATGGACTCGAAAGTAAGGGGAATAACCGATTCGAATTCCAGTGGGGTCGAACACGTGCTTCGACTCCCTCTTCAGCGCACTGATGCAGAGCTCCTTTTCGTGTCGCTCCTTCGACTCCATCTCCGTGACCAGTTCGACTCCCTCATATAGCCATAAAAGACATCACTTTGACTCGCTCAATCGATGAACGTCTCGACTCGCTCCACTACCTCCTGTGAACTTCAACTCGCTTCTCTACGATTCGAATCCAAGACCGAGTCGAACGACCAGTTCAACTCCATCAAGGAGTCAACTTCGACTCGCTCCACCTCGAATCGTCCAGTTCAATCTCGTCATCAACTCAACATGCTTACTTTGCATCCACAAATCCAATAAAAATTATCTTCGACGTTTCAATCCTTCACAACGATTCAGGAGGGGATCGTTACGAAGGGACATTCAAAGACAATAAACTGATGATGACTCGAGAACGTGCAAACGTCAGCGGGAGTCAGGTTAACGTATATGCATGAATGACGGACTAATATTCAATGTTCCAGATTCTTAAGAATCAGAAATTCATCCGGTAACAACTACAACAGCAAACGGATAACCACTGGCATACAACAATCAATTGCAACAATACAGTGCACAACAGTCGACAGTCAACAGTTTACATTATCAAGAAGAATGGTCAAAGATTACAACTTTCATCGTGAAGATGATAACTATTCAAAATAAAGATTGAAGCACTACAAAGCACATCATTTTTTCACAAGACGTACTTTAAGGGGCAAATGTTATCCCGCCTTTTGGCAAGGCCGTAACACCAAGGAATTGACTAGTAACCAGTGACGGTCCGTCCTAGAGATCAGTTATACAGGGGCTCACTACGGATGTCGATGAATTTTTTCCGAGTCCGGATCGAGCCAAAATTGGCAGGACATGGCAAGCTGAGCCATGGGAGCCAACGTTCAAAATCTCAAGTCAATCCGAGTTCGTATGCTCAAGTTATGAGTGATGCAAAATTAGATGAAAATCAGACACCCTTCGACTCGCTCCTTCGACTCCCTCCTTCGACTCGCTCCGGTTTCCCCAGATATCAACTTCGACTCATTCCTGTTTGACTCGCTGCCATATGGACTGCCTATTTCGACTCGCTTCGCCCAGCTACCCACTTCGACTCGCTCCCCCAGTGCTAACTTCGACTCGCTCGACCAAAGCCTACTTCGACTCGCTCAAACCGAGTGCTTACTTCGACTCGCTCGAAAAAGCATCCATCAGAGAGTCCTCTTCGACTCGCTCCACAGCCTTCACAGAACCGATGTTCGACTCCGTCTGATTTGACTCCAGCAAAGCGCCACATCATCGAATCGAAACATAAGCGAGTCGAAACAGGGAAGCGAGTCGAAGGAAACAGCCTGCCGAAGACCCCATTTCGTATCGATCATATCTCCCAATCTACAAGTCCAAATGCTATGAAATTTTCACAGAAGACTACGTACATGCTAGAGAATGTCCATGCCAAATTTCGACTCCATTGGATGAAATCTTGAGCGAGTCGAAATCAGCTCGTATCAATCACGGATCGGACCGAAACTTCACGGGCTTGGGCGCACGGGCCTGGTCACGTGCCAGAGAGGGTCTCCCGAGATCTGAGCGAAATATCAGCCTCCTACACCTATAAATAGACCCCTAAAGCCAACAGAAAAGGGGTTCTTCTTCCTCTTTGAGATCTCCAACGCCCGGACTCCGCCAGATGCAGATCTGAACTCCATTGCTGCTGCTACCAACGAATTTCACTGCTGCAAATCATTGTTATTCGCTATAATTTGTTGAAATCAATTGTAAACATCAAAGGAAGATTAATAAAGCAAACTACTTCATAGTGGACGTAGGCTATACGCCGAACCACTCTAAATCCTTGTGTCTCCCTGCATTTTAATTATTCTCATTTCTAAAATTTGGAGTTTTTGTTAGATAATTCCTCTTTTTCCATTTTATTTTCTTCACTTTATCTCTTCAAAGACTTCCGAAGAGTGTTGTGCCCAATTTTGGTACAAACACAATGTAAATATATATTTTATGTTTAATAAACTAGCATAAATGAAATAGCACAAAAAAGTGAATAAAGACAAAGGTAGTGAACGGTTTTGAGTTGAAATGCACAAAATATAACAAAGGCAATGTGGATTTTTTTAATAAAAAGAAGTACAAATTAAAATAAAAAAATGGAAAACTAATTCGAAGAGTAAACTAAAATTAAATTGCTTTCCCCGACAGCAGCGCCCAAAAATTTATTGATTCGAAAACTGATTTTCTATCGATTAGAAAACTGCTAAATTATATCGTAATAAAATACCGCAAGTGCACGGCGTGTAATTGTAGTACGTATGCAAGCACGGGTCGATCCACAAGGAAAGCAAGAATTTCAAATTACTTAAAATATCCTAAATATTTTGAAATATTTTTTAACCAGAAACAGCAGAAAAACTAGACAAAAATTGAATAAAAGCAACGAGATTAAAATGCAATTTAGAGGTAAATCCTCTTTCACATTCAAGTAAATCAACAAATAATAAATTTATAATCTCTCATTTTAACCAAAGTAGAATTAGTTGATGTAGTTATTTTAAGTATGGCTTATTTGCAATATTAGTTAAAACAACATAAACCATCAAATTGTAATACATCAACCAAACCCACTTATCAAATCTAATGAAGATGATTATGAAGTTAGAAATAAAATATATTTTAAGCATGATCTATTTACCCTCTTAGATCAAGTAACATAGAAATCAAATTTTAATTATACTTTTGACATCATTATCAAAATCAAATAGTTAGATGAAGATGTAACTTAAGTCTACATTTGATTAAATATGGCTAATTTATGATTAACATCAAACTTTCACTACAACTACATTTACATTAAGTAAAAAAACAAAAGATAATTAATGAAACCATTGTGTTGAATTTATATGATTCATGTGAGCTTCATTACCCCTAAATTAAAAAGGTTTAGCTTCTCATCCTTGAATTCATTTCAACAGAAGTGGATTTCAACATTAGCAAAAAAGAAAGGGAATGCTAATTAAAGAGAAAGAGAGCTAATTAATTGCATAAAAATAAATCTACACTAATTTACATAAGGAAATATAATCTACTTGCATGAAATAAAAGAGAAGCATGAAATAAAAATAACAAAAAATCATAGCAGTAAATAAAATTGCATAAAATAAAAGAGAAGGCTAAGATGCCATCAAAAACAGAAGAGAGCTTTATTTCTATTTTTTGGCTACAACTACATGATTGCTTTCTCGAAACATAAGAGGATATTTATACAAGTCTAAAACCCTAAAATATTTTAGGGTGCTACCAAAACTGCCTTTCACTTTGTGTGGCCTTCAGGTAATCATTAATGATAAATTAATCCCAAATAACATGTGCTTTTGCATTTAATTGTGGTCCATTTTCAAGTGGGTAAGTGGGAGCCTTCATGAAATGTTAATTCCTTCTTTTCTTCTTTCTTTTGGCTTCCAAAATGTATGCATGCATAAATCCATGAAGTCTCTCCCAATCTGCACTCAATTTCCCACAAAATCAAATTAAAATGTGCAAATAAGTTTTCTCAAAATTAGTACTTACACAAAATTACCGTTTTTCCCAAATGTAGATGAATGAATGATGATTTAAGAATACTTTTATATATTGGTCAAAACATGTAAAAATACCCTAATATGTCCTTTATTTTAATAGATGAAGATTAAGTATGATAGTAAAAATATACATTTTTATGTGCACATCAGTCGACTATGATGAAAATTTATATGAAAAAAAACGGTGTTAAAATTTGGGATGCCACACAAACTCAATATATAGCTCCAACTATACCATTAAACATGTGGATTCCCAAACAAAAGACTAGTGCTACTAATAATTCGAATGCTATGAATATATTATTTTGTGCTTTGGACAAAAATAAAATTTATTAGAGTAATGATCTGCAAAACTACATAGGATATTTGGTACACACTACAAGTCACTCATCAAGGCACAAATACGGTTAAACAATCTAGAATTGCTATGTTGAAAAGACGGTTCCAAAATTTTAGAATGAAAGAAAATGAAAATATATCAAATATATACTCTCATCTTCAAGATATCACACATGCACTTTTTGGTTTAGGAGGGACCATATCTAAATTTGACATAGTCATAAAAATTTTAAACTCTTTAATCAATGATTAGGAAAGAAAAGTATTAGCCATTGAAGAGGCTAAAGATCATTCACAACTCAAGGTTGACGAATTGGTTGGAAATTTATTGGCATATGAAGTGAATTCGCAAGCTAGAAAAATGCATAATCAGGAGAAGAAAACTATCACATTCCAGGTTAAAGAGAATTCAGAACTCGACGAAGTTGAAATGGATTTCATTGTAAAGGACTACAGAAGTTCAAGAAGAAAGTAAAGAGAGGCAACAATGGAAACAACAATTCTGAACTTAAATGTTTCGGATGCAATAAATTTGGTCACATAATAGGAATGTCAGATTCATAATAATGGGAAAAAGGAGTTCAAAAGGAAAAATAAATACGAAAAATACAACAACAAGAAGAAGCCAACATTTCAAGCAACATGGGTCGACTCTAATTCCTCATTTTCTTCGAACAGTATTAGCGATAATGAACAAGCAAATGACTGTATCATGATTGTAGCAGATGAGGTACAATCTCACTTAACACATGCCGAGCTTTTCAAATTTTGCATAGAATTAGAGAAAAGGTTTAGAAATCTTCGAAAAACTCAAAAAGAAACTTTAGTAAACTTAAGTAAAACTAAATTAGAAATAACTATGCTAAAAGATGAAAAAGAAAAAACTGTTTTTGAAGAAGTTATTAAAAATAAAAAACAATCTTTAGAAAAATATAACTTTGAAAATGTAATTGTGATATTGTATAAAAAATCTAAAATTATCCAAAGAATGTGATTTACAAAAAGATTTAAATAAAGATTTAAAATTCTCTGTTAAAAATTTATACTATAAAATTGATTGTTTGGAAAAAGAAAATGATGTTTTAGAAAATAAAAATGTTAACTTACTTAAAAATTTTAAAATTTGGAAAATTCACAAAAGTCATTTGAAAGTTTGACAAATAAAATTCCGCACTTGAGAATGAGCTTAAGACATACAGAAATGAAAATGTTAAGTTATCAAATGAAAATTATGATTCAAATATAGAGATTTTAAAATACGAAAATTTGGATTTTAAAGAAAAATTATAAAAGATTTAAAACAAATGTTTCATAGTTCAATAAATATCATGAAAATCAAATTTGATAAAGATTTCAAAACCATCGCATAATAAAAAATAGTTTGGGATTCAAGGAAACTAAAATCAAGAAAACTCCATAATAATATAGCTCTCTATTTACAAAAAATAAAAAAATCAAATAAAAATTCTAAAAAGCAAGTAGAAATCTCTAAGAATAAAATAATTAAAATATGGATTCAGAAGACAAACAATAATTTAATTAGAAAGAAACATACAAAAAAAATTTCCTAGATCTTCATGATAGTATTAATTATTCTTTTAAAGGTTCTACCAAACTCTCCTTGATATGGTTACCTAAAACTCAACCTTATGACTCTAATATAGGAAGTGAGTACCAATAAATTTATTTATTTTTTGTAGGAATCCACTCACATTAGCCAAAAGAAAAGATGGATTCTGGATAGCAAATGTTCCAACCATATGATAGGAAACTCTAGCATGCAAATGAATATCAAACCAATAGATGGAGACACTGTTCCTTTCAATGACAATTATAAATGATACACCATCGGAATAAAGGATGTCAGCAATAATGGTAATCCAAATTCACCTTTGATTACAAATGTTAACTTAGTTAAAAAATTAAACCATAACCTCTTAAATATTAGTCAATTATGTGACAAAGGTTTTAAATAAATTTTGAAAAAATAATTGTCATATTTTTGACCGAAAAGAAAGAATAAATTTTGAAGGATTAAGAAAACGAAATATTTACATTTTAAATATGAAGGTTAACAATGACATTAACATATGTCTTGTAGCAAACGCTAATGATCCATGGCTTTGGTACAAACATTTTTGTCATAATAACTTTAAATGACTAAGTAAATTAACAAAATACGAAATTATAAGAGGTCTTCTAAAAATGAATTTTAAAGTAAGTAATATGTGTGATGCTTGTCAAAAGGTAAATTAGAAAAATCTTTTTTTTAAATCTATAAATGAAATATCAACTAATCATCTATTAGAATTATTTCATTTAGATTTGTTTTGCCCAACTCAAGTTAAGTCAATAAATTATAACAATTTTTTTTCATAATAGTTGATGAATTTTCAAGATATACATAGACCTTGTTTTTAAAACATAAAGACGATACTTTTGAAATGTTTAAAAAATTTGTAAAACGAATTCAAAATTTAAAAGTTAAAAATATTAGAAGTGTTCATGGAGAAGAATTTAAAAATGACGATTTTACAAATTTTTGTAATATAATGGGGATTATCATAAATTTTCTTTTCCTATAACACCACAGCAAAATGGCATTGTGGAAAGAAAGAATAGAATTTTAAAAGAATGCAATAGAACATTACTAAATAGACTACTTTAGCTCAGAATTTATGGGTTGAAGCAGTCGTTACTGCTTGTTATGTTCGAAATCATGTATCAATAAGACCTAAAACAAAATGTATCCCATATGAACTTTTTAATCAAGAAATCCTAAAATATCTTATTTCAGAATTTTTGGAGCAAAATGTTTTATTTTAAATACTAAATATAATCTAAAAAAAATTTGATTCTAAAGCTGATGAAGGTATTTTTGTTGGTTATTGAAAAAGAAGTAAAGGCTACATAATTTTCAATAGAAGGACTAATACTATTGAAGAGACTTTACATGTTTCCTTTAACGAAAATTTTAACAACTCTGCAGATGAGACCAATCTACAAATGCAACTCGGAATACAGAACAAGATAAACTAAATGAAAATTCTCAATAAATAAATGAACCTTTGGAACAAGATATAAACAAATTATCCCCTCGAATTATAAAAGATCACCATATCAAAAATATTTTATGAGATGTTAGTACAAAAGTTTTAACCAAAAGACAATTAAATGATATGAGTCACATGACATTTATTTCAATAATAGAACCTAAGTACTATAAAGAAGTTGGTAAAGATGAATATGGGATTTTAGCAATGCAAGAAGAATTAAATCAATTTGAAAGAAATAGTATATGAGAATTACTACCCAGATGTTACTTCTTTTTTCTTTCATTTGGATTTCAAAATGTGTGCAAATGAACCACAACTAAATGTACAAGTACATGTTAGTGGGGATTAATTTATCATTTATGATTACTTGAAGGCCATACAAAGTGAATGGTATTATTGGTAGCACTCTAAATCATAAGAGAATATGTATTTAAGTCTAAAACCCTAATATTGACTAAATTCACCTTTAATAAATAGTGGGGTCGTGCTGTAGATTGACCTTCAAGAAAAATGTTTATATGTGTCATATTAAAAATTATTCAATAAACTATGTTACGGTTTATGAATGATCCTGCTTAGATACCAAATGAAAGTTTAATCGTATATATATGGCTAAGCTAGCAAAGTATGTTCATAAGTATATTAATAAACTAACTGGAAATGATAAAGTAAAGTAAAGCAAAAAAACTTGCACACCAAGGTGTTTATACTGGTCCAGACCACCATTCTAAGGCCAGTCCAAAATCTTAATTCTTGCTTTTACTCGTTAACATCCTCACTTCACCCGAAGGAATAGGTCTATAAATGCCTAAGCCATTGAATAGATCTTTCTACCAACTTGGTACAACAGTAATCTTCAACAGTAGTTATGTCTAAATACACCGATTTGTCAAATGTAGTACAAAGTTCATATAACTCACAAGAATCTTTTAGAGTTGAATATGCGAGAGTTTTAGGACGAATATAATCAGAGAGAAGATATTATAATTGAATGTTCGTTGATTTTGAGAGCTTTTAGAAAACTAGGGTTTTGAAATCAAAGAATGGCAACAGAAAGAAAAAATGAACTTCTCTTTGAAATCATAGTCTATTTATAGGAATTGAAGAGCTACGTATCTTTTCCATTGAAATCTGAAAAGAGAATCGCAATTGAAATAGGAAGATGCAACGCGACCGTTCAAGAAGTAGAAGCTTTTCACAGGCTTCAAAACCCTTTAGAAATCGCGTGCACAAGTAGGCCTACACCGGTCAATCGGTGTACGTGAAACCTGTAGGCTTCTGAAGCCTAAGAATTAAGCTTTTAGAAATAGTAAGTAAATTTAAAAAAAAATTATTAAAAAAATCATTTTTAAGAATCTTAAGGCTTTAGGATATTACGATGTAATTCTTGTGAGTTTAGACACGATATTTCTAAGACAAACTTACTCATATAATTAAGGTCTTCAAGTATTTCTCCTTTGACGATACTCTGGAAATGTAGCACGAAATCTTCAATTCATTTTGAGCTCTGCTAATGTCATTTCTCTTGTTTTCCTATAAAGACTAGTATATGAAGTTGTCATTATCAAAATCTGAGAAACCTTATTCTAACAATGGCATGCCTTAACTCTCTCAATTTCAACAATTAAAATTGATGAGGTCATTTTCCATCATCCTTACTTTGTACATTTCGAACTGCATTGATCTTCTTCTTGAAGACTCGCTTGCATCCGATGGATTAAATCCTTTGGGGTACAATTTTGAAAATCAAATTTGTCAATGCATTTGGAATCCATTTCGAGTTTAAAGCAACATGCCATATGACAAAGTCTATACTCTCCATGGCTTATCGATAACTAAGGAGACTATTATTACTAACAATCCAATCTCTTGATATCAATAAGAAAGTCGTAATTTCTCTTCAATGTGCGAGAATTGCTATTAGACATTCTAATGAGCTATGTCTTTTGGGCTTGGTTAAATTTGTTAAATTTTGGTGATACAAAATTACAAATAGAGGGAAATAAATATGCAAAAGAAAGAAAGAGAAGATTTTGTTTCCTCTAATTAATAGGCATATTTGAGTATGTTTATTTCTCTCTCTAATTTGCTAATCAAATTATTTTTTTGCCATCTAATGTTAACTTGGGCATTAAGTAATTGTTATATAAATAGAGACTAGAAGAGAGGGTAAAAGTATGGTGGAAAATCTATTTGCTAATTTTCTCTTCTTCATTTTTGTTCTTCTTCTCCAACAATTTTAGCCATATAGATATTTGCTCCCTTTCTCAATTTGGTTATTGATTTAATGGTATTTTTTTATTTTAGCTTTGTTCTATTAATTATAAACAAAAATTTTGGTGAATCAATAAAGTGGGTGGTTAGGTGGAATACCCTATGTTATTGTGTTTTGATTTCAATTCCATCTTGTTTTCAATCCAAGTTATCTCTTTGTGATTTGGGTGACAAAGATCCGTTGATATAAGCTTCCGCAAAGCGCTACCATTTTTTGCACAACAGTTTGGTATCAGAGCACAGATCATCGCAAAGCTTAGAGTAATTTTGGATTGAAAAATTATTGATGTCGGGTATGATTTCATTTTCGAAGATGGCTATTTTGGATGGGAAAAATTGGGGTATTTGGAAGCCTAAGATGGAGGATGTTCTGTACCTCAATGATCTTCACGATCCGATTGATGGAGATGGAAAGAAGCCCTCTGATGTAGATGAGGGAAAATGGAAGAAGATGGATAAGAAGGCGATTGCTTTGATTCGCCAGTATCTTGATGATTCAGTTTTCCATCATGTGGCTAGTTGTGAATCCGCGAAGGCTTTGTGGGACAAGTTGGTATCTTTGTATGAGTCAAAGAGTGCTACTAGTAAGGCTTTTCTGGTTCGAAAGTTGGTACAACTGAGATTAGATGAAGAGAAGTCTGTTACAGAGCATTTGAATGAATTTCAGGATGTAATAAATCAATTGGCAAATATGAAGGTCAATTTTGATGATGAGTTACAAGCTCTTTTATTGATGAGTTCGCTTTCAGAAAGTTGGGAAACTTTGGTTGTTTCATTGAGTAATTCCAATGCTAATGGAACCATCTCTTTGGAAACTGTTCGAAGCAGTCTTTTGAATGAGGAGCTTAGAAGAAAAGGGTCGGGTATGAAATCAATTCAAAGTGAGGCTATGGTGGCAAGGGACTCGAAGAAAGATACAATTTGGAAGAAGAAGGATGCTAATGGTAAAGGTGTTATCACTTGTCATTATTGTAATAAGAAAGGTCACATACATAGTAAGTGTTATGCTTATAAAAGAGATCAGAAAAAGGCTGCGCATGGTGATACTAGTAGTGATGCACATGCAGGTTTTGTTGAAGGTACCGATAGTGATGCTTCTTATGATGTCCTCTTTAGTGAAAATAAGCCTTGGAAGATGGATTCGGGAGCCAGTTTTCACATTTGTAGGGATGTGAATTGTTTTTCTTCTTATGAGAAGAGTGTCGGCATGATTAGGACAGCCAATGGAGAAGAGCTACCAATTTGTGGTATTGGATCTATCCGGTTTTGTATGCATGACGGTGTGGTTAGAGAAGTCTCTGGAGTCAGACATGTACCCACTTCTTCGCATAATCTTATTTCTCTCGGTCAGTTGGATCGCCATGGTTGCACTTATGAGACTCAAGGTGGAGTTTTGAGAGTGAAGAAAGGTGGTCGTGTAAGGATGAGAGGAGTATTGGAAGAAGGAAACCTTTATAGCTTGGTTGGTTCTATAGTCGACAATGGAAAGCGAGCGACGGTTGAAGGACCTAGTCCATAGCAAGGTGGAGAGGTTAATATGGTCACTGCTTATGATTTTAGCATTGAGGATCATATTTTAGACATGGGTCTTCATGTTGATGATGCTCGAGGGATCGATGGTGATCAGGTAATGAGCTCAGATCAAGTGATAGACGGGTGTCGAATTGCAAAATCCACAAAGACAAGACGGAGATCTTTGTGGTATTACAAACGTTTTTGAGACCGGATTTGTGTGGTGCACCTCATGTGGGAGATGCATAACTTGCAGACGGTGGTTGAGGTTTGTAATTTAGTGTGGTTGAGATATAAGGATTTGTGATAGATCTAGATATGGCATGCTTGATACGTTGGAGATATGTGATTTTGCATCAAGGTGGAGTGTTAAATTTTGGTGATACAAAATCACAAATAGAGGGAAATAAATATGCAAAAGAAAGAAAGAGAAGATTTTGTTTCCTCTAATTAATAGGCATATTTGAGTATGTTTATTTCTCTCTCTAATTTGCTAATCAAATTATTTTTTTGCCATCTAATGTTAACTTGGGCATTAAGTAATTGATTATATAAATAGAGACTAGAAGAGAGGGTAAAAGTATGGTGGAAAATCTATTTGCTAATTTTCTCTTCTTCATTTTTGTTCTTCTTCTCCAACAATTTTAGCCATATAGATATTTGCTCCCTTTCTCAATTTGGTTATTGATTTAATGGTATTTTGTTTATTTTAGCTTTGTTCTATTAATTGTAAACAAAAATTTTGGTGAATCAATAAAGTGGGTGGTTGGGTGGAATATCCTGTGTTATTGTGTTTTGATTTCAATTCCGTCTTGTTTTCAATCCAAGTTATCTCTTTGTGATTTGGGTGACAAAGATCCGTTGATATAAGTTTCCGCAAAGCGCTACCATTTTTTGCACAACAAAATTTGTTTCATTTACGTAGTTAGTTTTTTATATTAGAACCTTAGATCATGTCCAAGTCCATTGTACTACCACTAATTTCTTAGAAAGAAATTCCTTTGGTAAGAAGGTATTGTGTCTCAAAATAATAATTTGTTTCTTAACTCGATGGAATAGGCATGCAAAATATCTTGTGACTGCTTATAGATTTACATAAAATAGGTTTAGCCTTGAGTTCACAGAACTTACATTCATAACATAGATTGAAGAACCATATATCTTAAACTATTAAGATAAGGTTTCTTCCAAGTTCAATTCTTATATGGATTCGTAATCTCAACTTTAGATGGAACTAAATTCAATATATTTTCTTACCTTTAAGTGCATAGAGAAAGAAATAACTTAATTTTACTCATTACCAACTGTACTTTGTCCACTAGAGTCTGATTACTTCTTATCGATACATCATTGTGTAGCATAGGGAGGATTGACTTTGAGAGTGAATCTTATCTTCTTTTAGGTACTACTAGAATTATTATCCAAGATACTAACCTTTCTTATATAATCGAATTATTTTATTTCTTTTGCATGTTATATTTTTCTACTTCTTTTTTATATTCTATGAATTTATCCTAGATATATAACTTGTGTATCAAATACACATTCCTACATCTGAGAAAATTCATTGGCAAATTTAACGACGTAAGTGGATCCGCTTTTGATATCTTTAGACCTTCGACATTTATATGTATCAAACCGAAGAGTTCATCAACTCTTGTCGCTCCTACCAAATAGGTGTCTTTATATTAATCATTTGAGATTCAATTCAGAAGTATCATATGATTCATAATCATATGATTAAAGAATTATTTCTCAAAGATATGTTTTAGTCCATGATTCCAAAAGTAATTGTCAAAAATATTTTAGACACGTCAGTATTTTCTATAGCTAAAAACACAAACATTGTTATGAAAACAAATACCATCCTCAATATATCAAAAACAAATTTATTTGATAACCAATGTTCATTATATTCCTATTAGGAAAAACTACATCTATCGATCAAAACAAAAATAGTTATTATTTCATAAATAATATAAGGTATACATGAAAGTAACATTCAAAACTTGATGCATCCACTAGAAAGTGTCATATGGTATGCTCCCACAGTTTCCATTGTTGCGATAACAAGATTTGAAATATGAAGCTCCATTCAGTTGCCTACCATGGGGTATTTATTTCTTTTATTGTAACTAATTTACATTCAAGAGTTTCAGATCGGTTATCTCAAAGTCAAAAACTAAATCATATAGAGAACAATCTATAAAAAATACATTTAAAATAGAAATCATATTACTTATCCTTGTTAAGCAACTACAAATATTTTACATGACTAAGTTTTCATGAAGACGAGATGAGCAGTTACTATCTCTTCATCCTAACTGTGCCTGTGTCACATCCACATTCAGACTTTCGCTTTCTTTTCAAATGGCTGAATGGTTCAAAAAGAAACCCTTTGCTACAAGATTACATTGAATCATTTACAAAAATGCATTCACTTATCCTAAGCATGTTAAGGAAATCAAATATTTGCACTTAAGTAAACATATCAAAACTAAAATTTCAGTGATCGAATTCCTAGGTCTGCCCGTAGTAGTGTTTTAGTGTTGTTTTCAAGTTTCATCCTATGAAATTAAAGCGCTTAGCGATTCTGTAGCAATAGAGGTGAAAAATTTATAGCGGGGATATAGCGGAAAACAACGAAGGTGCATAAAGCTTTACTAAATAAAAATTCAAATATTTAAAGTTAATTTATTCTCATTCTACATTATTTTTGTTGAAGAAAGAAATATTCTTTCATCTTATATAACAAAACCAAAGAATATATTGATTTATGCAAACTAGATTTAGTGACTACAACGTATTTCTGATTTATATTAAGCAATTACGCCTTAAAATAGGTCTTTACCTTAAGTTTGCTGATTTTGTTTACAAGAGAACTAGTTAAATCAACCATTGTATATAACGTTGCTAAAGTAGGTGCTAAAAAGCCTTGATTTAGCAGGTCTAGTGGAAAATAGCAGGGTTTAAAGCGGATTTATTGATTAATTAAGCTAAACTGAAATAGCGTAGCGGTCGAAAAGTGTTATGCGCTATAGCGGGGATGTCACGGGGCTTTAGCGAGACTTTAATTGCACAGGTTCCCACACAACAAGATCCCTATGTGCTCAATCGTATTGGACACAAGATCTTGCTCTATAGTTTACTTGCTCATTTCGAATGAAACAATTTCATTGAATTTCTATATATTATGGAACATGATTGTTTACTATACAGCTTTTGTATGTGATCGAGTATGGATCGAATATCCATACTCTTGTATAATTTTAGAATTAAAAACTTATAGTAATCAATACATTATATAGGGAAAATTCATGCTTAAGTAACCAAGACAAGAAAGGTTTAATGGTTGTATTATTTGACTCTTGCATGGGTATTAAAGCGATAAGTATAATTCAGTTATTTTGGTACATTTTAGTTGATAATTTTTTTTATCAAGTATATTATCTATGCAAATTTATTAGAGTAGATTATTATAATATTGCATGTTATTTTACTTATTAGAATGGTTTACTATATATTTTTGTAATAAAGCTCCCACTAGATTTTTACATCTCTCAAAAATCTTAAATGAGATGTGTGAATTTCACAAATTCCTTTGGTGAGTGTTAAGATCAATTTATAATATTACTAGAACCTTTAGAGTGCTCAACATATTATAGTCCCATAAATGGTAATAACACTTTATTAGCTACACCTCGTATATAACCCATAATTCAATAGGTATTGAACCATCAGCTTTTCCTTTGAGAATACTATTTCTAACTCAACGGTTATATTTTGGATATGTGTATCATATACGCATATGCGTGTACATACACGTGCAACGTAATAATATGTGCATGGCTTAATATGCCCGTGTATAGATGTTGGGATTTACATCGTAAAAAACATGTTACTCCCTCCATGATCGAATTGTTGTCTAAATGTATGTATATGCACATATGAAATAAAATTTTGTGTTTATATATATATAGATATATAATTGCTTTTACATAGGCTGAAATACTAATTTAAAACAATTTATGTAAATATTTGTGAATATATATATATATGTGTGTGTGTGTGTGTGTGTGTGTGGAAAATTATATCATAAAATTACTTAAATATTAGTTTATAAAATAATTTAAATATATGTATATGTAAGATATAATTTCAAAATCATTTTTTTAAAATAATTTACATATAAATGAATATAAACTAATTATAAATTCACATAAATTTAATTATAAAATAAATAAAAAATATTTCTAAGTCCAGAATTGCATAACATATATTACATGAAGTTAATAAAAAATTTAAAAAAATTATATGTTAATATATATTCATATTTTTTTTCATAATCAATTTACTTAAGTAAATAAATATATATGTATTTATAATAATTATTTTTTTACTATCGAATATATTTCTATCATAGACATTTTTTCTTAAATTAAAACATACATTAAATGAATTTAATCTTTAGAAAATAATTACTAGTTAACTAAAAATCATTCATAATATTATTATAATATAAATAATTTTTTTTACTATCAAATATATTTTTGGCATATAATTTTTTTTTTAATTTAAAACAAGCATTAATTAAATTTAACCTTTAGAAAATAATTACTAGTTAACCAAAATCATTTATAATATTATCATAATATAAATATTTTTTTGTTTAGTATCGAATATATTTATGTCATAATTAATTTTTTAGTTTAAAACAAGCATTAACTGAATTTATTCTTTAGAAAATAATTACTAATTCATGAAAAACATTTATGATATTATTATAATATAAATAATTTTTTATTTATTTTTGAATATAGTTCTAACATGGGTAAATTTTTTATTTTTATTTTTATAATTTAAAATGTGTATTAAATGAATTTAATCTTTAGAAAACAATTACTAGTTAACTAAAATCATTTGTAATATTATTATAATAAAAATAATTTTTTTTATTTGAGAGCTACAAGGTCAAGGAACATTTAAATATTTTTTTTTAGTTTATATACATACACACACAACCAACATACTTTTGAGGATAATTTGATATATCAGATTCGTTATATATTATAACAACCTGTTACATTACACACACACACACATGTATGTATTTGATAATGTAAATAAGCTGTCTACCTTTCATTGGTGCCTAGAATTCACACGTAGAAACGAAGCGTAATGCTCCTTGAATTGAATCTGAATTCAGAAGTTGCTAGTTCCAAATGCAGCTACCACTACCAATTGAATTGGATTTAATTTAATGTATTTTATGCTTGAACTTTTTGGGTACGAATGGAAGGGTTTCTGATCGAAATTTGCAGCAAGGAGAAGTAGGAAAACGTATATGGAAAATGAGGGTTAAGTGGCATTACATAAAGGAGAAACAATGAAGCAAAAAGCGGATCACCATCCTTCTCTCTCTCTTTACCATTTCTTTCCCTTTTAACTATTCGAACCCCACCAACCTACCAACTCTTAGCCGGCCTGACCTTTGCCACTTCATAGCCATAATTATCATGCATCATATGGGCCTCAAACCTAGTCCAAGCCCGAACAAAATTCATCGTAATTTAAATTCAATTTAACGCGTATTAATATCGAATATCAATCGGTATATTTATAACTATTATAAACACACTGTTTAATATTGTTCAACACATCAAATAAAATTTTATAACTAATATTTCATAAATATTATTTAATTTAATCGATTTATAACAATTATAATTTAATTAAATAAGGTGGTAACAAGAGTATTCAATGTTTTGGTTGTGTGACCTTTAGATGTAAATATGGTTAGTTATTAATATCGAACAATTCGAATATTAACATTCACACTTTACTCAGCAGATGGTGTGCTGTTACGGCCAAATTTATCGCTTACTTGATATCGATAAAATCCAGTTTTATTTTATTATCTCTTCGTAAAAACTATATCACTTTGGACTTATGGAATTTGGTAATGGTCGAAATTTCAATATTGTCTACATTCAACTCTATAGTCTGAATACAAAGTCTCTCGTTCAACAACAACAATAATAATTAACTGAATTACTCCGACCAGAGATTTTGACTTTAAGTTGACTTCAGTTGGCCGTGGTACTAGCCTCATATAACCAAGAAGACGAATCCTTTCTCAAATAGCGTTTCACTTCCAATGCTTCCACTCGACCCAACTATAGTCGTCTGATAATCGTCGCCCCATGATTTAACTATAATCAAAGCAGAGCTTTCATATTGAAGATCAACAACATTCTCAAGTTGAGAGGACTGTATAAAATAGTAACATCGATAATTTTTGTTTGACCTTAGTTATATTAACCAACACAGAACTATCGAGTGAGTCATTCCATAGTTATCCAATAACTATCAGTACGTAACTACTTGGTGCCTCCAACAGTCATGGGTAATACACTGTTCAACATTTAGAGAGCGTTGCATACTTTAGTCTTAACGGATGTATCGATATCCAGTCTCGATGTATCTTGACTAAGAATATTTAAAATGATGTGTTTATTATATTATGATAAAATACTCATGATTACAACTATTTGTAATGACTATCACAAACACACCACTTATTGATTTTCTGTTAAAAGTATTTTAATTAAACATTTAATTTATTTATAACAAATATATATAACATAAAGAAAACACGTTTATTATGTACGAGAATTGATTACAAAGTTAATTAGTAATTTACAATAAATTACAGAATTGCGCCTAGAACATACCCCTAACTCTAGCAAGATATATGTGACGACCGCCCATGACCCCTGCACCGAATCTAGAGATAAAGCGCTGTAAAGTGTGCCAGGCGACCATGGACGATTGTCAAGGTAAGAATTTAAAACAACAGAATCTATCGTATTACTCACAGCGCATGGACAAAATACAATAGAACATAAGTATAGTGAAGCTTTACAGAACAAAGTGACATCATATAAAACTCCATAATAGTTGAATACAAGCATCCACATAGTCAATACATCAAGCCTCACTACATATCTCTCAGAGAATACAAAACAGCGGAATATCCAGTACATATAATAAGAAGATAATATGCAACCCTCCAGCTCGTCTTCGATATCAGCATCGTGAGAAGAGAACAGCACCTGTCACCTGCTACCTAGTCTGCCCGTCCCAAAATGGACGGACAGCCCAAGGCAATAAGAATTAAAACATAAAGCCTTGAGTCAGACAACAGTCTTAGTGAGCAGTAAATTAACTAACAACATACCAAAAGAGCATAAAGGAAAAGGAATAGGAATACAACCCTCCCACTCCAACCTCATTCTACAGTGATAGCCCCCAGACACACACTACGCAGAAGCAAACACAGCAGAGCATACAATTTAAAGTAAAGCTACTATCACTCGAGTCAAGGGCGATGTTTTCCAAGTACCAAGGCCTAAATCAGATAAGCACCCAGAAAATACCGCTCTTGAGTCCGAATGACGATACAACCAAACATCCATGACTCTGGCTATCACTGTTATCATTGCTTCGATATCACCGTTAATTGAATGACCGGCACATTCTTTCAGCCGTCCGTCAAGGGCTAATGGAAACCCCGGTTCTAGACATAACTCCCGCACGTCGTCGCAGCCCGTGCCTAGGACTATCGAATCTGCCCAGAGTACTCGACCATCAACAGTTGGCCGTTGGGACTATCGAATCTGCCCAAACGTACTCTTGCTTAGAGCATGCTAGAACCTTCAACAACGATGCTATCCAAGCCTCCTAGTCATCCTCCTCGACGACTATCCTCATATCCTTTCATTATCTTCAACTCGAATCATATCACCGAGTTATCAACATGCTTAGAATGATCCCGTCTGGATTAGACCAAGTCTTCATCATATGATTGCCTCGCTTCATTACATCCTCGCAAAGCCTCATCTCATCATCACATCATCGAATCTATGCATAAGAGCTTCATCATCCCGCTACATATGCCACGAGCAGCTTTTCCAATTCAAGAGCCTTTCCCTTAGCTTTTGAATCACCTTCGATCTAAATCTAATCATCAATCATCTAGTTCATAACAATCAATCAAATCAAACATCAATCCAAGCAATCAAGCATTCAAAAATGATCTAAGTAGACAATTATAACAATAATGGCATTTTCGTAATTAAAGAGTTGAAAGTCCAATAAGCATGAAAACATGGATTATATCTCTACAAACTTGATGAATGAACTTGCATAGGTTAACATATGATAAAATGGATGCAACATCATCATGAACAATGGATCTACATGGATCTACACATAGGATGAAGAAAATGCATGGAAATCACTAATTTAACACCAAATCGAGCCAACAATCCGATCTACTCCTTTGGATCCGTGTGAGAGATAATCACCACTCACCAAATCACCTAAACAATCCAAAAGATAACAACTTCAGATCTGGACAGCGAAGGATGAAGCTAGATCTATCACAAATCCGCTTCAAATGAAGAAATCTCTCTTGAAAAGATGAAGATCTTCAATCTAAGCTCTTGAATCTTCAATCTTGATCTTCGATTTGGATGGATGGAAGCACTAGATTAGAGTGGAGAAAAGAACTGAAGAAGTGTAGAAGTCGAGCTCTCAAAATGGCAGCACTTCGTCGCTTCAAAATCCGGATCCCAAAAAGTGAGAACAACCCCTCCTATTTATAGCTGAAAACTGCCCTTAAGTCGTAACTCGGCTATCTCCTTAAGTCGGTGCCGACTTAACACCATGCCGACCTAGTGCCTTGCCGACCTAGTGCCTTGCCGACCTAAAAACTCATCTGCCTATGACTCGCAACAAAACAGCTGTCTCCTAAGTCGGTTACGACTTATGGCATGCGCCTACGACTTAACGACTTAACTGCCTCGCCGACCTACGACTTAACAATATGACCGACCCAACGAAGCAGACTCATCATACTGCCGCAAAACCCAAGTCCTAAGTCGGTTGACGACTCAACAACAAAGCGCAACTGCGACTTAACACATAGGCACGACTTAACTTAGGTCGTTGCCGACTTAAGTGCCTTGCCGACTTAAGACATACGAAGGAATACAACTACGACTTAACTCGTAACTGGGTTACGACTTAACACAAGAGACGTCCTGCCGACTCACAACTCAACACACGTTGCCGACTCAACTACCTAACGACTCAATTACCCTGCCGACCTAGCACTTAACACCCAAACACTTAGGTCGCTCACAACATGTCCTTAGGTTGTTGCCGACCTAACTCTACTCCAGAGTACTTAGGCTGCCTACTATTCTTCCTTAGGTCGCCCTAACCTCTTAAGTCGGTCAACCCCACTTCCTTAACTCGGCAACGACTTAACAAATAATTTGTCAGATATGCTAACTACTAAGTCGTCCAGGTCTTAAGTCGACCACTATCTTAACTCGTCAGCCGACTTAACACTTAACTCACCACTATCCTTAAGTCGGTTAATACTATAAGTCGGTCACTTCCTTAGGTTGTTATCCCTTAACTCGGCGAGTTCCTTGAGTCGGCAACTCGACCCAGACTAGTTGCTTAACTCGTCCAAACTCCTAAGTCGGCTACGACTTAGGACTTAAGCAAAATTCTGCCAAAACCAGAAATGACTTAACAACCTTACAACCAAAGGTAAATCATTTTAGAATGTTTTGATCCGTAAAAATACGGGTCGTTACATTCTCTCCCCCTTAGGAATTTCGCCCCCGAAATTCCAAACAACAAGGCAATCAAAGCCATTCTGTACGCCTATCATCCATAACAATCAATAAACCATGCATCCAATTCTAGCTTAGCGTACAGAATTCTAAGACTTAGAACAAGTTACAATTTCGTTAGATGACACGACTCCTTAGGGCCATACCTTGAAGAGTTCAGGATGAGCTGCCTTCATCCTCTCTTCCACCTCCCACGTACAGTCGTTATCATTGTCACTCCATTGTATCTTGAGCAACTTAACTATCTTCCTCCTAAGCTGTTTCGTGTCGGTTTCAACAACACGAAGCGGCTTACGAGGTCTTCTATCGACTGGATCAACTTCTAAGTCTTCACAGCTATCAGCAGAAACCACCGTACTCGAGTCGTGCACATACTTCCGTAGATATGATACATGAAAAACATTGTGCACACCCGACATTTTCTCCGGTAACTCCAATCTGTAGGCGAGCTTTCCAATTCGCTCGATGATCGGGAATGGTCCAACAAATCTCGGAGTCAATTTTCCTTTCTTCCCGAATCGGATAACATTCTTCAGTGGAGAAATCTTCACAAAAACCATTTCACCTACGTCGAACTCCAAATCCTTACGACGTTTATCAGCATAACTCTTCTGACGATCTTGGGCTGCCTTCATTCGTTGCCGAATGATCTCTATGCAATCCGAAGTTTGCCGAATCATCTCTGGCCCAAGCATCAACTTCTCTCCTGTTTCCAACCAACATGTCGGAGAGTTACACGGTCTTCCATACAACGCTTCATACGGTGCCATACCAATGCTTGACTGGTAACTGTTGTTGTAGGCAAACTCCACCAAATGAAGGTGATCTTCCCATGATCCTCCGAAATCCAAAACACAAGCTCTGAGGAGATCTTCCAAAACTCGGTTGACTCTCTCAGTCTGACCATCTGTTTGGGGATGATAAGCTGTACTCAAACACAACTCGGTTCCCAAGACTTCCTGGAAGCTCTTCCAAAATCCACTAGTGAACAATGGATCTCGATCGCTCACTATACTCTTCGGAATACCATGGAATCGAACTATCCACTTAACATACAACTCAGCCAACTTTGATGCAGTCCTAGTCGATCGAACTGGAATGAATCTTGCACTCTTGGTCAAACGATCCATAATGACCCAAATCCCTTCATTTCCCGTTCTGGTTCTAGGCAATCCATCGATAAAATCCATCGACACTTGTTCCCACTTCCATGTAGGAACTTCTAATGGCTGAAGCAATCCACTTGGCTTCTTCTGTTCGGCTTTTACCAACTGGCAATTCATACATTTGGAAATAAAATTTCCAACATCCTTCTTCATGCCTTCCCAGTAGTAGGTTCTCTTCATATCCCGATACATCTTGTTTCCACCTGGATGAATTGTCAACTTCGAGTGATGACTTTCCTTCAGAACTTCACTCCTCAATTCATCTATATCGGGAACAACTAGTCGTCCTTGCTTCCGAAGCCAACCCTCTCGATCGACCTCGAATCCTTTATCCTTTTCTGGATCCAACCCAGATTCCAATTCACGGATAATCTTGACAAGCTTACCATCTCGCTTTTGGCTCTCACCAATCCTTTCCACAAGAGTGGGTCTTATTGATAAGTTTGCCAACATCTCAGGTTCCAATTCGCATCTAGGCCTGAAGTCAAACTCAGCTAAATACTCGAGACTCTTCCATTCTGAAAACATGGCTCCCAATCCTGCATGTCTTCGACTTAACGCATCTGCCACTGCGTTACCCTTTCCCGGAGTATAAGCTATACCAAAATCATATGATGCCAAAAACTCTAGCCAACGTTGCTGCCGAAGATTCAAATCCTTTTGGGAGAAAAGATACTTCAGCGACTTATGATCCGTAAACAACTCGAATCGAACTCCCAATAGATAATGTCTCCACATCTTCAGAGCAAATACAATCGCCGCTAACTCCAAATCATGAGTTGGGTAATTCCTTTCATGCGGCTTCAGTTGTCGACTCGCATACGCAACAACTTTATCCTTCTGCATCAGCACTGCTCCAAGTCCAGTACCACATGCGTCGGTGTAAACCACCATCTCATCATTCCCACTAGGGATAGTCAAAACAGGAGCACTCGTCAGTCGCTCTTTCAGGATTCCGAAAGCTTGCTCACACTTAGCATCCCAACTGAACACTTGGTTCTTTTTCGTCAATCCTGTCAATGGAGCAGCTACTTTGGAGAAGTCTTTGATAAACCGTCGATAATATCCTGCTAATCCAAGAAAACTTCTCACATCAGATGCATTCTTAGGTCTAACCCAATCCTGGATTGCTGCCACCTTAGCGGGATCAACCGCTATTCCATTCCCAGAAATCACATGACCTAAGAACCTCACTTCACTCTTCCAGAAGTGACACTTCGAAAACTTAGCCTTCAGCTGATGTTTCCGCAAGATTTCCAAAACAATACGCAAGTGCGTCTTGTGCTCTTCTTTCGTTCTGGAATAAATCAGAATATCATCCACGAACACAAGTACGAACTTGTTCAACTGATCTCTGAACACTCTATTCATAAGATCCACAAAATATGTTGGCGCGTTAGTCAATCCAAACGGCATTACCAGCCACTCAAAGAACCCGGATGGTGTCCTAAAAGCAGTCTTCGGCACACTATCCTTAGCTACTCTCAACTGGTGAAATCCCGTTGCCAAATCCATCTGAGAAAACACCTTAGCTTCGTGAAGCTGATCAAACAAGTCATCTATTCTCGGCAATGGATACTTGTTCTTCTTAGTCACCTTATTCAGCTCACGATAATCCACACACAATCTCAACGACCCATCTGCCTTGGTTGCAAACACAACTGGTGCACCCCACTCGGACACACTACGCCGAATGAATCCTTTCTGCAAAAGATCATCAACTTGCACCCTCAACTCCTGCTGTTCCCTAGGCGCCATCCGCCTAAGAGGCATCACAACAGGTCTGGCTCCTTCAACTAGATCTATACGAAACTCGATCTCTCTATGCGGCGGCAACCCTTTGACTTCGTCAAAGACATCCTCGAATCTATTTGCGATCGGCACTAAAGACAGTCCATCCCGTGGAACAACTAGCGAATACATGAAGCTCATGAAGACGCCTTCCTCATGCTTACATCGTATCACAATCTTTCGCCCTTCCACATTCTCGACTGTCACCTCCAGCCTCTCACAATCAACCTTAGCCGCATACTTCCTAAGCCAGTCCATACCCAAGATAATTCCGAACCCCGCAAAGTTCAGAACAAAGCAATCACAAACAAAAGAGCAACCATGACTCGACACAACTAGACCACGGCATAACATACACAAACAAGACGAACCCCCAACTGGATTAGTCACAACCAATGGCCTATCAACAATATCCGGCTTCAAATCTAACCGGCCCACTAGTTCATTACAAACAAACGAATGCGACGCTCCAGTATCAAACAAAACTCTAACCGGAACACCACATAGGAAAAGAGTACCTTGAACAACCACACTCTTTCCCTTCTCTTCAGCAGTAGGAGCTTTTGAAGACGACGGAACAGCTCCTAAAGCATAGGCTTGCACAATCTGCCTGTCCTTCCTTGGTTCTGGACAATTCTTCCTGAAATGCCCCGGCTTGTCACAGTTGTGACACTTCATCGGTGCCTTCGGATTCTTACAATCCTTAGAGAAATGGCCCTTCTGCTGACAATTGTAGCAAGTCACCTCGCCTTTCGGCTTCTTCTGGCCATCCTTACCTTTCTGCTGCTGCTGCTTCCTCTTCTGGTTTCCACCCTGCTGTGGTTTAGATTCTCCCTTGGTAACAGCAACAACAGGTCCTTCCTTAGGAAACAGACTCTCATGCCTGAGAGCTTTCTCCACAAGCTTCTCAAATGAATCGTCCAAATGATCCACCAACTGTCTCCCAAGATAACTATCCAAGCCGGTCACAAACTTCTCATTCTTCTGATAAGCAGATTCAATATACGACCGGGCATACTTGGACAAAGCTTCGAACTCAGAAACATACTCAAGAACTGATCTTCCACCTTGCTTGAGCTCCACAAACCTCTTGAACAGAACAGACTTCTGGGCTGTAGAAATGAACTTAGCTTCAAATCTGACTTGGAATTGCTCCCAAGTAATCTCTTCTTCCGGAGTAGTGATGGTAATAGAGTTCCACCAATCAGAGGCTCTCCCTTGAAGCTGCCTCGATGCCAACTTCCTCTTAGTTGCATCATCAATTCCCAAATCACCAAAGATCCTTCTACAAGCATCTATCCATCTCTGGACTTCGATAGTTGATTCTGTTCCCAAGAAAACCTTTCCTCCAAGAGCAGTATAATCCTTGCACAACTTAGCAAAATCCACTGGTTTCGGAGTTTGGACTTGAACCCCAACATCAACTGCCGCCCCCGGAACTGGTATCCTTCTCATGATCGAAGTCATCATAGCTTCGAACATGGCTGCATAATCAGCAGTCTCTTCAGTAGCGCGGCCTTCCCTAGCAGCTGGTCTCCCTCTTCGACTCATTCTCAATATCTATAAAAAGGAATGATTAGAACATCTAGAGAAACAACTGCATAAAGGACTCAAACTCTACCAAGCTACTATATTATATATAGTATTCATTCATCAAAATACAATTACGTCTCTCATACGTAGTTACGAAAGCGAGCGTTGGGTAAAATCGATTAACCAATGCTCTGATACCAAATGTGACGACCGCCCATGACCCCTGCACCGAATCTAGAGATAAAGCGCTGTAAAGTGTGCCAGGCGACCATGGACGATTGTCAAGGTAAGAATTTAAAACAACAGAATCTATCGTATTACTCACAGCGCATGGACAAAATACAATAGAACATAAGTATAGTGAAGCTTTACAGAACAAAGTGACATCATATAAAACTCCATAATAGTTGAATACAAGCATCCACATAGTCAATACATCAAGCCTCACTACATATCTCTCAGAGAATACAAAACAGCGGAATATCCAGTACATATAATAAGAAGATAATATGCAACCCTCCAGCTCGTCTTCGATATCAGCATCGTGAGAAGAGAACAGCACCTGTCACCTGCTACCTAGTCTGCCCGTCCCAAAATGGACGGACAGCCCAAGGCAATAAGAATTAAAACATAAAGCCTTGAGTCAGACAACAGTCTTAGTGAGCAGTAAATTAACTAACAACATACCAAAAGAGCATAAAGGAAAAGGAATAGGAATACAACCCTCCCACTCCAACCTCATTCTACAGTGATAGCCCCCAGACACACACTAAGCAGAAGCAAACACAGCAGAGCATACAATTTAAAGTAAAGCTACTATCACTCGAGTCAAGGGCGATGTTTTCCAAGTACCAAGGCCTAAATCAGATAAGCACCCAGAAAATACCGCTCTTGAGTCCGAATGACGATACAACCAAACATCCATGACTCTGGCTATCACTGTTATCATTGCTTCGATATCACCGTTAATTGAATGACCGGCACATTCTTTCAGCCGTCCGTCAAGGGCTAATGGAAACCCCGGTTCTAGACATAACTCCCGCACGTCGTCGCAGCCCGTGCCTAGGACTATCGAATCTGCCCAGAGTACTCGACCATCAACAGTTGGCCGTTGGGACTATCGAATCTGCCCAAACGTACTCTTGCTTAGAGCATGCTAGAACCTTCAACAACGATGCTATCCAAGCCTCCTAGTCATCCTCCTCGACGACTATCCTCATATCCTTTCATTATCTTCAACTCGAATCATATCACCGAGTTATCAACATGCTTAGAATGATCCCGTCTGGATTAGACCAAGTCTTCATCATATGATTGCCTCGCTTCATTACATCCTCGCAAAGCCTCATCTCATCATCACATCATCGAATCTATGCATAAGAGCTTCATCATCCCGCTACATATGCCACGAGCAGCTTTTCCAATTCAAGAGCCTTTCCCTTAGCTTTTGAATCACCTTCGATCTAAATCTAATCATCAATCATCTAGTTCATAACAATCAATCAAATCAAACATCAATCCAAGCAATCAAGCATTCAAAAATGATCTAAGTAGACAATTATAACAATAATGGCATTTTCGTAATTAAAGAGTTGAAAGTCCAATAAGCATGAAAACATGGATTATATCTCTACAAACTTGATGAATGAACTTGCATAGGTTAACATATGATAAAATGGATGCAACATCATCATGAACAATGGATCTACATGGATCTACACATAGGATGAAGAAAATGCATGGAAATCACTAATTTAACACCAAATCGAGCCAACAATCCGATCTACTCCTTTGGATCCGTGTGAGAGATAATCACCACTCACCAAATCACCTAAACAATCCAAAAGATAACAACTTCAGATCTGGACAGCGAAGGATGAAGCTAGATCTATCACAAATCCGCTTCAAATGAAGAAATCTCTCTTGAAAAGATGAAGATCTTCAATCTAAGCTCTTGAATCTTCAATCTTGATCTTCGATTTGGATGGATGGAAGCACTAGATTAGAGTGGAGAAAAGAACTGAAGAAGTGTAGAAGTCGAGCTCTCAAAATGGCAGCACTTCGTCGCTTCAAAATCCGGATCCCAAAAAGTGAGAACAACCCCTCCTATTTATAGCTGAAAACTGCCCTTAAGTCGTAACTCGGCTATCTCCTTAAGTCGGTGCCGACTTAACACCATGCCGACCTAGTGCCTTGCCGACCTAGTGCCTTGCCGACCTAAAAACTCATCTGCCTATGACTCGCAACAAAACAGCTGTCTCCTAAGTCGGTTACGACTTATGGCATGCGCCTACGACTTAACGACTTAACTGCCTCGCCGACCTACGACTTAACAATATGACCGACCCAACGAAGCAGACTCATCATACTGCCGCAAAACCCAAGTCCTAAGTCGGTTGACGACTCAACAACAAAGCGCAACTGCGACTTAACACATAGGCACGACTTAACTTAGGTCGTTGCCGACTTAAGTGCCTTGCCGACTTAAGACATACGAAGGAATACAACTACGACTTAACTCGTAACTGGGTTACGACTTAACACAAGAGACGTCCTGCCGACTCACAACTCAACACACGTTGCCGACTCAACTACCTAACGACTCAATTACCCTGCCGACCTAGCACTTAACACCCAAACACTTAGGTCGCTCACAACATGTCCTTAGGTCGTTGCCGACCTAACTCTACTCCAGAGTACTTAGGCTGCCTACTATTCTTCCTTAGGTCGCCCTAACCTCTTAAGTCGGTCAACCCCACTTCCTTAACTCGGCAACGACTTAACAAATAATTTGTCAGATATGCTAACTACTAAGTCGTCCAGGTCTTAAGTCGACCACTATCTTAACTCGTCAGCCGACTTAACACTTAACTCACCACTATCCTTAAGTCGGTTAATACTATAAGTCGGTCACTTCCTTAGGTTGTTATCCCTTAACTCGGCGAGTTCCTTGAGTCGGCAACTCGACCCAGACTAGTTGCTTAACTCGTCCAAACTCCTAAGTCGGCTACGACTTAGGACTTAAGCAAAATTCTGCCAAAACCAGAAATGACTTAACAACCTTACAACCAAAGGTAAATCATTTTAGAATGTTTTGATCCGTAAAAATACGGGTCGTTACAATATAATTTGTTTTTATGGAGAGGAAAATAGTTTTTATGTTTGAGAATGCAGACATGTAAGTCTATTTATGGCAGTTCTAACGGGCTATGTAAATATCTTATCCAAATCCACCATTCTAGGTATGATATATTATAAATGCGATCTCATCTCACTTAATTAATTAAACTCGTTTAATTGATTCTTACCCACACATATTTTGGCTTGCTCACTTTGAAAAAAAATTAGGTACTAAAATTATATATATATATATTATATACTATACTTAAATTATTATACATAACCAAAAAATAACTAAATAAATATATAACAATTATACAATTTATTAATTAATTTTAGACCCTCTAATAATAATAATAAGTAACAAAATAAATAAATAAAATCGGTATATTAATTTCTCCACAATAATAACTTATAACTTCTATAAATTATTCTTGGATGAAAAATGAGATTTACGGTTGTGCGACTCCCACGTGTGAACTTAGTATCGGTAATATTTAAACAATTTAAATATTAAAGTCTGCACGGACTTTGCAGAAGCACGGTAGTTTGGCACGAGTTCGGTTGCATACAGATTATTTATGTGAAATCTAATTTCTTATTTATTAAAGTAAAACCCTTAGACAACGATACATTGTGCATATTTTGTTGTCACCATATCAATTAGATATCTAAAGCTCGGTTAATGATCAAAACTCTATCAGTATTTGTAGCTAACTGCGAAGTCCAACACTAAAGTCCATGATTTAATCCAATAAAAATGGCCGATTAATAGATTTTCTTTAACCAAAGACTTTGAGATTACGTTGATTACCAATTAGGATGATATGAACCTTCTATTCGAAGGATACGAATGCGCTCTTGAATAGTGTTTCATTTCAAATGGTTCAACTTATACCCAACCATCGCCTTAACATGATCAACATTGTCATGTGGTTGACCATAATCAAAGTATAATTTAGATACTTAAGAGTCATGGTTTTTTAAGTCAAAAGACTACTGCACATCGTCACTTGTGATTTTCTATTTGCCTTTTAACCTATAGAAGATTCTCCGTAAGTTGTTTTGTAATTATTTCAAATAACCACACGTACATAACTCCTTGGTGTCTCCAACGATCATGAATAATTTACTGTTAATCATATGGAGAAAGTTGCGTATACTAGTCTTAATGGATATATCGATATTCCATTCTCGATACATCTTGATTAGGAAAATTTAAGGATAAGTATTTAGTTTTATTCGATTCAATACTCATGATTAAGAACACATTCGCAACTGCAATCAATTAAATAATTTTATTGAGGATTTTCTACTTATATATATTTAATACATTTAAAAAATTATTTATATATCCCAATAAAACAATATATACAATAGAAAATAAAACCAACTAACTTACTTTATTTATCAAGAATCACTAACTCAAGTGGCAAGGAGAATGACGGTTTAGACAGAAGTTCATGTCATGCGTTCGAACCCTTGAGACATTAAAATGACCGCTTTACGTTAATAAACTGCCACTCTTGTTATAAAAAAACTAACTTTATTTCAAGCATTATAGCTACAAGAGTTAAGTCATATAATCAAATTACATAATTGCCTTTAAGACACACTCTTAACTCTATTACAAATAGTTGTCCCATACATAGAATTTGTACATGTCTAAGGACGCCAACTTTGAATGTGAAGTAGAAAATACAGATTAGCACCTTCTAGCATCCCTCTTTTCAGATATATATATATATATATATATATATATAGTATTCTCTGGCAAGAGAGAGAAACAACAAATAGAAAAATGAGTGCTACAAAATAAAATTGTCATCGATCGTTGTATATACCTTACCTACATGTTGACGCAGCAAATATCACTTGACGACGAAAAGAAGATTTCATGTCAAACTAATCGATGAAACGATTAGATGAAGCAATATGAATCGATGAATTAATGATACCAAACGCCCAAATCCGTTGATCACGAAGATACCGGACTTTAGCTATCTTCGACACGTTGATCACGCACGATGCCGTGAGAGAAGATCTACAATTCTTCGACGTTGATCAAGCGCACTTGATTCCGTGAATTGGCTTCAACAATCGTTGATTCGAGCGCACTCGAATGCCGAAGGTGGAGATAGGAGATAATACTCAACTACCAATTTTAATGGTGGCACAAAAGCACACAAAAGAAATTTTATTCAAATTCAACCACCTTTACAAATGACACAACTCGCCTATTTATAGGCTTACAACACAACACTTACATCACAACTCATAGGTCGTGAACGACCTAACAATTGAGACCTAAAACAAAACTCAAGCGACTTAAAAACTTACGACCTAAAAAAAACTCCATCAACGACTTTCAGAGAATCCACGACCTAGAGATCTTCTTGCGATTTAACTAGATTCAGCGACATAAGGCAATTCACGACTTAATGAAGTTAGCGACCTATCGAAGCTCGGCAACGACCTAACGAAGCATCTCGCTGGATCATCTCGCGACCTAGTATAGGTCGTCCACGACCTAGAGCAGAGCAATACGACTCGCGACCTAAGGAGGAAGACGATTCGCGATTTAGAGACGCTTCACGCGCGCGACTTAGGGCTTCGCTAGATTCACGGAGGAGAGGCGATGCACGTTCGCGAGCCAGGCTGGAGGAGGGGAAGCGACTTAGGCAAGGTCGTTCGTGACCTAGGGAACGTCGCTCGCGATCTTCTTCTTCGCGACCTCGTTCGCGATCTGTTGAGGTATGCGCTACATCATCCTCCCCTTGTTGGAACAAATTCGTCCTCGAATTTAAAAGTTCTTCCCCATTGGGTTGTTCATCTCCATAATAAGGTATAAGATGTTTAACATTAAACACATCAGAAGTATACACATCCTCTGGCAGCTTCAACTTTTAAGCATTTTCATTGATCCGTTTTATAATTTCTACTGGACCAATCTTTCGGGCTTTCAACTTGTTATAAGCACCCACTGAAAAACGATCCTTCGTTAACACAGCATACACCCAATCACCCTCGTTGAACTCCACACTTCTTCTCTTCTTATATGCAGCTCGTTTATACTTCTCATTTGTCTTCTCCAAACGTTCTTGAACAATTCTATGGCATTCTGTCAATCCATCAACAAAATCAGCAGCTCGCTTAACTGTCCCCTTCGGTTGTGGTACTATCGCTAAATCCAACGGCCCCTTTGGCAAGCTTGAATATACAATCTGAAATGGACTGTAACCAGTGCTTCGGTTAACAGCATGATTATGAGCAAACTCTGCCTGACACAACTTTAAGTCCCAACTCTTCAAATTGTCTTGTACAAGACATCGCAACAAGTTTCCCAACGATCTATTCACCACTTCCGTTTGCCCATCTGTTTGAGGATGATATGCACTACTAAAATTCAGCTTCGTTCCCACCATCTTCCACAAACTCAGCCAAAAATGACTCAGAAATCGAGTATCTCGTTCCGAAACAATAGATTCAGGTAACCCATGTAAACGATAGATTTCTTTAAAGAATAAATGTGCCACATGAACTGCGTCTGTTGTTTTCTTACAAGCAATGAAATGTGCCATCTTCGAGAAACAGTCTACCACAACATATATAGAATCATTTCCCCGTTGAGTTCTCGGCAAACCCAAAACAAAATCCATGCTGATATCAACCCATGGTCTAGTAGGCACGGGTAATGGCATATACAATCCCGCATTCGTCGCTGTCCCTTTGGAAACTTGACAAATATGACATCTCTCCACATATCTTTCAACTTCTTTTCTCATAGAAGGCCAAAAATATGATTGCGAAATCAACTGCAATGTACGATCTCTGCCCACGTGACCCTCTTCATGCAGTTCTTTGACAATCTTCAACCTCAAGCTACAATCCGGAATACACAACCGATTTCCTCTGAACAAGAATCCATCTTTCATCACAAAATCATCAGAACTCCCTTCCTGCATCTGATCCAGCACTTTCGCAAAATAAGAATCTGAAATAAGCAACTCTGGTAACAAATCAAATCCCACTACTTCCACTCGCATAGTTGTCAGCAAATGATTTCTACGGCTCAATGCATCGGCAACTCGGTTAGTAACTCCTGATTTGTGCTTCACAACGAAAGTAAACTGTTGTAAATAAGCAACCCACGAAGCATGCCTTGCTGAAATTTTATCTTGCCCCTGCAAATGTTTCAATGCTTCATGGTCAGTGTATAGCACAAATTCTTTATGAAATAGATAGTGTCTCCAATGCTTTATGGCTTGGACTATAGCATAGAATTCCAAATCATAAGTACTGTATCTCGTTTTAGCTCCCGTCAGTTTCTCACTAAAGTAGGCAATAGGATGACCCCTTTGACTCAACGTTCCCCCAATTCCAACCTTGGATGCATCAGTATGTAGCTCAAAGAGTAACTGAAAGTCCGGGTATCTAAGAATGGGCGTTGTGGTCAAGAGTGTCTTGATTCTCTGAAAAGCAGAATCAGCCTCTTCAGTCCAAACAAACTTCTTCCCTTTCATACATTCCGTAACTGGTGCCATCACGCTACTGAAGTGTGGAATGAATCTTCGGTAGAATGATGCTAAACCATGAAAACTCCTCACTTCTGTTATTATCTTAGGCTGTGGCCAATTTCGAATAGCTTCAACTTTACTCTGATCAACTTGAATACCATCCTTTGACACAATATAGCCCAAGAATAGAATACTGGTAGTCATGAAGGTACACTTCTTTGTCGCAGCGTAAAATTCCTCACGTCGTAAAACCAACAACACTTCCCGCAAATGTTGTAGGTGTTCTTCAGTGCTTCCACTGTAGATCAAGATGTCATCAAAATATACCACTACGAACTTCCCGATAAATGGTCGAAAAATCTGGTTCATGACTCTCATGAATGTACTCGGAGCATTTGACAGGCCAAACGGCATCACCAACCATTCGTACAGACCCTCCCGAGTCTTAAAAGCAGTCTTCCACTCATCATCCGGTCTAATACGAATCTGATGGTATCCACTTTTCAAGTCAATCTTCGAAAACACAACAGCACCGCTCAACTGATCCAACAGATCATCCAGTCTCGGCATAGGAAATCGATATCTCACCGTAATCTTATTCAATGCTCTACTATCTGTGCACATTCTCCACGTTCCATCCTTCTTCGGCACCAACAAAGCCGGCACTGCACAAGGACTCAAACTCTCCTGAACACGCCCTTGTTCCAGTAATTCCTCCACCTGTCTTCTCAACTCCTCGTGTTCTTTTGGACTCATCCGATAGTGTGGTCTATGAGGCAATGCAGCACTGGCACCAAGTCAATCTGATGCTGTATGTCTCTAAGCGGTGGTAACTCCTTCGGCAACTCCTCTGGAAACACATCTTTGAATTCCTCCAAAACTGGCTTTACTTCCTCTGGAACTTCAGTAACTTCACTGCTTTCATGCCCAATCAACATAAAAATTTCAGGACTCTCATCTACCTCTTCCACGAACTCCTTCAAGGACAACAAAGTCTTCAATTCCTCAATCTCCTCCAGTTTGTTCTCATTCTGTTGTCGCTTCTTCGGAACTAGGGTGATTTTCGTGCCCTCGAACAAGAAACTGTAGCTATTTGTTCGACCATTATGCTGTACCTCCCGATCGTACTGCCACGGCCTTCCCAACAGTAAATGGCAAACATCCATGTCAACCACGTCACACCAAATCTCATCTTTGTATTTCTTACCAATAGAAAACGGGACATGAGCTCGCCTCTCTACCTTCACTTCTCCTCCTTTCCTCAACCAAGCAAGTTTATAAGGACTAGGATGTTTCTCCGTTTTCAACTTCAACTTCTTCACAACTTCCATTGAAATGATATTATCACAACTCCCAGCGTCAATGACAAATTTACAGACTTTCCCCAAAATAGTACACGTTGACTGAAAAATGTTACTCCTCAACCAACTCGACTCTTCTTCTTGCTTCGGGGTTAAACAAGATCTTCGTAACATCATATTACATCCCTCGTCTCCCGACACCTCTTCTTCCTCCTCATCACGGTGTGAATTGAGATCTTCTTCTACATCCTCATCTTCCACTTCAACAATCATAGTTCTCTTCTTCGGTTTCGGACATTCGTTGCTCTTGTGACCCACTTCCTGGCAATTATAGCATTTGAAATTTGTGTTGACTTTTGGTTTAGCCACTTCATGAACAACCGGCTTACTCGATGCTTTAGGAACATTAGAACTACTACGCGCTCCTTTGTTCTGCCCCGTAAAACTTGGAAACACACCTCCCCCACGTCTACCTTGTTTCTTCCAAGCCAACGCCTTTTGATGTACTTCTGCCACGGATCTAGGGTCGAACATGTTCACCATATCCTGGATCTGTGTTCTAAGTCCCCCAACAAACCTAGCGGTCAATTGTTCTTCTGTCTCCATAATGTCATTTCGAGCAATCAACTGGTAGAACTCATCAGCATAATCAACAACAGTCTTCGTCCCTTGCCTCAGGTTCTGTAATCTCTGATACATCAGTGATTGGTAATTGTAAGGCAAGAAAGTAGCCTTCATCAATTTCTTCATCTTTTCCCAAGCAACAATCTTTGACTTCCCCATCCGCTCTCTAGTAAGTTTGGTTTGCTGCCACCACGCCATAGCTCTCCCCCTCAACCTAGTAGCAACCAACTTCACTTTACGATTTTCCGGAACCTCCTTGAAGTCAAAAATTTCCTCAACATAAGCTAGCCAATCAAGAAATTCCTCGGCCTGCATACCTCCCTTGAATTCCGGTATTTCAGTTTTCATCCCGGATTCCTATTTGTGATCATACTTTGAATGATGTCTTCCTTGTCCTCGTCCTCGTCCATGAACATTACCACCATCAAACTCCTCTTCAAAATCTGATGCATATCGATGTCGATCCTGACCACCAACATCTCTACTACCACCATTTCTTCCACCAACATCCCTTCGATCTACATTCCTCTGATCACGATCATTCACATTTCTATCACGATTTCGATCATCAACATTTCTATCACAATCTCGATCCACACTTCTATGATCACTATCAACACTTCTCTCTCGATTTGAATGTGGTGAAACTCTACTTCTCCCATGGATCGATTCAGGTGAAACCCTTCTTTGATTTTGATTCATCTCCAACATCATTCTAACTAATCGACCAATCCCTTCATTAAGCTTCTCATTAAAGTTTTCGTTAATTCTTTGCTTCATCTCATCAGCCTCTTCTCTCCCATACAAAGCATCAATGTTGCGATAACGGTTAGCTCTTCTCGGAGGCATGATCACTCTTCAACAAATTCCAACAAAAACTTCACTTCGATCTAAAAATCTTCAAATCAAAACTACCCACTTGTTGAAATCTTCAAAAATTCACCAAACGAACAAATCTCTTAAAGATCTCAATAACTCACTTCTCCAAATGATGTAAATCTCGTACAAACTCCAAAAATCTACGCAAACTCCTTGCGTTCTAGCTCTGATACCAAATGACGCAGCGGAAATATCACTTGACGACGAAAAGAAGATTTCGTGTCAAACTAATCGATGAAACGATTAGATGAAGCAATATGAATCGATGAATTAATGATACCAAACGCCCAAATCCGTTGATCACGAAGATACCGGACTTTAGCTATCTTCGACACGTTGATCGCGCACGATGCCGTGAGAGAAGATCTACAATTCTTCGACGTTGATCAAGCGCACTTGATTCCGTGAATTGGCTTCAACAATCGTTGATTCGAGCGCACTCGAATGCCGAAAGTGGAGATAGGAGATAACACTCAACTACCAATTTTAATGGTGGCACAAAAGAAATTTTATTCAAATTCAACCACCTTTACAAATGACACAACTCGCCTATTTATAGGCTTACAACACAACACTTACATCACAACTCATAGGTCGTGAACGACCTAACAATTGCGACCTAAAACAAAACTCACGCGACTTAAAAACTTACGACCTAAAAAAAAACTCCATCAGCGACCTTCAGAGAATCCGCGACCTAGAGATCTTCTTGCGACCTAACTGGATTCAGCGACATAAGGCAATTCACGACTTAATGAAGTTAGCGACCTATCGAAGCTCGGCAACGACCTAACGAAGCATCTCACTGGATCATCTCGCGACCTAGTATAGGTCGTCCACGACCTAGAGCAGAGCAATACGACTCGCGACCTAAGGAGGAAGACGATTCGCGATTTAGAGACGCTTCACGCGCGCGACTTAGGGCTTCGCTAGATTCACGGAGGAGAGGCGATGCACGTTCGCGAGCCAGGCTGGAGGAGGGGAAGCGACTTTGGCAAGGTCGTTCGCGACCTAGGGAACGTCGCTCGCGATCTTCTTCTTCGCGACCTCGTTCGCGATCTGTTGAGGTATGCGCTACATCACATGTGCTTAGTTATTTCAGACTAGAAATATGTTGTCTATTCAATCGCAAACCTTTTACTAACTTTTGTAATTTAAATATGGCTGGACCGACTTTTACTCCTTTTATAAATCAATAATGTTTTTTTATTTTTATTCATTTATTTATTATTATTGGGAAATGCTTCAAGACCCGAAAACTATAGGCTAGGAATGAACATGTTTTCCCTGACTTTAAGAGGCCATTGATTTTAAATTTTTGCTTAAACATGTGATGTAAGATCGGTTTCGCAACAATTTCGTACTAGGGTTTGTGGCCTCGTTGATTATTGTTGTTGTTCTATAGAAACCGGTCCGGTTCCTTCATTATTTCGTTCTTAGACAAGTTAACAATGATCTCGATTTTTTATATATACATTTAAGGTATGATTTTGTAGTTTTCCAACTTCCCAAACGTGTTAAACTCTGAAATTAACAATGGTTTTGCAAAGGTTATTGGCTAAATCGTAAAAAAGAAATCATGACCAGACCATTGCTAAGTGCTTCTACAGTCGGCATATAAACAATTTTATTTAATTACCTATTTCAAAATATATGTTACCGAAGTCAGCAGGATAGACCATTGCTAAGTGTCTGTTGAATTTTCATTCAAAGCCGAGGATAGAGAAGTGCCATCTCAACAGAATCAAACTTAACCAACATGAACTAATCTAGTTGGTATTTGTTTGAAACCATATGTAAATAAATAATTAGCCAACAAGTAAGCACACACATATTAGCACTAACATAATGTACTGATATTAATTATTCTATATACGTTTGTCTCATATGAAAACTACATCAGATATCAAGTTTTTATAGATGCTTCAAGGCTCCAAGCTATAATATGATCGACCTACAACAGTCAGTATCAGGTCATCTTAACCCAAGCAGTTAATTACTTCCCTGTGATCTTATAGTAGGCATAAAGTCCAGACCCTAAGAATCCAAGACCCTGCCCTACAATATTTAGCTGGATGGAAAGGGGACAAAAAGTACATATAAGATACTTTGATTTCACTATGACGTGCAGTAAAATAATATTACTCATAAACAAGTATAAGCTCTTTGTTGACAAAATAAATGATGTACAAATAAAGATATTTAAGATTTAAACTAACCAAATCGAAAGGCATCCCTCCAAAAATTAACCAGCCAACTCCCACTGTGACAAAATCCTATCATAAGGATGGAAAACAATGAGATTTGAATGTAAACAAGAATTTGATCGGATGAAATTCAAAAATCTATTGGAGAAGGCAAACCTTCAAATTACCACACATTGTCTGGGTAACTGCGGAGTTAAGGGTAGTGTTGAGAAAAATGCTGTAATTTAAGAAAAATGCCATCACACATGAAAGCAACATAACAGCCTGCAGAAATCAAAACCAATTAATTAAAAGATAGTGATATTTCAGTATAGTAACATTGGATTTACTAGTGTTATAACCGTCGTTAGTCACAATACTGTTGTATTTTTTTCTAGAACTTTGTTACATACACGTCATATGTTGTAACTAGTGCGTATACGATTATTTGTTTGTAATGAAATATCAATTTTAGGAAGAAAAAAATGATATAAGCTTGAATGTGAGATAGAAAAAGAAATTTAAAAAAACCTCGTAAATTATTATAGAAATTATAAATTAGTGACTGGAATGTAAAATAGTGGGAGATAATTAAGCAGAGACTTGTAAATAACTGTTGAAATGGTAAATTATAGAGCTAAAGTATAAAGAATTAAGAAAATGACTGAAAATTCTTCGAACCAACGAGGAATCTGGAAATTCTTCTGCTATCTTTTAATGGATTAGTTATATAGATCATTTGATACAATTGAAAATATTAAATTGCCATATATGATGACTCGCATACCTCTATGCACATACATAACTATATCATGATTGTTTGAACTCAATAGATTGTGTTTGTGTAGCTAACCATGTTCAGTCAAATATCATTGCATCTGATAATCATACACAGGAAAGTACACAAGCACTACTAGGATAGTACAAATGTCAGGATAGTGCAAATGTCACGTAGTTTTCACTAGAGGTTTACAGATGGAACTTAAAAATTAACATATATAACAATTAGATATATTGCACAAAACAACTAGCTTCACTAAACATCCAAAGGCAGTAGAGTTGGTTAGAATGTACAGAAAAATAAGATATGCAGAAGTTGAGACTTGAATGTGGTATAAATCTCCATGGTCTACGAGTAGAAGCTCAGTTCATTGAATTTTCAAATGGTAATATGAAAGCTCGATTACTAATTTCTAACAATTTCAAGATAAGGAGCTAAAACAAACCTGAAATCCAGAAGAAGTCAAATAAGGAAAGTTGATAAACATCTCCAAATCACCTCTATGAAATGTCCAAATAAATAAAATTGGTCCACATATCAATCCTGATAAACAATTTTAGTACATCAATCTTGCATATGTAGCATAATATTCTAAAACCAGTAAGGTAAATGATATGCAGTACCATTACACCACATCAGACCAAAGCTACTGAGACCGCTAGTCTTGCCTGGATTGATTGAAAAAAAAGGGAAAAAATATATATAATAGATTATAATGAAAAGAAATATGAAATGTAGAGAATATAAGGAGATAGTACCTAGTCGAGATATAGTTGCAAGGTATATTGCGGTTGTCAAATTGGCTACAAGGACAACAGCATATCCATACATATCAAAAGATAAGTCGCAAGCTCCAGCAACAAATGCCCCAAAAACGATCAGTCCTACACTGATATAATCCTTTGTTTTATGACCGATAAACGAAATCTGAAATTTCTAGGTATGCTTAAAATGAAAATGTGGGGAACTGTGGCATGTGTTTTATATTAGACAGCGCTTGAGCCCTTGTATGAAAATTATGTAGATAAGTATGCTAAGTAGTTAGATCAGAAATAATTTCCAGATAATATAGAAAACTGGAAAATATCTGGGATTATACGATTTTAGGCATTGGGAAATGCCAGATGCAATAAGATATATGGGATAAGTTGCATTGGTGAAACAAAATATCTGGAAATAGAATTTTCCAAAATAGAATTTCTTCCGATCATTGTAGAAACAAAAATGGATTTTTTTTTTCCACATTTCTATTTAAATTAAATTCTTCCTGGGATATCTCTTTGGAAATAAATTGTTCAAATTTACAACTCCTTACCTTTCATCAGATCTGAATATTATAACGTATTGGGAAATGTATGCAAACTGTTTTAATTGAAAAATAAAATAATAAATATTAAAAAAATAGAAATTAATAAAAGTCAAATTTTCAGAAAAATGCAAATTTACATGAAAGTTCAAAAAAAATAAGAAAGAGTTAGTTTATTCTTTAAAAAAAACAAACTTTTTTGAAATAATTTTAAAAAAATTAAAAGGTTCAACTATTTTCAGTATGTTCATATAATTTCAAAGTAAAAAAAAAAGATTCAAACCTCAAAATAAACTTGAAGCAAACATTTTTAGAGAAAATCCACAACATTTTAAAAACAGATTATTTACAAAGATTTCAAAAACTCAAAATGCAGAACTCAAAACTAAAACATCAACCAAACATACCTTGTTTTTAACTTTAAAATTGTTGCTTAAACTGCTTCTTTGAAAAAAAAAATTCTTGCTTCAGAAATTTCCAAAATTCTGATTTCATTTTAGATACTTCTGGTTTTTAATTATAGAAATTCCAGAGCTTTCAAAACAAAATTTGAAACACTATTGTGTGTTCTGTCAATAATCGAAATGGAATGGTAATAACTAGATTCGCCAAAACCATGGTCATGCCATTCCTTCTATCACAACGACTCCTAAAACATGGATACCTACATAACGCAATCTATATTGTGAAATTTTCAAAGTTAGAAAACACGAAACAGTAACAAACTGTAACCATGGTAGCTATAAATTGTTCTGATTACTACAAGCGAAGAGTAGGCCTGCCTACATAATGAAGCACTATGAATTTAGTAAGTCTGATAATAGCTAAGAATTAAAATGATGTATACTCATAAAAATTATAATCTATAAAGAACTTATAAATTTACTGCAAGCGTTTTACCTGACAATAATGGAATATGGGTACTTTTGCCCTGTCAAAAGGTACTCCACGATCATGGTCAGTACAACAGTTGTACGCCTAAGAGTAGTGTACATTGGTACATTTACTCCACGCACAGATTCCATAGAAGCAAGCTTCATAGGAAGAACAGGTTTGTATTAATGTTCTAGTTCAGAAAATCAGTAGCCAAAGCATTAACAATATATAGAATGCATTTTCACATACATACCATGTAAAGCAAATATGTTAAAGAAAGAGGAAGGATTTTTAACAACGTTTCTAATGGTACAAATGATGTTGAATCAAATGCTTCATAGGAATTGTTACTGGAAAAACTTATGATCCTCCATTGCTTCATCATATAGAGAAAGCACGTCGAAGATATCATCTGAAATATTACCAAATACAATACGAACAAAAATGAGGGTGTTGTTTTTACATATAACTAGCTATGATGCATGCTATTATGAAAATTGGTACCTGTAGGAGGGTAATGACGTTAGCTGAAGGGAAACTATACGAAGATAGAGCCGCTTTGTTAAACATTACCAAAAGTACTGCAAGATCAATGATCTGGAAGTTATTTTTCATAAGATAACTGAAAAGGAATGGAAAAACAACAGGAAACAAACTAATCCAATTCACATACTACATAGTTATTTTCTCAAACACAATCCGTTGCAGTATATAGAAATGTAGACATGGACAGTTAAACATAAAATCAGAAAAGAAAAAACTGAACGAAAAGGAAATTTTCTTGCTATACTGAAAACGCTCCCTTGGATTGATGATGCACCCTACTCATAGCTCTGTTTAAGATAGGCAATTGCTAATTGTTCAGATATATTAAAATTTTGATGTCAGAATATATATATATATATATATATGAAATTGGCTATTGAGTGACTATACGATTTGACCCCATTGCGTATAGCTTATCATCAAAGAGAATTTAGCACTTGACTAGTGGCCTTTTACAAAATATTAGATGTTTAGATATTAGCTGTAAAAAATAGTCTTTTTTTAAGAAAAGAAAAGATCAGTATGTATGTTATATCATGTTAAATATCATCTGTCATTACAATGAAATTTCATTTTGAATTAATGACATTACATGCTCCAACAGTTCTATTTGAAGTTGCTAATTCAACAAACCTTACAGAGAATTTTTACCATATATCCTCCCAAAACTGTTTACTTATAGTCAACCAACTTGATAAATATATGTTATAACTGTTTGTTCAACCTTTACCATGTACCGAAGATTGGCTAGTCTCTAAGTTATTGCCAGAAAAAACAAAGGTAAGGATATTCACATATAATTTACTTGTAAATTATTGCACATCGATAAGTTATGTAGATGCTACTTGTTTAACTTATATAGTTATATTCAGATGCAGAATAGCGAGGATGATATTGATTAGCACAGAATTAATTTTGACTAGCACAGTTTGGCAAAATTTTGTGGTAACATGTGTTTGTTGTTATTTCATTCAAGTCCAATGTGTCATGTTTGGTGACTAGTTTTCCTAATATTCTTGTGTATTTGATAGTCATTAACTTTTATGCTTCAACTAATTATTCACTTCCGTCTTAATTGTGTTTATAAAGTAGAAAGTTGTTTTGAAGCCCACATTTTCATATACTAGGATATGTTCCTCTCTTAATTCTCGTAAATATTAATGTTTGATTGTAATTAGTTTAAACATGATCAACTTGTTTGCTGGAAACTGAATTTTTCGCCAAATCTTGAAGGTCTATGTGCTCATTTTATTGTATGCTTCTTCAGTCATGAGTGAAATCCTTCATTTGGTTGCTTTGGAATTCGATTAAGATCTAAAATTCAAAGATTTGAATTCTTAATCAGTGAAGATGATTGTAGTAATAACATTGCTTTAGTTCTAGAAAGTGATCAAATCTTAGTTAATTTGCTGTTTATTCTTTCAATTAGCAATTTTATCAAAAAATTAGCACGGCTTGTTGCTTTTTAGTTTCTGTTATGTGTCTCAATGTCTATTGTTTATTTGCAACTTTTATTTTTACTTCTTGTACTACCTTTGCTTTTTATGTATCACTGGGGTCGAGGCTCTACATATTTGAATTGCAAGATTAGATTCCATGAAATAGGAAATTTGATATATTGCTTGTGATCTTGTTGTGAGCCTATGACTAAATTTAGTGCAAGATTATCATATTTAATACTTGGAACATTTAATACTCACTCCATTATTTTTATAATTATTCAAACCAGTACATGATTTGCTATAATATGTTAATGGATGTGTAGCATGTGTCCCAAAATTTCTCAAAATGTGTTTAAAAATTGAAAGTTTCCAAAGAGAAATATATATGCGGCTTTCATCTTTAGGCTAAGAATTTGGAGTACTAAACAGTAGAATCTTTTAACTGAAAAATGTTTGATTTTGTCGAAATACGGTCCGTAAATGTTCTCAAGAATAAATAAAATGGTCCGAACATGGACACAAACATAATCTATAATACTCAGAATGAGTCAAATCACTTTGTTTTTGTTCCGATTTAGGCGAGCGGACATTTGACCGAGTGATTACAATATCAGTTCGGGTTTAACATCTCATATTTTGGTCCAGTCCAATCCATTTACACCCCTATCATTTGTCATTAACTATTAAATTGTTTCGTATGTCATGTTGTGCTACATATTAGGCATAGTTCATTTTATGTTAGGCATCATCAACTAATATTGGCTGTAATAGTTTTAAAGTAATTCACCATTCAAAACATGAGAATGGTATTCTTCTCTTGTTTGTTGGAGTGAGAGTTAGAATGATCTTTCAAGGCCCGACTGAATCGTTTTTCCAAGGACTGTTTTATCATTTCTCAAATCATACAGGATAACAAAAAACTTACTAACTAATACAAGAAGTTTTACTAAAAACATTATAAGAAGTCTTACAAAAAAAACTTCCAATATTGTTGGTATTTGTTACCATTGTCATATAATAATCTTATCACTTTTTCAAAGTGGTATCCGAGCTAGGCAATCAAGGTGAATGAAAAAGTATGATGAAACGAGTTATCAATTTGTTCTCGTTAAAGAAAATTTCAAAGAATGGAGTGTCAAAACAAGAAAAGTTGATATCTAAAAAAGCTAAGGAAAATTGTTGACAATGACTATGAAAATAACCAAACTTGAAAAGCATAGTGGAAAATGAGAAAAAAAAAACAAATTTGCACTGAAATAATGATTTTAATTGTTCTTTAATGAAAGGTGTCGATGAAGTGATGTCTAACCACATTTATGAAGGAACATCAACAAAGGAAACATGGAACCATTTGAAGGCATCACACAAAAAAATGATGGGATAGAAATATGCGAAGATGGGAATTGGTGAGAGTATAGAATGAGATGAAGTGATGTCTAACCACATTCCAATCGCCTGTTACACCGTAAAAGAAAGCATATTTGTACCCAAAAAAATTCATTCATGAGTTCGTGAAAGATGGAGAAATTAAGGTGAACTATAGGTAAAACAAAAGATCAATAGACCAATATATTTATGTGTGAGTAGGAAGTTTAGAGGAACACTTAAAGTTTTGCCAAGTCAAGCTTAAGAGACAACATTGACAATTGCAAACTCAACTTGTCCATTCATGATATAAAGTCTTTCTTCAAATTGTTTAAGCATGAGTGTGCTTTGAAAAACTCAATTTGTCTTTGGAAATTTAAACATCACCAAGTGTCATTAGTCCTAAATTATTGTATTATTTCATGTGTCGTGTTATGCTACAAATTACACCTAGTTCATTTGATTTGTATCGTATCAAGTACATTTGTTGCAGTAGCTTGAATGTAATATAATTTAGAGAACACGAAAACAATTTTCTTCCCATCTTTGCTTTTTTTTTTCCATTATCGTATAATCATATTCTTTTATGCATTTTGACCAGATCCAATACACAAACCTTTTTCTAAGATCATTTGCTATCTTAAACCGACTTGATTCATTGTCAACTCTACCTTCGATGTGTTCCACACCATTTCTTATGTTAATCCTGTTGTCAAAGGATCAACTAAGTTTCATCACTCTGTGATTGCATAAAATGGCTAAGTTCAAACAAACAAACAAGTTTTAAACTAGGAAATAACACACCACACAATAGTATTTCGCATCCTATTATGTGAAAAAGAGCATGTAACGTAAAAAAAATGCATGGAATATTAAAATTGCAAATTTTAACTTGAATTTTCTCACGCTGGTTTTTCAAACTGATTCGGATGTTATTTTATTATAATGCTTAGATCAGACCGAGAATTTTTTCAGGTTGTCGTTGGTGGGATATGGAGCTCATGGAGTAGAGCTAGATGTTCACCTACTGTAGTATTTTTGCTTCCCGCTTTATTATTATATATACCCATCAGCAATTGTAAGGTCGGGAAATTATAACTGTGTAGACTAATGAAGTTTGATTTTAACTCTGATATACCATATATTTTAAAGTGACAGCTTTTATTGTCTTTGTTATAATATATGTTGTCGTTCTGTTGTGGGATTTTGTTTTCCATATTCTTTCTTTTACTTTTTACCCTAACAATCTTTCTTTCTGACACTTGGATGCTTGACATTTGAATATTGTGGATGTATTGAGTACCGACTTTCGAGGGTCGAAAAGGCGGTTCGTTACATTTTGTATCAGAAGCAAGGTTCGAGAACTCGGTTTCGGTCATTTGAAATTTTATTGGTTTCAATCGATTTCGAAAATTTCGCTTGTTTCGATTTCGATCATGATATCGGATTTCTGTATTTTTAATGAAAAAGTAACGATAAACGATGCAAATTCATATAGAAATACATTATACAACAAAATAATAATGATACATACAACACCACTACATCTAGAAACTATTTCTTGGAGCTACATATGGATTGTTTTCATAATTTTCTTCATCTTGTGTTGTATAATACGATGAATAACCATATTGCATTTGTTCGGAACCCATAAATGTCGCCATCATATTAACAAAAGACGATGGTTCATCATTTTGTGTTGCATATATAGTTTGACTATGTTGATCACTCGAGATATCACTATATGTTTCGTTTGTTTCATAATATGAGTTACCATCTATATGGTTAGATGTAGAATACCTATAAGTTGGTGTATCATTTGAAATATATGGTTTGTGACGTTTGTAATCATGTTGATATTCGTAGTTAACATTTAAATTACTATCTCTTTGATTAGGATTGCCGCTCGCACCCCTTCTTCTTGAATATGTTTGAGTTGGTTTGTATAATTCAACACCATCACTTGAACCAATACCATAATTACTTATTAAACCCACATCACTTCCACCAACATTACCTTGATCATCATTTGACGACCTGCTACTATTTTCATTGCTTTGACTCCTTGTTGTTCGCACAGGCATACCGCCAACAACAGCGACTGCATCATTTAATGTATTGATCATCAAGGGTCGTCGTCCAACAAGGGTGGTTCAACTTCAGTAGTTCATTCTGTTAATGGATCATCTTCATGAAATATACAGTCTAGATCGATGAACTAATTTTCAGTATCACGACGTTTTGAATTTTTTTCTTTTAATCTCATGTTGTAATGCACATATACCAATTTTTCTAAATTTTTCATTTTTATTTTATTTCGTAATTTTGTATGGATCATTGAAAATGTAGTTCAATTTCTTTCGCAGTTTGAAGAGAAAACCGTCCGAATTAAAATGTGCATTGCTAAACATTAAGTTTGGAGCATTCTCTCTTCCAATTATTTACCACCATTGAGCGGGGAAACATGTCTTAACGGCTACATATGCTTTTGCAGAACCAAATGTACTAATTTTCATTCTATATTTTTTTACCCGTTGATGTATATGTTATATATTTAATATATCTTAACCGTTAAATGTTGGTCATAACTATTATATATGTTAGTTTCACCTCTTTTCAAATTTCACTATTTGTATGACGATAAGATAAAACAAATTACCTGCAGCGTGAAGAGATCGATGTAATTGTCTTTTCCATCTTTTTTCTATTATATCCCACCATTTTTGTCATTGTCTTCCACCAATATTTTTTTTAATCGATTCTTTTGCTCGATCCATCGCTTCATAAAGATATCTCATATCTTCTCTGTCATCACTATCTACCATTCGTAAAACCTTCACTGGTGGCTCAAAAACAAGAATGATGGAAGCTGCACCAGTCCAAAAAGCGTTGTTGTAAATTAGTGTGGAGATAATATTTACTGTTCTTTTGTCTTTAGTATTGAGTCTAGGAACTCTTGATGTCCACTCTTTCGAACCAATCATCCTTCTCACACCATATTTATGTTTATGAATAGAGTCTAGTGCGATGAAATGGGTTGCAAACCGTGTCACTGCCAGTCTAATCAATTCTTTATTGTTGGTCTCTTTTCTCATAATGGAAAGTAACCAATCATGGTTGTATATAAACGTCGTTATTAACTGACAATTTGTGATAACAGTTGTTATCTCCGGTTCTTTGAAAATATCTTCTAAAATCAAATCAATTGCAATGTACTGCACATTGTGTCCAGTATAAATGCCTTCTTTTCTGCATCAATAATTGACCGACAGCTTTGTAGTTTGCTCCGTTATCTGTAACAACTTGCACTATCATATTTTCACTGATTGTTTCAACGACATCATCCGTTAATCCACAAATATATTCTCCACTTTGAAATTCATTTGTGGCATCCACAGATTTAATAAATATCGTTCCATGGGTAGAGTGCATGAGAAAATTTATTATTTTTCGTCGATTCTGTGTACTCCAACCATCACACATTAGTGTGCAACCATATTCATCACAGAAATTGTGCAATGTTTTAATATATTGTCCAACTTCTTCTATTTCTATTTTAAGGTACGAGTGTGATATTCCATATGCAGTTGATGGATCAATTCCGCGATCTCATTCTGCAATCGCGTCAACCATTGTTGTATAATATGGACTATAGCAACGTTATGTGGAATATGATTGAAAAAACAAGAACTTAGAAATTGCTTGATCTATATGTTTTTTGCATCTTTAATACCTTTCACTACAAATTTAATAGACTGTTGAGTTCTACCTCCTCGTTTTTGCATATATGAATCGATCCATCCAACAGCATAAGTATCAAAATCGTCATCAACTCTGGTAGATTTTTCAACAGTATGAGATCTGTACAATGTTTGACTTGAATCACCACCCGATCGTCTAGCGGTATGAGATCTGCGCAGCTCTTCGTCTCTAAATGCATCTCTGCTTTGTCGCATGAAATGTTGAAGTTCTTTATCATCTTCATTTTCATTGTCTGATAGTTGGTGCGGTTTGCTCATTAATTCCTCCTGTAAACGTTGTTTGTCTAGTTTTTCTTTGCTTCGTTCATTTCTCTTTTGAACGATATATGATCGTACAAGTTGTTTAACTTTTTTTGGGACAATTAGACATGTTGATACATCGTCGTCCATTCCTGTCAGATGTTCTTTCAAACGTGTCACATCACCATCATTGATTAGTTTATTGCAAAAGTTACATTTTATTTTTCGAAAATTGTCATCGATCGCGGTACCATAATTTCAACCAATTTCAGTTGGATTTGTCACGACGTACATGAGATTATAAATAAACTATACAATATACGCATTTATAATTAAAAAAGTCAATGCTAAGCAATTTAATATTCCAAATCAAATCAAAAATAAAATAAAAATGAATAAATAACATTCATCGAAGTCGTCAGAATTCATTGTTCAAGTTCAATATTTCGAGTCAAGTCCAATGTCCATATCCAATATTCAAGTCCATGTTACAGTCCAACATATTCAAGTTTAATATTCAAGTCCATATTCAAATCAGCATATTCAAGTCCAATATTCAGGTCAGTTCAGCATATTCAGGTCAGTCGACTTATTTAAGTAGGTTCAACATATTCAAGATCTTTTACATATGCAATATCACACAATGTCCATGTTCAACATATAATAGGAAAAGCCCAAAAAAACAACTCAGAAAGTAACGTATAGAACAACAAACAACACATGTACCCTTTCCTTCCTTCTCTCACTTCACAAACAAATACGCATTCACGAAAAAATAAAAAAATCGAACAGCGGATAAAAATGGCTAAAGACGGAAAGGAAAAATTAGCAAAAAATTCACCTACGATTGCGAATTGAAGCTCGGTTCTCCTCCCTGCGAAGTCGAAGACCTCCACAACGTCGAAGCTTTCTCAAATTTGGACGAACTCGGTGATGCTAAGCGCTCGAATTGGGAAGATTGTTGAAGAACAAATTGTGATAATTTATATTTGCAATTGTTTATTTATAGGCAAAAAATTTATTCTTTAACTGTTCAAGCACGAGATGAGTTTACCTTTTTGTTTTGCTTGTTCAACTTTGGATTTCGCGTGCGTCTTGTTGTCGGTTGTCGCTCTACTATCCTTCTTCTGATTTCGCAGATTGGGTTTTTTTTCCCATCATCGACAGTTTGAACGGGATGGAATTTTGCTACGAGGTGGTCGGAATCTCGTGGTTCCGGCCGGATCCTCAAACCTTGATCAGAAGTTACTTTTCCAAGAAAATGTCGAACTTACTTTTATATCATATGTTTACTGAACACTGTGTATAAGTGGATACAATAAAAAAATCATTTCTTTTTCCCATTGTGTTTACCTTCAAAACGACTGCACTTTACTCAGCTAAATTGTCAGTATAAAGTTCAACCCTAAAATACTTAACAATGCTATAATTCACAACATTACAATTATCGACATCCAATTAGAGCACTACACTTTTGAGATCACAATAATGTATTCTCCGAATTTCTATTCTTCTTCGCTCAACAGGTTCCTAGAACTGTATATAACATTAATTATCATTATGCAAAAATCTAATGTCAAATGTTAATTATTATAATTAACTATCGTAATTGCTAGTCATCATCTAAATTTTATGACCATGGAGCCTAGAAGAAATTTGATGTGTGAGCTTTTGTTATAGAAAAATTTACTAACTAATATATTTTTTACACTTTTTTTTTACTAATTCATATTTTTGTTCTTAGTTTGTTATTGCGATCACTATGTGCTATTGATTTGCACAATGTTTTAAGTGCAAGTTTGTTCACCTCAGTTCTATAGGTAACATAACTTCATTCATTGACCATTGTATTAATTTATATCAAAAAGATCTGAACCATTCAAAATGCATTCAAGAACCATTGAATGGGGTTTTATAGTTATGTTAACTTCGTATGATTGGAAAGAAACTAATTTTTACTAAATACTCGTTAACATTTTCAGACCACTTAATTTCTCTGAAATGAAAGTAATACAACACTACATAATCCAAATATATTGACAGACTTTGTTGCTAAGGGTCAACCTCTGATACAATAAAAAATATGCAACCTTAAAAAACTCGGTTGTGTATGTAAAACAAAACAAAAATTGCAGAGGAGTAGAGTGAAAAACTCACCAGCACAAGCCATGTAAGAGAGAGCAGCATAAGCACCTTTCTTGGTCATGGCGGACCCCTTCAGTAAGGCCGCCGTATTGTCACCGCCTCTGGGCGGAGGATCGGAGAGCGGCAGACCCATTTTCTTCGGAGAATCTGGTGTCATCATTTGCTTGTTTTTCACCGCAGATCCCTCTTTTGGGCAAAAAGGATTACTTGTTTGTATCGATCGATAACCAATCTTCCAACTTTTGTTATTATTAAATCAATTTGTATGTGCACAGAGTGAATGGTTGATTGCATTCCATTTTGTTATGATTTCTAAGGAAAAGATAGAGAATAAAATATTTTCATTTTATAAAGGCCAACCATTAATGGCAGTGATTGGATATATGTATGAATATCTTTATTAATACGAGTTTCACCGCGAACGTACCCTGCGCGTGAATTGTTTATTCTTATTTATAAATTGTATATTTTCAAATCAATTAAAAAAAATAATTTTTTATTTTCAAATGATATTAAGATTTGTATATTTGTAAAGAAATATTTTGAATTCATAAAGGAAGTTTAACTTTAGATTCTATTTTTAGAAGCGTTTTGAATTTGTGAAACATGTTTAATCGTTAGATTTTACTTTTAGGGGTGTTTGAATTTGTAAAATAAGTTTAATACTATATCATATTTTTAAATGATTAACATTTGATAATATATAGAGGGACGTTTTTGGTGGTTCACGTTGATACCAAAAAAGTGTGACATAAAAACTATTACCACTATTATTAAAAGATTTAAATATAAACACGGTCTTTTGGTCCGACCGTGAACTTCGCAAAATCCCTTTATTCATACGAGCGTTACGGCACGTGCTTCGCGCGAGTTATTTTTCTACAAATTGTATATGTTTCAACACATTCAAAAAAATCACAAATGTTTAATCATATTTTGCGTCGAAATCATGTGTAATTTGTTTGAATATTTATTTCTAAGTTCCAGTATCTATTTTTTTTTGTAGTTTGAATTTTTATTTCTATTATTAATTAATAGAGAACGAATTTATAAAGGAAATTTATTTGCTGGATCATATTTTTCTTGGAAAACTCAACCCAAAGCCCTGATGAAATCGAAGGGATGAGATGAGCTCCCCCCTAGCCTGGTCCGACCACAGACAGAAGGGTTTTCAGTCAGCCCAACACAGAGGTTTGATGCCCCCAACCATGTTATGCGGTTTTATGGGGACCGACCTTCGCGCCTTCAAATGGGAGTAGGGTAGACAAGAATCGAACCTATGACCTGCTTACCAGGAAGCGAGTATCTTACCGCTGCGCCACTACTTGCGGACTTGTGTTAGATCATATTTTAAAGTGATTAAGATTTCATAATATTTGTAGAGGGCATTTTGAATTTGTAAAAATAATAACTATTTATTAGATCTTATTTTTAAGTGATATTAAGGTTTGTTAATATTTGTAGAGGGACAATTTGAATTTCTGAAGTGAGTTTATCTGTTAGATCCTAATTTTAAGGGATTTGATAAAATCTACTGAAGGGCAATTTTGGTAGTTCATGCTAACACCAAAAAAGTGTGACCTCAAATATATTACAACTATTAATAAAGATATCATTTAATTATTATCTAATATTCCACGTACAGCTACTTAAAAAGAATCGGTAAAATCCTAATCAAATGCAGATGTTATTCCTATTATTTTTAGCCTATTATTTCTAGGTTAGACTGAAACTATTCAAACTAAGCTAAAACAGTTAAATTTCTTTACAAATTCAAAATGTCCATCTACGTTTAAAAATAGGATCTAATAAATAAACATCATTTGAACAAATAAACATCATTTACAAATAAGTTGTTTATCAACTAATAATATAAATAAAATTCAAACTAACCAATTAAATGTTGCAACATAGAAATAAAAATTTAAATTAACCACACATGATTTCAACGTAAAAAGCACTACGCCATAAATGGCCTATTGCAACACAAAAAAAATATTGGCTCAGGCCCGAAAAATGTTGTCATAGGTCTATGGCAACACTTTTAGGATGATGCAATTTTTGCCGTTGCCTTAGACCTCAAAGGCAACATTTTGACTATCTAAGGCAACATAAGTAATATTGTTGCAATAGAACCCTATTTGGGTCTATGGCAACACCCATAGGTATCTGTAGCAACATTCCAAAATGTTGCTATAGATATGAACTTTTTGAATTTGTGGGGCCCACAATGTAGAGCATATTTGATTTTTTAATAAAAATAAATATTTATTTAATAAAATGCTATTGCACAGAATTTGATATTTAAACAGTAATTTATTTAAATAAATATTTTATTTCAACATTTGAAATAGTACAAATTCCTGACTCCACTATTTTACAATTCAATGATATATAACACTGATATTCACATATATAGATATTCCTCACTACATCACTCAGTTCACTCATTACATATGCAGTTTCAATTTATACAGACACCGACACTGACAAATATATGCCGAGCCGAAGGCGAGCCGAGTGCCGAGCCGAAGGCGAGCCGAGAAGCGGGTCCGGGCGTAGTGCCGGCGGGGGTCCGGGGCACCGCAGTGTGGGCACCGCCCGATTCATCCGATTTCGGAAGATCGAACCTTCTTTGAAACGACGTAAAATGATGCACCCCACATACTTCTAAACCACCAGCCTCCATCCTCTAATTGCCTTACCAACAAACTATTTCAGTTGCCAAATTCGACTTCAGGTTGCCAAATCGCCTAATCACCTAATCACAATTGCTGATTACCCATTCCGACAACCCAAACATCATCAAACTTTCACACTGCAAATTCGCAACAAAACCAAGCACCACCCTTGGCTGATATCTACAGATTTGGACCATCAACTCTAAGCAGACTGCTTCGCCTTTCATCAACAAGAGAATCAAAGGTCAGTTCATACATGTACATTAGTTCAAAGCACCAAGTTGTATATCTTCAGATTTGGACCATCATTAGCCTACAAAAGAAAAACCAAACTCGTTTACTCAATGTGAAAGAACAAAATGCAGTGAAAAATTTGAAGTATATCAATGTGAAACTACAGGAAACCGGACATTTTGATAATACCATTCAAACAAAGTATCGAACACTTTTAGTGCATTACAAAATAGCTCTTCCAGTCATTCTCTATTCTATTTTCAAGTGCAATATGGAAGACCACTCCAATCCAAATTCAACAATAGACCTCAAAATACATGAAGCAAGATGAAAAAAATGCATAAATCCACAGTATCAAATATCACAAAATGAAAAAAAAGGTCAAAACAAACCGGAAATTAGACAGCCTGCTCTTCATTGGACTATAGTGGTATCTCAAGCAACTCAGGAGGCACAGTCTCGACGCTCTTAGGTGTGTTCCTGGCAGCAACAGGAACAGCAAGAATCGCGTGCCCTAATTTTCACATAGAGAGGAACGAGAAAGAAGAGCGATGGCGACGACAGCGGTGGCAAAAAGGGTTTGAACGGAAAACTTTGTTTGGCTTCGAGTTTTGGTGTCGTGACGGGGCTCTGGTTGGAGCTAGATGGTCGCGATGGGTCAGGGGGTAGCTGGGGGTGAGGGTGACAATTTGGTGGCGATGGGTCAGGGGGTAGTTGGGGGCGATGGGTCAGGGGGTAGCTGGGGGCGATGGGTCAGGGGGTACCTGGGGGCGATGGGTCAGGATTTGGTGGCGATGGGTCAGGGGGTAGCTGGGGGAGATGGGTCAGGGGGTAGCTGGGGGTGAGGAACGAAAATATGATTTGGAAATTGGGGGTGAGAACGAAATGTTATGAAAAGTAAAGCGGGAAAACGAAATTTTGGAACAAATTGTAGTGGTGATCCATTTTAACAATCAGATTAAATGTAGACCGTTGGATCGTATTCACGCGGATTGCTAATTTTATTAATTTTTTAATTTGAATACATCTATAGCAACACTATATAAAAATGTTGCATCCTGTTACACTTGTTTAGCTAGAGCAACACATTTTTATGGCTAAGGTAACACCAAAAATACAACGTTGCAGTAGGACCAAAATTTTATAGCTGTCGCAACATTTTAGCTGGCAACACCTTGCAAAAATGTTGCAGAAGGTCATCTATGGCGTAGTGATGGCTAAATATTTTTGCAAATCATTTTCTCTTGAATGTGTTAATCATATATAAATTGTAGAAGAACAATTCATGCGCGAAGCACATGCAATCATCACGCACGAATCACGTACAGCAACGCTCATTGTTATAAGTCAAATTATATTCGAACACAAACAATTGCTTAATTACTCCACAAAATTTTAAAATAATGAAAAAACCCCTCAATTTGCTGACTTGTCCCCTATCTGAAAAATATATCTTCTCCCACACAGTGGCACTACATGGTGCCTTCAAAACACCACGTAGTGGCACTGCGTGGTGCATTGAACACACCACGTAGTGGCACTGCATGGTGCCTTTGGGGTACCATGTGGTGTCACTGTGTGGTGGATAGAAATTTTTTTAAAAAAAAAGTAAAACATAAATTAAACAAAAAAAATTGAAGGGGTATTTTTGTCATGCTTTTTTTTGTAAAAATAGGGGCCAATTCAGCAAATTCTAGAGTTCAAATAGAATTTTCCTTGTTATAAATAACGTTAATAACATATTCTATATCAATAGGCATGTTATGTTGTGTCAATTAGAACTGAGAATAGCGAACCCGAATTAGACCGACCTGATAAGACCCCAACCTGAACTAAACACAATGGGTCTCGGGTCTGGATGATGGAACACCATAAATACACAATTAGACTCGAACCGATCCAACCCAAAATACTCGATCAAAAAACATTAGAATATATGCATTAAGTCCAGTCAGATCCAAATTTTAAAATGTATAATTCGGACCGACAAAACCCGACCCATTTAGAACCAAGACCCGCCGGGTCAAGTGTCACGTACCGAAATTTTCGACTTTCGAAAATTCGACATCGATACTCACTTTATCGACTGCCGAGCCATCGAACGTCGGAAACTCCAATAGTGAGGGTTTAAGAAAGAAGAAAAAGGTAGAAGAAGAAGAAGATAGAAGAACAACAGAACAACATCAGAACAGAAAACAATATCAGAATCTTACACATCGCAGCGGAACAATATATAATAGATAAATGAATAATCTTTAAAACAAAGAACTATATCATTTTATACATACATCAATCGTCAGAGTCAATATACAACAATGGACAGTTATATAAACTTGTCCTCATACAGAATACACAGCGGAATAAATAATATCAGATACAAATACTACGTCTCGCCATCCAGCTTGCTTCCAAAGCTCCAGAATATCCAGAATATCCTGATAACATAACTCTAGGCTGCCCGTGTGGAAATTGGTGGGCACCCCGAGTTTAGAAGGGAACAATAAACTCCGAGTCAGTCATGGTGACTGGTGTGAGATCGTAAAACAGTTATTCTTTAAGATAAATAGCAGAGAATTTTAAAGTCAATTCGCAATGCTTTTGGAAAATGAAACTACCATAAGACCTCCCGCCACACACACAATGCAAACGCAGACTTGGAGGAGATTTCTTCTTATGATAGTCAAAGATGCTTACTACGCAAAAATCAAATTCTTTTTGATATTATTATTAGTGCATAGTGTAGAAAACATTTCGAAAGTAGAATATTAATCTTAGCCGACATAGGTACCATTATAGTATGCCTACTATAGCTACCATATTAAATGGCAGGTTCTACAACTAAAACCGTACAAGGCTCGTATTGTTTCTTTGGATTTCCAACAAATGGTCAGGCTAAGGAACTTCCTATCCACGATGGGTACGTCCCTGGAATAGACGACCCGAGAACCTAACCGGATCTCTGCCAACACAAGGCCGGGTTACCTCTGCAAAAATAGGTAACTACTGACACGCGTATGCCATCCCCCGATCGTCACCGATCTTCCCGAGGATCCCCGATTCCAACAACCACAAAGTAATAAATTTGCAGCAACCACAGAGGTTAAGTATCTGGGCTCCATACCATGATACCACCTTTATCCAGAAGGAATGACATACACTAAGGGGCGCTACTCCCTAGAACCTTGCTGCATCCTTCCTGTTTCGACCATTTCCGGGGTGTGAGGCTCGACGAAGTCTCGTCCACAAAGCTACGCTTTCTACAAAGCCATGCTTCGGGTCAAACAAAATGATCAACCTATGATCACCAAGATATAAGATCAAACAAATGATCATATCACAAATGATCAAACACTGATCATTTCACAGCAACACTCAGTATGCCACGTTACCAAATTGGGATATATTGCTGATAAATTTCAACTACATAACCTCTGAGCTCGTACGTCTCAGAGAAGGGTGTTAAGCTAAGAGAATAAATTCTCCGCCACCAACAGAAATGTATTTGAAAGAAATCAGCTTTATATCTCAAATTGTAACGTCAGACATACAATCCATACAAGTCTGTTCCGGGATCGAACAGAACCGAAGGCACTTCTCACGAAGCCCTTGCATATCCGGATAAATTTCTAATCACGTCCGGACTTCCCGTCACTAAGGGTGATAAAACCTCTAAACCGGAGATCAGCCGATGTAGAGTAACTCGACGGTAATCCTTCCGTTTTCAAAAATATCCGGTCTTCAACACCGGTCTTCGAATGCAATTCATAACGACGTATCACATATTCGGAATGGGTTATACGACCCCATGGTCCTTTCCCTGCTAACCCGAATAGTGAGCGTTTATTCAAAAATAAGTGTGGCATTCAAATTCATCCAATTCACAACAAATACCTATCTAAAGGTAATTATTGATAGTCGGTTATTTAACTATCAATAAAGATGCGCAACATCATCAGATTCCAAATAATTTTCCAAATTATTTGTTTTCAAAAATATCTTTACTAGATATAGAATTTCCACACTTAACGGTTTGAAAACAATTTCAAATCAATTCCCACATTTCTTTTTATCTTTGAAGATAAAATCTCAAAACAGTTCATTTCATATTGGAAAAGCATTTCCACACTTATTTAAAAATAAGTGTTTCACAAATCATTTATTTTCAACGTTTGAAAATATTCGATATACTTAAATCAAATTAAGTATATATTCATTCTTTTAAGGAAAACATTCTCTTAAGCACATTTATTTGAGTCAAAACGAATGTTACGTAAAACATCGTTACGAACGACTCAAAATCACTAGTATAGGGATTCGAATTTTAAGATAGATATGTAAATCCCAATACTATATAAAACATTTCCTTTTGGAAATCATTTACTATAACAACAGTGTTATAGTCCACCATTTCCTTATTTCTCGAAAACGTCTATTTCAACAAGAACTGCGGAAATCTATGCTTTCGATTCATAATACATTTTAAAACATCTTTAAAATGTTTAACTTCATTTTTAATATCACTTCTTCAAAAATAAATCCATTTTTCTTAACAATATATTCACTGTCCAAAATCGTGAATATACTTCACTTAACCCAATTTCAATCATTTCTACACATTTTTATTTCAATAAAAATTCGCTATCCAAAATCGCGAATATATCTTCTTTAATAATCTTCTATATTTAACTTATCAAATTCAATCGATTTCGAATTTATAAACACGGTTATAAATTCTATTTCTATTTTAATAACAACCTCGACTTATAAATCTTCTTTTTACAACTTCTATATTTTTACTTATCAAAATAAGTGATTTCGGATTTATAAACAACTTTTATAAATTCCAATTCTATTTATAAAAACTTCAATCCCAAATCAATTTCGATATTGATTTAAAAATTTATTTATCACTACTAAGTAAATTCCTCATTTTTTCTCAAATTTTTCAATATTCTGTTTTAAAATGGATTCTTCAAATTGAAATCATTTTACATTGATTTCCCAATTTATTTCAATTTACCAATTAAATTTCTAGTTGGATTTCCAACTTATCTTCTTTTAATAAATTCCTTTTTAAGGAAATAAATTTCAATCGTTTCTTTCAATCTATTTAAAAATCCAAATTCTTAAATTAAATTCTTCAAATTATAATCACTATTTTACGAAATCCATTTATTTAACATTTTCACTTGATTCTGGAATTAATTCGATAAGATTTTAAAAATTAACTTTTTATACTTTAAAAATTATTTTCTTCAAAATTTATTCAATTTCTAAAAATTTATTTACTTAAAAATTTCTATTTTGATTTCAAAAATTCAATTTCGTTTATTTTTGGAATCCAATGATATCAAACATCCATTCAGCTAAATTTTAGTTTTCAAACAATTTCCAAACATCAATTCAATAACATCAATAATCATTCACAGATTATCACATCACAATAGAAATAAATTCAATCAATGTGAGGGGTCCAGTTGGATCCCTCCAACCTGTTTCCCTGCATCCAAAGACGTTAGCACAATACCAATTCCACTTCGAGGTGGAATATCGCGGTATATGGGTTTTATAAAAATATCCGCTTACTAACGGCGCAATAGGGTCTCATCCGCTATACGAGGCGGGAAATCAATCAATCCAATATATACATATGCCAATATGTATATATTGCTATATATATATAGATATATCCTACTATATCTAATATCACAATCAGCATAGCAATCATATCAAACAATCAATAACTGTCAAACAAAATTTATTTGAGTGAGAAAATAATCTCACCTTAGCTTTTAATTTGCCATCCATTTTTGTTCCAGATTGTTTTCTCCAAAATTTGACCTTGTATAAATATTATACAAAAAAATAAATATTCGAAATTCCTATTTTCTTGCCAAAATCTAATCTTTATAAAAATTTCCATTTATCTAAGTATATTAAACACGCAAGTGTATTCATATATTTATTCATACTTGTATTATTTTTCTGTAACAGTAAAAATAAGACTTACTTTACTGTAAGCATTTTTCTTCTGCATATATACATAACTTCTGGTTTTAAACTGAATTAAAGTTAACAAAAAAAATTTATTAAAACTGCTCAAACTGACCTTACTCGAGAACAACCCATACGCGAGCCTTTACGCGAGCACGAACCCTAAATCGCGCCTCGACGTTCGTCGCCTTACTCGAGTTCACTGCGCGCCTTGCCTCAATCACGTGCCCAACCCACAACTTCGTCACTACAGCTTCAACACTCAGGTCGACCACCCACGAGTTTCTGATGTTGCAGCCCTTCGATTTGAGCATCCCAAATCTTGCTATGTCCACAATGTCGACCTCACACTGGAACGCCGCTGAAACCCAAATCGAATTCGCCTCTTCGTCGCCCAAAAGGACCACCACCTCACCGCGAATTTGATACCCACGCGATGCCCCTCTCGACGACTTCGACCACGCCAGTCGAACGTCACGACCTCGAGAACGACGCTGAACCCCCCTTTCCTCCATCGCGGCCCAATCGCATCCCCCAGTGTTTCGCGGCCACGCTCCATTCGACGAGCTAAGGCAGTCACGACCTCCCTTCTACTCTCGCGAGTGATTCGAAATTGGGAACGAGACTTACTTCGTTCTAAATGTTTTTTGTTTTTATTTGAGAAAATTTTTCTTCGGCCATGATTTTCTTTCGTTTTGATTTATCTGAATGATAAGGGATTCGTTTATAAAAGGAAGGGGAACGAGATTTTTACGTTGATTTCGAATGACAGAAAATGTACGCGGCCATGCCTCTGCACGATTTATTTCGTGATTCAAGGCGTAATCTTAGGCGTGATTAAAGGAAGAAAAGAAATTTGGACGTGTTTGCTTTACTTTGTTTCAGCATTCTGAAAAGCAAAAGCTGAAGTGGACTAAGTTTATAAATTATAAATTTAAATTGAATCTCGTTAAAACTTCAATGCGTTTGATTTCCGTACGGTCACATAACAGCTCCGATCAATACGAAATTTGAAATCCGATAATAATACAATATTCCGGACCCAATGCAACTGGTTTCGTCGAATTCCGAGACTGTGCCTCGGACGGCTATTTTTAATTATCGATTCAAACGATATGAATTTAAAACTGAACAGAACAGTTTCAAATTCAATTTTGAAGTTTCTATTATCTTTAGTAATATCAATACGAATTTTAAAAGCTTTTGAAATATTTTTCTTCAGCTTAAATTTGAAGATTTAAATTTTTTTTATTCGACTATCAACAGATTAAATTTTATAATTTAATCGCCAAATTCAAAGTTATATCGTGGATTCAAATTAAATCATCGTTCCAATATTTAAAATTAATTAAATATTTTCAATTTAATTTGTTCAAAATTCTGGGTCGTTACATCAAGTATGAGGTATAATTGTCATACCTATTTATAGTAACAGCCGTTACCATACAGTTATCAATCAATCGGTTATCATTTACCCAAAGTCGGTAAACCAGTATGATTGGCGTGATAATGGTAGAATTACCATTTTCAACTATAAAATATTAGTAACATTTAAAAAAACAATGGTAAGAGAAATCTACGAGTCCATTTATATTACACGGATATTCATGGAATATATTATATTACATGCATCTAGAAGTAAGCAAATGATTAAATTTAATTAAGTAATTCCATTCAAATGATGTTACATTCATTTTTTTTCTTATTGATCTCTTTTATTAAATGACATGATGAACTGTACGATGAAACATCAATACAGTATAAAAAATATATCAAATTTTTGAATTTTTTAGAACAACAGTAATTTATGTTACCAGTGTAATGGATACCAATTCATACGTATACTAGCAAATCAATAACAATAAGGGTTGTAGAAACATGGCTAGTAGGAATCAGGTTAAGTGAGTAAATTTCAATTTTTTATTTTTATTTTTCTTTGTTAAGTCTATGAAGCCTAAATGGATTTTAGATCCAATCTAAAATATTTTAAATGAAATCTTGTTTTATTTAATTTGTTTAAAAGAGTTTGAATTTGATTTAAATTTAAATGTATGAATGTATTAAATACACCCATGTGTTTAACAATTACTGGTTAAAGTTAATTTAAAGAAGGAAATGTTTCGTTCTCTCTCTAAAACTTATGCAATTAATCGAGGGAAGATTTTGGGAAACCTTTCATAACACTCTCTTCTATTAAGATAGACTTATTAAAAGTGGTTTGAGCACCAAGTCCCTACAAATAGTTTTAATACACAAAATACTTTACCCTATAATTTATTTAAATTAGGTCTCCGACCGCATCGTCCCTTTGCAACCAGCTGTTATTCTCATGTCTATATTAATATTTCACATCGTTTTTTTAGACAAAAAATATTTCGCATCTTATTTTGATTTCAATATTTAAAAGTAAAAATATTGTATAAACGAACCGTTTTCACCATTAAATCATAAGTTCTATAATATTTTAAATTATATGTGTTATGCATACGTTGAAGGAACGAGGACAGTCAGAAGCGGGTTAAATGGATGAATTTCAATTTTTTTCATTTTGATCGTAGTTAAGCCTATGAAGCCTAAATTGATTTTAGATCTAATTTAAAATTTTGAATAAAATTTTCATTATATTTCTTTTGTTTAAAATTAGTTTAAGTTTAATTTTGGGTTGTACATATGCAATAATGAGCGCATCAAATGCACCCATGTATGAAAGTGCAAGCGTAATGTATAGGAAGTGTACATAGTTAATGCTAACGTTATTTAGGACTTGAGATTTATATCACAGCACACATTTCTCCTATACATATGCCTCTGTCGTCCAAAATAATTCTTTTTTTCAAAATAAGATTTACATACATACATAAATAATTGTTTACACTAGGATAGGTTTTGTTTATATGACATGTATTAAATTTAAAGTATACCATTTAAGGTTGGTTTTAATTAGGAGATAATTTTAAAATAAAATTAAAATATTTTACATAAAAGTCCATTTTGTAAACCTTGAATTAAGAACAAATAAACACGTGCACACATACACATACACACACACACATATGGATATACATATACGTATATATAATAATTAAATCAATATTTAAAATAAAATAACATGTAACAAATATATTCAACTGGTTTGTAATTTAAAAGTTATACTTTCAAACAATAAAATTAATCTAGCTTACGTCCAATTGTTAACTTAATAAAGAAATCAAAAGTTTTAAAGATTTTTTTATAAAACAACTTATGAATCTTACATTGACTTAATTTTTATGTAAACAATAACCAAAATTGTTTCAAATCAACTTATAATACATAAGTTCAATTCTCAACTTTATGATATGAAACTTAATTTATTAATAGAATTGTTTTCAAATAAAAAAAAATTATTCAAACAATAATTTCTAAAATAAAAGGAATTAGACGATTTAGACATATATAAATTCTAGATAATGAGATTTAATTCAAAATTAAACACACAATATGAACACACTAACAAAAGCAGTCATGGATCTAAAATTATTAACCTGTATAACATATGAACAATAGATGAGAAGGGCAAGGAGATGCTAAAACATATCAATAATATGAGAATACAACTAATTCAAGGGAAGAAATTAAAGACTATTCCAAGGAAGAAATTAAAGTTCCAAATCATATTCCAAAATTCATATAGGTGAAAAAGACACAAGATGTAGAGGATTAAAAGCATATAAACATTTTGAATTTATTATAAATAAAATAGAAGATTACCTTGAGATGTAGCCAAGAGAAACACCTTGAATGGTGAAAGGATTCCTAGATTCAATAAATCAATCTCTAGATCTTGCAACAATCGAGAGATAACCACCTTTTTATTTTATTTTTGTTTGATTTTGCTTTTAAAGTTTTGGAACCATAACCTCCATGAAATTTTCAACCCTGGAAACATGTAGGAAGGAGAGCAAATAACAGAGGTAAATGAAAAATAAATGAGGAAATACCGTTTTTGACTGGTTTTGGATGGCTCTATATTTCAGGTGTTATCATAACCTTTGCTTGTAAAAAAATTTCACACTGGTTGTTGTTGGTTATAAAACCGGTGAAAACCGGTACAATGTAATTTCATGGCAATTCTCAACCCATCAAATTAGGGTTTTTTGAGGGGTTATAACTTTTTTTCCAATTATGCCCCCACTAATTATATTGTAGAATTAATCTTCACAACATATAAGGATATATATGTAATATTACTTTAGTGGAAAACTCTCAAAACATTGTATGTTAAACTCTTAAGCATGCATTGATCGGTTATAATAACACTTCATGTAAACCAATCAAAACCGGTACTTTCAAAACCTCTCATAATCGTACCGCAAAACTCTCAAGTGAGGCCTAAAGATACGATGACCCACATTTCTTTAATTAAGTTTTTCCTTTTCATTTCAAAAACAAAAAACCCTTCCCATCCCATAAAGCATGGCCGACCATGACATGGGTTGTTTGGGGCCCAAACAATTCCAAAACCCAATTAGCATTATTCTCATTTAAATCTAATTTAATTTTTCTATCAATATCGTATACTGATACGTGCAGTTATATCTTATTATATGCACTTTATTAAATACCAATGGTATTCAAACAAATCAAATAAAACTTTAATAATTAACATTTCAAAAGTATTAAGTAATTTAAAGACCTTTTAGTATTTGTTCTATTCAAATCAATTTAAATATTATACTAACATCGTATATCGATACATGCATTTATAACTTTTATATAGCACATTTTTAATACTAATGGTATTTAAACAAATCAAATAGAATTTAATAATTAATATTTCATAAATATTAATTAATTTAATCAATTTTAAATAATTAAAAAGTAATTAAATCATGTGGTTCATTTGGAATATTCACAATTTCGGTCGTGTGACTCAAAGGTGTAAATTTAGTCAGCGATTAATTTTGAACAATTCAAATATTAACGTTCGCACATCATCTTAGCTATTGATGTGACATTTTGGCTGAATTTATCTCTTATAAATCTTTTAGGGAATCCAATTTTACTTATTATAAGTAGTCCCTAGTAGTAATAACAATTTATACCAATTCTCTTCGTCAAAAATATTTCACATTAGGACTTATGAAATTTGGTTTTGGTCAAAATTCCAAAATCGTCCACATTCAACTTTGTAAGTCCAAAAATAAAGTCCTTGGTTCAAAAATAACATTTATTATTAATCTTACTACTCTGACTAGAGATTTTAACATTGAGTTGACTACTGTTTACCATGATACTAACCCCATATAACTGAGGAAATGAATTCTCTATTTAATAGTGTTTCACTTTCAATGTTTCAACTTAGACCCAACTATAGTCTTCAATGGACATCATGCGAATATTTAACTATAATCAAAGTAGAATATACATATTGAAGTTCCACAGTATTCTCAAGTCGAGTGAACTGTATAACACCATCACTTCGAGATTGTCTATTTGACCTTAGTTATATTAACCAAAAGAAAACTATCGAGTGATTATTCCATGGTTATCCACAACTATTAATATGTAACCCCTTGGTCCCTCCAGCAGTCATGAATAATGCATTTACCAATATTTAGAGAGCGTTACACACTCTAGTCTCAACGGATATATCGATACCCTATCTTGAATCATCTTGACTAGGAATATTTAAAATAATATGTTATTATTAATATGATAAATTTCTCATGATTACAAAACATTGTAATTATTATCACATAACACATCATTTAAGGATTTTCTATTTAATATACTTTAAATTAATTACTTAATTGATTATATCATAATATAACAAGAATGTAATAGAAAGAAAATGCCTTTTAGTTTGAACAAGATTGGTTATCGAGTTATATATATGTAACAAATTACATAATTGCCCTTAAGGCACACCCTTAACTCTATTAATCTTCTTTTTGCACTTGAGATCAAATATGAAATCTTATTCCAACTTCTTTGATTGGTTTTCTCAAAACTATTCGATCATTCCCATAGTGATCGGATATGTTATTTTATTTTAATCATCTACTTTGTCAATCAACTCTCTTCATTGCTGATAAGCTGCCTTTATCATGTAGAGTTATTCGGAGTGTGTCACCGACTTCTCGTAAGCCCTAGGTTCTTATATGTACCGTGTTACAACATTATTATCATATAACAATTTCATTGGATTCTCAACATTTGGAATCACACTTAACTTGGTTATAAATCTGTGCATTTATTTATACTTCTTACATTGCAATGGTATTCAATGCAATGCACTTTGCCTTTGGTTGAATCAGCCGCTACTTATTGTTTGGAACAATCCTAACTTAAAGTCCTTAACTTAATTTTAAACATGAATTTTGGATCGACATATTAGACTTAATATCACTTATGAAGTTTGATTCCACACACTCCTTCATAAGGAATTCGTTATTTCTACAAACTATTCTCTAATGTGTTGCAAATACTCGAGAACACTCTCAATTTTCACATTGCAATCTTAATTCTTGCTCTATGTATCAAATATATAAGCAAAGTGTGATATTGCTGATGATATAGCATGCATAATGATTCCTATTTTCAATGCATAAGGAGCCCATATTACATGCTCCATATTAAATAATTTTAATATCATGTCTGCCTATATCATTTGGGATAATCCCAACATATTTTTATACAGATTATAAAAGATGTCATTTTCAAGTATTAAACAACCAAGCTAACATTATTTTAACATGAATACATCATTAACAATCATAAGTTTATTGTTTACCTATAGTTTTAGAAATATATTTTAGTACATATTAATATTCTTTCTTATAGGCATACGCTTACCCTACATTTTGACTGAAATTCAAATTATTTGATTTCTCTGTCAAAATACCTACTTAACTCTGATGCTTATCAAATAACACTTTTGTATCATTTCTTAGATCATATCCAATAGTCACAAACTCAATTATTGCTCCCACTAACTTCGAGATATTTTGGTTGTGATGTACAAACTACCTATTCTAAATCATTATTGAAATTTTTTGTTTCAACTTAAATGTACCAAAACTCAAAGTCATACTGATAAATTTTGTAAATAAAATTTGAATTCACTGAAGCATATTAAATGACGAATCTGTTACGTTAGTTTCAACCATTGAAATTTATGATGTTACTCTTATTATAACGTGGCTTATATTCCAATTGCATCGATCTTCTTCTTGAAGCACTTTTACAGCCGATGGATCATATCCTTTTGGGTACCAATATTGAAATTATATTTTGATAACGTACTTGGAATCTATTCGGGATTTCTGCATCGTGCCACATGGTAGAGACAATACTCTTAGTGGCTTACTTAAGATCGATGAAGTTCTTTTCTCGACATTGATAAGAAAATCGTAGTTTATCTTCAATGTGCAAGTGTTCTTATTAGACATTCTAATTAGTTATGTCCTTTTGGTCTTGGTCAATTTCATTTCATCGTTTGTAATCATTTTTATCTTTGGATCGTATCCAAATCAATTTTACTGCCAATAATTTTCGAAAGAAATTCCTTCGTTATGAAGTTAGCTTTTTTGAAAACAATTGTTTCTCAGTGCAATGGAATATGTATTCATAAATTTTTTATGAATTGCCATATATAAGTATAAAACTGGTTTGGTTTTCAAGTTTACTCAACACGTTTTCATAACATAAATTGGTCAATTAATATTGATCGGTTCCAAACTCCTTTGGATGGTCCACACAATATCCCTTACATGCAAGTATTACGTGCAGCCTCTTGGCTCACACAACCTATCAACTTCTTGATCTAGGATATATAGGGGTTTCTTATAAATGTTCATCTTGTATGATCTTGTAAACTGTTCTTTGGATGAAATTAAATTTTAGCCTTATGTACTTACTCTTAAGTACACGACCTTACTAAAAAAAGTTAACTCAACTTCACTTGTTATCAATTGTACCTTGTCCAACAAAGTTTGATTACTCCTTATCGATACGTCATTATGTATCATAGTGAGGAGTGAGTTTTGAGGTTGATTTTTTTATTCATTTTAAGGCACTTTTGGAACCGTTTCCCTATATACTCGAATATTCGATCAAATCGAATTTTCTAGTTTTCTTTGCACGTTACATTTTATACTTCTGTTTTATATTCAATGAACTTAATATAAATAGATTACTTGTGTATCAAATACACATGTTTATTTTATGTAAACTCATTTGTAAATTAAACGAAGTATTTGGAAATATTTTTGGTATCATTAGACTTTTGACCGCATACATCTTTATGTATCAATCTAAAGAGTTCACAAACTCTGATGTCGCTCTCACTAAACGGGTACTTTGTGCTTAATTCCAAAATAATTGTAATAAATTATAGATACTTCTGTCGTTAACACAACAAATACAGTTATTCCAATAGATTTATCTTGTAATGAATATTCAAAACATGCATCACAAAATAAAACCATCTTCACTTTTCGGTCAATGCTGAAATTAATTACTATTTCATAAATAACATTTGGTATATTTATGAAAACAAATTTTCATACCTTGATGCATCCACTAGAAAGTATTTATGACATGCTCCTATTATTTCCGTCATTACTATAATAGCATATGAAATACGGGGCTCCATTCAACTATTTATTATGGGCTATTTATTTCTTTTACTATTACTAGTTTACAATCAAGAGTTTTTGATCAAATATCTAAACTCATAGAAATGAATTTTTTAGAAAATAATTTTCTATATGAAAATACAATTGGAAACAAAATTACATTTCTCATTCCATGTTAAGTAACTACTAGTTATTTATACAATTCTCTTTTCCAATATCACTTATGAAGCAGAGGTGACCATACACTCTCTTTAACACAACCGTGCCTAAGCCGCGTTCACTCTTGAACATTCACTTTCCTTTCCAAAATGGTCAAACTATTCAAAGGAAATTCTTATTGCAATCAATCTTATCGAATACATGATTTTGCATAATGGTTTATGTACTTATTTCGAATGAAGTAATTTCAATGAAGCTTCGTACATTATGAACTATGATCGTTCACCATATAGCATTTATATGTGAGTGGATATGGATCAAATATCCATATTCTTGTATTTCTTAGGAGTTCAAAACTCATAATAAACAATGCACAATCTTGGACAAATAACTTCTTGAGCGATTGAAGCATGAATATTTTAGTGGTTTTGTAAATTGGCACTTGCATGATTTTGAAGTGAAAATATGCTAAAGGATTTAAAGTTGAGTATATTTTATATTTCTTGTGTATCTTAATTTAGTTTAATTTATATTTCAACTAATAAACATTTTATCAATTACATTAGCTGCACAAATTTATCGATATAGATTATTTTAACTTTCTATAGAAAATGTTGGCAAATGTTTTTATAATATTAGAAAGGTTAAATGTTTTTTCTGGATAACATAAGTGATGCTATATTCAAGAGCAGAGCGCTCTCTTTTTTATGTCTTGGGGGCTCGAACCCATGATCATTAGAACATCTATCTAAAGCATCACACCCTAACCAATTGAGTTAATGGTCCTTGATGAAAGGTTACATGTTACCATTTCATTTTTCTAATAAGGCTTGTACTAGAATTTATGTTTCACAAAACCCTAAGAGAAACATCAAAATCTTTCAATTTCTCTAATGGGCGTTAGGACTCGCTTACCTTGGGATTTCGACCTTGAGGAATATCAATAAATCATAGGTCCGCAAGCGATGGATAACACTTTATCGATTGTATCAAATATGACTCCTAAGTCGTGGTCTTTGTCCTAATCTTATCTCGATCTTAAGGAATATCAACAAATCGAAAGAGATTATTCACTTATACCCATCATTTCACAACGGCCTAAGCATAATACACGTAGCATGTACCTTGAGGAATATTAACAGATACATGCATGTATCTTAGCTCGTTTAGTCGACATATTAATAGTACTACACATAACATCTCTAACTTGAGGAATATCAACAACTAAAAAGTATGCTAGTAATCTATCAATATATAAATGATAGTGGACAACTTTTGTAATACAAATTATCTTTAATATTTAATAGAGTGATACAGATTTAAGGATTAATGTATTTCTTTGGAAATACCCTCATGATTCAAGTGATCGATATATCTATATCACGATATACATACTATACGTATGTATTTATTCTTTAAATCTAATTTTGGTTTCTTTTTAGTTCCACCTATATCATACATTCATATTATACGAGTTTAATTTATTTATAACCTTATGTTATTTAATTAACTTATAAAATATTTTTATGTATATTATTAATTAAATATTATTTGATTAAATTTAATTATTATTAATTTAATTATATTTAATTAATTTAATTCTATAAAGTTTCTTAAATTTTCATCTAAATAATTTAAGATAGTTAATCAACTATAATATTTATAGTTTTTCTATGTGTACATTTAGTATATGTATATATTTAATTAATTAACTTTTATTTAATTTTATTTAATAAATTTAGCTTAATTAAACAATTTAAATAAATATTTTAATTAATTAGAAATTTTAATTTAACTTATCATAAATAAATTTAAAGTAAATAAATAACTATAACAATTATAATTATAAACATATATCAATATACATGTTTTAATTAATTATTTAATTAATTTAATTAATCATATTAATTAAATTTTAATTTTTTTAAAATTTCAAAATTAATTGTTTAATTTCTCAAAACAATTTTGAAAAATTTGAATGCATTTTTTAACTTTGACAAGATTCTCCTTTATATTTTAAACTTAATATTTAAATTTTCAAACAAAATTTGAAAATTTGCCCAAGGCCCAAAATCAATTTTGATCTTTATATTGGGGATAACCTTTGGGCTTACTTCATCCTTCTGACCAGGCTAGTAGCCAGGTAGGGCATAGTACTTGATTACCTGAACCAAATCCTTCGACACTACCTTTTAGACACTACTAAATGGGTAGACTTTAATTAGTTAGCCATAACTTGCTAATTTTAACAGCATAGACTATATGGTCCTGATACCGTTGAAGAAACTGAACTTGTTGGAAGCGGGTTAATGTAACGACCCGTAAATTTCACCGGGTTTTAATAACGTTATTAATTGAAATTTTGCGAAATTTTAAACGATAAAATTTTGAAATATAAATTTGATATTTGGAATGCGTCTAGTGAAACATAGCAATTGGTAAATTTTCGTCCGAAAATATGGAAGTTTATTTCGTGCGTAAATTTACTTCAATTTAATCAGTTAAAAAGCGATGAAAATAAAATGTTTCCGAAACCTAAATATTTTTACATAGAAAAATTCTAAATCATCTTCTGAGCAAAATATCAGTTTGTCGTTTTTCCAAATTCGGACATCTTTGGCTTTGTCGATCTTATTTTTCAGCGTTTTTCTTGCATTTTCCGCTATTAGAAAATTCGAATTTTTAAAATTCAATCATACCACTAATATCTGTATACCGTTTTAATCGTCTTGTCCTGCTAATCTCAGCAGTATATTCATTTCTGTTTTTCGTACTCCGGTATGCCGCGAAATCTTTAAACGGTTAAGCGTTGCGGTCCGTTATATGATCCTATTAGCTTCCATATGGCTTTTCATATATTCCAACGGTTATGCCTCCAGCTATTCGCGTTTTGGGAATTTGCGTTATGACTTTTACCATTCCCAGCATACAATTTATTTCGCTAATTCTCTTCTCTATTCATTTGGAAAGAAAGAAAAAAAAAGAAAGTGAACAGACATATTTACCTAAAGACTCGCATAAATATATTTGTTCTCAACTGTTCATTTCCTTTTATATTGCAATCCCTTCTTCTCTCTAAAAACCTTGCCTGCTTTTTCCCACAAACTTTCCTCTTCCTTCATAAATTCCCACAAAATTTCACACACGTACATGTTGTAGCTCATAAATCTGACAAGTTGCATCATCTTCCTCATCAAATATTTACATTACAAGCCAGAGCAAGTTTAAAAAAAGAAGAAAACATCACCGCCTCTGCAACATAGACATGCGACAGCCCAGAGCTCGAGCTCCACCAACCCCATACCTTCATTTTCTCCGCCATTCTCGTCCAAATGCCACGACTTGGACCATGCTTCCCTTCTGACCTTCGAACCTGAAGCCACATCCATGGCAGACCCACCCAAGCAATCTCCTCCAGCCCCTCCTCACATCGCATCTACCGCCACAATCCATCTCAAGAAAGCACACCTAGGCGTCGATCCACCACCAACCTCGGCTGCAACGGTCGAGACCGACCACTCGCCACCTGAGGAGCTCGGCCCCACTTCCTTCTTTCCTTAAACTACCGTGAACCGCCTCATCCCCACCACAGCGACACTCCAACCAATTACCGTTCATGCCGCACTCACCATCTCTGCCATGCTCCACGTTTCCTTCGTATAAGGTAGCATGGGTATGTTCCATTTCAAACTATATGATATCCATCTCTGTGCCTCTTTACATAAGTATTTTTTTATCAGTTTATAGGATACTTGTTTATATAATATGGGTTACTTTTTTGTTTTGCTGGAAAAGTTAGTTATATGCAAATTTTGTATTTTAATTTGTATATATATATTTAGTTTTTAATCCTTGTGTGTATAAGATGAATAGTTATGTTGCATATATATAGTTTACATAAACTGTGTTACAGTAGGATGTTATGATGATGATATAGTATTATATATATGTGGGTAGCTGATAGTATGGGTTTGTTTTAAAATTTTTATTTGGGTTATGTTCAGATTTTTGAAAAAAACTTTATAGCAAGTAAGTTTATATTTCTGTTGTTATAGGTATAAACATATGTTTTGTATGTATGTTAGTCGCGTGAGTGATATATGTGGGTTTCTTCAGATATTTTATATAATTGCAACTGTATACGTATCAATGTTTTATAATACAAGTGTTGCAATCGGTTGTTTATAATACATAGATATTCAAATATGGCTTGTGTCAGTTGATTACAAAGGTTAAATTTTAAAAGTAAGTTTGGGCATATATATATTATATTGATTTTGAAATTTTATAATAGTTACTGTATGAGTCATATGTGTTTATAAGTACATTGTAGATCCTGTATTGATGTTTTGTGTGTTGTTAGTTGCATTTGCGGTGTATATTAGTTTTGGGGTATTATTTTATATAGAGCTTATTAGTTTGTTTATATGTGTATATTAGATTTGACTACCATATATACATATGTTTTGAAATGAGGCTTACTGGCTTTCTTTTATGTTGTATTTTTTATATAATAATAATATATATATATATATATGTAACTGTTTCAAAGTATATAATGCATATACTTTGATTTGATATATGAGTTTAAAATTAATATTTATGAATTTCGGGAACTATATATATATTCGATATGTGTTTGAATTTTAAAATATGATTTTATATAAATAGTTATATATAGCATACATATAGGGTCATTTATACTACTTATCTACACCTATCTTCATCAAGCCGATTTTGATTTGATTTCGTCTATTCTTTATTATCAGCTTTGACCAGCGAATTCGTGCTTGGATTCATAACTCAATTTCAGCGTCTGTATCAGTGTGTGTATCTATGTCATCTCCTGTTCTCTCTAACCTCGAAAGGTGAGCAATCACTCACGATTAACGTTCTTTTATTTATTAAATTTGATTTCAATTGAAACGACAATTGAAATATTGTTGCTGCTAGTTATTTACACTGTTATTACATGTATCAGTTCACCTGTGACATCTGACACCATTATCTGTTAATTATTTATGCGATGATAATACAGTTTGGCTGATAATTGATTGATTGTTGATGTTTATATTGGACGTTAAATTGTTAGTGTTAAATGATAAATAGTATGCAGGATTGAAATTGATATAGGATAGTTAACAATTTTAAACTGATTTATATGTTAAATTTGATCAGTTGAATATGACCCCTTTTAATTGTTAAATTAATTGACATGTAGAATAGTGATAATTACACTTTGAACCATTGAACGTATATTGGATTAATTGTTGTAGTGTAAAAATTGAAATCGAATGACAAGTGAAAAACCGTAATGTAATAATCTTTAATCTACATGAAATGATAGTGTAGATTCTAGAAATAATTATATTAATTCGCACAAACAACAATGTGAATTAATGCGATTATTTCGGGATTATTTGAATTGATTATTGAATTGATATTGGTTGTTGTTATTGCTTGTTTATTTACTTTGACACCATCTCAGTTATCACACTGCAAGTTCCCTTTGCTATGCTATGGTTTTGAATTGAATTGGAATCGGGTTGAAATGATAAATACCCAAATTGAACTTTGACCTAGGATAGAGAATTAAATAAAACCCGATTGGTCAATAATTTGATTTAAAAATAAAATAAAGATTTTATTTGAATAAATAATATGGTTTTGAAATGAAGTTGAAATTTGAATTTTAATGAAAGGAAAATGTTAATATTTAATAATCTGAAAAAATATTAACAATGTAATTGATGAAAGAATGTTATTTAATTTGAGAAATGATTGAATTAAGTTTGAAATGATTTAATAATTAAGTTTGAAATTATAATTAAGTTTGAAATTATTAAACTTCGAAATTATTTAATAATTAAGTTTTGAATTATTTAATAATTAAATAAGATTGAATTATTTAATGATTAAATTGAATTGGATTCTTTAATAAGAGAAATTGAACTTTTGAATAAGTGAATTTTACTTCGTAAATAATTGAAATTGAGTTTCTTTATTAATTAAGTTTTGGAAAATTATTTAAGTAAGTAAATAAGTGAAATTGAATTTCTTTATCAAGAAATAAAATGTGATTTATTGGAATTAATGCAAGACTTGAAACTTAAAGAATTTGGTTTGATGAATTTAATTTAATCAAATTTGTAAGTTTTGATATAATGAAGTTGAATTTAAATAATGGGTTTAATGAATTGGAAATTTAATAGAAATTGTTTTGAATGGAAAATTTACTTAATGAATATTGAATGAAATCGATAAATGAATTTAAATTTGATTTGAATGTTAAATTAAATTAATTTAAATGTTTTCGAAATGAAACTTATATACGAACTTGAATCAATATTTGAATTGTTTTAAATAAAGATTGAAATTGAATTATAAGATTTTGAAATGATAATTTGGAAGTTTTGAAATGTAAATTATGGAAATTGTTTTAGAAAGACAAATGAAATGTTGGTTTTCAAATTCTAATTGAAATTGAATTTGATTTGGTTTTTGAAATATATTAAATGACCAATCTGTGTAATAATTACGAAAGTTATTAAAGAGACCGGAATCGGTTATGGATATACTCTCTATCTAAACCGAAAACCACTTTAATAACTATACGCGGAGTGTGATCCAGAGTGAAGTGGTTGGATTGATGTTCGTGATGACTGAAGAAAGAGAATGATAATGGATAGCCTTGACACTTGTGTCAAATTGGAAATGACTAAAACAGGAGCCGTGCCGGGCCAATGGAGGATTAGCTACCTCAAGTGAACACACTTCTTCGAACTACTCATTACTTGTTGTCGATTGGTGCACCCTTGATTTTTGGGAGTGTTGTTTCACGGTGTTGCGGTCGCTGCGGCGATGCGTTCTCACCAGTCCGGATCAGGCAAACGGTAGTATCACTACCTTGGGTATTGCCTCATGTGCCTTGTCATACTTGTATTCCCTATTCGTGACCACTACGAATCTGTTTTGTACCTTTAGTATATGGATTGCCCTCTGGTGACTTCCGGTTTTGGGGAAACTACGGTCTTGTATATGCTTTTGGGAATAAAAATGTGTTAAGGGTGGAATGGGCCATGACTTAACACTATTTTGATATCTTTATATTACTGATAGACATTATCTACTTATCGTACACTACTACATAGTAGATAGTTTAACGGATCCTTAAAGGATGGTTATTCCAAACATCCTTTGAGTTACTTGTATTTCAATTGATATTTCACTTGAGTTAGATTTATAAATATAAAAATGTTAATCCTGACTCGAGTGTTTTGTGTTTTGCTTTACGCTCGGGTCAGACTGAGTGTACCAGTATTCGAGACTCACCTTTGAAGTTGGAGCTTGCTTGAAGATCCAGCCGTCTATCCTGTTTTCAGTATTCGATGATTCCAGTGATGTATTCTGATTTGTATCTGATGTATCGTATTACTCTTCCGTTGTATCTGATTTAACTCTAATGTAACTTATATATTTATATAGTAGCTTCATGAACTACTATCTCTTTTATTTCCGCTGCAATTATTACTCTGTGTTTGTGATCTGTGATTATTTATTTACTATATATGTTCAGTTTTGCCAAATTTAAATTAACAACGCGGTATTTTGAGCAATTCAACTCCGGCATGAGTGTCTACCTATACACTTATAATGGATGCGAATGGTCCAAAATATCGGGTCGTTACAGTTAACTAGATGGGTTTAAATTATTTTTTTCCATTTTGATCTTAGTTAAGCCTATGAAGCCTAAATTGATTTTAGATTGAATCTAAAATTTTGGATAAAATCTTCATTTTATTTCTTTTGTTTAAAATTAGTTTAATTTCAATTTTAGGCTATATATATATATATGTTCTAATAAGCACATCAAATGCACCCATGTGTGAAAATGCAAGTCTAATATATAGGAAGTGTATGTGAATGTTGTTTAGGTGCAGGGATTTACACCGCAACAGACACATTTCCCCTTTATATATGGCTTTGTCGTCCTAAATAATTTTATTTCAAAATAAGATGTGCACAAACACACACAAATATGTATAATTATTATAGGATAGGCTTTGTTTGTATGACGTGTATTAAAATTAGAGTATACCATTCAAGATTGGTTTTAACTAAGAGATAGTTACAATATTTTACATAAAAGTCCATTTTGTAAACCTAAAATTAAGAGCACACACACATACACACATACATACATATACATACATACATTTACATACATACATACATACATACATACATATATATATATCCACCTTAGATCGAATTGTTGAAAGAAATCAAAAGTTTTGAAGTATTTTCTTATTGAAAAACAAATTACGAATTTTATATTTACTAAATTTTTATGTAAACAATAAATAGAATTATTTGAAATCAACTTGTAGTATATGCATTCAATTCTTAATTTTATAATATGAAACTTAATCTATTAATAGACTTGTTTTCAAATAAAAAATTATTCAAATAATAATTTCTAAAAAAAAGAATTAGACGACTTAGGCACATTTAAATTTTGATAATGAGATTTAGATCTAAATTAAACACACAATATGAACAAACTACCAAAAACAGCAATGAATCTAAAATTATTAACATATATAACAAATGAACAATAGATGAGAAGGCAAGAAGATGTTGAAATATATCACAATATGAGAATACAACTAATTCAAAGGAAGAAATTAAAGGTTTGAATCATATTCCAAAATTCGTACAAGTGAAAGAGACATAAGCGGTGGAGGACTAAAAGCATATAGAAATGATGAATTTACATATAAATAAAATAGAAGATTACCTTAAGATGTAGCTAAGAGAAACACCTTGAATGATGAAAGGACTTCTAGATTCAATAAATCAATCTATAAATCTTGCAACAATCGAGAGATAACCGTCTTTTTATTTTATCTTTGTTTGATTTTGTTTTTAGAGTTTTGAAACTCTAGTGTAAAGATCTGCCTTTCTTACATCTAAAGACGGCACTTAATACATCCTCGGTATTTGTGTGTCGATCATTTAAGTGTCCGAAAGACAGGTTTTTAGGGTGAAAGAAAGAAAAAGGCAGAACAGAATCTCATAAAACATGACGAGTAATATATAATATCAATAATTCTTTACAAAAAGAAATCCTCTTTATTATACACAACATCAGAGTACATTAACCAATCATCAGCTTGGACAGTCATAACAACATGTCCTTGTAATTTCTGACAAATACAGACAGAAAAAAGCAACTAAAACATGCGTCTTGGAGAATCTAGCTCGTCTCCTGAAAACTCCAAAGGATCCAGCTAATTTTAGAAAATATGCTCAGGCTGACCCGAGCATTGTAGGAAAACAACTCCCGGGTCAGTCTGGCAAAACTAGTGTGAGAAACACAAATCATAAGGAACTTATTATAACTTATAAAACCCTTTTAAACTCCAAGATATCTCGTAAGACCACGCTGCACATAAATACGGGTTTTACCTTACGATAACCAAAACATTTTTATATGAAAATCCAGTGATATTATCATAATGCCCAGGTTTAAAATAAATATGGAATCATAGCTGAAATTGATACATTATTAAATTTCAGCATAAAAGGTATACAATCAAGTTCTAAGGCACTTATTGGGGAATGGATTCCAACAATGGCAAGGTAAGGGACTACCTTCCATATAGTACACCTCTAGATAAAATGTACCTGAGGTCAGATGCTGAACTTGGTCAACCCCTGCCAACACAGAACCAGCCTACCCCTGAACTTGGATAGTATCGAATATGTCATCACCTCAGTTGTTTCCAACCTTTATAGAGAGCTCTCATGCATAACCAAATCCATAATATGATAATCTAGAAAGGTGATGACACACCCCAATGAGAGCGACCCACATAGCCCTGCTGCATCTACCCTGTTTTAGTCATTTCCCGGGCTGTGAGGCTTAAGGCAATGCTTTTACCTTTTCTCTTATTAGACCATCATGGAATGCTAACACTGCCTTCCAGGTAGAAATGTAGTACTAGCATTCATCTATACAAGTTCGTTCTAGGTCTGAACGATATCGAAGGCACTACCTCTACTATATCCATTTTGGAATCACTCTCAGAATTAGTAGCAAGTAGCCTTTGCGCTTTAAACAACTCCGTCTTCAATCATCTTCAAGATGTCTCCCTTTTGAATTCTTATTCCGGTTCGAAGTGATTTTTGGATATAATAACCGGTCCCGGTCTCCCCGAACCGACAACGATTGTTTAAAACTGGCCAACTTTGATAGTCGACTATTTAACTATCAAATAACACAAAAAACAACAATTCAGAGATTTAATTACCCATAGCAACCACTAAGCCTCAAAATAAATCTTTCATTAATTAAATCTCTTTCATAATAATTATAAAAAATATTCATATACTTATCTCACTGGCATAAATTCACAAAACATTTGTGAAAGATTTCTTATTTCAAAATCATATCAAAGGGACCAAAATAAACGTTATTTAAACTAGAGATAAGAATAGCCCCAAACACTATTCCTTCGGTGCTAAGCATGGAATGAAAGTTCCATTCCACCATAATTGAGAGTATTAGCTAAGGGAAATCCAAATCTCAAATTCTTTTATAAATTTCTTCTATAAATCCTTTTAATAAATCTCTTTCATTTATGAAATCTACTTTACTTAAGTTCCAAACCTACGTATAAAATTCTTTATAAATATCCAAGTTAATTTATAAAAATTCTTTTATAAATATCCAAACCATTTATAAAACTCTTTCCCAAATTTCAAGACCTCTTTTTAATTTATAAACTCCTTTTATACACTTTACTTATTTAAAACAAAACTTCTATATGAACTTTAATTAATAAAGTTCCTTTGATAAAATCATTTATTTAAAACACCTTGAAATAAACGAGTTATTATTTAAACCTTCTTCATTTAATTATCCTTAAACTATATTAGCAAAATAATGATTTCAATCATTTCAAAAAGTATCAAATTACTCCAAACACCTTTAATAAAATAATTACTTAATTATCCTTTAAATATCTTATTTAAAGTGGTAATAAACTTTAAACCATTTCTAAAAGGATAAAATTTAAATGTTTGACTTCACAAGTTCAGAAGGAGGCTTAGTGACCACAATGGTTCTTATTTAATTGAGTTTATATTTCTAAGTTATGACATGAGTATTGTAACGATACGAATTTTCGCGCTCGAAAATCAACATCCGTACTTCACATTGTACTAGAATGCTGCAGATTCGACCGTTCAAATCCGATTCGTCGGAGCTTATAACAACATTAAGTATAACAACACAGCGGAAGAAAAAGAATATATCAATATATATAACATTGATACATTGACAGATACAAAATCCGATACAGTATGATACAACAGATACCAATATACATCAGAGATATGATACAAGAAATAGCAGCGGAAAAGAAAAGATAACATCAGCAGCGGATAGAATATCCCCAATAGAATTGCTCCAAGATAAGCAACGTCAATCCATGAACTCCAAGAACTGACTAGCTCCAGATAATCTACTAAACCTGAATATCTGAAAAACCCAACTCTAGACTGCCCGTGTGGAAAATAGTGGGCACCCAGAGTTTCGTGCAACTCGGTCAATCAGAGGTGATGAAATCACCTCGTTTCCAGACCACATCAATTTCGAGTCTAAAACCCTATGTTTGATTCGTTCAATCAATTCGTGCATTAGAAAAATTATTCAACAATTTTCCTGGGATCGACCATTGCCAAGCTTGCTTCAAGCAAGATCTCGACACTCAAATGTTTCTCGATCGTCAGAAATTGATGGAAATACAATTTTTGATTAACTCGCAATATCTCATCAGATACAATCTTAAAAATCATAATATGGTTATCAAAAATCATAAACATGAAATACGAATCAGCTCGTAAAATAAAAACATGATTTCCAAATAATTGATTTAATGCCTTGAGTCGTTTCTTACTGTGAATTCATATTTTTATAACAGGTTCTCAACGTCAATCCTTGAAATCTGGTTTAACATTAACGGTACAGTTTAACAATAAATTTTTATTTGAAGATTCAGGCCTATCATTGATTATACGAAGAGATATGGGATTATTTTGGTGAATTATATGATGAGCCTGTAACCTAACAAAGCTTGTAAAATCTACAAAGGCATGCCAGTTTATATACAAGGTCATTCAAACTGACTCCCAAAAGAAAAATCATTCATGCAACATTTTCACACCATAGCTCAATGATCACCACAGTCATCAAGTTACTAACCAAATTCAGGTTTTCGAATTAGAGGTTTGCTCACCTTGATGGGAAGAAGCAGAGACAAAGAACAGGGAACAGAGGAGCTTTCATTTTTTTGTTTTGAGCCTGGAATTTGATACTTGAATCTGGAAATTGCTTTTGAACTTGAGTGATGATACTTATTATTTTCTTCTTTCAGATATTTGTATTGATGTTTTAATTGAAGATTTTTGTTAAAGTTTGAATGATGACTACTTTTAGTTTTCTCAGTTTTGAAATGAAACGAACTGAAATTGGAAAGTTGATATATGAAAATAAAGCATACAGGGATGTATTTTTTTATACAAGGTGATAATGTGGTTTGTACACCAGGGTAATATTTTTGTACAATTTTAGCAGAGATGTTTCTTTGCTTGCTGATATAAATTTAGCTTGGTGGCTGCATTAATTATCACGTACCTTTATACTTATTTTATTTGCTTGATCTTTATCCTGTACATTGCATGAGAGAAAGGTCTGGTGGCTTCTATGCAAGCTTTCACACTTGTATTTTTATTTTCTTTTGTTTACTTCATGTTTGTATTTGTACTTGTTTGCATTTTAATGATATTTTACCTATTCCTTACTTCTTGTTTCGGCTGGAAATGATATTGAGGAGATTTTGTGGTAGCTTGCTTGACTTGGCCTTGTTACTTTGCATATTTCTTACAGGCTACATATGAATGTACTTAACATTTATTTTTATTCTTTTCAAGTGTTCATGCTTATAAATGCATGTTGCTGTTTTGTTTCATATTACAAGTGTGCATACTTATCTTTATATAGTTGGTTTTGCTCACATTTATCTTTTACTTGTTGAATACTTGAATATATTTGCTTTGCCTTTGTTCATACTACTTTATAATATAATTACATTTCTATTTGTTGTTAAATCTTTCTAATGTATTCACTTTATATTTTTACAAAGTTTATTAACGTGTTATCTATGTATTCATTTTATTTTATTTACCGCCTTATATTTTTAATTTATAAATTCAAATTATTATTAACCATTTATTTACAATTTAAACACAAATCAAATATATATTATATTATTTCAAATTTAGTCAGATCTGTTTAAATACAGATATATATATTCTCATATATACAATAATTTAAACTTTTAAATAATTTATACAAATATACTTAGATATCGGGGAAACTCGCATCACCTTATCGATTTAATTTTACAATTTTTATTCAAATATTCAATAAATTATCAATTTAAATTTAATTAAAATCCGGGGTCGTTACAGAGTATTTACATAACAAGTAGATATGTAAAAGAGATAAATCAACAACAACCAATCAACATATAGATAAATGTCCAAGTCGCCATAATAGCAGACGGAGATTTGTTCTACTAAACACATGTCCAAGTTAATATAATGGCAGAATGAGTTTTTATTCTGTCTAATAGATGTCAATATAATCTACTTGGTGAACTATGGTAGAACTGTGATCTATTCTACCAACAAATGTCAATTATAATTTAATTAGTAGAACGGTGTTTTATTCTACTAAACAGATGTCAATGGATATCATATTCAATTGGGGTTACTTAAGGGCAGTAGATAAAGAAATCCTTTGGTTTAGAAATATCCTTTAAAAGAGGGTTGCATTGAAACAAAACCGATCTTAAGAAATAAAGTAGTTAAAACTTTTAAACCTTTGTTTGAAAATTAAATAACATTTTAAACTCTTTATCATAATAATAGTTAAACCTTTAATTAATAATTAAACAATAATCAACTATTAAATAATTAATTAAATAATAATTGTCCTTTAAATAAATAATTAAATAATTAAATAATATATAGTCTTTAAATAAATAAATAAATAAACCATAATTAATCTCTAGTTAATTATTAAATAAGAATTTAAACTTTTAAATAATAATTAAATATCAATTAATCTCAATCAATCAATTAAATAATCTTTAAATAAAACTTAAATAATAAATTAAACCTTTACTTAGAATAATTAAATCATAATTACGCCTAAATTAAATCTTAACTTAAATTTTACTTGATTAGTAATTAATTTATAATTAAACTCTTTGTGATGACCCAAAAATCTGTACACTCTGAACCGACAATAAACCACACATGTCGACCCAGAGCGCATAAAATTGCAGATGATCATGAGAAAGAAAAGAGAGGGTGAGAAGAAAGAGAGAAGAAAGAAGAAGAGAAGAAATGAAGAAGAGAGAGAAGCATAACCAAAACAATACAGAATCTCATATCGCAGTGGAATAACATATAATATAGATCAATAATCTTTACAAATAGAAACTGTAATATACATAAATTAATATCAAAGTACACAATAAGTAATCATCAGCTTGGACAGTTATAATAACCTATCCTCACAAATGCTGATAATTTACAATAACAACAATTCAAAGCAGCGGAAAAATAAACAGATACATGTATACGACATGAAGATCTCCAACTCGCCTGCTGAAGCTCCAAAAGCACCAAATCTGAACCTGTAAATATACTTGATCTCACCCGAGCATTGAAAGGGAAGAACGCACGGATTAGTTAGGTAAACCAGCATGAGAAAAACACACCTCGACTTAATTTATAAAGTTACCAAAACTTTTCCTTTATCAAAACAAAAGGTATCTCGTAAGACCACGCCCACACATAAACACAGACGGGTTTTTCCCTTATGATAACCAAACCGTTCATATCAAATCATGTTATATTATAATAGTGTCTGTTATACAAATAATAATCAACATAGCTGAAATTGTTACATTATTAAATTCCAGCAGTACTAGGCTTTATAAACAAAATGGCAGGCACGTAGTGGACTTTGGATTTCTATACAAATGACTAGGTGAAGGGACTACCTTTCCGAAACAAACTCGGTACACCTCTAGAGGGATGTACCTAGGGTCGAGATACTCGGTGCCTAAACCAACACAAGAACGGCCTACCCCTTCCTGGATAGTACCGAATATGTCATCACTCCGGTCGTTACCGACCTAAATACGTGGCCACAAGCATACATCAACAATAATCAGATACACGACGTCATAGCATGTAAAGATACATCTAGAAGAGTGATGACATCTCCTAATGGGAGCGACCCACTTAGTCTTGTTGCTTCTATCCCTGTTTCTGTCATTTCACGGGGAGTAAGGCCAAAAGAGGTATCGATTTACCTTTCACATATCACATCATCATCATCTTTGAATGCCACATTGCCATTCCCGTTGACTACTAATTGCCTTTGAGCTAGTATGTATCAAGGAGGGTGTTAAGCTAAAATAAGTTGCCTTCTCCGCCACCACATAATGTGCGTTTGTAAAAACCAATGTACGTAATCTTAGAAATGCAATGTCAGACACTCATCCATACAAGTTGTCTAGGAACGGGACAAACCGAAGGTACTCTCCTACCACATCCTATAGGATTAGTAGCGACAGCCCTTGCAATGGATATTTCATAACGAATAGACTACTACTACTATATGTATATTGGGGTTTTAACCCCAAATGATCAACAAGCAGTCCTTCACTATGAAAATCCTAAATATCAATATCATCGACCAACCTGCACAATCGTCGCATATAGGTTGGTCCGAAGTGGTTTTCAGATAAACCGATCCCGGTCTCTTCGCACCAACAACGCAAAATCATTACTAAACCTCATACAATAACCAAGTCTCGTAGACTTATCATGTCTCCAATTTTCAACTTTCTATTCTTCGGCCAAGAGGGAAGCTCGATAGATTGGAGTAATCACTCCGCACTACACGAATCAACATTCTCAACACAAACGATAATCAAGCCTACATAGTCAATTATGCACTAAGTGTACGACTAATTAGTTTCTACATCAAGTTGAAAAACTAAAATGGCCAAATTTGATAGTCGGTTATTTAACTATCAAAGCAACAAACAAAATCTAGCACATAAGTAGTTACTGGGCCTGATTTTATTAATTGTTTATAAATCAAATCACTTTCCAATTATTCACTTCAAAATATCTTTAAAAATATTATATTCAAAACTGTTTCACTTATTTGATATTTGGAAAACATTTTCATATACTTATTTTAATAATAAGTGAATTCACAATTCATTTTATTTTCAAACCATTTAAACTCCATTTTATAATATCACTTTCCAAAACATCCATTTAAAGAATTATTCTCTTTAAAAACGTGAATATATTTCCTTTTATAAAAATTCATATTTAGCTTATCAAATTAAATTGATTTCACATTTATAAAACAGTGTTTATAATTCACATTTCTATTCTATAAAAACTTCTATTTATAAAATTCCATTATTAACCAATTTCCCATTTATCTCATTTATATGTCAAAATCCCATTATAAGTTTATTTACTTATAATCTCATTATTTACAAACTCATTTTTTTGTAATCTCATTATTTATAAAGTCCATTATAAATCCATTTCTAAATTTTAATTACAAATCCATATACAAATTTGATTACAATTCCATTTCTAATATTTATAAAACACCGTTTATAAAATCTCTTTATTAATAACATTCCTTTTATAACTTGCTTACTTTATAAATCTCATTTACTGATAAGGTTTCATTTATAACTTCATTTTACACTTAAAAACTCATTTATAATCTAATTACTTTTTTTTATAAAATATCAAATATCAAATTTATAAATCTTATATATAAATCATTTATAATAAGTTCAAAATTCTCAATTTAACTTATTTTACAAAATAGTTAACTTCATATTTCAAAAATCATATTTAAGTATATTTCACAAAAACATAATTTTTATAACATAAAAATTATAAGTTTTTATTTATTAAAAATAAATTCATTCCTTTAATCATTCAAAAATTCTTAAAATATATATATATATATATTCAAAATCACTCTAAAATCCTTTTTTAAATTGAAATCATCATTTCTATATTTTAAATTCCAAAAATATGGCCTAATGCTGCAAAAGTACTAAACAAGAGGATTCACATCAATAATAGCAACAATGGTATCCATCACATCAAATATCACATAATAGAACATATATAACAATATGTGTAAATAAACATCAACCATAGTGAGGAATCCTGTTGGATCCCTCCAACCTGTCACCTGCAACAAATATACGTATGAGAAAATATGTACAATGTCTGCTTCGCGGTAGATGCACGTATAAAGGGTCATTCGCTCATACATGGGAAGTATAGGGTCTCATCTGCTCCAATCGGTAGGAATATATCCAACTACTCTTCTATAACATAACATCCAAACATCCGATATATATATATATATATAATATCCAACAGTCATCAAAACATCATAATAAAATATTCCCACTTATATAATAATATAAGCGGGTCAGAAAGAGTGAGTTTTACTCAATTTGGTTGCAGTCGTCGTTGCAGCATTTTATTTGGAATAAAATTAAACTGACGTTTAATTTTACCCAAATATCCCGTGAGCTCCAAATCGATCCAATCCAATTCCTATGCATAGTATTTTCAGTAACGAGTGCAACGCAACTTGTTTCGTCTGAATCGGACCTCGTATGAAAGAGTTACGGATTTTATAAACACTCGATTTTAATTAAAATAATTAACTTTCCTTAGTGACAACAATCTTAATTACCATGATTATAAAAACCCTCATCCACTACTATTCAATATCGTGCATCTTCCCCGTATTGTTCTAACCCAGGCAATGCAAGCTTTCCCTCCCATTTGCTCCACCTATGCTTCCACCGAGACCACCGCGAGACCCTCAAGACGACGCCCTGCCTCGACTTCACCTAGGCTAGTAACGCCACACCTCGGTTCAACGTCGATCGACATGAAAAGAACCCCACCTGGCCACGAACAATGTCGCCTAGCCACCACCACGCTTCGCCAATTAATGATCAAGTTATATAGATGCGTTTGTGGATGTGAGGGCGACAATTTTCATGTAGAGAGTTTTGCTTAAAAGTGTGTGGATCGACCCGAGCATTCACGATCGTTGATGAAGGAAGAAAGAATAGCGGCTAGGGTTTTGTTTTTGGATTTGGGACAAAAGTGAAGAGCAAGGGTCCTTTTATAGAAAAATATCCAAACACTATTCACCCGAAATATTTCCGAACTCCAAACGAAGCGTGCCGCCTAGCATTTATAATGTTTTACCCCTATTCTGAACCCAATGAATTATATATCGGAGGCCAATTCCATCATATACAGAAGATAGGTTTTCGAAATCGAATTATTTTAATTAAAATCCTTTAATTAATTTCTATGCGTTTCAGGCTCACACAGTCAAACGATAAGTCCGATCGCCACGAAACTTGTAATCCTATAATAACTCACTATTATGGATCCAATGAAACTAGTTTCGTCGAAATCCAAGGCAATGTCAAAAATAAATATTTTTACACGTCTAATTAAATATTAAAATATCCAATTTCTGCCAAATCGCTTTTAATTCAATTTTAAAACTTCACTAACTCTATTCAAATTCAAATAGCATTTAAAACAACGTTAGAAATCATTTTTGTTCACATTAGATTCCAAATTCAATTAATTAACTGATTTAACTTATAATATTCACTTTTCAATATTTAAATTCAATTAAATATTCTAAATTCAAGCGACTGAAAAATTAGGTCGTTACATTCTTCCCCCCTTAGAAGAATTTCATCCTCAAAATTACTAAGTAAGAAAGATGCTACAACTCCATTAACTTTCAAAACAACTCTAGTTGAAATAGATTATCAAATTTTTTTAAGTGTTTAACTTTCCCAAAATCATTTAGTTGCAACTTTTTTATAAAAACTTTTCTAAGTTTCCAAATTCATTTATAGTTATGAACTAATAATACTTCAAAAATCAACTAATATCATTCCAATTTATAACTCAAAAATCAAAACTTTTAGTTATAAAAAAAAATTCCAAAATTTCCCCAAAATTTTTCTAACGCCTTAAATTATCATAAAAATTCGCTAAAGTCTTCTTTGCGCGGTTCGATCATAGTAAAATCATAACACACGTATATATCACAAATATACATCTCATCATCGAGGATGAGGCATCTCGTAGGAAAAAATATATAAAAGTACGATATGTAATCTGAGATATGTACCTTTTATTATTTTTACAAGCATATACAACTAATATAGCATGAAAGCGAGCTCCAAATGTGAAGCAAATGCCATCCGCACCTACTAAACACTCAACAAACAATGAGAACATGAATATAGGAAGTAATATCAACATATAACATAATTATACAATAATCATATGAAACTAAAACACATGCAACATAAGTAACCATCAAACAACTAACATCCAACAAACCAATTCATTCGTTTACTATATAGTTTTCATCCAACTAATTTATATTCAAGTTACCTAACAATCATTTTATTACATTCATTCTTATTTTGCTTTCATTTGGTTCTCATCAATTTAGTTTGCATTCATTCCTTCGTATTCAATTAGTTCACATTCTACTAATTTACATTCATTCCAATTCATTTATTAACATTCATTTGTTAACATATACTAACTTTTAATTTGTTAACATTCACTTAAATTTTGTTAACTTTACTTCCAATTCATGTTTAACAACATTTCATTATTCACTTAGTATAATTCTTTTAATACTAATAACACATAACAACTTTTTTATTCCATTACTAAATTTGCTTAAGTTTGCTTAGACATTTTATACAACTCTTATGTTTATTTTCACTTTCTTATCAAATAACATTTCAACTTATATCGAATTCATTTATATACTTAAGTTGAATTTCATTTATTAACTTAAGTTCATATTCATTTAAATTATTTCACTTAGCTCATTTAATTCATTTTATTTAACTTAAGTTAATCTTTATTTATTTACTTCATTTAACTCATTTAATTTTCTCATTTCATTAATCTTCAAGTTAAATTTTAAATTTCAAAAATAATTTCATGAAACTTACCTTAAGTTTATTCACATTTTATAATTCCAATTTGTTATATAATCACTTACGAATTATGTTTATATACATTTAATTTACTTAGCTTCTTATTCTAATTAACATCTTTCCTTAAGTTAATTTTAATTGCATAGCTTAATTTCAAGTTTAGATTTAGTTTTATTCATATTAAATCAATATTCAATTTATTTAACTTAGCTTAGTTAAACTTCAATGCATATAATTCATTTTACTAATTCAATTTACATGTTCAAAACTCATTTTCCATATATCTTAAATCAAATCATACTTTGGATTTTAAAATCAAACTTGTTTACCAAATCAAAACTTCATTAATTAATCACTATTGGTAACAAATCCTTCACTTAGAAACTCGAAAATGATATTGATGATGCGGCCATCATCATCCTTATTATTTCCTAGCAACTGTAGTGAATTCAGTGCTTTTTATTATTTCTTTTAAATTCTTTTTATTTATAAATCACTTTTACAAATTTATACTTATATAATTTCACTTATTCACTTTACTTTTATAAGATTCATTCCAAATTTGTTTATCTTGTTGTTTAGAATTATAATAATAACAACCTCTATTATTAAGCACAACAACAAATACCAAATGATAATAATCAAGTATTACCATTCATTAACAACTAACAAATCATATACAATTATATAAAATATAATCAAGGTAAAATTATTTCATTTACCCAATTTAAAACAATATAAAACATTTTTATATCACTAACAAATACGCGCTCATATATATATATACACACACTCAACTCATTCTGTGGTATAACTAACCATATCTATAATGAGTACACATCAAAGCCTAGGAGTATACTAAACCTAAGCTCTGATACCTACTGTGACGACCCACAAATCCGTACCCTCTGAACCGATAATAAACAACACATGTCGACCCAGTGCGCAAAGAATTGCAAATGATCACGAGAAAGAAAAGAGAGGGTGAGAAGAAAGAGAGAAGAAAGAAGAAGAGAAGAGAAGAAGAAGAAGAGAGAGAAGCCAAACCAAAACAATACAGAATCTCACATCGCAGTGGAATAACATATAATATAGATCAATAATCTTTACAAAGAGAAACTGTAATATACATAAATCAATATCAGAGTACACAATAAGTAATCATCAGCTTGGACAGTTATAATAACACGTCCTCACAAATGCTGATAATTTACAACAACAACCATGCAAAGCAGCGGAAAAATAAACAGATACGTGTATACGACATGAAGATCTCCAGCTCGCCTGCTGAAGCTCCAAAAGCACCAAATCTGAACCTGTAAATATACTCGACCTGACCCGAGCATTAAAAGGGAAGAACGCCCAGATCAGTCTTGTAAACCAGCGTGAGAAAAACACACCTCAACTTAATTCATAAAGTTACCAAAACTTTTCCTTTATCGAAACAAAAGGTATCTCGTAAGACCACGTCCACACATAAACACAGATGTGTTTTTCCCTTACGATAACCAAACCGTTCATATCAAATCATGTTATATTATAATAGTGTCTGTTATACAAATAATAATCAACATAGCTGAAATTGTTACATTATTAAATTCCTGCAATACTAGGCTCTACAAACAAAATGGCAGGCACGTAGTGGATTTTGGATTTCCATACAAATGACTAGGTGAAGGGACTACCTTTCCGAACCAAACTCGGTACACCTCTAGAGGGATGTACCTAGGGTCGAGATACTCGGTGCCTAAACCAACACAAGACCGGCCTACCCCTTCCTGGATAGTACCGAATATGTCATCACTCCGGTCGTTACCGACCTAAATACGTGGCCACAAGCATACATCAATAATAATCAGATATACGACGTCATAGCATGTAAAGATACATCTAGAAGAGTGATGACATCTCCTAATGGGAGTGACCCACTTAGCCTTGCTGCTTCTATCACCGTTTCATTCATTTCACGGGGAGTGAGGCCAAAAGAGGTATCGTAACCTTTCACATATCACATCATCATCATCTTTGAATGCCACAATGCCATTCCCGTTGACTACTAATTGCCTTCCACAAAAAATACAACTCTTGAGCTCGTATGTCTCAAGGAGGGTGTTAAGCTTAAGAAGTTTCCTTCTCCGTCACCACATGATGTACGTTTGTAAAAACCAATGTACATAATCTTAGAAATGCAATGTCAGACACTCATTCATACAAGTTGTCCAGGAACAGGACAAACCGAAGATACTCTCCTACCACATCCTATAGGATGACAGCCCTTGCAATGAATATTTCATAACGAAGAGACTATTGCTACTATATGTATATTGGGATTTTAACCCCAAATGATCAAAAAGCAGTCCTTCACTATGAAAATCCTAAATATAAATATCATCGACCAAACTGCACAATCGTCGCATATAGGTTGGTCCGAAGTAGTTTTCGGATAAACCGATCCCGGTCTCTTCGCACCAACAACGCAAAAGCGTTACTCAACCTCATACAGAAACCTAGTCTCGTAGACTTATCACATCTCCAACTTTCAACTTGCCATCCTTCGGCCAAGAAGGAAGCTCGATAGATTGGAGTAATCACTCCGCACTACATGAATCAACATTCTCAACACAAACGATAATCAAGCCTACACAGTCAATTACATACTAAGGGTACGACTAATTAGTTTCTACATCAAGTTGAGAAACTAAAATGGCCAAATTTGATAGACGGTTATTTAACTATCAAAGCAACAAACAAAATCTAGCAGATAAGTAGTCACTGGGCCTGATTTTATTAATTGTTTATAAATCAAATCACTTTCCAATTATTCACTTCAAAATATCTTTAAAAATATAATATTGAAAACCATTTCACTTATTGTATATTTGGAAAACATTTTCATATACTTGTTTTAATAATAAGTGAATTCACAATTTATTTTATTTTCAAACCATTTAAACTCCATTTTATAATATCACTTTCCAAAACATCCATTTAAAGAATTATTCCCTTTAAAAACGTGAATATATCTCCTTTTATAAAAATCAAAATTTAGCTTATCAAATTAAATTGATTTCACATTTATAAAACAGTGTTTATAATTCACATTTCTATTTTTTAAAAACTTCCATTTACAAAATTCCATTATTAAACAATTTCCCGTTTATCTCATTTATATATCAAAATCCCATTATAAGTTTATTTACTTATAAATCTCATTATTTACAAATTTATTCTTTTGTAATATCATTATTTATAGAGTCTATTATAAATTCATTTCTAAATTTTAGTTACAAATCCATATACAAATTTGATTACAATTCCATTTCTATTATTTATAAAACACCTTTATAATTTATTTCATTAAATCTCTTTATTAATAAAATTCCTTTTATAAGTTCCTTACTTTATAAATCTCATTTACTTATAAGGTTTCATTTATAACTTCATTTTACACTTAAAAACTCGTTTATAATCTAATTACTTTTTTTTATAAAATATCAAATATCAAATTTATAAATCTTATATATAAATCATTTATAATAAGTTCAAAATTCTCAATTTAACTTATTTTACAAAATAGTTAACTTCATATTTCAAAAATCATATTTAAGTATATTTCACAAAAACATAATTTTTATAACATACAAAATTATAAATTTTTATTTATTTAAAATAAATCCATTCCTTTAATCATTCAAAAATTCTTAAAACATATATATTTTCAAAATCACTCTGAAATCCTTTTTTTAATTGAAATCATCATTTCTATATTTTAAATTCCAAAAATATGGCCCAATGCTGCAAAATAACTAAATAAGGGGATTCACATCAATAATAGCAATCATGGCATCCATCACATCAAATATCACATAATGTAACATATATAACAATATGTATAAATAAACTTCAACACTACAACAAAACAGTCTTTTTACAACGGGCAATGCCCGTTGTAATATGGTTTTCGCAACGGGCATGTGCCCGTTGTAATAGGCCTCGTTGTAATAGATCCACCACATTTTACAACGGGCAAAGCACGTTGTAAAAACCGTTGCAGTATACCTTTTTACAACGGGTTATGACCGTTGTAATAGACTATAATACAACGGCCAAAACCCGTTGCAATAGACTAACCATACTAGTTGCATAGCCTGTTTCACAACATGCATTGACCGTTGTAAAAAGCTCATATAACAACGCACATTGCCCGTTGCAAAATAAATGCAAATTTTAAAAAAAATTACAGCAGCATCCATGCAATACATCCATACTAATACTAAATATTGTCGTAAAATAATTAAAATCACATACGAAAAGACTAAAAGCTAGAGTCATATAATTCAAACACTCCAAAAAGTTAAATAAGTTTACATGCCAAATACATAAAGCATTAACACATAACAGTCTGCTACAAATATCGAAATGAAACCAAATTTTCAATAAAAAAATATTGTTGTGTTCTAGAATCGAAATGATGTCTAAATGATGACGATGGAAAAAGAAAACACGAAAAATGTAATTATGATATATAATTAGTAACAAGAACTCTAAGAAAAATATAACTTTAATTTCATCGCACCTCTGTGCAATCCAAGAACTCCAAGAACATGTATATAACAACACTGGCTAATCATGCAACTAGAGACAAAAGAGTAGGTTCATAGACAAAATTTGATCTGCTTGTTTGGACCGAAAGTTCAAACTGACCAACCAGCTACTTTGCCCCGTTGAGATGAAGCGATGAACGAAAGTTTCTGAAATGAAAAAGCAAAGTTATAATGCTTCGACATGATTTACGCCAGATAAAGAAGAGGAATAACAAAGTGTAAGAACTGGGAAATTAATCAAGCTAAACCACAGAACTAGAAATAAATTAGTAAACTAAAAATGAATTAAGAAATGAACATGAGCCGATGGACGAAAATTTTGTTATATAGTATAGTGCAAGTGTTTCGTTGATCACATGAGATTGCAACAGTTGCACACATAATTGGTTAACTGACAACGCAACGTCGTCTTATAATTGAATATGAACTAAATATGACTTATTATTTAACTGACAACGCAACGTTAGATCTTCGATAATCAACATATGATAATTCTGGACAAAGTATCTTCCTGTTGACTACTTTAGGACAACATGAGTCACTTTTTCACATTAGTGTCTGAGATATGCTCTATTTGGAAGTCGACATAGCATTTTCATCTCATATTCTGTTTTATATATTTAGTATTTATTTTATATTTGAATTGAAGTTTCTTGATAAAAAGACATGGATAAATATGTTTGTAAAGATCCATTATATCACAATCTTCTATATTGATTTAATTCGTACAACTATTGATTAAATTCAATAAAATACATATGACGAAATTTTGTTTTAGGCAAATTAAATCTTTTATGTACTATCATATACATGTTCTTATTCCGAATTTTGGTGCTTACTGCAAATTAATGTAAAGAGGAAACCGCCTGTTAAAATAAAGGGGTTACCGCATGTTAAAGCAAGAGACTTTCACAGGTTGAAAAAGTAAGGTGACCACAAGTTATGAATAGAAGTCACCGCATATTGATAACTAAGAATTATCGCCCGATATAATTAAAGAAAATTACCACATGTTATAGATTTAATAGACATATTGCATGTTGTCGAGAGATCATGCCACCACAAGTTATATGTCAGAGAGTCCACCACAAGTTATATGTCAGTAAGTCTTCAAATCTTTGTCAAGGACCTCAATGGGATTCTTCAAACTCAGGTAATGAAGATGCTTTTTATTCTGAGCTCGGATTAAACTTTCCTTTGTTGTTCTTTTAATAAGTACAGTTCCACTTGGGCACTCTTTTAGTCCCGAATTTGAGAGCTTTGATGTTGTTGAAGTTTGCCTAGCTTGCAGACTCAATCTTATCTGAATTATCAGGTTGCGACATATGTATAAGAAATTGAACTTAACACATTAGAGCATGACTTGTAAATGAGAGTGATTTACCTGATCTGAATAATTCTTAAGTAGAGGATGATCAAATGCAGGTTGTTTGTACATGTCTACACAATTATAGTTATCTCCATTGTTGTCCTATTGATCATCATCAAATAAATCTTCATATAAATAACCTCTTTACCAGGAGAAACTTTGTAAATAATAATTAAAAAAAAAACAGTCAGTATTTGATATATAGCAATCAATATCCTGATAGCATCTATTTCAGCTCTACTTTTAGTTATAACTTGATTGTAAGACATATATGCTCAAGGGTTTGTTTGTTTGTTTTTAAATTTTAGCAGTCTGAAGTTTTTGTTGTTCATTAGAAAATTCATATTGTGCATAATCAGACTATTATCAGTAAACCATTCAGCTTTCACTATTCAACTTTTAGTATTCAATAATCAGTGTTCAATATTTAGCAATCAGTAGACCTCACAGGCACAGAATCTATTCCAATTTGGATAAACCTCATAATCATTGTTTTTTGTAATATGGCTGTGATTTATAACAATTATCCAAGGTTTCTGACATAGTTAATATTAAAGATGTTATTAAGCATATATCATGAAATCTATATAACTTAAGTAGTGCACTGGAGTAATAATTTATTCTCATCATTTTAGGATCAGGAGGATTCTCTTACTTAACCGAACCTTTGTGGTGGGCAGGAATGGCTACAAGTATGTTTTCCTAAACCTTTTATTTTATATTTATTTATTCTAATCTTTTTTCTCTTCTGTTATTCTAACTTTTATTCTACATTATTCACAGTGATTGTAGGAGAAGGAGCTAACTTTGCAGCATACGCATTTGCACCAACAGTACTTGTAACTCACATAGAGCTGATTTTGGATAGTTGATGCTACCCCAAATCCATTTATACCAATTAACTTTGCTGAACTGCTACTTGATACAATCAGTGACCAGTATTAACCTAAATTTCCCATGATGAAACCCACACAATCCCAGAAATCTTCTTCAGCATTTTTGTTCAAATTAATATTCTCAATTTCGATTCTAAGCCCACTAAGGTTGTTGAACCTATCACTTCTACAGGTTCGGTTATCTAATATGTCTGTCACTAGTAGACGTTCACCACTTACCCAAACCATAGTATCTATCCCCAGCTTGCAAATTAAGTTACTCCCAATTAACCATGGGTCAAACCATAGTTTCTTAGTTTTTCATCCACTATTTGTCTTCGAATACATTTTAAAGCATCTAGTCTGATTTTTAGTAAAAATTTCCAAACTCCTGAATCATTATTCCTACTGTTGCATTCCTAGAAAGACTTGTTTTTCATATACTTTTAGGAAGTAAACTTTGCCGCTATACCCTCATCATTGAATCCTATAAAAACCCTAACATCATCGGCCGTGAAATGCATTCGAGTTCGAGCAAAACAAACGAACAATAAATCAAATCAACAACTCGAATCAAAGTCCAGTGTAATTGAAATCAAAGAAACATCACATACCAATTTATATGAAGCTGCCAAGTTCGATGCCGATGATATCTCCTGAAACAAGGATTGAGGCTTCCTGCTTCGGCCACCTGCCATCGCGTAGGACTATGGTTCAGTGATTAGGAATTGATTAGGGATTAGGGATTTTGTTGTGAAGCAGCGATTAGGGATTTGTGGGTAAATGTGGATTTGGGGATTATGGTTCAAGTAAAAGTAAAGGAATAGCGGTTAATGAAAATTCCACGCGGGCTTTAAAATTTTGTTCCAGCGCCACGTTCCCTTACTTTAAAATTTTGTACCAGCGCCTGTTCCCTTGTTTGGTTTTCTGGCTTTTTCATTTTTATTTTTCAATGACTGGCATATTTAGTTGATTTGAAAAAAATGTGAGAAATGAAGAGAAAGCTTAAAGCTAAATTTTTGCAAAAAAGGGAAATATTAAATATTATTATAAATTATATGTTATTAAGTATATATTATTATTAATACATTGTTATTGTAAATTATTAACTATGACGTCTAGAACAGTCAAAGATAATGGTAATCGTTAAGAGTTGTCAAAAATTGGTATTTATTACAACTGGTAAACTATAAATATTGTAAAATATAACTTTACAACTAGCAAAAAAAAGTTGTAATAGTTGACATCTATTACAACGGGTTGAAGAAAGTAGTTGTAATAAGCATTTAATACAATGGGCGGGTGGGAATGAAAACCGGTTTTGAGTGCCACGTATGAATTTTGAGTGCCGACATTTGTTAGTGTTTGTGCGCTTTAATGTTATTCTTACCTCATTTTTGTTTGGATAAAGTTAATATTAGTCCTAATTAATTATTACTTATTAAGTATTAATTAATTAATACCATAATGAAACTATTAATTAAAGAAAAATTTATGACTAATGAAAATAATCGTAAAATTAATTATTTAATCGTAATTATTAATTATTGATTGTTGAAAATTGGTAACAACATTTATTACAACAGCCATTTTATGATCATTGTAAAATTAGCATCGGTTAAAACGGGCATTTTATGACCGTTGTGAAACTGACACCTATTACAACGGGCGTTATGAGCATTGTAAAATTGGCACCTCTTACAACGGGCATTTTGTGACCGTTGTAAAATCGGCATCTATTACAACGGGCATTTTGTGAACGTTGTAAAATTGGCATCTATTACAACGGGCATGAAAGGAACTTTGTAACAGCACTCTAGTACAACGAGAAGTCATTGCCCGTTGTAAAAAGGGCGTTGTATAGGGCATCTATTACAACGGGCCTGAATGGACTGTTGTAATAGCCTTCTATTACAACGGGCAGCCAATGCCCGTTGTAAAAGGGGCGTTGTAATAGGGTATTTTTGTTGTAGTGCAACCATGGTGAGGAATCCTGTTGGATCCCTCCAACTTGTCACCTGCAACAAATATACATATGAGAAAATATGTACAATGTCTGCTTCAAGGCAGACGCACGTACAAAGGGTCATCCGCTCATACACAGGAATGTATAGGGTCTCATTTCTCCAATCGGCATGAATATATCCAACTACTAACTACTATAGCACAACATCCAAACATCCAATATATATGCATATACAAATATATAAATATATATACATACATACATATATATATATATATATATATATCTATCTAACATCCAATAGTCATTAAAACAACATAATAAAAATATTCCCACTTATATAAAAATATGAGCGGGTCAGAAAGAGTGAGTTTTACTCACTTTGGTTGCAGTCGTCGTTGCAGCATTTTGTTTGAAATAAAATTAAGCCGATGTTTAATTTTACCCAAAAATCCCGTGAGCTCCAAATCGATCCAATCCAATTCTTATGTGTAGTATTTTCAATAACAAGTGCAACGCAACTCATTTCGTCTGAATCAGACCTCGTATGAAAGAGTTATGGATTTTATAAACACTCAATTTTAATTAAAATAATTAACTTTCCTTAATGACAACAATTAACTTAATTACCATGATTATAAAAACCCTAATCCACTACTATTCAAAATCGCGCATCTTCCCCGTATTGTTCTAACCCAGGCAATGCAACCTTCCCCTCCAATTTGCTCCACCTATGCTTCGACCGAGACCAGCGCGAGACCCTCCAGACGACGCTCGGCCTCGACTTCACCTATGCCAGCAACGCCACACCCTAGTTCAACGTCGATCGACATGAAAACGAACCCCAATTGGCCACGAACGAGGCCGCCTAGCCACCACCACGCTTCACCAATTAATGATCAAGTTATATAGATGCGTTCGTGGAAGTGAGGGCGACAATTTTCATATAGAGAGTTTTGCTTAAAAGTGTATGGATCGACCTGAGCATTCACGGCCGTTGATGAAGGAAGAAAGAATGGCGGCTAGGCTTTTGTTTTGGGGTTTGGGGCAAAAGTGAAGAGCAAGGGTCCTTTCGTAGAAAAATATCCAAACACTATTCACCCGAAATATTTCCAAACTCCAAACGAAGCGTGCCGCCTGGCGTTTATAAACTTTTACCCCTATTTCGAACACAATAGAATATATATCGGAGGCCAATTCCATCATTTACAGAAGATAGGTTTTCGAAATTGAATTATTTTAATTAAAATCCTTTAATTAATTTTTGTGCGTTTCCAGCTCGCACGGTCAAACGATATGTCTGATCGCCACGAAACTTGAAATCCTATAATAACTCACTATTACGGATCCAATGAAACTTGTTTCGTCGAAATCCGAGACAGTGTCAAAAATGACTATTTTTACACGTCTAATCAAATATTAAAATTTCCAATTTCTGCCTAATCGCTTTTAATTCAATTTTAAAACTTCACTAACTCCATTCAAATGCAAATAGCATTTAAAACAATGTTAGAAATCATTTTTATTCACATTAGATTCTAAATTCAATTAATTAATTGATTTAACTTATAATATTCACTTTACAATATTTAAATTCAATTAAATATTCTAAATTCAGGCGACTGAAAAACTGGGTCGTTGCACCCTTTCTTAAATAAATAATTTAATTAATCTTAATTTTATAATAATTAATTCTTAAATAATAGTTAACCTCTTATTGATTAACAAATTAAAATTAAAAAATTAAAATTAACTTACTCAAAAATAATTAAACACTAATTACCCTAACTTAATTAGGGATTAAATACTAATTACCTTACTTAATTAAATAATCATTAAATAATTAAATAAAAATTTCTTTTACATACTTAATCCTCAATTATTACTTAAGTAATGAATTAAAACTTCATTTAATAATAAATAATTAATAATTACCTTTATTACTTAAAGCAAGTTTGAAAACACTTTTCTAAAATATACTTAAGTTGAACACTTTTAATTTTTTGCAAAAAATGTTCGTTTCGCTAACTGCCTCCATAGCGATATCGCTATACGGCCCGTAATTTTGCAAAACTTGTTTTATGAATCGAAATTACTTTCAGAAATCTATCTTTTAATCCTCAACTTACCTTTACAGACTTTGAATTAAAGTTTTGAAACTTGAAATAAAGTTTTAAAACTTTTTAGTAAACTTTAAAAAACTTAAAAAAAAGTAAAGTAAATAAGGAAACAAAATTTTAACAAGGTATCTCGATGTCAATACAATCAACAAACTCAAATGCTCACTTTTCTTAGCTTACAACATTGTATGTATGTTTACAAACATAAATATAAAACATGACATCCTAATATAAGCTAAGGTCCTAACTTGAAATTTCTTACTAACTTTAACTTTATGTTTTAAGCAACCTTTACATCTAACACATATATACATATAAGTAAGAACATAGCCAACAACTCAAGCAACGGTTTTACAAAAAATTATACACTGTTAATAAAGTTAGAAACTTTAGTAAAGGGGCGAGCTTTAACTCACCAATGCTATCCCAAAAAGACCAGAACTTCACTAACATGTGGGAAATGACCTAGAGCCTTGTTTTAACTTGAAAGAGTGAAGATTTTGTGGCCTTAAAGTCCAAAGTATATTTGACCAAGGTAAAGGGGTGGCTCGACCTAGGTTGGACAAGGGTGGCGAAGGCTTGGTATTGAAAGGTGGAGATATATAAATGGAAAGGAGGGGTTTTAAACAAGTTTTATGAGTTTTAGAAATGATAAAACTAAGAAATTTTTTAAATTTTATTTCATATAAGCCATTAATAAGTTTTTAGAAAGCTTTTGAAAACATCTTGAAGTAAATAAAATGAAAAGTGAACTAGAAAGTGAAAGAGGAAAATATTGGAAAAGTTTTTATATAAAATGACATTAGAAAATTACTAAATTACCCATATGTACTTTACCCTCCTTAAACACTTGCCACCTCACCTTGCCACCTTATTAATTTTTTAAAATATGTCCCCTCCACCTTACTACTTTGAACATGCATTAATTACATACGTGTAATTATGTTTAAACATGTTTCTCTTTACTTTGTCATGTTATATTATATTTTGAACTTACATAAAATGCCACATCACTTTATATATACACTTAAGAATGTGTGTGTGTATATATACACACACATATCAAAATATATCCTAACACTTTTGTAAATGTATGAATATGTATTTACACTAGAGTTCACAATGTTTTCGACAACTTTTAGCCAATGAAAAGTCCAAAATTCGGAAAACGAATTCCAGTCACATTTTTTATTTTTCTTCGAACTAAATATTTTTGTAAACAAATTTTGAAAACTATTTCACCGTCATTATTTACCATTTAAAGAGTTTTATTTTAATTATAAAACACATTATTTGGATATTTAAAATTAATCAAAATATTCTCAAATTAAAGCGTTGAAATTCTGGGTCGTTACACTCTCCCCCCTCAAAAATTTCGACCCTGAAGTTTTACCACAACTCTAAACCTCAGAAACAATTAACACCACTCATCAGTCCATATGATGTTCATAGATCATTCCTATGCAAAATCTGATTTGATCACTCACTCAAATATATAGCTTTACTTCTTAACTAGCATCGCTCACTCGATTTCCTAGTGCGAACTCCGATTAGGCTTCTTGATTAGAAACCTCAATTCTTCTTACATAGCCATATACTATGATAGAAAACTTTGATTCCATATTAAGAACCCTTACTAAGTGTTCTCCATCGAAAACCGAGTGACAGATCCTCATTTGGAATGGTGTAAAATACTTTAAGTCATGTACTCGAATCTTAGATCGAGAATTAGGGAAGGAGAGAAAATGATCTACGTACAACTTACGTACTAATCTAAAGTTCCTTATTTATCCAATTACTTTTAAGCTTCCAAAAAATATTTATGAAAACATTTCACAAAATTTCAACTTAGATCCAACATTTTAAATCATTCAACTTATTTATGAAAACTTCTCATAAAATTACTTTAATTTATTAACTTGTATAATATTCTCCTACATCCTAAGAGTATGTACGAAACATCTGATTTTTAATTCTATTTCCTTTAATTATTTAGATGCAGGCCCAAAATAATTTGGGTCTCAAAATTTGAGTCGACAAATATAACCCCTTTACCTATTCGGTCTGGTAAGTAGCTAAGAAGAGTAGGATGCCAGTATCCAAACTCCGTCCTAGAGTCTACTTTTTCTTAGACACCTCCAAGGTAAAAATGTTTATTAGCCGGTCCAATAACATCAAGTAAATTTTCACTTCCTAGAAGTTAAAATCAAAGGACATTGTTTAATAAAACAAAGTTGATTGAACCTCCTTGTTAAATTAATACAGTTTGAAACTTCATTTATTAACCTATTCTTTAATCAAAATACTTAATTATTTTGAAATCTTTGGAGCCAAATACCCGAGTTTTATTTCAAAAACTTTATGAAATGATACTTTTATTTTTAACCTTAGAAAATATACATATAGCCCAAGTAACTCCAAAATGATGTCAAGGAACTGGGTACTACCAAATAGTATCATATATCTCCTTTACCAAGAAGGGTAGTACTCAAGAGAAGTGTTTACCATCCGAACACATCTCCTGCCCAATTTTAGTCACTTTCGAGGCACTCGAACTAGTTAATTATAAAATTACTTCTTCTTTCAAATCCCTTTTTGAAACAATACTATATATATATATTTCTAGATAAATAGTTTATCAAAGTATTCATTACAAACTTGCTTTGGATTTGTTCGGATCCGAACTCGTTTCGATCGTATAATGACAAAGAGAATAATTTACTAAGTGCACTATCATGTCTGCCTAAGTAAACATTTGATTGTCATTTAGAAGATTATTCTGGTCATCACAAAACAGATCGAGACTGATTTCCCAAACTGTCCAAAGAAAAATCTTACTCTTATATTTCTTTTTAAAATATTTATACTTTAAAGTATTTTTAAGTGAAATTATCACTACTTTTCCAAAAATCATTTGAAAACTTTATCAAAATCACCGGGATTTAAATTCTTTGAAAATCCATCTTATTTTCAAATATATTTTATAATTCTGATTTATAAAATCAACTTTTAAAAAAATCATCCAAAATATTTCTTTTTAACAAACACCTTAATTTAAAACCCAATTTTAACCTAACATTATCAACGACGCCTTATAGTGAAATTGTAAAAATTAATTCACAACATGTTCCTTTCAATGTTCCCATAAATTCTATCTACCTAACTTATGATTTTTAAAAGAAAGATTGCAGATGATTCTATGAATAGCTAATGCTCAAGACTGAGCGTGCCTGACTAATCAAACCCTATATGATAATAATTAAATTATCAATTCCTAACAACAATACATCAAAAATAACTATACTTTATTTTTGGAAATTATTTGTTTATATATAAACTATATTCCTAGGTAAAATTATTTTATTTACCAGTTTAAAACAATACTATGTTGATTAAGTGTATAAAGATCTCTATTAATAACGTTAGCTACTCGTATTGACCAGAATCCATAAACCACTCAACCGATCAACCAATACAATATGAAGCATTTTTTTAGCACTAACAAGTACGAATTCTTATATATAACACACTCAAACTCATCTAGGGTGTCACTTACCCTATCCTTACTGAGTTTACCCCACTGGGGCCAAGGTTCTTGTTTAACCTTGTGCTTTGATACCAAATGTAACAATCTACCTTTCTTACACCAAAAATGACACATAATACATCATCGTATTCCTATGTTGATCATTTAAATGTCTGAAAGATAGGTTGTTTGGGGTGAAAGACATGACGAGTAATTTATAATATAAATAATTCTTTACAAAAAGAAATCATCTTTATTATACACAACATCATAGTACATTAACCTATTATCAATCTGGACAGTTATAACAGCTTGTCCTTACAATTTTTGATAATTATAGACAGAAAACAAAGCAACCAAAACTGGAAGAATATAAGATACGTGAATACATCTTAGAGAATCTAGCTCGTCTCTTGAAAGCTCCAAAGGATCCAACTAATTCTGGAAAATATGCTTTGCCTGACCTGAGCATTATAGGAAAACAACGTCGGGATCAGTCTAGTAAAACCAGTGTGAGAAGCTCAAATCACAAGGAACTTTATTATAACTTATAAAACCCTTTTAAAATTAAAGGTATCTCAGAAGACCATGCTGCACATAAACACGGATTTTTACATTACGATAACCAAAACATTATTATATGAAAATCCAGTCATATTATCATAATGCCAAAGTTTAAAATAAATGGAATCATAGCCGAAATTGTTACATTATTAAATTGCAGCATATAGGTATACAATCCAGTCTGAAGGCACTTATTGGAGAATAGGTTCCAACAACGGCAAGGTAAGGGACTATCTTCCGTATAGTACACCTCTAGAAAAATGTACCTGGGGTCATACCCTGAACTTTGTCCACCCCGGCCAACATAGAATCGTCCTACCCCTGAACTTGGATAGTACCGAATATATCATCACCCCGGTTGTTCCCAACCTTTATATAGAGCTCTCATACACAACCAAATCCATAATATGATAATCTAGAAAGGTGATGACACACCCTGATGGGAGCGACCCATATAACCATGCTGCATCTATTTTTTTAGCCATTTCCCAAGTTATGAAGCTTGAGGCAATGCTTTTACCTTTTCCCTTAGCAGACCATCTTGGAATGCTAACACTGCCTTCAGGTAGAAATGCAGTGCTAGCAATCATCCATACAAGTTTGTTCTAGGTCTGAACGAAACTGTAACGATCCGTCTTTCTTACACCTAAATACGATACTTAATACATCCTCGGTATTTGTGTGCTGATCATTTAAGTGTCGGAAAGACAGGTCATTTAGGGTGAAGAAAGAAAAGCACTGAACATAATCTCACATCATGACGAGAAATATATAACTACACAAGATCTTTACAAAAAGAGAAGAACTTTATTAATACACACATAAGAATACACTAACCTATTATCAGCTTGGACAGTTATAACAGTCCGTCCTTACGATTTCTGATAAATATAAACAGATAAAAAATGACAATAGTGGAAGAATATAAGATACGTGAATACGTCTTGGAGAATACAGCTCGTCTCCTAAAAGCTCCAAAGGATCTAGCTAAATCTGGAAAATATGCTCAGGATGACCCGAGCATTATAGGAAAACAACACCTGGATCAGTCTGCTAAAACCAGCGTGAGAAAAGCTCGAATTAAGTCATATGGATTAATATATTTGAGAAACCATTCAAAATAAAAAGTATCTCGTAAGACCACGCCGCACATAAACACATATGAGTTTTTATCTTACGATAACTAAAACATTTTATTATAAAAAAATCCAAGGATATTATAATAATGTCTAAGTTTAAAATAAATACGGAATATAGCTGAAATGCTTACACCTCACATTCAACATAGTTGGGCACATCTAAGTCCATAAAGGTTCGTATTGGAGAATGAGTTCCGACAATGGCTAGGTAAGGGACTACCTTCCGATGGTACACCTCTAGAAAATGTACCTGACAGCTATAGACGCATCTGCCCCTCTACAACATAGAGCTGGCCTGACCCTTTAACATGACAAGCCAGATTACCTTACCCCATTGACGCCGAGGCTGCTTTACTTTGCCCCTCGATGTATGCGCGCAAAACAACTCTAAGGGACAATCTAGAATGGGATGACGGCTCCTAATGGTAGCTAACCACATGGCTCTGCTGCATACCCTGTTTTATCCATTCTTCCATGTTGTGAGGCTTGAGGCTACGCTTTTACTTCTTCTACTAGCATACCATCTTAGAATGCTAACACTTCCCTCCAAGCAGAGATGCAATATTAGCATTCATCCATATAAGTTATTCCGAGGTCGAACAAGCATTCAAAATTTTACTATCTTCCATTTTGGAATCACCCTCAGGAAGAATAGTATAGCTTCATATCATACTTCATCACGAACATTATTAGTTTGGAGTGGTTCGGATAAATTCGGAAAAAACGATAACTCCAAACTAAGCGATAATTTCCGGCTAACTCGGTTTGGGTTCTTTAGAAGTATGAAATAAGTATTCGGGTCCTCACTAGGGAACTTGAATATACCTAACATACTTCCTAAGTTAAAATAGGTCTAGATTTGATAGTCGATTATTTAACTATCAAATAAACAAACAACAACAATTCATAAATTTAATTACCAATAGCAAACACTAAGCCTCAAAACAATTTTTTTCATTTATTAAAATCTCTTTTCAAAAGTGTTTATAAATAACATCCATATGCTTATCTTACTGGAATAAGTGTATTCACAAAACGTTTGTGAAGGATTTATCATTTACAAATCATATCAAAGGATCAAAAAAAATCTTATTTAAATTGGAGATAAAGATAACCTCAAACAATATCTTTCGGTGTTAATTATGGAATGAATGTCCATACCACCAGAATTAAGAAGGTTAGTTAAAGGAAATAATTCTCAAATTCTTTTATAAATTTCCTTCTATAAATCCTTTTAACAAATATCTTTTGTATATAATATTTCTTTTACCCAAAACAATAAATCATTTTGTAAAACTTCTTTTATAAATGTTCAAAACCATATATAACACTCTTTATAAATCTCCAAAATCATTTATAAAACTTCTTTATTTAAAACAACTCCTTTAATAATACTTAATCCATAAAATTCCCTTGATAAAATCACTTATTTAAAACACCTTTGAATAAACAAGTTATTATTTAAAATATTCTTCATTTAATTATTTTTAAACCATATTAACACAACACTTATTTTAAATAATCATTTAAAAAGACTAAATTAACTTCAAACATTTAATAAAATAGTTGTTTAACTATCTTTTAATATCATATTTAAAATAATAATAAACTTTAAAGGATAATGAAATATTGAACTTTGTAAAATAAGAAGGAGGCTTAGTGACCATGACGGTTCATTTAATTGGGTTTAACTTATCCAATTTATAACATGAGCATTACATAACAAGTAGATTTGTAAAGGGAATCAGGCAATAACAATCAATCAACATATGGGTAAATGTCCAAGTTAACGATATAGCATATGAGGGTTCGTTCTGCTAAACACATATCCAAGTTAATATATTAGAGGAATGGGTTTTTATTCTGCCCAATAGATGTCAACATAATCTACTTGGAGAACTATGGTAGAATGGTGATTTATTCTACCAACAGATGTCAAATACAATTAAATTAATAGAACGGTGTTTTATTCTACTAAAAAAATGTCATTGGGTTTCATATTCAATTGAGGCTACTTAAAGGTAATCGACAAAGAAATCCCTTGGTTTGAAATATCCTTTTAAAAGGAGATTGCTTTGAAACAAAACCGATCTTTAGAAATAAAGTAGTTAAAACTTTTAAATCTTTATTTGAAAATTAAATAACATTTTAAACTCTTTATTTTAGTAATAATTAAACCTTTAATTAATAATTAAACAACAATCAATTGTTAAATAAATAATTAAATAATAATTATGGTTTAAATAAATAATATTTAATCTTTAAATAAATAATTAAACCATAATTAATCTCTAATTAATTATTAAATAATAATTTAAACTTTTAAATAATAATTAAATAGCTATTAATCTCAATTAATTAATTAAATAATCTTTAATTAAAACTTAAATAATAAATTAAATCTTTATTTCAAATAATTAAATCATAATTAAGTTTAAATTAAATCGTAACTTAAATTTTACTTAATTAGTAATTAATTTATAATTAAATCCTTTATTAAATAATTTTATTAATATTAATTAAATAATAATTAGATCTTAAATAATTAGTTAAATAATAGTTAACCTCTTATTAATTAACAAATTTTAATTAACTTACTCAAAAATAATTAAGTATTAATTACCCTAACTTAATTAGTGATTAAGTACTAATTACCTTACTTAATTACTTAATTATATAATTATTAAATAATTAAATAAATAAATATAAATTTCTTTTAAATACTTAATCCTTAATTATTACTTAAATAATGAATTAAAACTTCATTTAATAACAATTAATTAATAATTACTTTTATTACTTAAAACAAGTTTAAAAACACTTTTCTAAAATATACTTAAGTTGAACACTTTTAATTTTTTGCCAAATAGTTTGTTTTGCGAACTGCCTCCATAGCGATTATCGTTATACGATCCATAATTTTTCAAAACTTGTTTTATGAATCAAAATCACTTTCAAAAATTTATCTTTCTATCCTTAACTTACCTTTACAAACTAAAGCTTTGAAACTAGAAGTAAAGTTTTTAAAAAATTTAGTAAACTTTTCAAAAAATAAAGTAAGTAAGGAAACAAAATTTTAACAAGGGATCTTGATGTCAATACAATCCCCAAACTCAAATGCTCACTTTTCATAGCCTACAACATGTTATATATGTTTATAAACATAAATATTGAACATGACATCATAATATAAGCCATGGTCCTAACTTGAATTTTTTTACTAACTTTATGTTTTAAGCAACCTTTACATCCAACACATATACAAATACAAATAACAACATAGCCTAAAACTCAAGCATTGTCTTACAAACAATTATACATCATTAATAAACTTGAACGAGTGAAGATTTTGTAGCCTTAAAGGCCAAAGTATTTTCGGCCAAGGTGAAGGAGTTGCTAGGCCTAGGTTGGACAAGGGTGGTGGAGGCATGATTTTGAACGGTGGAGATTTAGAAATGGAAAGGAGGGGTTTTAAAAAAGTTTTAAGGGTTTTAGAAATGATAAGACTAAGAAATTTTTTAAACTTTTGTTTCATGGAAGCCACTAATAAGTTTTTAGAAAGCTTTTGAAAACATTTTGAAGTAAAGAAACGAGAAGTAAAATAGAAAGTGTAAGAGGAAAATATTGGAAAAGGTTTTATATAAAATGACATTAGAAAATTACTAAATTACCCCTTTGTACTTTACCCCTCCTTAAACACTTGCCAACTCACCTTGCCACCTCATCAATTTTCAAAAATATGTCCCCATCCACCTTACTGCTTCCAACATGCATTAATTACATACATGTACTTATTGTTAGACATGTTTCATAATGTTTCTCTTTACTTTTCATGTTATATTATATTTTGAATTTACATAAAATGTCACATCACTTATATATATACGCTTAAGTGTGTGTGTATCAAAATATATCCTAACAATTTTGTAAATGTATGAATATGTATTTACCTTAGAGTTCACAACATTTCCGACAACTTTTAGCCAACAAAAAGTCGAAAATTTGTAAAACGAATTCCGGTCACATTTTTGATTTTTCTTCAAATTAAATATTTTTGTAAATGAATTTGAAAACATTTCACCACCGCTATTTACTATTTAAAAGAATTTTATTTTAGTTATTGAACATATTATTTGGATATTTAAAATTAATTAAATATTCCTAAATTAAAACGGTGAGATTCCGGGTCGTTACACCTAGCTTCCATGAAATTTTTGACCTTGAAGAGATACAGGAAGGAGCAAATGATAGTGGAAAATGAAAAATTAAGGAGAAAATAAAGATGTCATTAAAGATACGACGATCCACCTTCCATTAATTAAGATTTGTCTTTTCATTTCAAAAACAAAAACTCTTCCCATCCCACAAAGCATGGCTGACCATGACATGGGTTGTATGGGCCCTAAATTATTCTAAAAACCAATTAATATTAATCCTATTTAAATCTAATTTAAATTTTCTATCGATATCGAATATCGATATGTGTGTTTATAACTTTTACATGCGCACTTTATTAAATATTAATGTTTTTTCAAACAAATCAAATAAAATTTTAATAATTAACATTTCACAAATATAAATTAATTTAATTTAATTAAAGTCCTTTTAGTATTTATTCTATTTAAATTGAATTTCAATATTTTACCGACATCGGTATTGATACATGTGTTTATAACTTTTATGTCTGCACCTTTTAAATAGTAATGGTGTTTACAAATCAAATAGAATTTAATAATTACCATTTCAAAACATTAATTAAGTTTATTAATTTTCAATGATGAAAAATTAATTAAATTGTGTGGTTCATTCAGAATATTCATCATTACGATTGTGTGAATTAAAGGTGTAAACTCATTTGGTGAATAACATTGATTAATTCAAATATTAATGTTCACACGTCATCTTAGCTAGTGGTGTAACATTTTAGATAAATTTATCGCTTACACATCTTTTGGTAAAATCCAATTTCACTTATTATAAGCGGTCCTTGATAGTAGCGATTATTTACACCAAATTTCTTCGTCAAAACTATATCACATTAAGACTTATGGAATTTTTTTGGGTTAAAATTCCAATATCGTCAACATTCAACTTTGTAAGTCCAAAAACAAAGTCTTTGGTTCAATAATAACATTTATTTTTAACCTTACTACTCTGGTCAGAGATTCTAACTTTGAGTTGACTACTGTTAATCGTTATACTAACCCCATATAATTGAGGAGATGAATTCTCAATGAAATAGAGTTCACTTCCAATATTTCAACTCAAACTCAACTATTGTCGTTCAATGGACGTCATGCCATGATTTAATTATAATCAAAGTGGAGTGTCCACTTTGAAGTTCCATAGTATTCTCCAGTCGAGGGAACTTTATAAGATCGTCACTTCGAGATTCTCTGTTTGACCTTAGTTTTATTAACCAACATAAAACTCTCAAGTAAGTCATTTCATAATTATTCAATAACTATCAGAACGTAACCCCTTGGTTCCCCCAACAGCCACAAGTAATATGATACCCAACATTTGGAGAGCGTTATACACTCTAGTCTCAATAAATGTACTGATATTCCATCTCGAAACATCTTGACTAGGAATATTTAATGTAATAAATTTCTCATAATCACAACACATTGTAATTACTACCACATAACATATCAATTAAGGATTTCTATTTAATATACTTTAAATTAAGGACTTAATTTATTATATCACAATATAACAGGTATATAATAGAAAGAAAATACTTTTTACTTTTAATAAGATTGGTTATCAAGTTAGATACATGTAACGAATTACATTATTGCCCCTATGCATACTCCTAACTCTCTCATAGGTAAATATCCAAACATCGATTTTTTTTTCAAAAAACTATAATTTTTACATATAAACAACATATTTAAAACCGTATCGTTCAAATGCAACTATAATTGCATCATTCAAATCAGCATGGTCTAATAAATATGCAGTTTGAAGTCAGTTTGATATTTGATATGCAATTAAAATTATAACTACATTTTCTTAATGTAATTAAATTATAACTGCATTGAGATTGAATTAAATTATTAATGGCAACGAAAATTATTACTACATCACAAAATGCAGTTAAAAAATTCAAATGGAACTACAATTGCATAATTCAGAATACAATTAAATAATAACTGCATTTGGTAAATGCAACTTTTTTATAACTACATTAAGTTTGAATAAATTATCAAACACAACCAAAATTATTGTTGCATCAAACAAAATGAAGTTAAATATTCAAATGCAACCATAATTGCATAATTAAAAAATAAATTCTTTTCAATTAGGTTAAAAAATATATCTGCATAATTTATAATGCAGTTAAAATAACCATGTAAAGGTAATGACCATTATAAATGAAGTTGTGCAATGTGGTGACACAAAATAATTGCATTATATAAATGTAGTTAAAACTGTAATGTAAACTTATGATTTTCAAAAATTTATTTTTAGGTACCAATAATGGATATAATTGGAAATTCTATTAAGTTTGTGGTTTAATAGTGAAAACAATTCATTAATCCGATCAATCTACAGAGATTTATCACATTTTAAAGATTGAAATTAAATGAGTTAGCCGATAGTGCTTTTGGTCATGTGTGACATTAAAGGAGTAGGGTTCTAATTTATAGACTATTATGCACATGGACTCATTTTACATTTAAAACAATAAATAGAACGCAAAGTTAATTGTCCACGGGCTTGGTCAGGTGGTGGGGCAATACGCCTCCCTCATGGGAGGTTTGAGGTTCGATTCCCACCTCCTACACCATGTCAACCGAAAGGTCTGGCTAGCCAATAGCGGTTGTGGCGGGCCAGCCATCTATTCCCTAGGTTTACTATCCAGGAATCACTCTGTTGATAGTGATTGAACATGTTTCCCTGGTTTAAAAAAAAAGAAATCCGAAGTTAATATTATGTCCATTAATGAGCAATTTATACATAGCATAAATCATGTCCAAATATACTCTAGTGTATATTATGTAAGTGAAACATATAAAAAAGTGTACATAGGTAATGTGATTGTTTGTAGGTGATTGGATTTACACTGCAACAGATCCATTTTCCCTTTACATATGCCTTTGTTGTCCAAGATTTTGATTTAAAACTATATATGTAAAAGATGTGTAGAAGAGTGTGTGTGTGTGTGTCATATTAGACAATTTTGTATGTTTTAAAATCTATAATTAACAATAATGAATTTGGTTTTAATTAAAGAAAGGTTTGATATCAAATATTATGTTATTACACAATATACATCTTGTGATTTTGAATTAAGGTAGCATATATGTGTTATCATATATATAAATATTCCGATTAATGTTTTGATTTAAAAACAGCTTGTATGCAAACATGTCATCTGTAATATATATATATATATATATATATATATATATATACACACATAAGTATGTGTGTGTATGTTAAAATCTAAATTTAACATTTAGAGGAATGCTCATGTAGAGAGGAACTCCACAACAATGGTTAAAAGGAGGGGACTTTATTTTCAGTTCTTGTTTTCTCAATGTTTAAATGGTTACATTATGATTTAAAGGCATCTCTACAGATTATGGAAATACTTGTTGGTCCTAAAGTACCACATCCAAATTAAGGTAGGAAAGCAATCTACATCATTTTCGAAAGCAATTTAACAAGATCTAGTAAAACAAAGATATGGATTTTGGAATGGACCTGGGTTTTAGGGCTTCCAGTGACTGCAATGGCCATGACAAGGATTGCCATCCAAAATGTTGGAGTGAAACCGTGAGCTCTAGTTCTACAAATAGACCAAAATTTAGGTCTAGTGATTAGAGATTCAAATCGACATTAAATTCAGATAGCGAAGAGCAAAGCATTCGGATGAAGGATTCCAGGGAAAAGAACAAAAGCGATGAATGGGTTTGGATCACATGAACTCCATTATGACTCAAGATTTAATCAGCGACAGTTCCGACAAGGTTAAATCTGCCAATATTAGATAGCGGTAGCAATTGTCGATGTGAGTGGTTATAAGAACAAGAAAACATAGGGGAACCCTGATCGCATGAGAGGAAGTTCATGTCAGTAAAGTCATATGATGCAGTTAAAATGATGTGGATAGTACCACGATGTCCGAACGTTTATCATCATGGAACAAGGAAAATGATGCAATGGGCTATAGAAATATGCAATGGGCTAAAAATGAATTGGGCTTAATAGAACACTATTTGATAAATGAAAAAAGGGTTAATATGATTTGATGATTAGTTTCAAGCACCTTGGATGGCTATAGAAATATATTTGATGACTAATGGGCTAATTTGTAATGAGCAACGTCTCAAGGAGTTTTGGAAATGATGTATAAAGATGTATTTTTATTTTCTATAATATGTAAGCTTGTTATTACTGGGCTTTATTATCTGATTGTACTTTGTAATTTTATACTAATAGCAATAAAAAGGAACACATTTTCAACAAAAAAAATAAACATTAAATCAAACTTTTAGTTTAGAAAGGAAATTAAAGTTAAGGATTTTACACCAAATTTTAAATTTTGAAAAGAGACAAAAGATTAAGAATTTACACAAATGACCATTCATAAATTTTAGATCAAGACCTTATTTATGTAAACAATATCTAAAATGTTCATGTCAAGGACCTCCAACTGAAGTGGTTAGAGGTATGACGCTTTAGATAAAGGTTCTAGAGATCATGGGTTCGAGCCTCTGAGACATCATAATAAGTGTTTTGCTTAAATAAAATATTACTCTTGTTATCAAAAAAATTATATCTAAAATGTTCATGTTCAAAATAGCAATCATACAAGGTAGAAATTAATTTTCAAAGTCAAAATTAAAAGATTATCATGAAATGTTTATCTACATTTATGTATGTAAATGTCATAAAATGATAAATAGATCTCAACCAAAATTAGCCTATTTTTTATTAACAAAATTTTGAAAACAAAAGAAAAGGAATTGGACAAAAAAGGAATATGTAAATTTGTGAAAATAACATTCAAATCTAAATAATATAGAGAACAAAAACAAATTAACAAAGTAGAAAGAGTATTTAAGTCATATTTATTATAATTAACATATTTTGGAAAAGGATTAAGAACAAAATAGATCCGAGTTAAGTCAATAAAATATACATACTTTTGACTAAGATGGACATAAAATATTTTGAATTGCTTGTTGCAAGATGAACCATTAAAACACCAGGTGATTCAAATGGAGTCTAAACCTATGAATAACATAAACAAATTAAATTAGAGAATTACCTTGGGCGTTGCCAAAAGTCATACCTTGAATGATAAATCGATGCTCCTAGATTTAGTTGAATCGATCTTTGGATTTTGCAAGGATCGAGAGATAAATTATGTTTTTGAGGAATTTTTAAGCCGTGAAGGCTATTGAAATTTTTGGCCAACGAAGGAAGGAGGTAAACTATGACGACCCACCTCCTCGACCCTTAGAAATCGACACTAATATATCATCGGTATTCACGTGCTGCAAATCCAATGTCGGACAGGCGGTTATCATGTGGTAAAGAAAATAAAGATAGAAGACAAAATAAAATAGAACCTCACATCGCATTCAAAATTTAATTATACATATGAGTAGTACATGCAATTACTCTAAATTGCTCCATCAAAGTTCTAGTAAGTACTAATCCACCCAGAATAGTTATAACTACCTATCCTTACAAGTGTTGGTAGATACATAATACATAATATAGTGGAATTAATAGATAAATATCCACATAGGACCCTCCAGCTTCATGCTCCATGCTCCTCCCAAAATGCTCCAAGCTACCTAACTACTTGGCTGCCCAAAAAAATTGGACACCCAGAGTTTAAGGGGAAAAGAAAATAAACTCTAGGCCAATCATGGGACTGGTGTGAGAAAACTCAAAAGAACAGATACTTTTGAAATCAAAGGGTATCTCGTAAGATCATGCTGCACATAAACACGGATGGGTTTTCACCTTACGATAACCAAAACATTTGTTACGAAAAAATAGGGATATTATTTTTAATGACATTCTTTCAAAAATCTTTCAAATAAATATATAATATTAGCCAAAATTGTCAAACTAATTAATTCCAGCATACTAGGTTCCTGTAAAGGCTCGTATTGGAGAATGGATTCCATACAATGACAAGGTAAGGGACTACCTTCCGACAGTAACTATAGAGGGATGCACCCGAGGCTCCAATCTCTACCAACATAGAACCAGCCTACCTTTACCATAGATAGTACCGAATATGACATCACCTCGGTCATTACCGACCTTTACCGGGATCCCAAAGCATAGATAACATACCCGAAACATAGAGGGTAATCTAGAAAGGCGATGACCATATCCTAATGGGAGCAACCTAAGCCCTACCGCATCTACCCTGTTTTTATCATTCCCAATATGCGAGGCTTAAGGTAACGTTTTACCTTTCACAGGACAAATACCTCTTTGAATGCTACATTGCCATTTCCAACAACACACTATTTGATTTCCACAAAAGTACAACCACTAAGCTCGTACGTCTCAGAGAAGAGTGTAAGTATAGGAGGGGTTACCTCTTACACCACCAAATAGATGTACGTTTTTGAAAATCAATCTACGTGGTTTTAGAAATGCAATGTCAGACATTCGTCCATATGAGTTGTCCAGGCACAGGATAAACCGAAGGCACTCTACTACTACATCCTGTTTTGGGAATCACCCCTAAGATTAGTATCCAGAAGTCCTTGCATTAAAGATTTTCAAAATTAAGTACTACTGCCTCCATATGTATATAATATGGAAATCGATGGGCTAGTGGCAAGCAGCCTTTCATTATGAAGATCTCCGTCTTCAAAATCATTGCCATTATCATGTTTTTACTTTCGAACGTACATTGATTTGAAGTGGTTTTCGGAAAGGAATCACCAAAATCCGATCCCAGTCTCTCCGAACCAATTATCGATAAAACATCTTTTAGAGATATATCACTTCATTTCCAGTATATACGAGATTATTAAACCTCTCTTAATCTTTGAAAACACCAAATCATTTCTTATAAATCATGTTGGAAAGCATTATTGAGTAAAAAGGATCGATATAAATTATACTAATCTACTCAATATCAATTTATGTATTCAACTTTTACTATCCATCGAATAACGGTGGAATCACCTTTTAAATTCACATGGATAGTATGGGTTCCCTCCTTGAATTTTAATACCAAGTATAAGAAGATTATTTCTACGCAATCCAAGTTGTATTAATTTTGTAAATTTGAATCTTTTATACTCGCCTCGGTTTCAACATTTAGACCTTATCTATTCCTCATCCAAGAAAGAGGCCAGGTGAGCCAGGGCACTGGTTACTCTTGAACATCTCCTAAGTTTCAGCACCCTACATCCAGATCGCATGAATAGAAAATTCCAGTCAACTCATCGGATTTTAGAGCCAAGATTAAATCATTTATTTATAGCAGCTTTTCTTTTAACCATTTATTTAAACTCCTTTAAAAGTAATTTTAAAACTTCCAAATCATCTTCAAAATAATTATATATTTATTTCAAAACATTGATAAAAGATTTGGGAAAGAATAATTAAGTTTAAATCTATATTTCAAAAGTTAATAAAAACCGTTGCAAAAGTGCTGCGAATAGTGCTTTTAAGGCTTATTTGATCAAAACAGCTTTTCTATTATTTAGAAATCCATTTTTATAACTCAAATCTCTTTCAAAACATTTTATTATATTTATATAATTTATTTCATATTTTTAAAGAATTAAAAAAAAATCCATTTTAAAGAATTTATCGTTTTGGTTTTCGAGCTGCTAAAGCGCGATTATTTTGAAAACTTGATTTGCTCATATTTCAAAATATACTAAATGAAATCTCAATTATTTTCTTTGGTTTGGAAATTATGATTATAAGAGTTCGGAAAATTCTTATTCCAAAAAATTCCGACTCTGATTCCATTCTATAGATGGATTTAAACTCTTACGACGTGAAATTGCGAACTACCGTTACACGACGCGTCTACTTTTGACTCCAATTTCAATTCTTTTCAAAACTTCATCAAATCTAGTTTTAGTGATTATAAACCATTTATAAACCAATTTAAAGAGGTTTGATCATCTCGTAACACTTTTATAACTCATTTTGGAAAGTGATTTCGTTGTGTAATTTCGACGTGTATTAAACGTGAATTGTTTACACATCCAAACAACCATATTTTTCACAACCAAAACATGATGATCAAAACATAACAACCAATCATTCCAAACATATCATATCAACATCGATATCATAATATAAATAGAGTTTTCTCACCTTAGATTCAATCGAACTAACTTTAAAATGACTATAGCCTCGCTATTCCGGAATCGGAGCTCACGAAGCTTGCACTAATGCTTTATAGGGTTTCGGCCTTGGCCTTTGGTGCTTGGATGTTCTCGGCCTAACTTAGAAGAGAGGGAAGGCTTGGCCTTAGGTGGTAGGAGGTGGTGGCCGTGGGTTTCAAGGTGAGAAAGGAGGAGTTTTTGCTTTGGTTTTAAGGTGTTTGGATAATATATATTTATTATATAAATTTAATTACTTTTTGCAATATTTTTCTCTATAAATTTCCTTAGGTAAGAAGCCATTAATGAGGAGTATAAAGAGTTGAAGAAGCTTAGGAAAATGAATGAGGAAATGTGAATGGAAGTGAAGATGGATGGTGGGTATTTATAAGCAAATGGGAGTGATAAAATATCATGATATTTAAGTGCAAACACATCATCATTTCATCACCACCACACCTTCCTCCTCCATCACCATTTTGGCCGAAGTACCCCTTCCCATGTGGCTACTCCATGTGCATGTACTTATATGTAAGAGGTTGAATTTGGTTTTGTAGCATCCCCTATCTTGAGGCTCGAAGCTAAGCGCTACAGATGCCGTAGTCATATATAGTATTAACTTCTAGTGACAAAATACGGTAACGTTAATGGTATCATAATATCAAAAGCATGTGAATATGAAATAAAATCAACATATATTTGAAACAACTATTATGATTACATTTCAAATCAATATTTCATATTTAGATACATAATCCTAAACGATTCCCAGGTTTTGATCAAAAATAATTATTACAAATTACGCCAAGAGCGACATATGAAGATGCCCCTTGGATGATCAGAGTACTAAATAGACATATTAGTCTTAATACATCACAACAGAAATAAAACTAGATAACTCTAGCTAGCTTTGCCTCCTGCACGTCTTTGGAAGCTTATTCGTCCAACCTACTAAACCTGAAAAACCTTAACTCTCTATCTACCCAAATTAAATTCTGGGCAACCGAGAGTTTAAGGGGAAAACATAAACTTCAAGTCAGACATAAAGCCTTGTGTGAATAATATTATTGCATCTCGGTTTACTGATATTATGTGAGACCACGCCACTTAGCAAAACGTGTTTCCCTTCACTAATATCCTTTTAAAAGCATATCTTTTGCAAATCAGAATCCTGCAATCAAACTGATTAAAGTAACAATAGCAATATCATATATGCACATAAATCAGGTAATCAATGGACTATTTGTCCCCAAAATATAGTTTTTTTGGCTAACTATTAATCATTGGCTGACTCGGGCCTACCAGACATACTCAATTATCTAACCTTTGTTAGACACACTTCTGGGCTGACTGCCCTTGACTATCTTCTTCTAGGGTCAACTGAACCTAATGGTTTTGCGGGCTCACCAATAACCTATCTTCTCTCCGTATATTCCTTTTTTGTGTGTAACCTCATTTAGTCTTACCTATGACAAAGCCCTACACACTGGAATTTTGGACTCATATTAGCTAGGGGCTTATTAGCTAAAGTACAGGGCGCGACCCTATACCAGTCCCATATGGTATTCTAACATCCGAGTCATTTACTTAGGGTTAACTATCCCATCAAATTTTCCTTGAAAACATTTCTTTCAAATTGATTTAACTCTTTAAATCATACTTAAACAAGGAAAATACAGTCTTTGCTTTACTCAAACATTATTGCCATGATATGTATACTTTACACAAAACAATTTTGTTGAAATATAAAGGGATTATCTATCCCTCCAAAGTAAGTTAAAAATCCTTTAAATTAAGAGCTCTTTGACCATGAAGCCAAGGTAAACCATCTGAAACCTTTGCTTAAAAACTTTAAACGATACTTTTCGAACCCATTGAAAGTACCCCTTTCAAAATAAGTTAACTGCTATACCTTGTAGCACTAGGCCAAAACGCCAAAACATACCTTTCAAAACCATTGAAATAAACCTTTCGAAATCATTGAAGGTATCCCTTCGAAAGCTTTATAAACCTTAAACATCCTCTTTTCAAAAAACTTTAAACTTTCCTTTTGAAAGCATTGGAAACCTTCCATTTAAAGACTCAAGTAAACCTTTCAAAATCATTAGGGGTACCTCCCCTTCGAAAGTTAAATTATATACCTTTAGAAAGTATCAAACTTCCTTACTTAAAACAAACCTTTCGAAAGCATTGGGTCTAAGTAAAAGTTTGTGGAACATAGATTCGAAACTATTTAAAACCATTCCTTTCGAAACCTTTGGGTTTAACATTTAATATATCTAAGGGTCTTAAAAGAACTAAGGGGAAAGCAACTCTTTCGAAAGCAATGGTCCTAAGTAAAAGATAGTGGATGGTTTCGAAAGCATGGTGAAGTGGCTTCCAAGTTTAAAAGAAAAAGCACCCTTTCGAAAGCATCGATTCGAAAGGTTGAATGTGGCAGCAGAGGTTTCGACCCCTTCGAATGCTTTTTTTAAAACAGAAGGCAACAACCTCTTTCGAAAGCCCTTTTTCTAAAACAAAGGAGTATTTGACTAAGTCGAAAGCTATTTCCTTCGAAAGCCTCATTTTGTAACCAAAATTATTCCAAGTTTATAAAGACTACTCCTATGCTTCGAAAACATATTTCGACTCTATACCTTCCGCCTATGTCCAATACACTATGTACCAAGGCATCGATACCATGTGTATTGGTTTCAACTTAGTTGGAGGTGGTAGTATGGGGTAGAAAGGTGGCTGCCAAAAGTGGCGAAGCAACAAACTTTTACAAAATTGATTTTTAACTTTTTAAAGTAATATCTTTCCAACTAACTTGACTTATTTGTCAACATATAATTAGTTGCCAATTCTTTTTCAAAATCTTTTCCAAAAGTGCTCCCGAATTTAGTAATTAATAATTTAAAACATTTAGCAAATTGCCCCTTTTCCTTTTATAAACATATAAAACATTTAAGTCCCATATCTTAAATAACTTTATATCTTTAATAAAATACTTAGGGAAATTCTCCAAAAATTCCCATAAATCACTTTTAATATGTTTTCTAACATATTTAAATTTCTGACCCAAAGCTAACATATAATAGCTGAAATTAATTTTTTAAACCCAATTTAACAATTTTATTTACTAGAAAATTCATAATAAATCCACAACAACTTAGAAAATTATGAAACTTGAAACCCATCTCTAAAATAATATTTCTGACCTTATGTCAAAAACGCAAGCCATTTGGATGTCATTTAATAGGTTTTCCAAATTAATTCTTATCATAAAATCTATATGAAATAGCACAAATCATTAACAATTATATATTTCCTTTTAAACAATCAAAACATGGCAATATTCTTGCAAAATAAATTCGGATCTTATATAGAAACTGAAAACAATAAAAATGAGATGTAATCTATTATTCACCTTAGCTTGTTGTTAAGGAGTTTGAGATTTGCTCTTGAGTTGATTTTATTAAGCTTCCTTCTTTAATTCTTACTTATCTTCCCCTTATCTTCCTCTTATGGTGGCTGGCCAAGCTTCTTGGTTTAGTTTTAGTTTATGAATATTGTAAATGAAATTGGATTAAGGGTTTAGGGTATAAGTATATAACCTATTCCTATTTTGCCCTTATCTTATTACCTTTACTTACTTCATTTTAATTCTCTTTGGCTTTAGATAGATTAGGCACGGCTACTTTATATTATTCAAATCCCACTCCCTTAACATTTACATTATTTCATTTAATTTATTTAATTAAATATCCTAAATAATGTTAGTCAAAATTAGGGTCATTACAGATTTTAATGAAATATCATGATATTTATAAATAATATCATGATATTTTCTTTTATCCTTTATTATTAATTTCTTGTGTGTGTGTGTGTCTATATATATATATTCATGTGCATGTGTATGTGTTCATGTATATGTACATGTACATATGCATATGTATGTCACAAATGATTCACAACGTTGCACAACTTCTCTACATTGAACAGACACGAATTTTGATTTCGATTTTCGGTCACACTTTCACTCCTTAGTCAACACACGTATATTTGTAACCAAGTTTGAAAATAATATTCCTATCATTATATAATAACTAAAAGGGCTTCATTTGATATTTAAAATATTATTAAATCATTTAAGCTTCATTTAAATTCAAAGTTAATTATTCCAAAATAGTGATACTGTTAATGATGTCATAAAGACATTTTATTTGCAAAAATAAAATAAATAATTTTACTACATATTCTCACTCATATATATAAATGAGTGTATGTATCCAGCTCCGTGCATGACTTTGGATGACCAAAGAGCTGTTTATCGATAAAAAGATTTTCTATCATTTCTCAAAGTGTATATTGTTGTAAATATTTATTCAAAATAAGATTACCAATATTATTTATTGTTGAAAACACCATTATTAATGTTAAAATCTTATATTTGAATACTTTTAAGTTTAAACATTATTTTCCAAAATGACAAATTCACAGGTCGTTACAGACTCCCCTCCATAAAAGAATTTCGTCCTTAGAATTACGATAAGAAGATAACTCAAAAATGAATATATATATATATATATATGATGAAATGTAATACAATAAGTGACTACACTACAGGCGGTGAGTACACTATGACGATACAATACATACATATAGGCTACACATCTATCATAAATTCAAGATAAGCCTTTTTCATTATATCTTCCGTTTCCCATGTGCAATCGTTAGCATCACCACTCCATTGAACTTTAACTAATCGCACAACCTTTCTCCTTAATCACTTCTCATCATGATCCGCGATTCGATTAGGCTATATGATAAATGTCAAGTTAGGTTCCACTTCAAAATCTTCTTGTGCTGCTGTCTCTATAATTTGTTCCGGGTTATATACATACTTCCGTAAATGTGATACGTGAAAAACATTGTGTACACCCGACAATCTTTCTGGCAATTCTACTTGATAGGCTAATGGGCCAATCCACTCAAGAATGAGAAAAGGTCCAGTATATCTAGGTGCTAGCTTCCCAGTTTTTCCAAATCTCACTACCTCCCTCATCAGAGAGATTTTCAGAAACACCAATCTCCAACTGAAAATTCTAGATTACTACACCTTTGATCGGAATAACTCTTCTACCTGTTTTGATCTTCTTTCAACTTCCTCATGATCATATCTACCTTCTCTGAGGCTTCTCTAATCATTTCAGGATCAAGTACTAACCGATCTCCGATTTTGATCCAACATGCTGGTGATCTACATGGACGACCATATAAAGCTTCGTAAGGTGCCATATCAATACTTGCTTGGTAGCTGTTATTGTAGGAGAATTCCACAAGATGAAGATGATTTTCCCATGAACCTCCAAAATCTAAGATACATGCTCTCAGAAGATCTTCTAATACTCGATTTACCCTTTTAGTTTTCCTATTAGTTTGAGGATGGTATGCGGTGCTTAAATCCAGCTTCGTTCCCAAAGCTATATGTAATGCCTCCCAGAACTAACTGGTAAAATTTGGTAGTTGAACAATTTCCTTCATGTATATCTCTGATAGACTTGAAGCAGTCCTTGTTGGCTTTACTATAATAAAGTGTACGCTCTTGGTCAATCGGTCTACGATAGCCCAAATGCCTTCATTTCCCTTCCTTGTTCGAGGTAATCCATCGACAATATCCATCGATATTTGATCCCACTTCCAAGTTGGAATTTCAAGAGGTTGAAGTAATGCAGTAGTCTTTTGCTGATGCTTTTGATTTGTTAGCAATTTGCACACCTACTAACATGAATGGAGATGTCCCTCTTCATACCCTTCCACCGAAACCTTCATTTTACGTCTTTGTACATCTTGTTAACCCCAAGGTGAATATTAAGGTTGGATTGATGGCATTCAGTCAATATTTCCTGCCTTAAGCTGTCAACACTGGAAACAAAAATTCTCCCATTTAACCGTAATATCCCTTGGTTATCTATTTTCAAGTTTGAATCCCGCCCTTCGCTTATATCCTCCATTATATTCTTTAGATGCCTATCCTCTCTTTGCTTATAGGCAATTCTTTCCAGGAGAGTCGGAGTCACTACCAGATAAGCTATAACGACATATCTTATGCTTAACGCATCTACTCCTATGTTGGCTTTCCCAGGCGTATATAAAATGTCAAGATCATATGACATAAGAAATTCTAACCAAGGTTGCTGTCTCATATTTAAGTCCTTCCAAGTGAAAAGATACTTCAAAGATTTATGATCTGTGAAGAGATTGAACTTTTCACCTATTTAAAGAAGGATTATTATTTACTAAGGTCAATTAAAGTTTATTAAAATAAACTATAATGAATTCTTACCTAGTAAATAATGCATCCAAAATTTTAATGCGAACACAACGGCTAATATTCTAAGTCGTGTGTTGCATAATTCCTTTCACGAGTCTTCAGTTTTCTGCTCACATAAGCAATAACTTTTCCATATTGCATCAGAACTGCACCTACTCTTTCTCCAAAAGCTTCTGTGTATACAGTTAAACCGTCGCTTTCATCAGCAATAGCTAGGACTGGAGTGGTAGTTAACCTTTTCTTGAGTTCCTGGAATGCTTCTTCACATTTTGGTGTCCATTCAAATTTAACATCATTCATAGTCAATGTTATTAGATGGGAGGAAATTTTGGAGAAGTCCTTAATAAATCTCCGGTAATATCCTGCTAATCCTAAGAAGCTGCGTATGTCCTTTGGACTTTGTGGTTGCTTCCAATCTTGTTAGATGAAATCTTTCATGGATCTACTGAAATTCCGTTCCTTGACACTACATGTCTAAGGAATTTTAGTTCTTTCTCCAAAATGTGACATTTCAAGAATTTAGCTTTAAGTACATTTCTTCTTAATATTTCCAACACAATTTCCAAATGCCTTTGTTGTTCCTCTTCAGTTTTGGAATAGATAAGAATACCATCAAAAGCCAACACAAATTTATTTAGCACATCTCTGAATACTCTATTCATAAGGTCAACCAAATAAGCGGGCACATTCGTCAACCCAAAAGGCATCTAACCATTTGTAAAAGCAATCTGGACCCCTAAATGCTGTTAATGGAATGCCATCCTCAGCTATTCTTGGTTGATAGATCCTGTGGCTAAATCCATTTGCAAGAATACCCGGGCACCATGAAGTTGATCAAACAAGTCATCTATGCAGGGTAGAGGATACTTTAATCGTTTGCTTGTTTAGATCTTGATAGTCTTCACATAGCCTTAGAAAACCATCGGACTTTGCAACAAAAACCACCGCTGTGCCCCAACTCGAGTGACTTGGTCTACTTAGTCCTTTCTTTAACAACTCATCTGTTTGGTTTACCAACTCAATCTTTTCCTTCGGGGCCATCCTTCTAATGGGGTGAATAACGGGTCTTGCACTAGGAATTAAGTCAATACGGAACTCAGTTTCCCGATATGGGGGCAAACTTTTAACTTCCTAAAAAGCGTCTTGAAATTCCTTAACAATTGGTATTGTCTCCAAGCCTTTTTGGGATGAGTCAACTGCATACAAGAAACTATCCCTTACTAGACTAAGTTCCTCACAAAATATTTCTATAAATTTTTCAAAGTTGGTCCATAAAGATACTGTCCTTTTAACACAATCAAGGTGTTCGTCGACGGAAATTCTATCGAATTAGAAAACCATCGAACGAATTTAAATTAAAAATAACCGCAAGCGCACGGTGTACGAATGTAGCACGTGGCGAATACGGGTCGATCCGCAGGGAATTGATGATTTTAAAAATCTATTCAATCAAATTAACCAAAGTTGAAAGTGTGATTAGCTAAAAATGTAAGAAACTAACAAAAACTAGCGAAAGAAAAATAGATAAAAATATGAGAGTTAAATGACAATTTAGAGATAAATCCACTCTCTAGATCATATAATTCAACAATTAATGAAATTATGATCTCTTTTTTGGTCATAAGTGAGTTTAAATGATGTGTTTATCATAAGTATGACTCATTTGTGCTATTAATTAGCTCAACATAAGCCATCAAACTATAACACAACCTTTAAACCACTTACTAACTCTCATGAAAATGACAACAAAGTTGAAAATGAAATCTATTTTAAGTATGGCCTATTAACTATTGATTAGAAATATAGACCATCAAATTTAATTTCAAATCACTTTCTTATGCCATAATCATATTTTGATGAAGAGGCATTTGTGTTAGTGATTGTTTAAGTATAGCCTATTTGGTGTCAACAATATAGACTATCAAATTCAAGGCAAAAACAACAATGAAACCACTTCAATCATTCTTCATTAAGCACAAAAAGAGAGCATGAATTAACAAATAGTTGAAGCTATATAATTAGAGAGCTTCATTACCCCTAAATTGAAGGGGTTTAGCTTCTCATATTTGTTATCATATCAACAAATATAGCTTGCAACATGAAAACAAAAAGAAAGAAAAATGAAGGCAAATGGAAAAGAGAAGCTAATTAACAAGAATTAAAACTAACTACTTGCATGAAAGTAAATCTACACTACAACATGAAAATAAATAAACAAGAAAAGAAAAAGAACAATGTATTAAAGTTGCATAAAAATTACATAAAAGAAATGGCTAAGTAGCCATGAAAAGAAAAGAGAAGAGCTTGTTTATTTGTGAGCCTAAACTAAACTAAAGAGAGACTAAGAGAGAGGAGGGTTACATGAAACATAAGGAGATTTTATACATGTGTTAAACCCTAATTCATATTTTTGGGGAATGCCCAAAATACCCTCTTAGGAAGTGTGGAGGCCAAGTAATCATTAGCTTCAAATAATCCTCATTTAAGTGTACATGAAGCCATTAATTCCATAAGCATGTGCATTAGCCTCTAATTTGTACATTAAGGTAGGTGGGTAGGTGGGGTCCTCCATTATCTTCACTTTGAATTATTTCCATCTTCATTTGTTCTCTTCACTCATATGCATGCATATATCATCATGTAACCACTTGTAAAATTCACCAAATTTCCTACAAAACAACATAGAAAATTCCAAGTAAATTTTCATAATTTAATAAATGCATAAAAATGACCATTTTGCCCCTATATGAAGATGAATATGTGACAATTTCAAATAATTTGAATTTTGGTTTAAACAAGTTAAAATACCCAATATGATCATTTATTTAATTTAAATAAATTAAATATGGTGGTAAAAATATGCACATTTACGTGCACATCACAAGGACAAATTTATTCTTGGATAACAAATCCATACCGAGTAAAACCTCAAACCAATAAAGTCAAGAACAAAAAGGTCGCATGAAAAATTATAGGAAAGGTGGGTAACTCAAACGTCTTCACAAATCATACAAAGATTAGTGGTACCGCCTATAAGATTAGACACAAAAATAGGGGTGTCTACTATTTTGTGGATCAGTTTTAGTCTATCAATCAATCATTTAGCAATAAAACTATGGGAACCCTAGTATTAAATAATACTTTAACTAAATTCTTTTTAACATAGTTGTTACCTTTCAAAACTCCCTTGGCCTTTACATCTTTATAGGTTGAAGGCTCGACTTTAATAACATTAACCTTAACATGCTTTCCTTTCATCATTAATGGGCATTTGTTTTTCCAGTGCCTGGGTTGATGGCAGTTGTGGTAGAGACTATTCTAAACCATAGGCGAGATGGTTCCTTGCTGCTGCCTTTGAACCTTGGGACTCCTATAATACTTTGAATAATGGCCTTTCTTTCCACATTAAAAAAATTCAACATCTTTTAAACAGTTTTCCTGAGATCCTCCTCCAGATTTGCCTTGCCATAGCTTCTTTCTACTGTTATTGAACTTCCTCTTGTTCTTGTTATTTTGGGTTGCGACTGGATTCTTCTTGTCTAAAGCTTCGTAACGGAAACCCATATCTATTAAATCCAAAAAGGTTTATTTTCCACGAGCGGTCATCCTATCCTGATACCGCTCCTTCATTCCAGAAATGAACATCTCATTTTTCTTCAGAGGCATGTCTATCAGTCCAGGCCTAAAGCGAGATAATTCATTGAATTTGTGCAAATATTCTTCCATGGACATCTCTTCTTGTTTTAGATCCATGAAACTTCTATAGAGACGGGGTTTCCCAGCGGTAGGCATGTATTGTTCTTCAATAACTTCTTTAAACCTTGCCCAAGAGAAATTATCTTCAAATTCACTAAGAGTAATGTACTCCCACCAAGCTAGAGCCCTATCCTTCAATTGCTAGGAGGCCAAGAACCTCTTTCGATTATCATCGATGTCTAATCCTTTAAATATTTTCTCACAAGATCAGAGCCAAGGTTGAACTTCAATAATCAATGCTATGCCTTTGAATGGCTTTCCTCCCAAGCTGGTAATCTTTGCAAAGAGCGACAAAGTTAACTTGAGGTTGCACATGAACCATTACTTCTCCAATTACCACAGCATTTGGAGTTCGACCATCGGTTGCTGTTGTGCTTCTACCACCCTTTCTACGTCCTCTTCGGTTACTCATTTCTTACTATCTGAATGTAGTAAAGAGAAAATTTAGAATACATATAGGACTATCTTGTAGAATGGGCATAAAATTCGAATATACTTATTTGGATAAAAATTTCAAATATGCGCTCTCTCTGACTAAGCTCATTTTAGGGCATTACCAATCCCATCTCTAATGAGTTGACCCCATCAAGGATTAGGTATTCGCTCAACCATAAGCTTTGATACCGATTGTGACGACCACCACCTCGACCCTCAGGAATCGATACTAATATATCCCCGGTATTCATGTGCCACAAATCCAAGTGCTGGAGAGGCGAATTATGATGGGGTAAAGAAAATAAAGATAGAAGACAAAACATAATAGAACTTCACATCGCATTCAACATTTAATTATACATATGAGTAGTACATTTAATTACTCCAAATTGCTACATCAGGGTTCTAGTAAGTACTAATCCAGCCATGATAGTTATAACTACATATCCTTACAAGTGCTGGTAAATACAGAATACATAATACAAAAGAATTAATAGATAACTATCTAGATAGGACCCTCTAGCTTCATGCTCCATACTCCTCCCAAAATGCTCCAAGCTACTTAACTACTTTGATGCCCAAAAAAATAGGGCACCTAGAGTTTAATGGGAAAAGAAAATAAACAATAAGTCAGTCCTGGGACTGGTGTGAGAAAACTCAAAAGAACGGATACTTTTGAAATTAAAGGGTATCTCATATGACTATGCTGCATATAAATACAAACAAATTTTTACATTATGATAACCAAAACATTTGCTACGAAAAATCGAGGATATTATTTTTAATGACATTCTTTTAAAACAAATAAATATATATAATCTTAGCCGAAATGGTCACATTGATTAAATTCCAGCATACTAGGTTCTACAACTAAAACCGTAAAGGCTCGTATTGGAGAACAGATTCCATACAATCACAAGGTAAGAGACTACCTTTTGACAGTACATTTCTAGAGGGATGCACCTAAGGCTCTAATCTTTATCAACGAAGAACCAGTCTACCTTTACTATAGATAATACCGAATATGACATCACTCCGGTCGTTATCGATCGTTACCGGGATCCCAAAGCATACACAACATACCCGAAATATAGAGGGTAATCTTGAAAGGGATGACCATATCCTAACGGGAGCGACCTACTTAACCCTGCTGCATCGACTCTATTTTTGTCATTCCCAATATGCGAGGCTTAAGGTAACATTTTACCTTTCATAGAATAAATCCCTCGTTGAATGCCACATTGCCATTTCCAACAACACACTAATTGATTTCCACAAAAGTAAAACCTCTGAGCTCGTACGTCTCAGAGAAAGGTGTTAATTATAGGAGGGGTTACCTCCTACACCACCAAATAGATGTACGTTTGTAAAAATCAATATACGTGGTTTTAGAAATGCAATGTCAAACATTCGCCCATACAAATTGTCCTGGCATAGGACAAACCAAAGGCACTCTCCTACTACATCCTGTTTTGGGAACCATCCCTAGGATTGGTAGCGAGAAGTCTTTGCATCGAAGATTTTCAAATTAAGTACTACTGCCACTATATGTATATAATATGAAAATCGAGGGGCTAGTGCTAAGTAGCCTTTCATTACGAAGATCTCCATCTTCAAAATCATCGTCTTTATCTTGTTTTTTACTTTCGAATATACATTGGTTAGAAGTGGTTTTCGGATAGAAATCACCCAATTCTAATCACGATCTCTCTGAACCAATTCTTGATAAGACATCTTTTAGAGATATATCATTTATTTTCCAGTATATACTAGATTATTAAACCTCTCTTAATCTTTGAAAAACACCAAATCATTTCTCATAAATCATGTTGGAAAACATTATTGTCGATAGAAATTATACTAGTTCTACTCAATATCAATTTTCGTATTCAACCTTTATTATCCATCAAATAACGATGGAATCACCTTTTAAATTCACATGGATAGTATGGGTTCCCTCCTTGGAATTTAATACCAAGTATAAGAATATTATTTCTACATAATCCAAGTTGTATTAAATTTGTAAATTTGAATCTTTTATACTGGCCTCGTTTCCGACATTTCGACATATCTATTCCTCGTCTAGGAAAGAGACTCGGTGACCCAGGGCACTGGTTGCTTCTAAACATATCCTTAGTTTAAGCACCCCACATTTGGATCTCATGAATAGAAAAATCCTGTCCACTCATCGGCTTTTAGAGCCAAGATTAAATCATTTATTTATAGCAGCTTTTTTAACCATTTATTTAAACTCCTTAAAAAGTAATTTTAAACTTCTAAATCATCTTTAAAATACTTAATTATTTATTTGAAAACATTTAAAAAGATTTGGGAAAGAATAATTAAGTTTAAATCTATATTTCAAAAGTTATTAAAAACCGCTGTAAAAAATGCTATAAATAGAGCTTTTAAGGCTTATTTGATCAAAACAACTTTTCTTTAATAAAAATCCATTTTTATAACTCAAATTTCTTTCAAAACATTTTAATATATTTATAGAATTTATTCCATATTTTTAAAGAATTAAAAATATCTATTCTAAAGAATTGATGGCTTTGGTTTCCGAGCTGCCAAAGCGCGATTATTTTGAAAACTTGATTTGCTCATATTTCAAAATCTACTAAATGAAATCTCGATCCTATTCTTTTATTTGAAAATTATGATTATGTGAGTTTGGAAAATTCTCATTTCAAAGAATTCTGACTCTGATTCCATCCTATACATGGATTTAAACTCTTACGGCGCGAAATCGCGAACTGCTGTTACATGACGCGTCTATTTTGACTCCAATTTCAATTCTTTTCGAAAATTCACCAAATTCAGTTTTAGTGATTATAACCCATTTATAAACCAATTTAAAGAGGTTTAACCATCTTGTAACACTTTTATAATTCATTTCGGAAAGTGATTTTCATTGTGTAATTTTGATGCGTATTAAACGTGAATTGTTTACACATCTAAACAACCATATTTTTTAGAACCAAAACATGATGATCAAAATATAACAACTAGTCATTCCAAACATATCATATCATCATACATATCATAATATAAATAGAGTTTTCTTACCTTAGATTCAATCGAACAAACTTTAAAATGACTAGAGCTTCGCTATTTCAGAATCCAAGCTTACGAAGCTTGCACTAATGCTTCCTAGGGGGTTCGGCCTTGGCCTTTGGTGCTTGGATGCTCTTGGCCTAGCTTGAAAGAGAGGGAAGGCTCATCCTTGGGTGGTAGGAGGTGATGGTCGTGGGTTTCAAGTTGAGAAAGGAGGAGTTTTTGCTTTGGTTTGGAGGTGTTTGGATAATATATATTTACTATATAAATTTAATTACCTTTTGCGATATTTTTCTCTATAAATTTCCTAAGGTAAGAAGCCATTAATAAGGAGTATAAAAAGGTGAAGAAGCTTAGGAAAATGAATGAGGAAATGTTAATGGAAGTGAAGATGGATGATGAGTATTTATAGGCAAATGGGAGTGGTAAAATATCATGATATTTAAGTGCAAACGCATCATCATCACCATTTCTGCCAAAGTAACCCCTCCCCACTTGGCTACTCCATGTGCATGTACTTTTATGTAAGAGGCTGACTTTGGTCTTAAAGAATTATCATGATATTTATAAATAATATCGCGATATTTTCTTTTATCCTTTATTATTAATTTTGTGTATATATATATATATTCATGTGCATGTGTATGTGTTCATGTATATGTATGTATATATATACATATGTATGTCATAAACGATTCACAACATTCCACAACTTCTCTACGTTGAACCATTACGAATTCTGATTTCGATTTCCGTTCATATTTTCACTTCTTAGTCAATATACATATATTTGTAACCAAAGTTTGAAAATAATATTTCTATCATTATATTATAATTAAAAGGGATTCATTTGATATTTAAAATAATTATTAAATCATTTAAACTCAATTTAAATTCAAAAGTTAATTATTCCAAAACAGTGATATCGTTAATGATGTCATAAAGACATTTTATTTTCAAAAATAAAATAAATAATTTTATTACATATTCTTACTTATATAAATAAATGAGTGTATGTATCCAGCTCCATGTACTACTTTGGATAGCAAAAGAGCTGTTTATCGATATTTTCCAAAGCGTATATTTTTGTAAATATTTATTCAAAATAAGATTACCAATATTATTTATTGTTGAAAACACCATTATTAATGTTAAAAATCTTATATTTAAATATTTTTAAATTTAAACATTATTTTTCAAAATGACAAATTCACGGGTTGATACATATGCATTAGAAAGGAAATAAAAAGTTCTCAGGAAAGAATAGTGGAATGAACGAGAAAGAATATGTTTTAAAGGAAACATTGAAACCTTTTAATTTCCTCCTTTAAAACCGTGCCTATTAATTCGTAGTTAAATCTTATCCTTTCATTCTCCCATGCATGGCCTGCTATATAAAGAGATAAAGTGGTCCTAAAACATTTCTAAACCCATTCAAAATTTGTTATATTTAAATCTAATTTTGTGTGCATTCATAACTTTTATAGACATACTTTATTAAATAATAATGATATACAAAATAAATCAAATCAAACTAAATAATTAATATTTCATAAATATTAATTAATTTACAACAGTTATAAATTAAGTAAATCATATGGTATATTCAGAGTATTCATCATTTCGGTTGTGCGACTCAAAGGTGTAAATTTAGTTAATGATTAATATCGAACAATTCAAATATTAACGTCTACACATCTCCTTAACTAGTGGTGTGACATTTTAGTTGAATTTATCGCTTACACATCGTTTTGGTAAAATCCAATTTTACATATTACAAGCAGTACCTGACAGAAACGATTATTTACACCAATTCTCTTTGTTAATATTATATCACATATGACTTGTGGAATTTGGTTTTGGTCAAAATTCTAACATCGTCCACATTCAACTTTGTAAGTCAAAACACAAAAACTTTGGTTCGATAATAACAATTATTATTAACCGTGTTGCTTTGGCCAGAGACTTTGACTTTGGGTTGACTTCTATTGACCGTGATACTAACTCCATATAACCGAGGAGAAGAATTCTCTATGGAATAGTATTTCACTTCCAATGCTTCATTTCAGACCCAACTATAGTCATTCGATGGACGCCATGCCATAATTTAATTATAATCAAAGTGAAGTATCCACATTGATGTTTAACGGTATTCTAAAGTTGTGAGGTGTAACATCGTCACTTCGAGATTCTCTGTTTGACCTTAGTTTTCTTAACCAACAGAAAACTCTCAAGTGAGTCATTCCATAATTATCCAATAACTATTAATACGCTACCCCTTGATATCCCCAACAGCCATGAGTAATACATTGCCTAACATTTGGAGGGCGTTACACACTCTAGTCTTAATGGATGTATCGATATCCCATCTCAAAACATCTTGACTAAGAATATTTAAAATAATATGTTACTTTTAATATGATAAATTTCTCATGATTACAATACATTGTAATTACTATCATATAACATATCATTTACGGATTTTTCTATTTAATATACCTTAAATTAATTACTTAATTATACATTATACAATAAGCATATAGTAGGAAGTAAACACCTTTTATTTTGAACAAGATTGATTACCTAATGATATATATGTAACAAATTATATAATTTCCCCTTGGGCATACCCCTAACTCTATCAATCTCCCACTTAAATTTGGGGTCAATTATGGAATCCTATTCCAAATTCTTCGGTCTGTTGTCCCAAAAACAATCGGGTTAGTCCTTTAGCGAATGGGTATGTTATTTTGTTTTAATTATCTACTCTTTCAATCAACTCTCTTCGATGCTAATAAACTGCCTTTATCATGAACAATTATTCAGAGTATGTCTCTTGACTCCTAGTGAGGTCCAGGTTCTTTTACGAACTAGATTTCAGCATTGTTATCATATAACAATCTCATGCGATTCTAAATATTTGGAATTACCCTTAGCTTAGTTATAAATTTGTGCATTTATGTATACTTCTTTTATTTTAGTGCTTATTCAAGGCGATGTACTCAACCTTTGGTTGAATCATCCAGTACTTATTGTTTAGAACATTTCCAACTTAAATTTCTTAACTTAAGATGTGACATGAGCTTATGATTGACATAATATACTCAATATCACTTATGAAATCCAAGTCAGAGTATTCCTTCACAACGAGTTCATTGTTTCTATAAACAATTCTCTAGTATTTCGCAAACATTCAAGAACACTCTCAATTTCATATAGAATCTTAATACAGATTTCTTACTTTCTCTATCTATCAAATATATAAGCGAAGTGTGATATCATAGAAAATATATAGCATGTATGATAATTCCTATTGCTAAGGCATAAGGAACCTAGCTTGTATTCTCCATATTAAACAATTTAATATAATGTGTGTATATCATTTTGGGACATTCCCAACATCCTGTTATACTGATTATAAATGATATCCTTTCAAATCCTATACCGGTAATTCCAAAAGCAAAATGAAATGAATTTTAACATGAATACATCATTAACAATCATATGTTTGTCATTCTTTTGGTTTTAGAAATATTTTAGCACCTATTGAAATTCATTCTAACAAACACACATTTCATCTACATTTTGATTGAAAATCAAATTATTTGATTACTTTGTCAAAATACTTTCTTAACTCTGATGCTTATCGTTTGGTACTTTGGTATCATTTCTTGGATCATATCTAATAATTCACAAACTCATAATCGCTCACACTAAATTCAAGACACTTTGGTAATTGAGCGCAAACAGCATATTCTAAATCATTATTTAGAATTTTTATTTATACATATACAAAAAATCACACATCGAGCGATAATTTTGTGATTAAAATTCGAATGAACCTAACTACGTTAAATGATGAATCTATTTTGTTAATTTCAACAACTAAATTTACGGTGTCATTCTATCAACATAGCTTACCATATTCTAACTACATTGGTCTTCTTCTCGGAGACGCTTTCGCGGTTGATGGATCCTACCCGTTGATGGATCCTACCCCTTCGAGTACAACTATCAAAATCATATTTTGCTAATGTACTTGGAATAAATTTCGGATTTGCACATTATTCCATATGGTTGAGCCAATACTCCTAATAGCTTATTGACAACTAAGGAAATTCTTTTCTCAACATTGATAAGAAAGTCATTGTTTTTCTTTAATGTGTGAGAGTTCTTATTGGACATTTTAATTCGCTGTGCACATTTAGGCTTGGTCAATTTCATTTCATCCTTTGTAATCAGTTTTATTTTTGGATTGCATCCAAATCTATTTTACTACCAATAATTTCTAAAAAAATTCCTTCATCATGAAGTTGATGTTTCTTCAAAAAACAACCGTTTCTCAGTGCGACGAAATAGGAATTCGTAGATATTTTATAAATTATATATATATGTGTATATGTATAAGACTGATTTGGTTTTTAACTCTACGAAACTTATGTTCATAACATAAGTTGGTCAGTCAACATTGATTGGTCCCAAACTCACTTAGGGTGGTCCATACAAGATCCCTTAAGAATAAGTATTACATGTAGTCTCTCCACGCACACAACTTGTCAACTCCTGACCCAGGATATGTAAGGGTTGTTTCATCAACCCTTATCTTGTTTGATTTTGTAGACTTTGTTTTACATGAAATCAAATTTAACCATATGTACATACTCTTAAGTAGTCGACCTTATAGAAAGAAGCTAACTCAACTGCACTTATCATCAATGGTACTTTTTCCAACAAAGTCTGATCACTCCTTACCGATACATCATTATATATCATAGGGAGGAGCAACTTTTGAGATTGAATCTTATTCGATTTAGGTACTTTTGGAACCTTTTCCAATATACTTACTCATTCAATCAACTCACTTTATTTTCTTTTAATGTTATGTTTTTCTGCTGCTGCCTTATATTATATGAATTTACTATAAACATACTACTTGTGTATCAAATACACACGTTCATGTCTGTGATAATTCAGTGGTGAATTAAAAGAAGTATTGTGGAACCATTTTTGCATCATTAGATTTTCAACTGCATACATATTTATGTATCAATCTGAATAGTTCATCAACTCTTATGTTGCTCCTACTAAATGGGGCTTTGTCCTTAATTTCAAAATAGTAACAAATTTTTTGACACCTATGTGTTATGTAGATAATGCAACAAATACCGTTATTCTAATAGATTTGTTTCATAACTAATATTCAAAGTATTCATAAAAAATAAAATTATATTTAATTTTAATCAATGCTGAAAACAGTTATTATTTCATAAATAATATTTGATATATTTATGAAAACAATTTCTTGTATCTTGATGCATCCACTAATAAGTATTATATGACATACTCTTGCTATTTCTGCCTTTGTTATAATAGCTTATGCAATATGAAGCTTCATTTAACTACTTATTCTAGGGTATTTATTTCTTTTACCGCAACTAGTTTACAGTCGAGAATTTTCAATCAAACTTAAACTCATGGAAATAAATTTTATTGAATATGATTTTCTATATTATAACATAATTTGAACAAAAATTGCATTTCTTATTCCATATCATTTTTTAGTATTTTATACAATTCTCATTTTCAATGTCCTTTTATGAAGTAGAGGTTACAATTCACTCTTTTTATCCTAATTGTGCCTAAGTTACATCCACTATCATACATTTACTTTTCTTTCCAAGATAGTCGAACCAGTTAAAGGAGATCCTTATTGTAATCATTTGCATTAAATACATGATTTCTCATTATGGTTTATTTGATTATTTCCAATGAACTAATTTCATTGAAGTTTCAAACGTTACAACCATAGCTGTTTACCATATAACATTTATATGTGGATTGAACATGGATCAAACATCGATATTATTGTATTTCCATTAGAGCTCAAAGCTCATAAGAGACAATACACGGTCCTATACAAACAAGTAGTTAAGCGATCAAGGCATGAATGTTTTTGTGGTTGTACAAATTGGCTCTTACGTGGGTCATAAAGTGAAACATGTCAAAAGATTTATTAGTACGTATATTTTATATTTCTATGCCAATATTAATCTAGTTCAATGGTATATTTCAACCGATAAACATTTTATCAATTATATTAGTTGCACAAATTTATCGATATAGATTATTTTAAATTTATATAGCTAATGTTCTTATAATGTTAAAAATGTTAAATGTTATTATCATTTTTCTATTAAGGCTCTCGTTACACTTTTATATTTCTCAAAACTCTAAGAAAAACATTGAAATCTTTCGTTTATCTAGGGGGCATTAGGACTCGCTTGCCTTGGAATTCTAATGTTGAGTTTTCTCAACAAATCATAGGCCCACAAGCGATGGATAATACTTTATTGGTTGTATTATATACAACTCCTAACATGCGGTCTTTGTCCGAATATCAATCTCGACCTTGAATTTATTTAACAAATTGAAAGAGATTATTCACTCATAACCACCATTTCATGGGGCCTAAGTATAGATGTATATACCTTGAGTTTGCTCAACAAATACATACATGTACCTTACCACGTCTATTGGTATATTAATAATACCACACATAACATCTCTAGCTTGAGTTTGGTCAATAATTAGAGAGTATGCAAGTAATTTATTAACATCTAAATGATAGAGGACAACTTTTATATTATAGATTCATAATCTTTAATATATTTATTTGAGTGATATCGATTTAGTAAATAATGTATTTCTTTTGAATTACACTTATGATTCAAGTTTCAAACACATCTGAAATCACGATATACGTACTATACATATGTATTTTTTTCATTAAATATTATTTAGGTTTCTTTCCAATTCCACTTAATTTTATACATACATTGTTATATAAGTATTAACTAATTTATTTTTTTACATTAACTAATTTATTTTTTACAATTTAGTTTACTTATATGTATAAATATATCTCATTAATTAAATCTTATTCAATTAATTTTAAATCTTATTAATTAAATCATATTTAATAATTTTATTTTATGTTCTTATAGTTTAAATTTCGATAGTTTAATTTTAAGTCTTTGATCTTTAACAACTTAGAGATGAAGATAGACTATAACATTTATAGTAATTATATACACATATCATTATACATGTATATAATTTGTTAATTAACTTTTAATTAATTTAATATATTAAAACAATATCTTAACTAAAATTAATATTAATAAAATTCAAAATTTTCTCATTATTTACCTTAAATACTTTAACATAAACATACATATATTATTGTATATATTAATTAACTGTAACAACTCAGGATTTTCGACCCTCGAAAATCGACACTAATACATCCACTATATTGCGTGTCGAGCAACCGAATGTCGAAAAACCTGATTGTCAGGGGAAAAGAAAGAAGGAAGAAGACAAGAAGAAACTAACAACATAGAATCTCACCACGGAATGAATAATCTATAATATACCACAAATGTTTACACAAAAGAAAATTGTAATATATATATAAATAGACATCAATCAGAGTATACTAACCTATTTCAGCCCGAACAATTATAACAATTGGTCCTCATAATTGCTGATAAATACAACAATGAATGCAGTGGAAAAATAACCATATACACGAATAGGTCTCTGGGCCTCCAACTCGTCTCCTAAAGCTCCAAAGCATCCAAACTAATATGCAATATGCTTGGTCTGACCCGAGCATTATAATAAAATAACCCCCAAGTCAGTCTGGTAAACCAACTGAGAATAACACACCCAAATGGATTCTTAAAGTTATCAAACTTTTTTCAAAATAAAGGTACCTCGTAAGACCACGCCGCATATAAACACGGATGGATTTTTACCTTATGATAACCATAACTTTTTCTATAGAAAATCTAATGATATTATAATAATGTCTAGGGGTCAAAGTAAAATATGAAGCCGAGATGCTTGCATCTCACGTTTCAGCATAGTTAGGTACAACTAAATCCGTATGGCGCTTATTGGAGAATGGATTCCATACAATGGCTGGGCTATTGGGGTACCGCTTGTCACGGTGCATCTCTAGAAAAAATAACACCAAGGACCTCGCCATGATCCCCTGCCAACACAGGACTGGCCTACCACCTGACTAGTGGTATCAAATATGATCACCCCTCTGCTAATGAGCCCTGAAGCATACAAATGAGAGATAATATCAACCCTAGATAGGGATGATCATACTCTACTTTGGAGCAACCCACTTAGCCCTACTACATCTCCCCCGTTTTAGTCATTCTTGGTTGGTGAGGCTTGAGGCTACGTTTTACCTTTATATAGCACTTCCTACTTAGAATGCTAACACTGCCCTCCCAGAAATAATGGAATGACAACATTCATCCATACAAGTTCATTCTGGGATTGAATGAAACGCTTAAGCTCCATCTTCAATTTCATCATCTTCAAGATGTCTTCACTTCGAAACTCTTAGGTTGGATCGAAGTGGTTATCGGATAACATAGCCGATCTTGGTCTCTTCGAAACAACTCTCGATAATTTGGGTAAACTCAAACCCGGTTCTTTAGGAAATAAACAGTCAAAGATAAGAGTGGAGATTACCTCATAACCGTTAGTGGACAGATTTCCTTATCATATATCATAGGAGAACAAAACGAGATGTATACGCACAGTACAACATCATCGGAGATGATTGCGCCATATAACTGATGTGTATCTCCTAGGTATTTCCAAAGTTACATTTTGGGTCCATGTTTGATAGTCAGTTATTTAACTATCAACAAACACGCATCCAAATCAGAGATTTATTTCAAAAGGGAAAACCAACATTTGTTAGGCACATAAGCAACCACTAGCCTCCTTTTAATTAATCTTTTCATTAATAAAAATCACTTTGTAATACTTGTATATAAATATCTTTACAAAGATATACCCACAAATCCCTATATTTTCAATACTTAGAAAAAATATCTATATACTTATCTTAACGCTATAAGTATATTCACAAAACTCAATAAGATTTCCTTCCTATACAATTCCCAAATCATTTATATATCCTTTATAAATCTCAAAAACCATTTAAAAAACTCTTTTTACTCTTTAACTAATCCTTCCTTAAGTTTTCCAAACTATGTTATGAGATTCTTCTTATAAAACCTAAATCTATTTATAAAACTCTATTTATAAATCTCGAAAACATTTATAAATAATTCTAATCATTTACTTTAATACACTATTATATAATAATAATAATTATTAATAATAAACATTATAAATAAATAAATAATAATTATTAACTTTTAAAACATCTTAAAAAATAATAATAATTTCAAAACATTATTAAATAAACAATAATAATTAATCTTTATCATTATTATAATTAGTAATAATTTATTTCCAAAACATTATTAATAAATCATTATTATTAATTTCAAACCATATCAATTATTAAAATTATTAACCTTTCAAAATATTAAAATATTGATAAATAACCTTAAAATAATATTAATGGTACATAAGTAACCTAAAACGATATTAAATATAAATAAATAATTTAAAAAAAAATCAAATACAAATAAATAACTTTTAAAATAATATAAATATAAATAAATAATCCTTTAAAACATTTTTAAACAACATATAACTAACTTTTAAAACAATAGTTGGACATTAAAATCATTTCTAATAATTTAGAAAGGATAAATAAAAGGGTGGGAGAAAAAATAGAAATTTAATTCATTTAAAAGAAAATATTTCCGAAAACCCAAATTCTGATTTTAATTCCTCGTCTAAACACAAATACCAACCCAAATGGCAATTTATAGCATTTTAAAATACTAATTTAAGGCCAATAGCTACCAAATGTTTAACCAATATCGATATTGATTTCTATCACTACAGGGCTTAAGTTTTGAACATATAACAAAGTCAAACAATCAGGTTGATATTCTATGATTCATATAACATGAATATTATTGAAATTAAAATCAACAATGGCGAGGAATCCCGTTGGATCCCTCCAACTTGTCCCCCTGCATCACAGCTCATATATGTTAGTATATATGTAAATAAAATCAACAGTGGTGAGGAATCCTGTTGGATCCCTCCAACCTGTCTCCCTACATCACAGATGATATATAATTATATAATATGGGTTATCCGCTACTAGGCGGGTGTGTGTGTGTGTATATATAAAAGGTCATCCGCTCCAAGGGTGGGAATAAATTCAAACCAACTGATAAAGCAGTGAATCATTCAAACATCCAATTAATAATTTTTATCAGCTATATAACATTACTAATTAACCAAGAAAGTGAGTTTAACTCACTGAAATCTCTGTTGTTGCCGTGGCGTTCTGGTTTGGATTAAAATTAAACACGCTTCAATTTTAACCCAAATTCCTACTAGCTCCAATCTCTACCAAACCAATTCCATATCGTAGTATTCACTGATACGATAGCAACACAACTCGTCGCGTTCATTTTGGACCTAAAACGTATTAGATATTTAATAACTAATATTTTATCAATACTTTATACTTCGTCAAATGTGTCAATACTTTATACTAGTGTGTTCTATTCGTTAATACGAATCGAATGTCGAAAACTGCAGGTTAAATGGACTTCGTATGGGTGAGATAAACCTTTTAGAAGTTAAGCTATTTAATAACTATAATCAAAACAACTCCATTAATTAAACTAAATTCATAAAACTCATCTACTCCAACTTCACAGTGCAAAACCCAGCCCATTATCTCACTTTGCATGCGTTCACCCCCAACCTACAAGCAACCGGTCTCTTCCATACTTAATTCGCCTACTACCTCATTCACCAACATCTTCAGGCATCAGCATTTCACGTACCTTTCACGGACCAACAAGCACCAATCACCGAACCCGGGACTGCTACCCCCCTTATAAAACCAAAGCTACTTTCTCCTCAGCCATGCAAGCACTTACACCACTACACTTGAAAAAACTTTTCGTAGCATTGAAAAAATGCTACCAATACTTATAGTGGCGTTTCAGTAAACGTTGCGATAAAACACGCAACTAAAAGTCTAGAATTTTTTGTAGCGTTGTAGAAAACGCTACCAAAACTTGACATATTATAGGGTTTTAGAAACGTTACAAAAAGTATCAGATTTTTAGTAGCATGTCATATCGCAGGGTTTACCGAAACGCTACTAGAAGTATTGGTAGCGATTTTACAACGCTACAAAAAGTCTTTCCTGGTGTAGTGTGGATCAGTAGCTTATATCATTTCCTATTAATAGCTTATATCATTTCCAGCCATCACCCGCATAATAGTCTTACTAAAACTAACAATTAATCACATAATCATTGTAGTCAAACCAATAGTCAATCAATCACATAATCATCATATTCAAACAATTGAAAAAACTCGTTTAATCACATAATCAAATATGATATCCATAATCATTTCAATAATAGTTTTTTAACAAAATGAATAAATTCACATAAAATCCATAATCATTCATAAACAAATTTACACAAGTACTATCAAAATGTTGTAATATATAACACAATTAAAACCATGCTCATTACAGAATTACGAACAATTCTTTGCTGCAGCTGATTTTTACTCCTAAAAAGCTAATTACATGTAGACAAATTTAACGATCAACAAATGATTATGAAACTGTTTTTCATATTTAAAGTATACCAAACATCCTTAGTTAGACTTTTATTAAATTTAAATAATTTTATAAAACTTAGTTAGTTTAGTTAAATTTTTATAAAACATGGTTACTTTTTATAATAAACTTATTTTATTTTCATAAAACTTATTAACTTAGTTAAATTTTAATACAAAATAATTAATTTGTATAAATTTATTTATATTTTATCCAACTTAGTTTATTATTGTTATTATAATATATTTGTTAAATTTTATAATACTTAGTTAATTATTATAAACGTATTTATTTTTATAAAACTTAGTTAATTTATTCAAGCTATTGTTTATTATTATTATTAAACTTATAAATTATCTTAATTTCTAAACCTTAAAATGTCATAACTTATATTTTAATTAACTTAAACTTATAAATTATCTCAAACTTTGTTACCCGACTACTTGGCCCGGCTACAAAGCGACAGTTGCAGAGGTTATGGTTGAGCCTTGACGGGACTCAAGCCAAGATAGATATGGAAGTATAAGGGTTTAGTAACCCGATTGGTTTAGTATATTTATGGTTTGGCATGTTTGAGGTGGCTCGGTATGTTTGTGGTTTGGCATTCTTGGGACTGATTCCAGTATCAAAGCCAGGTGCAGGTCGGTGCATGGTTTATAGAGGTTTGGTATTGGGCAATGGATCAGTCGAGATACTTAAATGGAGGTGGGTTGGTTGTGTATTGGATCGGCATACGAGGGTCGACGAGCGTGGGTCGGCAGTTCTGGGTCGGCCTTGGTAGTTCAGTCTGAGTGGGATCAGCCTCAGAAGAATTCTTTCATGTGGCTCGGCTCTTAGTGGATCGGCCCTAGTGGGTTGGCCATGTTAGGTTGGCCTAGGTGGTTCGACATTCCTGGGTCGGTGCACATCAGGAGAGTTAGCATATTTTTAGATTTGCAGCAAGGTGATGTGGTCGGTAGTGTTTTGCTTCGAGACGCGCCACTAGCTACTCCGAGTTCCTTGAGAGCCTGCTTCGAGTGAGCTATGAGACAACCCCTGGATCGGCAATAGGTGGATCAGTGGTATTGGATCGGCCTGCCTGGGTCGGTCACCCTAACCTAGTAGCTATGGGCCAAGCTATCTCGATTATGGGCCTAAACACAGGAACCGGCCTTTCTTCGTCTATAAATAGAGGGGTAGGAGTCTAGTTGAGGGGACCTTTTTTCGAGAACTCCAGGGATACTCTGCCATTTTCTGTACTCACTTCATTTCTGTTAAAATTTGTACTCAAGTTGTTTGTTTACGGATTGTATCTATACTCAAGTGATTGGAAAAGTAATGAAGATTATATTCAAAGTGGACACAGGCAATTATGCTGAACCACTATAAATATGGTGTTCTTGTTTTTGTTATTCTTTTTGCATTCAACTGTGTTACTTCTCTGCTTTAATTTACTTTCTTCATTAATCTCTTTACACAATTCTATTCAAGGGTGTTAGTGACCAATTTTGGTGCTAACATTTTGGTTCTTTCACTGAGAAGCATTGAATTCTCAACTTGATTGGATCTCATCGTCTACTAGTGGATTTCCATATTCGTGAGATAGATCCATTTTTTTACCAGCAAACTTCCTATTCTACTCAGATTTGAAAGAGATCTAAAGGAAGCTTTTAGCTATGAGATTGGATTCACTAATATACGCAAGTGATTGGGATTGGATGTTGAAGTTTGCACTGGAGTTATATGAAGGCCGACCCCTCTCTGAAGGCAATTCAGCCAATCTCTCATATAGCCGACCTCTCACTCAATGTAGATATCCGACCCCTCACAAAAAAGCTTATATATGGATCCCTCTTAAAAGCTTGTATACCGATCGCTCCAGAAACCCTATGTCCCGATCGCTCCAAAAACCGTATGCGCCGATCGCTTCAATAACCACATGCACAGAACGCCCCAGTGTGTACCGACCCAGTGTATACCGACCCAGTGTTACCGACACCGAACGCCCCAGTGTGTACCGACCCAGTGTATACTGACCCGGTGTATACCGACCCGGTGTTACCGACCCGGTGTTACCGACCCGGTGTATACCGACCCTGTGTTACCGATCGCATGTATACCGATCCATCCAGTGTATACCGATCCATCCAGTGTATACCGATCCCTCTACCGTATATCAATCCCTCTTCAAAAAACCATCTGACCGGTCTCTATACCCAAAAAAATATATGGGTACGACCCCTATTTTCAAAAAAAAAAACTTTTTCGGGTACGACCCAAATCTAAGAAGGAACATTCTATCCACTTCCCTTACATCCTATGACCAACCAGGGCATAGAGGATCAAGCGGCAGCTTCTGAATGGCAACAAGGGAAAGGACAAGCAACCACTACTCAAACGATACTCCCAAAGGTTGGAGAACATAGATGATATGAATCTAGGAAAATGCCAAGATGACTCCAAGCACCATTCTTCACTTACCCAGCACTTCGAATTTAGTGACTCCAAGAAAACCAAAGTTTGACTCCAAGCAATTTGTTCCAAATGCCAACAAGGATATCATACTGATCGCGTTTGAGGGAAGTCGACCTCCAGATATATTTTGGCAGCTAGTTAGCTGGAGAGCCTCCTATGACCATGGGTCGTTTCTGTTACAAAATGAATCAAAACCAAAGTGAGGAGGAGTGGAGCAGGCTAGGAAAAATAACAATGCAGGCCCATCGGCTAAGGACTTTGATTCCAGTAGACAAAACAAGATCTCAAAATTCGACCCATATGCTCTTTGAAAGATTCAATCGATAGCCTCTTCTTGGAGACTTGCGACTCAGAGTGGTACTGAAAACCAACCTCGAGAGAGTCCACCAACCCACAATGCAGGTGACCAAGTACTCGGAGTTGGCCTCCAACCAATCCACGCAGACCTTGATCTGACCTGTGGAGTTTCATCAAGATGAGCATGATTCGATCGCTCATCATCAGACATGTGCCTTTGATTTGGGGCCAAGGACTAGAGATTGAAAAGCTCGTCATGGTCAGAGCCCAATACAAAGCGAACATGACCGACCATCCATTCATCGACCTCCACATTTGACTTGGAGACCTAAGCAAGGCTTGAAATGAATATGGCCCGATCATCCACTCAAATCGAGTCATAAAACAAAGTTCGACAAAATACAAATGCCTCTCCTGAAGCTCAGTGATGCCGAGATCTATCTAGAATGGACGTGATTTGATCATCTACACATCAAATCCTACCCTGAACACAAAAGGTAGTTTGAAAGCCCGACTTGAAGTAGCTGTAATGGACTGCCTACTCATCAACCATCGCTCTCAATACATGGATACGACTGCACCTTGAAACATATGCAACTTACTTTGTCTACTCAATAATCCATTATCCTCGTTTTCGAGAAAGAGATACGAAGCAAATTGTGCGAGACTTGATTATCCAACCCCAGCATGGATGTGATCCAACCATCTATCATATACCTCTTTCCTTGGCTTGATTGGAAGAGCTACAATCACCAAGCAGACGAGAATCGACCATCCATTTTTCAAGTGTCATCCTTGATACTAGGGGTAGAGTCCCATTCCATGAGAAAATGTGGTTCGACCGTTCATTCGACAACATTAGCCTCAATACGGTAAATGAAATACAAATGAAACGGGTGGAAATACGACTTCTCTCAACAAAAATCTCTAAGTCCCTGAAGCGGAGTAGAGTACTCTGAGTCCCCAGAGTGTGGACTAGAGTATAAACGACTTGAGAAAAATCTCTAAGTCCTTGAAGTGGACTAGAGTACTCTTAGTCCCCAGAGCGCGGACTAGAGTATAAATGACTTGACGAAAATCTCTAAGTCCTTGAAGCGGACTAGAGTACTCTGAGTCCCCAGAGCGTGGACTAGAGTATAAACGACCTGAGAAAAATATCTAAGTTCCTGAAGCGGACTAGAGTACTCTGAGTCCCCAGAGCGCGGATTAGAGTATAAATGACTTGACGAAAATCTCTAAGTCCCTGAAGCGGACTAGAGCACTTTGAGTCCTCGGAGCACGGACTAGAGTATAAACGAATTGAGAAAATCTCTAAGTCCCTGAAGCGGACTAGAGTACTCTGAGTCCCCAGAGCGCGGACTAGAGTATAAATGCCCTGACGAAAATCTCTAAGTCCCTGAAGCGGACTAGAGTACTTTGAGTCCCCAAAGCGCGGAATAGAGTATAAATGACTTGAGAAAAATCTCTTAGTCCCTGAAGTAGACTTAGAGTACTCTGAGTCCCCAGAGTGCGGACTAGAGTATAAATGACTTGACGAAAATCTCTAAGTCCCTGAAGCGGACTAGAGTACTTTGAGTCCCCAGAGCATGGACTAGAGTATAAACGACTTGAGAAAATTCTCTACGTCCCTGAAGCGGACTAGAGTACTCTACGTCCCCAGAGCGCGGACTAGAGTATAAATGACTTGACGAAAATCTCTAAGCCCCTGAAGCGGACTAGAGTACTCTGAGTCCCTAGAGCGTGGACTAGAGTATAAACGACTTGAGAAAAATCTCTAAGTCCCTGAAGCAGACTAGAGTACTCTGAGACCCTAGAGCACGGACTAGAGTATAAATGAATTGAAAAAAATCTCTAAGTCCCTAAAGCGGACTAGAGCACTTTGAGTCCTCGGAGCGCGGACTAGAGTATAAACGACTTAAGAAAATCTCTAAGTCCCTGAAGCAGACTAGAGTACTCTGAGTCCCCAGAGCGCGGACTAGAGTATAAATGACTTGACGAAAATCTCTAAGTCCCTGAAGCGGAGAAGAGTACTCTGAGTCCCCAGAGCGCGGACTAGAGTATAAACGACTTGAGAAAAATCTCTAAGTCCCTAAAGCGGACTAGAGCACTCTGAGTCCCCAGAGCGCGGACTAGAGTATAAATGAATTGACAAAAATCTCTAAGTCCCTGAAGCGGACTAGAGCACTCATAGTCCCCAGAGCGCGGACTAGTGTATAAATGACTTGAAAAAAAATCTCTAAGTCTCTGAAGTAGACTAGAGTATAAATGATTTGAGAAAAACCTCTAAGTCCCTAAAGCGGACTAGAGTACTCTGAGTCCCCAGAGCGTGGACTAAAGTACAAACGACTTAACGAAAATCTCTACGCCCCAAACTGTGGACTAGAGCATAAACCGTTCGACAAATCTCTAAGTCCCCGGAGCATGGACTGAAGCATAAACACAAATTGGGCGCGAGTCGACCTGGGGAAGAATAACTCTAAGTCACCAGAATGTAGAGTGGCGTATAAACATCGATAAATAGATGAGTGGATTCCGACCGTTCTCTATACCGCAAACTTCGGCCTGAAATCGATAGGAGGAGTATTAACTCACTAAGGATGGAGTTCGACCATCCAACTTGTGGCCTGGCCAAATCAATGCTGGGAGCAGGAGTACAAATCACTAAAAGCTGAATACGACAGCTCATTATAGCTCTAGCTTGGCGTTCTTTACAACTTAAGGCAAGGACTACAAGGAACCCTCAATACAGAACCAATCGAAGCCGCATCCAAAGCTATGGGCGACCAATTATATCATACCTCAGATTGAGGGTCAATATCGATCCGCACCAAGCACATACGAATGTCCCGAAGGTCCCTTGAAAAACTATGACCACCAGAGTGTGGAAAGGAGAGTAAACCATGAAGACTTGGTCATTAATTCTCCAGCACCCTCCTTCGATCCGTCAGGAGGAGTAAGAAACTGGATGAGCGTTACCCGATTGCACTTCAGCCAACTTTACCCCGAGATCTAATTACAGAACATGAACCAAAGTGGATGTGGCTAACCGTCCAGTACCCAACTTACGCCCAGAAATTTATGAGGCATCAAAGTATTCCCATTGGAATGAAAAACCACAATACAATCCAGGATAGGCGAGACTCAGCCTCCCATCAACTGATCTGATTCCATGATTCAACGGGAAAGAGAGTAAAGCTAAAGTGGGCATGGCTGGCCCTCCTACTTATCGGTATATGCCCAAGACTTGGAGGCACAAGTGAGAAGCAGGATGAATGTGAACCGACTATTCACCGATCAACTCTATGTCTTTGGTGTTTTGGTGGGAATATAAACATAGCTAGGACGAGAATCAACCATCCACGTAGTACATTTATCAACCCGAGACTGGGAGTAGAAGCATGATCATCCAAAGACTGGCTACGATAGCTCAATATTGAAACTTATATATAGTGTTTACAACCACTCAAGGCTACGACCGAAAGAATGCCTAGAGATAGAATCATTAAATCGATGCCTAAGATCGTGGGCAACTGACTATCACTCCAACCCGAAGGACGGGTAAAGGATCATAAATGCGTTGAATGGAAAGCATGTTACTCGAATATACAAGAAAATTCAAACTCAAAGCAAGATCCAGCTATGCAGCTTCACGCAACTCGAGGCTGACCCCTACTCGACATTTTCTTCAACGTGCTTCTAAGCCTGATCTTTGGCCATTTGCAGTTAATCGATCAGAGCATTCAGAGCCCTTCACTACCAGACTTAATAACTCATGACAAGACTCAAGGATTCGACCATAGTAACCATCAACATTGACTGTCCCGACCATATTTCACATTGAATGTTACACAAAATAGTTACATCTGAACTCAAAGAATCCAAGATTGCACCCACTAAGCTGACAGTTGACATTACAGTCAGCCATGGCGACCTTTCATGGGTGCTGAAGATCGGATCACAGCTCAGTGCAATGATGATAAAAGAATTAGTTGGATTTCTATGAATAAATGATGATATGTTCCCTTGGACCCATTTTGACATGCGTGTGTGATTTCACCGACTATCGCGAGCCATGCATTGAATATCGACCTGAAGCTACAAAAGCTAGCGTAATGGCTATTGATTTCATCATGAAAGCTCCACTCTTACTTTTAGGCTCACCCCATAAACATCTATGCCTAACAACCATTATGACAGGTCATACAACGACCTGAGACGTTTGAAAGACTACTTAAATAGAATATCGAACTAAGCCAAATCGATATCACTTATTTCCCTCGAAGAGCTATTCAAGGACGGAAATTAGCAGACCTCATATCTGAATTCACTGCATCAGACGACTACTCGAAGAGTAGTGGAGAACCAACCAACAGATGGAAAATGTACACGGATGGAGCATCCAATGATCAGTGTTATGGCGTAGGAGTCGTGTTAATGACTCCTGAGGAATGATCGATCTGCTACGTCCTGAAACTTGATTTCCTTGTAACAAACAACGATGCTTAGTATGAAGCCTCGACCGCCAGCCTCAAACTTGCTAGAGAACTTGGAGTGGAAACTTTATATATCTTTTATGATTCCTGCTTGGTAGTATGCAAAGTTAGGGAAGTTAATCTTGCCGGGGGCATTGTCTTGCTCCATATCTCGGCCGGGTCCAAGAGCTACTAGCCAACTTCACGTATTACATCATTACACACATTCTCAGCAAACGAAATGAAAAGAGTCAACTCATTGGCCAAGCTGGCCAGTTTCAGGGACGCGCAACAGACATACTTTGTTTCGGTTGAAATACTTAATATTCCAAGCATTGACGGATGGAGATCGGCTAGATCTTGGAGACAGAGCCAGAAAAGGGGTCATGGTTGACTCCTATCAACGACTATCTACAATGAGGAATTCTTACTGAATGGAGGAATGGAAAACGATAGATCCTCCTTAAAGCTTCATGCCAAATCATCCAAGAAGAAGTCATGGGTAGAAAGGAGTTTATCCATTCCCATGCTTCGGTGTATCACCTATGATGATATCAAATGAGTCTTGAGCGAAGTCTATGAAGAAGAATGCGGCGATTACATCAGGGGGCAAACCCTGACAAAGAAAATACTCTGCTAGGGGTATTACTGGCCAACTATCAATCAAGATGCGGTTGATCATGCTAGACAATGCGACGAGTGCAAGATGTTTGCACAAACATCCGAGAGCCCCGCCGATGGAAATTACTCAATGGCTAGTCCATAGCCGTTTGCCACTTGGGTGCATTGACATCATCATCTTCTTGCAGATCCTAAAGGTGGTGCGAAATACGCCATCGTAGCAGTTGATTACTTCACCAAATGGGCAGATGAAGAACTTTTAACCATGACCAAGATGAAGTAAATAATCAACTTCATTATCCATAACGTCATCTGTCCTTATGACCTTCCATGATCCATTATAATCGGTAATGAATCCCAATTCGACAATGCTTAATTTAAATGACTTCTGCCGTCAGCATCACATTGAAAAGAGATTTATGATATTTGCTCGCCCTCAAGCAAATGGATAGGTTGAAGCTGTGAACAAAATCATAAAGTCTATTCTGAAGAGAGGTTTGGAAAAGGCTAGAGGTAAATGGGTGGATGAACTTCCAACATCATTATGGGCTTATAGAACTACCCATGAGTCCGTGACTGGCCGTACTCCCTTCACCCTTGCTTACGGCTCCGAGGTCGTCATCCATGTAGAACTTGAAGTCCCCTCTCAACAAGTGGCGGATTACAACCCTTATTTCACAAAATATATAAACAAGGAACTGCTATCGAATTGCAATTAAACTAGATGGAATTGGTGATGACATATGAGCATATAAAACGCATCCGAGAGCCAATGGCAAGAACGTGTACCCAAACATGCATGTGTATATTCGAAAAAATTCGACCTCTTGAAATCGATAGAAATTGAATTTTCACTTAGGGTTATTAAGAAAAGAATAGATCAGATAGCCGAAGCTTACTAGCCCTGTAGAACTAGACACAGATGGCCACTGTTGAACTACAATCCTGAATTTATACTATTGAGAATCGACCAAGCGTCATGACGACGAAAGAAGGATACAACACTTTGGTAGGATAAAATTGAAGGATAATGACTATTCAGGAAACATGATGGATTTCTTTCTTGAGACTTTAACTTACTTTGATTCAAAGCACGTCATGTATGCAACAAGAAATACTTTGGGGGGCAAAAGTTACCCGGCTACAAAGCGACAATTGCAGAGGTTATGGTCGAGCCTAGACGGGACTCAAGCCAAGATAGATGTGGAAGTATAAGGGTTTGGTGTAACCCGATTGGTTTAGTATATTTATGGTTTGGCATGTTTGAGGTGGCTCTGTATGTTTGTGGTTCGGCATTCTTGGGACTGATTCTAGTATCAAAGCCAGGTGCAAGTCGGTGCATGGTTTATAGTGGTTCAGTATTAGGCAATGGATCAGTCGAGATACTTAAATGGAGGTGGGTCGGTTGTGTATTGGATCGGCATACTAGGGTCGACAAGCGTGGGTCGGCCTAGGTAGTTCAGTGTGAGTGGGATCGGCCTCAGAAGAATTGTTTCATGTGGTTCGGCTCTTAGTGGATCGGCTCTAGTGGGTCGGACATGTTGGGTCGGCCTAGGTGGTTCGGCATACCTGGGTCGGTGCACATCAGGAGAGTTAGCATATTCTTAGATTTACAATAAGGTGATGTGGTCGGCAGTGTTTTGCTTCGAGACGTGCCACTAGCTACTCCGAGTTCCTTGAGAGCCTGCTTCGAGTCAGCTATGAGACAACCCCTGGATCGGAAACAAGTGGATCGGTGGTATTGGATCGGTCTGCCTGGGTCGGTCACCCTAACCTAGCAGCTATGGGCCAAGCTATCTCGGTCATAGGCCTGGACACAGGAACCAGCCTATCTTCATCTATAAATAGAGGGGCATGAGTCCAGTTGAGGGGACCTTTCTTTGAGAACTACAGGGATACTCTATTTTCAGTACTCACTTCTTTTCTATTAAAATTTGTACTCAAGTTGTTTGTTTACGGATTGTATCTGTACTCAAGTGATTGGAAAAGTAATGAAGATTATATTTAAAGTGGACGTAGGCAATTATGCCGAACCACTATAAATCTGGTGTTCTTGTTTTTGTTATTCTTTTTGCATTCAACTGTGTTACTTCTCTACTTTAATTTACTTTCTTCATTAATCTCTCTACACAATTCTATTCAAGGGTGTTAGTGACCAATTTTGGTGCTAACAAACTTAAACTTTATGTACTTAGTTAACTTTTATAAATTATCTCAAACTCATAGATTTTCCATAAACTTAGTTAATTAATTATTATTATTTGTAAACTTAGTTAAGTTATTATTATTAATGTAAACTTAGTTAATTATTATAAACTAATTTTAATCTTTCAAAAACTTTGTTTCACTAAACCGTTATTGTTTCATTAAACTTCTATAAAAAGATTAGTAACGAGAAACATAATTTGATACAGAAAATAAATACCTGTAATGGAACCAACAATAATAAGGCACTTAGAAGGATAATCAGACTCCTTCAAGCTATAAAGAAGCAAGAAAGCAAGCAAAAAATGACTAAGATGATTAACCCCAATGCTCATCTCAAGCCCGTCTGCAAATCAAATAGAAGGAATCTCAGTCAATGCTTCTTAGGAGGTAACCAATCTTTATACAATTTTTTTGAAAGAGGATTCAAATTGCCTTTATAAAACCAATAGCATGTACAAATATTTACAAAAAGAAGCCCATAAGTGCAAAACGCAAGAGTATGGCTGACACATAATTCCATAAGTGCAAAATGCAAAAGTATGGCTGACACATAATTCACAACAAACAAAAAACAAGGAAGAAGACAAGCCCATATACACCATAGCTTACTAGAACTAAACCCAAAAACAGGTAGTATAAAGCCTGCATCGACTGTTTTATGCAATAAGACTTGTGAGTAGGAAAAAAGACTGCAAAAGATGGAAGAGGAGACACTCCAAATCTAGAATTCTATGTGAGATTAAAAATAATGTAACAATACTGTAATAAATGAAAAGGAATTAAGTAAGACAGGAGCAAGGATTTCTAAAGCAGATGAAAGCATCCAGAAGACCACAGTTGGAAACATATGCACAAAATTCGACATTACCGATAGATGATTAAAATTCTATACCCTATTCTTTACATATCTCATGCTCTGAACTGCTAATTTTATACCTGAATTCGGATTTGTTAGATTTGATATTAACTGCCTGCAATATGAGTTTACAAGTCTCTCTTTTGTCTAAGAAATGATACCAATCTTTATACATTCACAAAAGAAAATTATACACACACACACATACATACATACATACATATGTATGTATGTGTGTGTGTGTATATATATGTAGTATACACACACATGATTGACAAACGAAAAGCTACCAAACAAAAGATAAAGAAAATTACTGTATGGTAAACCAATGAAATTATCAAAATCTTTGACAAAGTGTACTTACCTTTTATGAGAATTATTCTCCCTCCTAAACCATAGTAGTAGATTTTGTGAAGAACTAAACCCCAGGAATTTACTATATGAATGAAAAAAATGAATAAATTCCCATTTTGAAATACAAAAACACTAAAGATTTTGTGAGAACGTTCGAACCTGAATACATAAACACTAAAGAAACAAAACATATGTAGCATACACACCAGTTTGAAATGAATACATGTCACAATGCTAAGATAATTTTCACAATGAAGATGCTTGGATGGCCACAGTTAATGAGGCAGTGGTAGTTTGAGTGATTCAAACATCCTTCTTGTGTCATTCGTCATGAGGCCTATTGTTGTTTAACTCATAGCTTATTTGCAACTACTTCCACATCCTAGTTAAAACTAAATTAAGAGTTAATTTACCGACAGCATGTACCACTATGTTTTGAAGATGACTATTGCCAGTGGAAGTTGCAGAGAAGTTACTATTAAAAGAGAAGAAAATGAGCAGTGGTTTGTTTAGGTGAAAGTTCAACAGTTGTATAAATATGGAGAATTAATAAACCATGAAGCAGGAGTCTGATGTTTTGACTGAAGCATCAAATTTTCTAATATGCAAGCAAAACAAAGTAGGAGTCAAATAGACTTGACCAAGAAATGCAGTTGTAGATAATGTAAAACCATTCAATGGATATAATACCTAGCAGATGTTCCCTCATCTTTTTACATGGTATATCCTGGAAAATAGCAATTTTATTTAATAGTTCTGAAAGAAGCATCATGATTAATAGAGATTCGATAGCCTGCATATGTTAATCATGTGTTTATTGCAAAGCTTTTGGCTAGTTTTTCATTTACTACTGTCAAATTAACAAATGTATATGTTTGTTGATCATGTTGTGAATCCTTATATTCAAGAGGTAATAAGACATCATTCTATCCTCCTTCATTATTGTTTTTGTCTACTCAGTGATGATCAAGTAAACTAATTGGTTTTTGAGAAATCTAGAATATTAGCTATGAACACTTACTTTAATAAAATGGTTTAAGAACAAAAGCAGACCCAGTTATGTAAAATCAACAGTAATAAAATTTGCAAGAAATCACTCAAATAATAATCAACTTTTTTGAATAATTTCATTTTCAAATTCAATAAGCTAAACTGTTTCCAGCACATCATAGTATATATTTTTTCCTATAATTTGTTCTTGGATACTTTTTTTATTCATGAATACTTTTATATACGCTAGATATGTATAAATCATGTTATTCTAAATATTGAATGATATTTATGCCTATTGTGTATGAAAGTTCATTGATGTTGTAATTTTTTCCACAGCTTGGGTTTGGGCATGCATAATTGTAGGTCAACCAAATATTTAAAATTTTAGCCACTTTCAGTTTATTCAGCATATGTAAAATCTTTTTATTTTTTTGAACAATTGTTTAATTATTAGAGGTTAATATTGTTTGTTGGGTGTTAAAAGGAAGTTGAATTTAAGACAACACTTTAAGGAAATCGGGATAAATGGGTACAAATTTAAATTAGTATAACCAACAGAGGAAATTTTTTTTCCCATGAAAGCATTATTCTATCAAATAAAAGCAGGACACATAGCAAAAGCGAAATCATAGCAAATTTCATAATCTATCTAATCTAGAAATGCATATTTGTGGGAAAAGAGTATGAATATGAGTATTCAAGATAAGATAGGTGCCGGTAGGGTTGAATGAGATTAAAGAGTGGCTGGGTACTGACGCAGCGGCGGAATACAAAAATTGATGATATGATGTACGTAGCAATCGGTGGATTGATGAATGCTGAAATGCCCAAATTCGTTGATCCGAAGATGCCGAATTTTAGCTATCTACGTCACGTTGATCGATCTCGATACCGTGAAAGTAGATCTTCAATTCTTCGAGCGTTGATCAAGCGCACTTGATACCGCGAATTGGCTTCATGATCGTTGAATCGAGCGCACTCGATTGACCGAAGGTGGAGATAGGAGATTACACTCGACTACCAATTGGATGAATACACAAAGCTAACAAAGGAAATTTTATTTCAAAATCAACCAACCTTACAAATGACATAACTCCCTATTTATAGGGTTACAACAAAACAACTCACCTAAGTCGTATACGACTTAACGACTTATCAAAGAAATTACAACACTTAGGTCGTTACATGACCTTCAACGGCAATTACATCATATTACGACTTAAGGAAATTGCAATATAAAAACAACACAAGTCGGACGAAATATAATGACTTAAACCAATTTGTTCACGCGACTTATACAAAACAGCATCTCGCGACTTATCACATTATCTCACGACTTATCATTTTATCTCACGACTTATCATCTCGCGAGTTATCCACTTCATCTCTTCGATTTATCAAATCTCGCGAGTTAAGAGAAGTTCGGTCACGATTAGTGGAGGCGCTTCGCGACTTAGGTTGGAGAAGGCGCGACTTAAAGAAAACATTCGTCTTCAATGCTTCGCGATTTAGGGCTAGAGAAAGGGACGAGTCACTGGGAAGGTTTAAGTCGGTTGGTGTTATGTCGTAGGGATTATGTCGTGGAGGAATTAGGTTGGATTGGTGGTTAGTTAGGTCGTAGACCGATTCAGGCATTTGGAAATTAGATCCTTTGGTTTTCGGTAGGCTGTTATATTGCAGAGATAGGTCGGAGGCATTAGGTCGTGGGTCGCGGTGGAGTTTTAAGTCGTGGGAAGGAATAGGTCGTGGAGTTGATTTGAAGTGGAGTCTAGGTCGCGGTGGAATTGGGTTGTGGAAATTGGTAGGTCGTGAGGAGTTAGGTTGGAGAAGAATTAAGTCGTGGGGATTAGGTCGGAGCGGGTTTAGGTCGTTGAAGTTAAGTCGGAGGCGATTCAAGGTAAGCGCCGCTGCATCATCCTCCCCTTGTTGGAAAGAATTCGTCCTCGAATTCACACTCTCGTCATCTTCGACAAGTTCCTCCCCATAATACGGAATTAAGTGTTTGACATTGAAAACATTAGCCATAGGGAGCTGATCCGGCAATTTCAACTTACAATTATTCTCACCAATTTCCTTCACAATTTCTAAATGACCCATTCCACCGGCATCTAGCTTGTTGTATGTACCAACAAGAAATCGTTCAACCATCAAGTAGATAGATTCGTTGTCCCTTTTCGTCTTCATCAAATCCAATACAGATTCCATACTTTTGTCCACCCATGAACTAGTATGTATAGGTAATGACATACATAATTCTGACTTCGTCGCGGTCTCTTTTGAAATTTGATAACTCTGACTCTTCTGAACAAGCCTTTCAACCACTTTTCTTATTGACGGTCCAAAACAAAACATTGTAACCAACTGCTGGGTATGATAACTGTCCACGTGTCTTTCTACACGCACATCTTTGATAACTTTTATTCGCCAACTGTGATCAGGAGTATACAATTGCTTTCCTTCGAACAGAAACCCATCAACCAATCTTCTCAATTCTACCTGCTCTGTCGGACACATATGTTTACGTGGCATACACGGTACAATAGCACTTGACGTTTTATTAACATGACGTACGTTCCTCAGTAGCAGTAATTCTTTGAACATTTCTGCAGAAACTACATCTTTACATTCATTAACCATTGGCTTAACCTCTTCGATAATTTCAACACTTTTGCTGGTTTTAATTTCATTCAACAAGAATACTTCTGCACTACCCTCCACTTCTTTAACAAGCTCTTTTGTAGATTGTAGACTAGTCGAATCCACCTCCTTCATCAACAAATTACCCTCTTCATTTCCTTACTTACTTTCTTCACTTTCATCCAACTTTGCTGACTGTGAATTTTCAACCTCATGTTCATCGGATTTTGTTGGTTGAAAATCAACAACTTCATCTTCGTCAAACTTTGGTGATTGAACACTATCGACTTCATCCTCCACATCAACAAATTCCTTTAAAGACAACAAAGTTTTTAGCTCCTCGATTTCCACCAATTTGTTTTCATTCTGTTGACGTCTTTTAGGAACCAAAATGATTCGTGTATCCTCGAACATAAAACTGTAGCTGTTTGTGCATCCATCGTGTTGCATAGCTCTATCGTATTGCCATGGTCTTCCCAACAATAGATGGCATACGTCCATGTCAACCACATCACACCAAATTTCGTCTTTGTATTTCTTCCCAATGGAAAAATTAATACAAGCTCTTCGATTAACCTTCACTTCCCCTCCTTTCCTCAACCAAGCTAATTTGTAGGGTTTAGGATGCTTCTCTGTTTTCAGTGACAACTTCTTTACAGCTTTTGAAGAAATGATATTATCACAGCTTCCTACATCGATGACAAATTTACAAACTCTTCCCAAGATAGTGCACGTTGGCTGGAAAATGTTACTCCTCAACCAACTTGAATCATCCGCTTGCCTTGGTGTCAAACACGATCTCCTCATCAACAAACTACAACCCTCATCTCCAAACAATAATTCTTCTTCTTCAACTGGTATTGAATTGACACATTCTACCTCTACATTTTCATTCTCAATCTCCGCAATCATTGCTCGTTTCTTTGGCTTTGGACATTCATTGCTTTTATGGCCCCACTATTGACAATTAAAGCATTTGAGATTACTATTGACCTTTGCTTTGCTGGCTTCATTCACATTCGGCTTACTGACGACTTTGGAAACATCCGCACTGTTACTAACATCCTTGTTCTGGTTGTTGGAATTAGTAAACACACCACCACCTCGTCGTCCTTGTTTCTCCCAAGCCAACGCTTTCTGGTGTGCTTCCGCTACAGATCTGGGATCAAACATGTTAACCATATCTTGAATCTGCATTCGCAACCCTCCAACAAATCTAACTGTGAATTGTTCCTCCGTTTCCATGATATCGTTCCTTGCAATCAGTTGATAGAATTCATCAGCATAGTCATTCACAGTCTTTGTTCCTTGCCTCAAGTTTTGCAACCTCTGATACATTAGCGATTGATAATTATAAGGTAAGAATGTAGCTTTCATTAATTTCTTCATCTTTTCCCATGATTCAACCTTTGACTTCCCCATCCGTTCACGTGTAAGTTTGGTTTGCTGCCACCATGCCAAAGCTCTACCCCTCAACCTTGTAGCAACCAACTTCACTCTACGATGTTCTGGAACCTCTTTGAAGTCAAAAATCTCCTCCACATTAGACAACCAGTCCAAAAACTCCTCAGCTTGCATACCACCTTTGAATTCTGGAATTTCAGTCTTCATCCCGGATTCCCACTTGTGATCGTACTCCGACTGATTTCTTCCTTGTCCACGTCCTCGTCCATGAACACTACCACCATCATACTCTTCGTCACAATCCGATGTATATCGATGTCGATCCTGACCACCAACATCTCTACCACCACCATTTCTTCCACCAACATTCCTACGTTCTACATTCCTCCGATCTCGATCGGTCACATTTCTATCCCGACTTCGATCATCAACATTTCTATCACAATCTCGATCCACGCTTCTATGATCACTATCAACACTTCTCTCTCGATTTGAATGTGGTGAAGCTCTACTTCTCCCATGACTCGATTCAGGTGATACTCTTCTCTGATTTTGACTCATCTCCAACATCATCCTCTCTAATCGACCAATCCCTTCATTAATCTTCTCATTAAAATTGTCGTTAATTCTTTGCTCCATCTCATCGGCCTCTTCTCTCCCATACAAAGCATCAATGTTGCGATAACGGTTAGCTCTTCTCGGTGGCATGATCACTCTTCAACAAATTCCAACAAAAACTTCACTTCGATCTAAAAAATCTTCAAATCAAAACTACCCACTTGTTGAAATCTTCAAAAATCTCCAAACGAACAAATCTCGTACAAACTCCAAAAATCTACGCAAACTCCTTGCGTTCTAGCTCTGATACCAAATGACGCAGCGGCGGAATACAAAAATTGATGATACGATGTACGTAGCAATTGGTGGATTGATGAATGCTGAAATGCCCAAATTCGTTGATCCGAAGATGCCGAATTTTAGCTATCTACGTCACGTTGATCGATCTCGATACCGTGAAAGTAGATCTTCAATTCTTCGAGCGTTGATCAAGCGCACTTGATACCGCGAATTGGCTTCACGATCGTTGAATCGAGCGCACTCGATTGACCGAAGGTGAAGATAGGAGATTACACTCGACTACCAATTGGATGAAAGCACAAAGCTAACAAAGGAAATTTTATTTCAAAATCAACCAACCTTACAAATGACATAACTCCCTATTTATACGGTTACAACAAAACAACTCACCTAAGTTGTATACGACTTAACGACTTATCAAAGAAATTACAACACTTAGGTCATTACATGACCTTCAACGGCAATTACATCATATTACGACTTAAGGAAATTGCAATATAAAAACAACACAAGTCGGACGAAATACAATGACTTAAACCAATTTGTTCACGCGACTTATACAAAACAGCATCTCGCGACTTATCACATTATATCACGACTTATCATTTTATCTCACGACTTATCATCTCGCGAGTTATCCACTTCATCTCTTCGATTTATCAAATCTCGCGAGTTAATGGAAGTCCGGTCACGATTAGTGGAGGCGCTTCGCGACTTAGGCTGGAGAAGGCGCGACTTAAAGAAAACATTCGTCTTTAATGCTTCGCGATTTAGGGCTAGAGAAAGGGACGAGTCACTGGGAAGGTTTAAGTCGGGTGGTGTTATGTCGTAGGGATTATGTCGTGGAGGAATTAGGTCGGATTGGTGGTTAGTTAGGTCGTAGACCGATTCAGGCATTTGGAAATTAGATCGTTTGGTTTTCGGTAGGCTGTTATATTGCAGAGATAGGTCGGTGGCATTAGATCGTGGGTCGCGGTGGAGTTTTAAGTCGTAGGAAGGAATAGGTCGTGGAGTTGATTCGAAGTGGAGTCTAGGTCGCGGTGGAATTGGGTTGTGGAAATTGGTAGGTCGTGAGGAGTTAGGTCGGAGAAGAATTAAGTCGTGGGGATTAGGTCGGAGCAGGTTTAGGTCGTTGAAGTTAAGTCGGAGGCGATTCAAGGTAAGCGCCGCTGCATCAGGTACTTAAAGGTAGAGAACATTGTAATTGACTGGTTATGGAATAACAAATAAAACCATTTAGTTGATTTTTATCTTATTTCATTTATATATAAAATACAAGTGGATTGTTTTCATTGGATCTATCTTATTATTCGATCATTGTCATCATCTACTAAGTATAGATTATTCTTGTTTAGGCTTATAATGGGATAAGCCACTCATACGTAGCTTTAATCCACTATTGGAGAAAATGATTCTGAAACTTTTTTTTGAAATGGTACTTAGATATAACATGTCACTGGGACAACATATCACAAATCACTTTTGTCAATAAATGTTCAAATCACGCTACGCGTGTTTCGAACTTGTGACCTCTTGCACCAAAGCCAAATCACTTAACCACCAGGACAATGGTGCTTGTCGTTTCTAAAACTTATTAATAGACCAAACAACAACAAAACAGTTTCATACTCCTTTTTACTTCAGTTTTCATTCTTCAGGCTCAGTCTCATGTAGCGGAACTGCACCCTGCTTTGAAATCTTAACTTGCTTTGTGAAATACTAAGCAACCTTTGTCCATTACTTGCAGTTTCCATTGAATAAGAAAATTATTATTACCTTATATTCTACAACAAGTGAATGCAGCACAAAAAAATCTATAATAATGCATGCACAAAAGATTTGATTTCATCAAAAACCTTGGTTAACTTTAGTGTACTTGGTATTCCTTTCATATACTCTCTAATGGCTAAAAAAAATTTCATTGAAGTACACGTGTGTAGAAGGCTCAGATTATTAAGAGAAGGGGAGAAGTCAACAAATACACAAAGATGAAATTCAATACAAAACCGAGTTTTACCTTGTATAGCTCCTCCTCAAATTGACATAACTGAGCATGTCTTGCCATGAATTCTTTTCTCATGAAAATGGAGATTTGGTGTAGTTCATAGGTTCTTTTATGTAAAAATGCAAATCCAAAGCTAATTAGTGCATCATTTAAGAGAATAACTGCTTTATTTATATAGTAGCCTCTTCCTCTAGCAACTGTAGATCCTTCAAAATAAATATGGAGTACAATATCACATCATTTTGAAGGTACCCGAAAATTACAAATCTTAGGGATGTTGATAGGTTTAGTAGAGAGGCATGTAACATAACCCATCTCTATTACACAAACACTCACTCACACACACACACACACATAATACATTACTTTGTTGTATATCCCAATAGAATCATATGAGAAATGGACATGAATTGTGTTTACCCTTAACCAATATCTAAAACCTAAATAGGACCGATTTCCATTTTTTTAACTATCCTATAACATATACCTACAAAAAATGAACTCAGCCCTATAGCTATGCAGCAATATCTTACCATTTTTCTCAATGGTCATTTGCTACCCTCAAATTCAGTTATTTTTATTTTTCATTCACTTTTTTTTATAAACCTTCGAATAGAATCTCAACATTTTACCAATGCAGCAAAATATGGAAAGCATAAATACCGAGCTAAATTTCAACCTAGGAATGTGGATTTTGAAACTAAAATTAGCTGTTAATTGGGGATAATACAAAAGATTAATTACCAAAGGAGTTTTAGTAATGTCTAATCATTGTTTTAATTCCTCTCTCTTTCATGCACTTACAATTTGACTCTCGTTGTAATTTATAATCAAGTATCAACGAAGTATAATTCTCAGATCTAGCAACTAAATAAAATATGCCTAGTGATGCATACCTGTAATTTATAATCAGATATCAACGAAGTAGAGCTTTTTGATGATGCTTATGGAAGCAAAATTGAGAGCCAAACATATGATTTGATAACATGAATTGATGCATTAAAGAAATGCCGTGGCATTAGGTTTTGCCTCTCTGACCCATTGGTGCATGAAATAGAGAAATCTGGGTTGATTTAAGCAGTGAGTAGACGATGGGAGAAATCCACAAATCGAAAAATATCAAATGGACAAATATGGGATAGTAGATAGTGTTTTTAATTAAGTAGCTGATAGTGTTTTGAGGGTTTTTGGGTAAAATGCTTGAGCAGTTGGTGGATTGGGAAGGAGGGAAAAGGGAAAAATTTCTAAGTACTGCAGCGCCAATTGAAAACGAAAAAAAAGAATGGAGAAACAGTTTGTGCGGGCTTCTTTAATTTCATTGTTCCCTGCATCAATTAGTTGCAATCCTTTTTTATTTTTTATTCCATAAAACTTTGGTTGCGTTTGGATAACTTTTTGGTTGCACTTAGATAACAAACGCTACTAATAAGTGCAACTAAAAATGCTTTTTCTTGTAGTTCACCTTCCACAATCACAGACCCAAACATTTACCCACACTAACACACAGCAAGGGAGACACACACGCATGAACATACATCCACATAAGTGCACAGCGTAGCCTAGCCAAACACATTCACACATACTTATTTGCACTACAAAATGAAGGAAGAAAGAAAGGAAGAGAAAGGAGGAGAGTTTCAGTGAAGTGAAGAAAAGAAAAGTTGTTGTATGACATGAATATGTAGAGAAGAAATATAAGAATGTGAAAATGTCCCCTCTTTTGCGTGCCAATGTATCCATATATATATAAACAAGAAAGTGTAGATACTTAAAGTAAACAGGAAATGATGTGGTATAGTGAAAAGAAATGCAAGCATGGGGAAAAGATAGTGGAGAACGTGCATGCATGGATATATTAAGAAATATAAAGTGTATTGATTTTGCGGTACCCCGCTACACAAAATTCTGTTTGTCTACGAGCCGCGAACGGTAGAAATAAAACTACGATCGCGCACAACAATGCGCCATGATCACAAAACAAAAATAAAATAGACAAGTTAACTTATTTTGTTAAGTTTCAAAAGTACCAACGTTTGCCGCAAAAAGCGTCAAACAAAAATTTAATTATTTTCCGAATTAAAAAATATGGAAAATTACTGTAAATTAAATTAAAAATACATCATCAAAAATCATGTCTTAATTTGAAACATAGATTTTATTATAATTTAATTTTGAATCAGAATATTTAATAGATTAAATATTCAAATTTGAAGACCCAAAAATGCGAGTCGTTACATTCTCCCAACTTCGAAAGAATTTGGTCCCTGAAATTTCCAAGGTAAGAAAAATGCCCAAACCCATTTACCTTTGAAAACCATTTAGTTGAACTTGATAAAAAAAATTCAAACTCTTAAATTTACGAAAAATTTTAGCAGCGTCTCCTTTGTAGGGTTCGATCTCAATAATTTACACTATATGTGTATATATATATAAAATCACAAATATACATCTCATCTTCAAGGATGAGGCATCCCATAGGGAAAAATATAAATTTGCGGTATGTAATTCGAGATGTGTACCTTTTCTTAATATTAGCAAGCATATTCAATCAATATATAATACGAAAGCGAGCTCCAAATGCGAAGCAAATGCCATCCGCACCTACTAGTCACTCAACAACCAATGAGAACAAGTATAAGGAAAGTATGTCAATATATAACATAAATTATATAATAACTATATGCAAATGTAACAAATGTAACCAAAGAAACCATCAAACAAATAATACCCGTTCAATTAATTCATAACCATATAAATTTGCATTTTCCAATGTCAATGTTTAATTTATTTTAGCCTATACGATGTACATATATCATCCGTATGCAATATCAAATCCGATCGCTCGCTCGATCACACAATTTCACTTTTGAACTAGTATCGTTTACACGACCATCTAGTGTGGACTCAGATCCGGTTCCATGATTAGAAACCGCCATTCACCTTGCATAGCCATATACTACGATAGAGAATATCAAAATCAATCTAAAATCCATATCTAGTGTTCACCGTCGAGAATCGAGTGAAAAACTCTAACTTGTACCGATATAAATCATCTCGAAATCATATATTCGAATATGGATCAAACAGTTATGCACATAAAGTAATATATGTACAACTTACGTATTTATTTCAATTGGTTCCTCATTATTCAGATTCTTTTATTTACATCCATTTATTCACAATCATTATTCACATTCATTTTTTTCTTAGTATATTTCTTTCAATTCTAATGTCACTTAAGAACCATTCCATCAACCTTTACTCAGGTTTATTACAAAATTTTCTTTAATACTACTAATGTTTATTATCGCTTCGATACTTAAGTTCATATCCATTAATTTTAAATAAAATTCAATTTCATTTAACTTAATTCATTATTCAATTTCAGAATTCAATTCTATCAAACAACATTTTAAACCATATTCAATTCACTAATTTATTTAATTCATTCATTCATTAATTCATTATAAATCAAAATCAATTCCATTTCCAAAAATTATTGCATTCAACCTATCTTAGGTTAAATTTATTTTTAGAATTCATTTTATTTAACTTAACTGAAGTTAAATTTCATTTCCTAGTCAAATTTCAAATTTTCCTTTCTTAAAATTTATATTCAACAAATTTAGAAATTTGTTTTAACTTGTTAATTATAAAAATTTATAAGTTATAAAACTTATTTTCTCATATTTTCATAAAACACTCAAATGAAAATTTTTAAAGTTTAAACATCCTGTTCTTATTTCATATTATTGTGGAGCAATACTATAAATAATTTCTTCGTATTTTAAATCATACTTTTGAATTTTAAAATCAAACTAGTTTTACCAAAGCAAAACTCCAATGGTAGCAATTCCTTTCTTGGAAACCCGAAAATGAACGTCGATGAAGCTGTGGTCATCATCAAAATTATTTTCCAGCGACCATAGTGAGTTCAGTGCTTTTTATCTCTTTTAAATTCCATTGTAAAATATTTTTATTCAAAACATTTTCAAAAAAATATCATTGTTATTTCTATTCAAAAATATTTTCTAAATAATATTATTACTACTCTTTCAAAACCTTGAAAAACAATCTTTCAAAATCAAAGGGATTTAAATTCTCAAATTCTCAACTTTTAAATCCTTTTTATTTACCAATCATATTTATAAATTTCCCTTATATATAGTTTCACCATGGTTATATAAAACCATTTCTTAATTGTTTATTTCGTGTACATTACAACTTTTATTAGAACACAAACAACAAATGATAGTAATCAAATACAATCATTCACTAACAACCACACACACCATATACTATATTACTTTCTGAAAAATTATTCTTTTATATATATAAAATATAATCAATGTAAATTATTCCATTTACCCCACCTCAAAACAATACTGTGTCGAATTGTTTTGTTTAAGCGTTTAGAGATCCTTATCAATAGCGTTAATTACTCGTATTGACTAGAATCCATAAGTCACTCAATAGATCAACCAGCACAATATAAAACATTTTTATATCACTAACAAATCACGCTTATATATATATATACTCAAACTCATTCTACGGGCTACCGACCCTATCTCTAATGAGTAATTCCCACCAAAGCTCACTTAACCTTGCGTCCTGATACCAAGTGAAGCAACTCGAGATTTTTGACCCTAAAAAATCAACACTAACGCATCCACTGTATTGCATGTTAAGCAATTGAATGCTGAAAACCCGATTGTTAGGGAAAAGGAAAGAAGGAAGAAGACAAGAAGAAACTAACATCATAGAATCTTATCGTGAAATGAATAATCTATAATATACAACAAATCTTTACACAAAAGCAAATATATATATACACACTTACAGACATCAATTAGAGTATACTACTATATTTCATCCCGGACAGTTATAGCAACATGTCCTCACAATTGCAGATAAATACAACAATGAATGCAGCGGAAAAATAACCATATACGTGAATTCGTTTCTAGGCCTCCAGCTCGTCTCCTAAAGCTCCAAAGCATCACTAGTACAAACTGGTCATTTGTGTCGGTTGTGTAACCCCTGTTGTGTCGGTTTTACAACCGACTCATATGAAGACGACACAAAAGACATTTTTCTGTTGTGTCGGTTGTACGACCGACACAAATATCAATCATTTGTGTCGGTTGTTATTAAAGAACCGACACAGAACTATGAACAGTTGTGTCGGTCTTTCTAAAAGGACCGACACAAATAAGCTTGTATAGTGAAGCACACCGCCGTTTATTGTGTCGGTCCTTTTAGAAAAACCGACACAACTGTTCATAGTTTTGTGTCGGTTCTTTAATAACAACCGACACAAATGATTGATATTTGTGTCGGTTATGTTTGTTTTTTCAACCGACACAATTGATATACAGTTGTATCGGTTCCCTTTGAAGTAACAACCGACACAAGTAATATCTGAAGCAAAAATAAAATATTATTACCGTTTAAGATTATAGAAACAGTATGAAACTGAATTTTAATTTTTTATAAACCAACGTTACTATAAACTGATTGAACAAAGAATATAATTATATTATCCATCAACATAATTCATGTTTACAGACCAAAATAGAGTATAATCTATCACACGTACATAACAAAATACCAACGTACGTTACAAAAGATCAGCGTACACAACCAACTACATCCAATTATACAGGATATAACTAGCTAAATTCTCTCGAACCTCGTCTATCTCTTGTTGGTTATAAGAACCGTCTCGTACAAAGTCCTGCAATTAAGAGAATTGTTATACAAAAGACAATAATTAAGTCAGGAATGTAAGCAACTTAATTATAAATCCATTAATTGTAAGAAAATATGATGAACAGTTGTGTACCAATTGGCTATATTCCACGGTTTTGGGAAATGAAAACCAATGGAATACGAGTACAACATTTTATGGATTCCAATATAATACAGCTTGGAAGTTATCCAAACAAATATAAAATTAGCTTGGAAGAAGCTCCAAAAGATTTTGTTACCAGCTTTCTTCTGAATATGAGAATATATTGACCAATTTTGTACCATCCCAGACTGAAGTTGTATTTTAGTGGTAACTGCTCTTAACTCCAGAATATGCGTTCCGTCTTTGTAACAATTTTATTTTATGCATGGATAGAACAAGGTTTTGTATTGGTGACTATTTTACAGTGGCTAAGTGTCGCCATACTACTATCAACTGGTATTATGGTGTAAATTTTTCTTCCAGTTTTTGCTTTTAACGGTTACGGCATAGCGTTACCATCGTTTTCCCTCACATTTTATGTACCTTATGCTGTTGGGTTTGCCAAAAATATAGAAATGTGAAACACTTCAATAGGAATTTGATAACTGGTAGACCTTTTTTTTGCGGATGGCGAGGCATGGGATAGAGGAGGGTTGGTCCATATATATCCCTTATCTGCCCCTGCACATCTATCAACTACTCTTAACACATATGGTTGAGCAGAAAATAGGCCATTTTTAACATTATATCTAAATCATGTGTTTTGAGTAGTTTTATTACTGTTTTTATTTTCTTAAAATAGACTTGGTGATTAATACTGTTTGTACAAATTTGAAACAATGAAATTTGAGACGAAGATGCTTTTGTATTTAAAGCATCTACTTCTGATAGTGTAGTTGAGAACCCAGCATGGTCTAAACTCATTTCTAAGTCAAAATAAAAAACAGAAAGAATAAAAAGTCAAGAATGAGCTCCATCCCTTGGAGCACAGAAAATAAAGGGCATTAAACTGCATCGTATTAAATGACATTCTGGATGAACACCCCCACAAGAAAATATGACATTATAGAACATATTAGTAGACTTCACCCTTTATTAGTCTATCTGTTGGAGCACAAACTCAGCTGTAATGAAGTTCATGTCTTTACTAAGAGTTTCAAGTCAAATTGGTCTGTTGTCAACAACAATGCTGATAATTCTAAGGGCAGAATACTCATACTATGGAGTCCTAATGTCTTGAATCGTGGCTATTATTTTGCAATCAGCTGTATATCAGTGTGAACAAGTGCATATGATCTGATTATGTTACTTACACAATAAAGAATGAATACATTTGGATAAAGTGATTCAAATATGTCATTTATTTTGGATAGCTGTTTCCTAAATGGGAAGTTATCCATACATTTTAATAATGCAACATCAAGACAACAAAATGAATCAGATTCAAAACACAAAAACATGTGAATTGGTTCAATGATACAACTATTGGTTCAGATAAGATTGAAGAAAGAACCAAAGATAAATACTACTCACCGAAAAGTCTCAATTACTTCATGTAACCATGTGAATTTTTTATGTGGGTCAGTATATCAATCAAAATGCCACCACATATATTACCACATTGCATGTGGGACTAGAAAAGATGATGTGGATAATACACATTGGCTTGTTTATAAATCCGACCATACCGGTCCTGCATATTTACATGAAGTATTTCAAAATAAGTCAATGCAAAAGGAGTTGTTTCCATCACTTTGGAGAAACACAAGTTACATAACTTATCGCAACTTAATTGATATTATTTCTACAAAAAAATGATAAATTATTTCCTTTAACCTCATTCCAGCAGTAGATCTGATTGTGGTTTCAAACCTTTACATTCAGTTGACTACAACTTGGTCAATGAACAACATTATCAAGATCAAGCTTAGCTCTTGTTTGTATTTACTAATGTTACTGAAAAAACTCAATCATCCAGATTGATTTCGAAAATACAAAATGGTACTAAGAAAACAATATATGCTTTTACTTGGTTAATATTATTTGATTGTCTATGTATACCAAAAAATGTTGTAAAATTTCAACATGCGGATTACACACATATTAATTTTAAACGTATCATTTTATCTTTTATTTTTTATTGATTAAACCTGGCCAAAAAGTCAATTTTGAGATAAAGTTTTAAGTTTTAAGGTTATAACTGCCATGAACTCACTACTGATGGATTCGACAGAGAGTTTGCAAGTGCTTGGAGATGCCATGCTTTACCAAAAAAAATTCATCTCCGCGCATTCTCTAACACTACCTATCAACAAAAATTTCTCCATCACGCTCTGCACCAGTCAACACTGCCCTGTCAACTTCACTACCCTCAGACCATCTGAACTCTAACCACATCACTTGCTCACCCAGAAACTTCTTCTATATCATTTACATATGCACAACTCTACACTGCAGAAACTCCCCTACCAACTCCACCAAACTGTCACAACAAAACACCAAGCACACTGCCTCCATATTACCAAGCAAAATTCACATCATCCCCGAGCATCCCTGAACCCCTTCAACAAACTCTAACCACATCACAGCCATTCATCGCCAGCAGCAACTACACACAACCACAACATACAACCTGTTATCTTCCGTCCTCCATCTATCTTCCATCCAAATCACTACATACGCATTTGAAGGAAAAAACTTTTTTAACAGATCGTAGTCTGGAGAAAGGACAAATCAACTACGACATGATGGTTCAACAATTATTAAAAAGTGGTTTCGATGAACAATGCTTCGGAGAATAAGGTTTCAACAAACAAAGTTAGTGAAATTACGCTTTTGGACATTTTGGACGTTAGAGTTATAGATGACATTCAAGTTTATGTCATTTACTATTTCTTTTTAGATAAATAAAATACGTAGGTGAAGATCCTACACACGCCAAGAATGTTAATAAAATAGCATAGTTGGAGCAGGGAAGGCCCTCCAATTTGATCAACAAGCCCAACCGAAACTACGTACTAGGTACATAACCCAAAAAAAAAGCTCACCCAAGTCGTTCCACTAAATACTATCACTACAAACATACAACGCACTCCCTGATACAAGTACAACCATCCAAACCATATTTGGACCCTGTTGAACAATAAACTTCAGCTAACACAGTACGATCCCTTCAGTTAAGTCTATCACGATACTTTCAAATGCGTATACTGAGGAAAAACTTGCAATTCTGCAATTCATCTCAATTAAAAATTTGCAATACAGCGCCATCCACCATCTCACTTCTACACTTCATCTACTTCCAAACATTTCACTTGCTTTGCTCTTTACCATCCACACACTCCACTGCCTGATCACCAAAACCACCATCCAAACCAACAGTTCAACAAACTCCACCATTCAAACTACTGGCCATTCCACAGCAACATAACCACCTGCATTCAAACTGTTGATAACTGATGATATCCCTTTGCTCATCTCATTTGCATACACCTACAAACTCCAAACCACTGCAAACAGTGCCTGCAACCCCCATCAACATAACCACTGCCTTTTCTTCTATCATAAAGGCAACTCCAGATGTACAGCTCCAGATGTACATCTCAATACTTCCTTTTCCTAGAGATTGCTTCAAACTCAATTTTGATTTGACACTTTAGGGAATTAGCATTTCTTTTTAGAGTTAGCTGTAGCGATTTCAATAAGTAGCCCAGAGTTTGTTAAGATCCCATGAAAGCTTCCTATACATTTAGTCACGCATGTTGTATTTATTTTAATACTTGTATCACGTATATCCCTTCATAGTAAAATCTACGCATGCATGGGAAGACACGGAAATCTTGTCATGTTTATCATTGTTTCGCACTTACATCGTCAACATTAGCACGCTACATATTTTCTTCTAACTAGCATTGCAGTAATGATTTGATCGAAATATACCTATAATGTAGCTAATGTATAATATGAAGGAAAAAAACTAAAGTAGTACCTTTTGTAAATCGATGCTTTGATTGTGGTTTTTCACTATGTCATGCATATACCTCATCACATAATATACACAGTCAGTTGCTCCTAATTGTTGAGGACACTACAACAATATTACAAGATAACGTAATAGTTAGTTTAAAATGAATTCATATGCCAAACAATATATAGTATTTATTTTATTTTGTTTTTTGTTTGAAAATCAAATCACCTTAACATGCTTCCATTTCAAGGTACTTCCTCGAGACTTGCCACCGAATGCCTTGTAAATTTTGAAGGCCCTACACATGCAAGAAAATGTTAAATAATAACTACTCCGGCACCTGCATTTACATACACTAATTTCATGTATAAATTTTTAATTTTACCACATATACTAACTTCATATAAGAGAGCAAATATATACAACTTACGTGCTCACTTGCGGTTTAATTTTAAGTTTATGTTTGTGTTCGGCCTGAGGATCAAAAACATAAATCTCATTCATTTCTACATGGAAAACAAGCAGTATACAATGTTTCCTGCGTTACAAGATTTATAGTAAGTTAAAATTGGCATCAAATTTGTAAACTAGTTACTAAAAGTTTAATGTTCACACCCTTCGTACTGTGGGGCTAAAAGTAAGCTTTTAGATTGCAATGCTTTCCATGTGTTCGACAAATATGTATTTGTCGCATCTGGATGTTTTCGCACTTGGGAAAGCTTTTTGGGACACATAAACCCAATGGTCTCCACTTTGAGATCATTGCACATATGATTTAACCACCTAAACAAATTTAAACATATATTATTAGTTTTTTAAAAATTGACTATTCATCAAAAAACTAAGATGGTTATATATAAAAAAATTGCTAAGGAAAAAATACTCACATGATGTAAAGTTGCAACCATGACGCATTCAACCATGTCATACTAAGGAATTGGATAATGTCGTCCATCGTGATATGAATTTCAAAGTCCTCATCGTATGTGAATAAATCCTTATTCACTTGAATTGCATTGATGGCACTATCATTGGATAACATTTGAAGTATTAGGTCATGGAAATATCTGCACTCGCTCGTTAAAGTTTTGAGAATCTCTTCATCCACGATTGATTTGCGTTTTGCAGACTCATCTGACATTGTATTCACGACCTTGTCATTACTATTTTCAAACAAATCCTTGTTTGGTTGAGATGTAGGCACCTAATTCAAAATTTTAAGTAGATGTTTGAAATGATGTTGTTAAAAGAATAGACGAATGCTAAGAATTCAACTTCATATGTTAACTACTTTCCGATAAGTTTATAAATAGCTAAATTATCTATAATAAGTTCTAGTATGAAGAAATTTTACTTCTTTAATATGTTCTAATATGAAATAGAGGATTTTAGCAAGCTAAATTAAGGAAGAAAACATGCTAAATGACTATCATTATTTGGAATGTCGCGGGGGAGGGTGGATTAATACTGATCAGATAAGCTCCTCTTTCTTCTTCACATATTAGTTCCACTTCATGTTGCCAAATTAATAATTCTGGGGTGTGGCACATATGCAGCTAGAAGGACACTATTCGTTAATAACAAATACCGCACTTACCATAGAAAACTATAGGTAAAAACAATACAACAGTGCTCCCCACTTAACAACTCCAGTCCACAACTCTTCCCTTATACCAGTGATCATTTTTTCACCAAAAACCTTCTGTTCCACAACCCTATCCCCACTACCATACCATCTTTGCCTCATCCCTCTGCTGCATAACAGTAGCAAACATTCACCACCAAACTTCTGCTCAACCACACCTGAAATTCACCAAAACATATATCGGTGCGCTTCAAACTTCCTCCACTTCAAAACTCCTACATCTTTCTACCCGCTGTGCCTTGCCTTGACTTCCTCCAACATACATTTCTTGCAACTTCATTCAAAAAAATACTGTTATTAAACACATTGCCTACTTCCTCCTGTTACATATCATCAACCTGTGCCATCAACTCCCCGACCTCAACCTCTACCATCAGCCACCGCAAACTCGCCTCCAACAACTCAGTCACAAGCATTCAACAGTCCATTACACTATTCAACAGTCACAAGCAAGTTAAAATTTCCTGATTAATTTAAGTGTTTAACGTTTTTGAAGTTTGTAGTATAAATGATGGAAATTTCAAAAGTTAATCATGTGCATTTTACTATATACTTCTATTTTTGTACTTGTGATTTTTTATTGGAAAAGAAATGAATATCTTCTTTCCAAATATCTTTATCAACTGTCCATGTTAAAGCCTCAAAATTATCCAACCCAAATGTTTAAAATAGTAAAAGAAAAAATATCCAAGCTTATGTTTTTTATTTTGCAAGTTAGTTTTGTGTATATTAATATGTTTTCTTGGATATGTGATGCAATACATCTGACGCTAACAAAAATGGGTCAAGGCAGACTGAAAAGACTTTTGGTGTAGTTGCACATAATAATTTTGAGCTTTAACATGGACAGTTGATAAAGATATTTCGAATTCAACATCACTCGGTTGCAATATTATCTTGAGTTTTTATATGATAAACTAAAGAGTCTACTTATAGCCATAAATTTTAAGTGCTCATTTGTCTATACGGGACACCAAACAAACATATAGAACACGATAAATATAGGAAAAAGAAAACCTAACCTAGCAATGAATTGACCTTACCATTATCTAGAACATGATAATTAGTCATCTGAGGTCTTGCGAAGCAACAAATCCACATTATAAAAGTACACAGTACATGCTTATAATTAACTTTAGAAAAGTGCATAGTAACCTGCATGTGAGTAACATACCCTTATATACCAAATGGCAAGTTTCTCATTTCTTTTCCAATAAAAAGTCACAAATACAAAAATAGAAGTATATAGTAAAATGCACATGATTAACTTTTGAAATTTCCATCATTTATACTACAAACTTCAAAAACGTTAAACACTTAAATTTATCAGGAAACTTTTGAGATGACTTGCCACTTACTGTAACCACACATCCGTTCACCAGAACCAGCAATCACGTCTAACAACCCATCATCACCAGGAAACCATCTCCATCATCTGCAATTCCATCTCCCTCCTCCTTCAATACTTCACCTCCTCCTCATCAACCTATACAGAAAGTCGCACGGTCCTCCAGACTCCTCAAACTCACAAACAAACATTCAATCCGCACTTACCGCCATTAGCTTGGTCCAAGGATCATATATACATGCTTAACAAATTTATCATTACCAATTTATGTTTCTAACCACGTAAAACTATTAGAAAAATCAAGGGCAGAACATACAAAGGGTTTCTATAGAGTATTCATCTATTTATCATATATACTGATAAAATAAAATATTCACTTACCGGAGAATCACGCAGGATGAACTATTGAGCAGTAACTTAATTGAGTTTTTAAAAATTTGGCACTAAATTGGCACTAATTGAGCAGTAACGATTTTCAACCTTTTTTCTATAATCTTAACGAAGAAGTATAATGGGTAGAGAGAACGGCAGTATAATGGGTAGAGAGAAGGAATAGATTAACGAAGAAGATGGGGCGGCAGTATAATGGGCGTTCGCGGGAAAAGAGGGGGCGGCTGAAATAGATTTGGGGGAAAAGTAGTGTTCCTATTGTGTCGGTTTTTGGACAACCCATGCTATTGTATTTAGTTGTGTCGGTTGTTCAAACAACCGACACAAATAGATCTATTGCTTCCCTTCAATTGTGTCGGTTTCTTAAGAACAACAGATGCAAATTACATTTTTAACATTTTCTTCTTACCCTATAAGTCAATAGTTTCGGTTGTTAATGAACAACCGACACAAATTACACTATTTGTGTCGGTTTTATGGACAACCGACACAAATGAGGCGAAACAGCTGATCTGTTTTGTACTAGTGCATCTAAACTAATATGTAATATGCTTGGTCTGACCCGAGTATTATAATAAAATAACACCCTAGTCAGTTTAGTAACCCAGCGTGAGAAAAACACACCTAAATGAATTCTTAAAGTTATCAAATTCTTTACTAAATAAAGATATCTCGTAAAACCACGCCGCACATAAACACAGACTGGTTTTTACCGTACGGTAACCAAAAAAATTTCGATAGAAAATCCAGTTATATTATAATAATGTCTAGGGGTCAAAGTAAATTATGAATATAGCTGAAATGCCTACATCTCATGTTTTAGCATAGTTGGGTACAACTAAGTCCATACGGTGCTTATTGGAGAATGGATTCCATACAATGACTGGGCTACTGGGGTACTGCATGTCACGGTGCATTTCTAGATAAAATAACACCAAGGATCTCGCCAGGATCCCCTGCCAACACAGAACCGACCTACCACTTGACTGTTGTACCGAATATGATCACCCGTCCGTTAATAGGCCCCGAAGCATACAACTGAGAGATAATATCGACTCTAGATAGGGATGATCATACCTTACTTGGGAGCGACCCACTTAGCCCTGCTGCATCTCCTCTGTTTTAGTCATTCCTAGTTGATGAGGCTTGAGGCTATGTTTTACCTTTATATAGCATTTCCCACTTGGAATGCTAACACTGCTCTCCCGGCAATAATGAAATGCCAGCATTCATCCATACAAGTTTGTCCTAGGACTGAATGAACACTTGATCTTCGTCTTCAAATTCGTCATCTTCAAGATGTATTCACTTCGAAACGCTTGAGTTCGATCAACGTGGGTTTTGGATAACATATCAATCTCGGTCTCTTCGAAACCACTCTCGATAATTTCCGGTAAATTCAAACCTAGTTCTTTAGGAAATAAACAGTTAAAGATAAGAGTGGAGATCACCTCCTAACCGTTAGTGGACGGATTTCCTTATCATTTGTCCTAGGAGAACGAAATAAGATTTATACGCATAATACAACATCATTGGAGATGACTGTGCCATATAACCCACGTGTTTCTCCTAGATATTTCCAAAGTTATATTTTCAGTCCATATTTGATAGTCGGTTATTTAACTATCAACAAACACACATCCAAATCAGGGATTTATTTCCAAAGGGAAAACCAACATTGGTTAAGCACATAAGCATCCACTAGCCTCCTTTTAGTTAAGATTTTCATTAATAAAAATCACGCTGTAATACTTGTATATAAATATCTTTACAAAGATATACCCACCTATCCCTATATTTTCAATATGTAGAAAAATATCTAGATACTTATCTTAACGCTATAAGTATATTCACAAAACTGAGAAAGATTTCCTTTCTATTCAATTCCAAAATCATTTATAAATCCCTTATAAATCTCAAAAACCATTTATAAAACTCTTTTTATTCTTTAACTAATCTTCCCTTAAGTTTTCCAAACCATGTTACGAGATTCCTCTTATAAAACCCAACTCTGTTTAAAAAACTTTATTTATAAATCTCGAAAACATTTATAAATAATTATAATCATTTACTTTAAAACACTATTATATAATAATAATAATTATTAATAATAAACATTATAAATAAATAAATAAATATTATTAAATTTTAAAACATCTTAAAAATAATAATTAATAATTTCAAAACATTGTAAAATAAACAATAATAATTAATATTTATCACTATTATAATTAGTAATAATTTATTTCCAAAACATTATTAATAAATCATCATTATTAATTCCAAACCATATTAATTATTTAAATAATTAACCTTTCAAAATATTAAAATATTGATAAATAATGTTAAAATAAAATTAATTATAAATAAGTAACCTAAAACATATTAAATATAAATAAATAAATTTTAAAACAATATTAAATACAAAAAAATAACTTTTAAAATAATATTAAATATAAATAAATAATCCTTTAAAACATTTTTAAACAATATACAACTAACTTTTTGGATAATAAAATCGTTTCTAAAATTTGGAAAGGACAGATAAAAGGGTTGGAGAAAAATAGAAATTTAATTCATTTATAATAAAATATTTCCAAAACCCAAATTTTGGTTTTAAATCCTCCAAATAGGAAATGTTACATGGGTTTACTTCAGTGTTGAGGTCTTAAGTAGCTGAAGGGTCCGCCTCCTTACCGAAAGAAGTAACCTAATGAAATGCCATATTCATAATTAAAGAGTGAGAGTGGATATCTCGAGGAGGGCTCGCTTCAAGTTGGGGTTTTAAGTGACTATAAATTCCTCCTCTTTCCTATAAAAGAGGTATTAAGTAACCCAATGGGTTTTCCCATCAATGACAGGTAGATAGTACCATTGAGGAGCACGCTTCTCAAAGTAGGCCTTAAATGATGAGGTCTGCTAATTTTCCATTGGGAAGTATTAAGTGGTTTGGGTACAGTCTCTTACATCGCTAACACCGTACTATTAATAGTAACATTTAGGGGCACACTTTGGGGATAGGTCTTAAATGATGAGGTCTGTCTTAATTAAGGTCTTAAATGACCAGAGTTTGCCTATTTTATAATAAAAGGTATTAAGTGGGTTGGGTACTATTTATTATATGATTACGATTTTATCGTCGATAGACATGGTAACAGTTGAACATTAAATGTCGGAAGCCTTAAGTAGTGGTTAGAGGTCTTGTAGCAAGGAACCACTGACCATTGACAGTATTATTTGGAAACCACCTTGGGTATAGGTCTTAAATGACGAGGTTTACCTCAATTAAGGTCGTAAATGATAGAGTCTGCCTATTTCTCTTTTTAAAAGTATTATAAAAGCCCACTTCATATTAAGAAGTACTAAGTGGCTAATGGGTTTGAAAGTATTGGGTGGTTGATATGGCTTCATTAGTATTTCGTACCTTGGGAAGAGGTAAGTATGTAATTGTGTGTACGAGGCAAGGTTAGATTAGAATTGCTAACTTTAATGGACATAACAATTAAATGGAAACCTATCTGTATAAGTTTATGCTATGGACAGTTTATATTTTTTCCTGTCACCAGAATGTTGTTCTGACCCCCTCCTTATTACAACCGGTAGGGTAGAATTTAGAGGAACATGTCACTGGAGCTGGATGTGCTTTGTTGTTGGAGAGTCTTCTTTCTCTCATGCTCGATGCTGATGTGACAATCTACTATCCAAGGAATACCATTAATTCCAAGGTAGTGGTCATAGTTAGCATTCTTACCCTATTATATTTTTCGATGTGAGTTTAGATTTCTGTTAATCTGTGATAATGCTCATGCTTATTTGTAGGTACCAAATCCAATGATCTGTGCTTTGATGGGATTGGATTTCGATTTTTGTCGAAATTTAGGCCCATTTGGGTATAGGTTGTTACAACAGTCATCGATCACGTTCACAAACTTTACCGAGACTCTTATTTAGGTGTTGATCTTAAACTTATCATTAAATTATTTTAGTGATTACCTCCCTAGACTTGTCTATCACTAGTTTATCTTTTTTTGCTCGAAAAATGTTGTTGATGAAATGACCACTCATATCCACCATGGGAGCCAATCTCACTTTCCTAGGAGGTACATTCTACCAATCATCCTTACTAAGCATCAATAACCCATCCTAGTCCTAGAAACACTTTCACTTCATGTTGTCAATTGATTTATTATCGTACGTCCATTTGATGTTATTACTCTACGTAGAGTTTTACTTTTAAAATTTGTAGACTTCCCAAATCATGGCACCCTATCATATACCATTGAATTTTATACTTCGTTGGTCTTGGCGCCCTGCTGTGATTATCGTCCTACACCTCCGGCACCTAACATACCTGTATAGGGTGTTGTAATGGTGCCCATTCAATATAGGATGATAATAAAAGGTTGTAATGGTGCCCAGTCAGTGTAGGATGATAATCGAGGGTTGTAATGGTGCCTAGTCAATATAAGACGATAGTCAAGGGTTGTAAGGTACATGAAATAATCACAGAACCTGTCATATACCTCACAGCACATCGGGTAAAATATAATAATCATCATTGATATAAAATAGGCGAGACAATAATAAATGAATGAACCACGTAATCAGAGTGCATAGGTTCCTATAGTTATATAAATCAGTAGAGTTTATACAATTGATAAGTAAATTCAAATGCTCAATTGTCTCCAAATAAAATCAGTCAAACACTGTCAAGGCTCCACAATGTTGCATATCGGAATTGTAACAACCCAAAATTTAAGCTATAATAATTAATTAACGAATTAGTTATATGATAAAACAACTTTGTGAAATAATCAGAATTGAGCCACGGGAGTTGCACCATTGTGTTTGTGGTAATTTTCTGGTCAATTTCCATATATAGAACGTCAAAATCCGAGCTAAGATGAAGAAGTTATGGAATAAACAAGAAACGAGAAGAATTTTTTTTAGGGAAGGTCAACCATCACCATAGCTAGGTCGACCCTAGCAAGTGATGGGTCGAACCGCCTACGTGAAAATGCATTCTTTTGCCCAGAATGATTCGAACACGTCATTTTGCAAATTTAACTCCATCTCGTGCGTCCGTGCTTCCATCCGACGGTTCCTATCGAGCCTATGACATGGTTGCACCAGGTTTAATCTCCAAATTCAACGGTCTGAGATCCACAAGTGCCAATATAAATAAGACCCCAGGCCTAGCGATTTTTTTCATTTAGATTTTCTCCATCTGGGTTCATTGCCTAAGGCTGGACCTTAAAAGGAATATTTTTCCGAGGAGAAGATCTTTTTAGTTAAAGTATTTTATACCCTTCGAGTTGATCCGGGAAGGCCAAAGGAAAGAGCTAAGAACCACAGCTGAGTGTTTAAGTAATTATTTTAGATTCTTAAGTAATTTAAAATAATAGGGTTTCCAATAGTTGTAGTTTTTCTACAATTTTGGGATAACCTTTATGCAAGTTTATTTACAGTTTATTTTAAATAAATTTTAGACTTGTTTTCTAGTCTATTTTCTTTTAGTTATTCTATTTCAGTTATTTGCAATTATTTATTGTTAATTATAGCTTTTCCAATTATTTACAGTATTTACAGTTATTTACTGTTTTTTATGTTTTATTTACATATATTTTACGTTGAGCTTTCTTCTATAATTGTCAGTTTCTTTTTAATTTCCTTTTTACGTGAATGGAATAAATAGAATAGAATAAATCGCGAATATGAACTAAAATATAAGAAAACTGAATTTACAAAAAATGGGATGTAAAATAAGAAAGATTGTAATAAATTGGACTTAGACTGAAATAGGCAAATATAAGACATTTGCAAGCTTAGTTATAACATGTAATTATAATTAAAAAGAGAAAATAGAAGAGATGGCAGAAGTAGTTAAGTTTCATACTTAGACTTTGGGTTAGTTAATAAGCAGAATTATAACACACATGTTATAATTAGAGACAATAATTAAGTAGAAAGGATAGGAAAAGGGCTTATTTTAAGACTTAAATTAAGTTAGTAAGCAAAAAAAGCAGATATAACAGAAGATGCTTATTTTAATAAACTTAGATCTTGGATTAAGTTAATAAGCAAGGCATAGAAGATCTGTATTGTAGGCCCAACAGGGTAGTCCTTTACCGATATAGAAGATCTATATTGTAGGCCCAACGGGGTAGTCCTTTACAAATATAGAAGATCGGTATTGTAGGCCCAACAGGGGTAGTCCTTTACAGATATAGAGGCTTATTTTTAAAAACTTACATTAAGTTAATAGTGGTCAATAATTAGAAGTTCAAATCATGGGGATTTGGACAAGAGGCGCAACTAGATTTTGTTTGTTAGGACCTGTACCAACAGCATTCCCTTTTAGTCAGACATAGGTGGTCTCACAATAGCAGAGGTGAGGCTAGGGTATGCTTATGCTAGAGCAATGGTAAATAAGAGGTCAAAAGAGGGAGCAACAGTTGGCACAAGCCTAATGGTGGTCGAGCGTGCGGCCTTAGTGCTGGCTGATAAGTCGTTATTGAGTTCCGAGCGCTAATTAGGTATCTATTACATATGGACCAACAGGGTCTAGTCCGCAGTAGTAAGTGTCTATTGCGTAGGGACCAATAGGGTTTAGTCCGTATCTTTTGCGTAGGGATCAACAGGGTCAAGTCTGTATCTTTTGCGTAGGGACCAACAGGGTCTACTCCGCATCTTTTGCATAGGAGCCAATGGGTCTAGTCCGCAGTAGGCACAGTAGAGATAGAAGGCCGATCAAAGGATAGAATTAGGACTTCAGCCTAATTAAAGTAGGATTAGGGTTTCAGCCTAATCAAAGCAGTTATCTAAGAAAAGTGCAAACAATCGAATCGAACTATCTAAGCACAGTGAACGGTTAAACCGTATTTTATTCCAGCTTTATCTTTTCTTTTATTTCCTTTTATACTAGAACTATTGCTAAGTCTATTATCTTTATCTTGCTTAAAAATGCTAGTAATTACTTCCACTCACCAGACTTTTAGTCTGACCCACTCCTCTATTTTCCCCTTTTCTCCTCTTTAGGCCAGCAGAGGCAAGGACAATAGATTTGGATTTCTTGGAGACCCATTTGTAGAGCTTTTCCATTCTTTATGTACACTTCTTCTTTTCAGTATCATATGCCTTTTGATGTACTGGTACTTTGTGAGGGGGATGATTATTTTTATGTACTCTGATGATGTGACTGAGATGGTATTTTTCATGAGATGTATGCATTTAGTTTTTAAGACATATTATGCATTTGATTTTATGACTTATTTTATAGAGAAATAAAGTTTAATTTTAAAAGTTTCCACTGTTTTATTTATTTTATCTTGTGAATCTTAGTCTCTGTAGAGTTTTTAGCTATACCTATAACGCACCATATCCTTTAGTGTGTCCTTTTAGGTATACAAAGGGGTGTGGGGTGTTAGTTTTGGTATCAGAGCCTAAGGTTACAGGATTCCTAAAAATTTGTTTTAAAAAAGAAGTAAGGTATTTTTCAAAATAACTTGTTTTAAAAGTATTTTTCAGAAAGAAACTCTTAGAAATAGTTTTCAAGTATAAAAGAGTTTTTATATAAAAAAAATCCCCTCAAAAGTCCAGTTCAAACTTCTTTCGAGCCTAAGTTTCCTTTTCTTTGCATAGTATGGCTGACTGGTTCCATAGAGCTACGGTAGCAAAGGTGCAAGGGCAAGCGTTCAATACAGCACCAGTAGGTGGAGATCCCTTTAATCCACCTACATCAGCCAATTTTTCTAAGATATGCAAGGACTTCACTAGTATAGGAGGCAGAACATTTTCTGGCACAGTGGATTTCAAGGAGGCACGAATTAGGACACAGAGCGAATGTTTAGGCGGTTAGGATTGGAAGACGGACAGAGAGTTCAGCCTACATCTTAGCAGTTGAAGGGAGATCTCAAAGAGGTTCCTAAGTCAGAAAGTTCTAAGAAACCATAGTGGAAGAACAAGAAGGATAAGGATAAGGACAAGAGGAAAGAAGGAGGACCTCAGAAAAGGATCAAGAAAAGCGGGGGATGTCGTAGCTATGGGTTGGTTGGTAATTACACAAAGGACTGTAAGAATAAAATGATGAAGGGGAGGTGTTTCAATTGTAGGCAGTCTGGTCACCTTAGTAGAGCTTGTCCTCACGGGATGGGGTAGAGAGTAGGCGCACCTACAATGTGAGTTTAGGCTTTGGATGCACCACCTTCTAGTAGTGGACCGAATCGAGGTAGGAAAGTCTCTATAGAGGATTTGATCTCTATTTTAGATTTTTCCTATTCGGACGCTTTCATTTCTACTTCTTTGGAAGATTGTTTGCACTTAGATATCTCCTTAGTAGTAGACCGCATAGTTGTTTCAAACCCCATAGGAGGATCGACACATTTATCTATGATTTGTAGGGTTTTGAAATTTTTTATCCTAGGCGTAGAGTTTGACTATAACATCTATGTACAGAGATTATCAGGGTATGAGATGATTTTGGGATGAATTGGGTATCCACTTATGGTGCGATATTGGACTGTGAGAGGAGAGTCTGTTTGCACAAAAAATGGACAAACACCTCGAAGTTGTATAATTTAGTAGATCTTATATTGTTCTTAGCGATTTGAGTGATTTATGCAAATATATGAAAAGCAGGGCTAAACTGTAAAAAGACACGCAAATTTATAGTGGTTCAGCCAGAATGTGCCTACGTCCACTTTATATGTTATTTCTCTTCTCTTATTCTGATTACAAGTACAAAGCTTTGATACAAGTAAAAGAAAGTTGTTTGAAAGTTCCTTCCGTGCTTGAGCTCTCAAACCTGTCCCCATTGTTGTACCCCTGCCCCTCTATTTATAGAGTGAGGTTGGGAGTAGGGGTCTTGGATGTATATAGCTGCTGGTGGGCCTGGGCTGACGTGATCTGGCCTGGCACGTCTTGGTCCGGCAGCGTTTGATCCGGTGGTAGGAGGTTGGTTCGGCATGGTCTGAAGGAGGTTGGTTCGGCAATCTTGTGAGGAGGTTGGTTCGGCAGTCTCGAGAGGAGGTTTGGTTCGGTAGTCTCGAGTGGAGGTTTGGTTCGGCAGTCTCGAGTGGAGGTTTGGTTCGGCAGTTTTGAGTGGAGGTTTGGTTCGGTAGTCTCGAGTGGAGGTTTGGTTCGGTAGTCTCGAGTGGAGGTTTGGTTCGGCAGTTTTGAGTGGAGGTTTGGTTCGGTAGTCTGGAATAGGGTCGAAACGTACCCAACATTTGCCCCCCAAAGCGGGGCGTATGACGGCATATGTTGTGCTTTGTTTTGTCTCGAGTGACCGTATTCGGTACCTGAGTCGAACCGGCTGGTCCGGTCATTCATTCTTCCCTTATAAATAGGGGGCTTAGGCCATCGCTTTTCCTATCAAGTGATTTAGCCGAACCAAGTTATTAAGCATTCTAGCCGGACCAAGTGATTTAGCCGAACCAGGTACTATTTTTTCTGCCGAATGAACTGTTGAGTTATACGACCGAATGAACCATTGATTTGAACGACCGAATGAAACATTGACTTGTGCCACCGAATGAAACTTTGACTTGTGCCACCGAATGAAACTTTGACTTGTGCCACCGAATGAGACTTTTGAGTGATACGACCGAATGAAACATTGACTTGTGCCACCGAATGAAACTTTGACTTGTGCCACCGAATGAGACTTTTGAGTGATACGACCGAATGAAACATTGACTTGTGCCACCGAATGAAACTTTGAGTGATACGACCGAATGGACTATTGAGTTATACGACCGAATGAAACTATTGATTTTCATACTTCGAATTTTTAAGCGAAATTCCAGATTACGCTGCTTGTATATTCTAACGATATACTTTTCCCATGTTTTGCAGATAAAATGTCTCGAAAAGTTGAAACCCAATCAGATAAGAGGAGATCCGGGGGTGAAGGAGAGTCCTCGGCCGTGCCCCCAGCTCAATCAGGATCGGAGCGTCATGGGCCCGCCCCGAGGTCATTAGTGGATGGATATGGTCCCTAGGAGCTACTGGATTCCCCGCCTGACTGCTTTCCTAGCTCTCTCAAAGAGGAGCAACTCGATGTTATATCTCGTTCCTTTGGGATCGATAGAGCCCTCATGCTGCTGCCGGGCCCAGGAGTCATGCCATACAGTCCTCCCGAAGGATACTTTGCTTATAGTAGGTACCATTGCATGTGTGGTGCTATCCCGCCTCTCAATGCTTGGGTAGTCAGCTTCCTCACGTACCTGAAGGTGGCCCCATTCCAGCTTCAGCCCAACTCTTATGCCATATTGGTGAGCCTTTTCGTTATTTTTCGGAGGAAGTATGGTCGCGCTCCCTCCAACTGGGAGATCCGGTACTTGTATAATTTAAGGGGCTATAAGAAGGGGTCCCCATATATTAGCTTGGAGTCCGCTGTGACCTTCAAGCCGGTCCTGGACCTGTACTCTAAATTCAGCATGTTCAAGAAAGAGTGGTTCTTTGTTAGGGACGACTCCGTCTCCATCCGGCGCTTTACCTCTGGATGTAAGTTGATGCTTTTACTTATAATTTCTATTCCGATTGCGATGCTTCTTCTCATACTTTCTCATTTTTGCTAGCGACAGGTGGCTTTCCGGTTGTGGAGACTGACCGCCTGGTTCAGACGGCGGCTGAGATAGAAGCCATTCTTGGGAAATACAGATCATCTGCCTACTTGATTAGAAATGCGATTCTTCTGGAATATAACTTGATCCTCCCGCAGCAGTCTGTAGTTAAGTTGAGGGAAACGGCGGAAGAGAGGGCGGCTGCTCAGGCTAAGGGAGGCGTTGCGGCAGAGGGTGGAAAGAGAAAACCATTCACGAAACCTCCAGCCGTCGGAGGTAAGAAACTTAAGAGGTCGAACGGTCCTTCTCCCAACAATTGTCCACTTACTCAGGGGGAGATAGATGCGGAGGAAGAAAGAGGTGAGGCGGAGGGCGGAAGTGACGTTGAGCGTCTTGGTGATGATGGTGGCGATGGACATGGTGGTGATGGTTCCAGGGCTCTGTCTTCTGGGCAAGTAGGCGAAATGCAAGAGTGGACGGATGATGCTTTCCGCCAAGCTTTTGAGGGGTTGGATGATGATCCAGCTTTGGTAGAGAAGACCGGGAAGGCGGACAAAGCCGGGACTGGTGCAAGTGAGTCTTCTCCGACCATTCCGGCCAAGGTGGCTCTGACGACTCAAGGTGAACTCTTGACCCCTGCATGCTTCACTAATGATAGGGACTTAGGAATATTTTATGACCCGCTCCCGTCCTGGAATGAAATCCAGGACTTATTGCAGTATCCCACTCCTCCCCAGGGTTTGTACAATCAGAGCTGTGTTTCTTTTCCCCTCTTTTTTTTTTTAACTTGTAATTTACCGCGTTTCTCGAATCGTATAGTAATGTAAGATTGTAACACTTGTACTTTATATCAGGAGCAGGCAAGACGTCCAAAGCTTCAGACCTCCGACACAGGCTTGAGCAATATAAACTTTCCAAAATTTCTGCTAAGCCGAAGCCCTCAACCCAACGCTCCGGGGATGTAGTCGGCTACCGTCCTCTTCTTGGGGTCATCGAAGAGGGTATTCAGCAGAGGAAGAGGAGTCATCCTTTATCCGAAACTTCGCCCGGTTCTCAGCCTCCGGCTCAGCCTATTCATGACATTACTGAGGAGGGTAGCGAGTTTGCACCTTCTCCGCACCCGTCCGGAAACCCTTCTGTTATTCACATCGACCGTCCCGACTTGGCCCGTAATCCATTTGCGGGTCATCCTGATCTGGATCCCAGTTCTCATGATATTACTTTTGACGAAGTCACTGGTGAACATCTCCTCCCCCGTAACCCCATGGTACGAGTACTTGATGAAGCCAAGGCCTTAGATCTCGATCTACTCACTACTCGTATAGTCACTATGGGAGACGAGGCCAAGGCTAATATTGATCGGGTGGCAGAGGAGACCAAGAAGCTGATGGGGCATCATGCTCGGCTGGTTAAGGCCGGAGAGGAGATTGGGAGCGCCAATATCCGACTTCGATTGGTGGTTTCGGATCAGGCCAAACAGCTTGCGGATCAGGCTATTCAGATTTCTCAGCATGAGGCTGCTACTGGGCGACTAAGGAAAACCATGGAAGAGGCCAGTCGGGCCGAATTGCGGAAAATGGAAGCTTCCTGCAAAGAGCGGATGGACATGGCTATTGCTACGGTGGATGAGGTTCGGAGAGCGGATCTCGAGCAGGTGGAGGAATTGTCCGAGAAACTTGAGGCTGCAGAGCTTGCTCAAGCTAAGTTGAGGGAAGAGATGGAGGTGATGCGGAGGTCCCTTCAGGCTGATTGCTCGAGATACAGACTGGAGAGAGATGCTGCCGTCGAAAGGTTGTCGGCTTCCGATGCCCGGATGAGGGAGTTTGAGGAGAATGAAGGAATGATGGATGACATGCTCCAGGACATGTATTTCCGGACTTGGAAGCAGGGCAATCTCTCTTGGATGGATGATTATCCCAGGGTCATGGCCAAGATCTATCTTCGGGCTTTGGAGGAGGCTCAGGCTGACGCAGATAAAGAGGGTGGGACGGTCTTCAGTATGGATGTGGTCACTGCCCAGTTCACCAAGGAGGAGAAAGTGGCGGTAAAGGAGGGCATGCGGCTGCTTGCTGCTGAAGAGGCAGGTGTGCAGGTAGAGGATGACGACCAGGACGGTCAAGAAGCAGGTGCTGGTAAGTCTTCCTTTCTAGTCTTTCCGTTAACTTGGTTACTCATCACTAATGAATCCTTTTTATGACCGGACAGGCGGGCAAAAGAGAAAGGACAAGACTTCGACGCAACCGGCTCCCTGATTGGACCTGGAAAATTCTTTTCGTAGGCTTGGCATTGTTGTATCTGTTAGTCTTAAGACAGTAGAGTAACTTCTAAGTTGTAATTCTTGCTACTTGTAATATCATTATTCTTGACGTGTAATTTTTTAGCTTAAGCTGATTTTGTCGTTTCTTGAATATTTGTTGCTATTTCGACATATCGTATGAGAAATGTAGCTATGTATATTCTTGTAATTAAATTGTGTTTTATGTCAGATTCTGGTTTTAAATCATAATCTCATGACTTGCAATGTTAGCGTGTGGTGTGAAAAAATTAAATTACAGTCATGCATCTGCACATAAAGGAAGAAAATACCGCCTTTCATGTTCTGTTTGTAAATGGCAGTTTCGAATATCTTGTATGACCAAGCATGGAAAGCAGTTGAATGCCCTGCCATCTGATTGTGAATCTCTGCATCCATTGGCGGGTATCTCTTACCCTGCATCCTGTACTTTATGGTTTGTTATAGAGGATAGGAGGAAAGTTTTTTAAGTAAAATTGAAATATGTGAAATAGTAAAACTTCCAGTCACGGAAGGCCTTCGATGTGCTTAAGTTCGTGGCAAACGGGTTTTTGTAGTCACTTTCCCTAGCTGTGGGTCTTGGAGACATTTGTCACCCATCTTACGCCTCCGCGGGGAGTTAATTCTTTTTTACCACAGCCGCACTTAAGACACACCGGAGCCGAGATCGCGCACGGTAACTACCCGGGCCATTATGGCCCGTACTCATGGGTATTATTCGACTTACTGTGGCCGGCTAGCGTGGGTGCCGATCGTCAACTGTGAACTGCCCCTGGTTGGCCACACCTTATGTTGGGGCTTATAATCGGTTCACAGTTGCCGGCGAGCCTAACGCCGTAATGAGCTGCCTCGGCTATAGTCGGCCTTCTCGGTGGCTTATAATCGGCTCATTACAGTTGGCTTTAAGGGCCGTCGCGAGCAATGTGTTAACCCGCAGCAGAGGGATGCTGGAGCAAAAGTGTCTCATTGGCGAGGGCATAGATTCGCATAGTACCTGTTGGGTCTTGTCTACGTGAAGTTGCATCGTGGAGTGCTTTGAATAGAAATGCTATATGCTCAGGATTTTGTTCAACAGAAAAGGATAAAGTTAACAAGCAGCCAAGATACAAAGGAACAAGTTAAAAAAGAGACAAGGCTTTTTTAAAGTGGTTCGGCACGAAAAAATGCCTACGTCCACTGATTCTCTTTGTTAATTCACTTCATATGGGCAATACAAGTTAAGAAAAGTATCGACGGAGGTGTTGGATGTTCCATGCCCTCTGGAACACCTCTCCGTCCACTGTTGACAAAATATAGGCTCCGTTGTGGAGATCTTTATGAATTACATATGGTCCATCCCAGATTGGGTCTAGTGCTCCGGGGCGAGGGAAGATTCGCTTGAGGACAAGATCCCCTTCTCGTAAGGTACGATGCTTGACTTTGGAGTTGTATTGTGCTGCCACCTTTTGCTTGTGGGCTGCTGTTTTTAGGGCTGCGTCATTCCTTCTCTCCTCGACTAGATCCAAAGACATGTTGAGGAGCTCTTCGTTCTTTTCTGGGTTATAGTGGATCCTACGGTGGGAAGGCACAATGGTTTCAACTGGGAGCATAGCCTCCGATCCGTATGCCAAAGAGAAAGGAGTGTGTCCTGTTGATGTTCTGAAAGATGTGCGGTAGGCCCATAGTGCCGTAGGGAGTTCATCCACCCAAGCGCCCTTTGACTTTTCGAGCTTCTTTTTGATCAGAGTTTTCAGAATTTTGTTGACTGCTTTGACTTGTCCGTTTGCTTGGGGATATGCTACGGATGAGAAGCTTTTGTGAATTCCGTGTTCTTGGCACCAGTTGGCGAATTCCTCGCTGTCAAACTGAAGTCCATTGTCTGATATGATTTTTAGTGGGACTCCGTACCTGCACAGAACATTTTTGATTAAGAAGTTGATAACTTTCGCTGAAGATACTTTATTTAGAGGTTCTGCTTCCACCCATTTGGTGAAATAGTCGACTGCTACTATAGCATATTTGGCGCCGCCTCGACCCATCGGCAGTTCACCGATTAAGTCAATTCCCCATACTGCAAAGGGCCAAGGGATGGTCATCTGAGTAATCTCGGTTGTTGGTAGCCGAGGGATCTTAGCAAATTTTTGGCATCTGTCACACTTCTTGATGAAATCTAAGGCGTCCTTGCTTAAGGTGGGCCAGAAATATCCGTATCGGAGTATCTTTTTTGCTAACGTTTGCCCTCCGGTGTGATCTCCGCAGCTTCCTTGATGAATGTCGGATAAGATTTCCTTGGCTTCCCTTCCGGCGACACACCTTAACAATGGGTTAGAGAACCCGCGCCGATAGAGGATGTCTCCTTGTATTGTATAGCGGGACGCTTTCCTCAAGATTTTCTTGACTTCGTTACGCCCGTCGGGTAGTGTGCCATTTTGTAGGTAGTCTCGAATGGGAGTCATCCAAGTTGCTTCTTCGGTTGCAGCTATCAGATTCACTTGCTCAAAACTTGGGATCGTTTGCTTTGAGACAGTTACTGCCCCGAAGATGGCGACGTCTCTCATACTTGCTTGCTTTGCCAATTCGTCGGCCTCTTGGTTCTCTTCCCGAGGGATGTGTTTGACTAAGTAGTGGTCCAATCGGCTGAGAAGTGACTTGGTCTTCTTTAGATATGCTATGAGTCGTTCTTCTCGAGCTTGGAATTCCCCTAGTATTTGATTAACAATAAGCTGAGAATCGCTGTGAAGACACAAAGAATTGGCTCCGATTTCTATGGCAATTTCTAGTCCAGCTATCACTGCTTCATATTCTGCATCGTTGTTGGTGGCAGCGAACTCCAACCTTATAGCATAGTGCAGTTTATTTCCCTTGGGAGTGATTATTACCACACCTGCCCCCGAGCCTTGTTCGTTAGATGCACCGTCCACAAAGAGATTCCACTTGATATCTTCCGTTATTTCCAGTTGCTCCTTATCCTCGTTGGTAGTGAATTCTGCAATGAAATCAGCCATGGCTTGTCCCTTGATGGCGGTGCGAGGGTGATAGGTGATATCATATTGACTCAGCTCGATACACCATTTAAGTAGTCGCCCGGAAGTGTCGGGACGATGGAGTACCTGTCTCAGTGGTTGATCGGTCAGAACTTTGATGGAATGGGATTGGAAGTAGTGACGTAGTTTTCGTGAAGTGATTAGTAAACAGTACGCTAACTTTTCAAGCTTAGGATATCTGACTTCTGCCCCAGTAAACCTTTTACTGACGAAGTAAACTAGTCGTTGCGTGCGGTTGTCTTCCCTTACCAAGGCAGCGCTTAGAGCGTGAGATGACACAGCAAGGTATAGGTATAATTCTTCGCCTTCGCTTGGGGTCGAGAGTACCGATGGTTTCTGGAGGTGTTCGATTAGGTTAAGGAAAGCGGTTAAGCATTCGTCCGTCCATTCGAACTTTCCTTTATCTTTCTTTAGAGCTTCGAAAAAGGGGACGCACTTGTCCGTTGCTTTGGAGATGAATCGGCTCAGGGCAGCCACTTTTCCATTTAGGCTTTGCATTTCCTTTCGGGTGGAAGGTATCTTGATGTCCCTTAATGCTCGGACTTGTTCAGGGTTTGCTTCTATCCCTCGGGCATGGACGATGAATCCTAAGAATTTTCCCGATGACACTCCGAAGGAGCATTTTAGTGGATTCAACTTCATTCCATACTGTCGAAGTACCTGGAACATTTCGCCTAGGTGGATTACGTGATCTTTGGCTTTCCGTGATTTTACCAGCATGTCGTCTACATATACTTCCATTGTTCGTCCTATTAGCCCTGCAAACATTTTGTTAACGAGGCGCTGGTAGGTGGCTCCTGCATTTTTAAGTCTGAAGGGCATCACTTTGTAGCAGTATAAACCCCGGTCGGTGATGAAACTAGTGTGGTCTTGGTCGGGAGCATGCATAGGAATTTGGTTATATCCTGAGTATGCATCCATAAAAGACAGGAGCTCGTGCCCGGCTGTGCTGTCTACAAGTTGGTCGATTCGGGGAAGCGGGAAGCAATCCTTTGGGCAGGCGTCGTTTAGGTTGGAGAAGTCAATGCAGGTCCGCCACTTCCCATTAGCCTTCTTTACTAGTACCGGGTTGGCGATCCATTCTTGGTAAATAGCTTCTCGTATGAAGTCATTGGCGAGTAGATTCTTTACTTCTTCATCGAGGGCTGCTGATCGCTCTGCCCCCATACTTCTCTTTTTTTGTTTTACAGGCGCCTTGGTAGGATCAATGTTTAATACGTGGCACGCTATGTCGGGGGAGATTCCGGTCATGTCAGCGTGTGACCAAGCGAATACATCCAAGTTGTGGCGGAGAAAATCAATGAGTTGTTTCTTCAATTCAGCTTTCAGTTGGGACCCAATTTTCAGTAGCCTACTTGAGTCGTGCTTGTCTACAGATATAAACTCCATAGCCTCTGCAGGCTCGGCGGTGGCCTCCTCCTCTTTGTCCCTAGGGTCTAATTCATTGAAAGGGTCGCTGGTGTATCGAAGAGGAGGGGCTTTCTTTAGTTGCTATGCTTCAAGGCTTTTCGTGCAGAGGGCGATCTCTACACTTTTCCCTTTATCTTTCCTGTGGTTGTTGCGAAGTTCGGTTACATAGCAGTCTCGTGCAATATCCTGGTCTCCTTCCACTTCCCCTACCCCATTGTCTGTTGGAAATTTCATTTTTAGGCACCATGGGGCTAGGACAATCTGGAAGTCAGATAAGGCTGGTCTTCCTAAGAAGGCGTTGTAGGCCGAATGGTTTTCTATTAGCACAAATGTCTGTTTCCTTACAACGGAGCGAGGATGGCTTCCAATCTCAACAAAGAGGTCCAACTGCCTGAGGGGCATCTTCGCATCTCCAGTGAAACCGTGTAGTGGTTTATCGCAGGGAGATACATCCTTCATTGATAGCTTCATTTTGTCGAATGCGTGTTTGAAAAGGATATTTACAGAGCTTCTAGTGTCTACCAGGATTCGGTAAACTTCGGCGGGACCGAGTCGGGCAGAGATAACCATGGGATCCATGTGAGGGTACTGTCTTCCTTCTAGGTCGCATTTACTGAATATGATGTCATCGCTTTCTTTTCGCTTTGGGTGGCGCTCTTCTATAACCGTATTGACACAGTCTTTATTGTCTCTAAGCGACTTCCCATATCTTTCCATCTCTCTCCAACTTCTGTCTGCGATGTGCGGACCTCCTGAGATGGTATGGACCACTATCTTCTCTTGACTAGAGCTGCCAGCGTTGCGGTTTCCTCTGTCAGTCCCTGGTGAGGGTAGCCTTGGGTTTTCATCTGCAGGGGCTGGAGTCCTGTCTTGACTTTTTACATAACGTTCCAGTTTCTTCCTTCTGATGTGTTCCTCAATCAGATCTCGGAGATGATGGCATTCGTTGGTATCATGTCCGTGAGATTCGTGGAAGCGGCAGAATTTTCCGGACTTCTGTGCATTATCTGATTCCTTCTTGTATGGAGGGCGTTTGTATCTAACTTCGCCTTGGGTGGCAAGGAAGATATTTTCGACGGTCTCGTTCAAAGGGGTGTAAGAGTCGAATCTTGGTCCTGGCCGATATAGGCGTTTTTCTACCTTCTTGCCCCCAGCATTGTCTCTGGAGTCATTTCTTCGAACGTCCCTCGCCACAGCAGGGGCGTTGCCATGGGTCGTCTTACTTTGCTGTCCTGACTGCCCCTCAATGGCAGCATCCTCAAGCCTCATGTATTTCCCGGCTTCATGGAAGAAATCGGGTAAAGTAGCTGGTTTTTCTTTTGTCAATCTTCTAGCAAATTTAGTGTCCGGATGCACCCCACTGCAGAGGGCCATTAGGATAAGCTTCTCATCGGCATCTTGAACTGCGGCTGCTGCGGCATTGAATCTGGTTAGGTACTGCTGCAGCTTTTCTCCAGGTTTCTGTTTGACGCTGGATAAGGAATAAGCGTCCTTAGGTTGCTCCACATGAATGCGGAACTGACTGATGAATTTTTCTTTCAACATTTCCCATGAGCTGATGGATCCTTGGGGTAGATGACAGAACCAGGAGGTAGCAAGATCTGCTAAGAAGAGCGGAAAGCATTTGCACAGTACTCCCTCTGTTGCTCCACTCATGAGCATATGCTGTGTGTACCTCTGTAAGTGTACAACGGGATCGGAGGTTCCTTTGTAGGGTTCCATTGTCGGCATCTTCCATTCTCGGGGGGTGATAGCGATTTCGATATTGCGGGCGAAAGGGCTGGTTACTCTAGCGCCTATCCCTCGATCTCTTTGCTCCCGTTGGACACACTCTCTGAATAAGCGTGCCATCCTTTCATCAGAACTTGGAGCAGATAGAAATGAGTTTGGTTCTGTTCTGTGGGATTGATTCCGTCCAGATAACCTGTAGGGATGGTATCGTCTATCATTCCTCATATTTTCCAGTGGCTGCCTTTGATCTTCTGGGAGCATGCTTGGGTCAGCTACAGTTGGCCCTTGCCTTGATCTCCCCCTGTTGGGTTCTGATCTAAGCACTTCCTCGGGTCCAACTTCGGGCTGAACTCTAGCTCGGCCCCGTTCACTGGTGTTTCTGTGGTTAGGCAGCATGACAGGCTCAGCTACAGTTGACCTTCGTCCGGTACCTTCCCTGTTGGGTTCGGTACCAAACGTTTCCTCGGGTCTAACTTCGGGCTGTGCTCGGTCTCGGCTCCTACCACGGCTACTTCTGCCGTTAGCTCCTTCGAAGAAGGAAGATCTTTGCTGTCTCTGAGATCCTCCAGACTGGGACTCGCCCCATGATTCAGTGTTGCGGTTGGATTCTTCAGCGTCCCTCAAGCGTGACATGAGATGGTCCACCAAGGCTTCCTGCTGGGACGTGAAGCGGTTAGTTACTTCAACAACAACTCTGTCCAAATCTGCCCTAGTAATTGCTGCAGGCTGTTCTGTGGCAGGAGTGGTTGGGTTAGCCTGTCCTTCATTTGTTACCGTTGCTGGAGGAGGACGATTTACTTGATTCGCGGCAGCTGGATCAGGAAGACTGCTGGACGCGATGTTTTTTCCTTTGTTAACATCTTTTCTCTGTTTGGGAGGCATGTTTTCCAAGTGGCGAACGATGCTGTCAGGAAAACTTGTTAAGTGGATGAAGCTGAAGCTTCGAGCCTTACTCTCAATGAAAGCACCAAAAATGTTTGCACAAAAAATGGACAAACACCTCGAAGTTGTATAATTTAGTAGATCTTATATTGTTCTTAGCGATTTGAGTGATTTATGCAAATATATGAAAAGCAGGGCTAAACTGTAAAAAGACACGCAAATTTATAGTGGTTCAGCCAGAATGTGCCTACGTCCACTTTATATGTTATTTCTCTTCTCTTATTCTGATTACAAGTACAAAGCTTTGATACAAGTAAAAGAAAGTTGTTTGAAAGTTCCTTCCGTGCTTGAGCTCTCAAACCTGTCCCCATTGTTGTACCCCTGCCCCTCTATTTATAGAGTGAGGTTGGGAGTAGGGGTCTTGGATGTATATAGCTGCTGGTGGGCCTGGGCTGACGTGATCTGGCCTGGCACGTCTTGGTCCGGCAGCGTTTGATCCGGTGGTAGGAGGTTGGTTCGGCATGGTCTGAAGGAGGTTGGTTCGGCAATCTTGTGAGGAGGTTGGTTCGGCAGTCTCGAGAGGAGGTTTGGTTCGGTAGTCTCGAGTGGAGGTTTGGTTCGGCAGTCTCGAGTGGAGGTTTGGTTCGGCAGTTTTGAGTGGAGGTTTGGTTCGGTAGTCTCGAGTGGAGGTTTGGTTCGGTAGTCTCGAGTGGAGGTTTGGTTCGGCAGTTTTGAGTGGAGGTTTGGTTCGGTAGTCTGGAATAGGGTCGAAACGTACCCAACAGAGTCTTTAGGCTAGAGACATGCAGCAGTAGGACTCTTGAGGTTTCTTGCAACCCACAGGGATCGGTCATGTTGAGCTTCTTTTATTCCCTTGATTCATCACTAGGAGAGCTAGATTTTGTTTCAATCGTTAGAGATTTCCCAGACATTTTTGAGGAGGTTAGGGGACTACCTCCCTAAGAGAGAGATCGACTTTAGGATCTATCTTAATGACAATGCTAAACCAGTGGCATTGCCCGTGAGACATATGTCACCTAGGGAGAGGAAGGAGTTAAGTAAGCAGATTGGTGAGCTATTGGAGGAAGCTTCATCAGACGGAGCATATCTGAGTGGAGAGCACCAGTCGTCTTCGCTACAAAGGCGGATGGTTCCCTTCGACTTTGCGTAGACTATAGAGAGTTGAATAAGCACATTAAAAAGAAACGTTAACCACTTCCTAGGATAGATGATCTTCTCGATCAGTTAGTTGGCTCTTTAGTATTTTCTCAGCTTGATTTAGCTGCTGGATTTCATCAGCTTAGAGTCATTGACGATAGCATTAATAAGATAGCATTTAGGACACCCGACGGATTCTTTGAGTGGTTGGTTATGCCATTTGGGCTAACCAATGCCCCGACCTATTTTGTAGATTTGATGAGCCGTGTTTTTTTAGAAATGTCCTAAATAAGTTCGTAGTAGTATTCCTGGAAGACATTTTTCCAAGAGTGTGGAAGAGAATGCTATTCATCTAGAGGAGGTTCTTCGTACACTTCGCGTTCATCAGTTGAAGACAAAATTCTTAAAGTGTCACTTTTGGCGTAAGGAAGTGCGTTTCTTAGGGCATAGAGAAGGTCAACACATGGAAAGGGTTTGAGAAACGGTTTTGTACATTTAGGTTTGGATTGTGGAAATCCAAATGGAGGTAGGCAATGATTGGAGATGTACAATAGATTCGGTTGATATGAAAAGAAGAAAGTCCATGTGTAGATAATTGCAAAGAGGATTTAACAGTAAAGCCTAGGAACAAAAGACTTTAGTAAGGAAATGAAGTTTCCAAGGTTTAGGAAGGGTACTCCTAGGATAGTAAGAAGAGAATCTACTTTAGGTTTAGCCCAATAAAATGAAATTATTATAATTGAAAATTTGAAAAGTATAATTGTCAATATTTTTAAGAAAGTATATATTGGATTTTTGAAAAAAAAGTGACATGAAATTTAAATTGGTTTTTATATGGTGTAAATTTTGTTAAAAGTGATATTCTTATAGAATTACAGAGCGTATATGGCTCGCTAGTTTCTCTGAAAGTAAACAAAGACTTTAAAAATAAAAGCCTAAAGTGTATTAAATACCGGAAACATAGGTTACAACATTTATTGTTGTGATAGATGTTTTCGTGGAAAATAAAGGGATTATAGACTATAACACTGTTGTTATAGTAGGTGACTCCCAAAGGAAATGTTTTTACATAGTATATGAGATTTATTAGTATTTATTTTTGAATCCGTACACTAGTATTTTTGGGTTGTAGTAACGGTGTTTTACGCAACATCTGTTTTGACCCAAATAAAAATGTATTTTGAAGATAATTTCCAAGTATAGAAATAAAGTAGTTTGTAAGTACACTTAATATTTAAATAAGTATAAGGAAATGTTTTCTAGTTATCGATATATTAAAACAGTTTTGAAAATGAGTTTTTTTGGAAAAAAAAGTGTAAGTTAAATATTAGGAAATCAATAAATTTCATAGATAATGTCTATCGTAAGAGAATATATATATTAGACATACTTTAATCTATTGGAATAAAATGAATAATGATATAATTTTCTATGAGACCAAATCACAAATATTTTGTGCAAGTTATAAGGAATACGTGAAAGAGATGTACAAGGTATGGGAAGCACCATATTTTGTATAGCCTATTTCGAAAAATATAGAATAAGTTCCTTGCAATTTGACATAAACATGAATTCCTCTTTTAAAGGATTCATAGAAAGTTTTAGTATTAATAATTTCTCATAAGGGAAAGTATTTCCAATACGTTAAGGTATAAAACCATTAGGTGTAGTCAGAAGATGTTTTGAAAACACGTAAGGACATTTTAAAGGTATTTTAAAGAAAATTGGTTTGGTGAAGAAGTAAATAAGTTTTTGGAAGCGAAAACTTAATAACAGTTAAATTTAAAAATCCCAATTTTTGTAGAAAGCTGTAAAGGTCTTTAAAAGAAAATGAGGAATAAGTTTTGAACTTAGAATTTCAAAGTTTTCCCCCACTTGGTTTGGGGAATAATGTAAATTCAAAAGGCTGTAAGGATGCAGGTTTTGAAAGATAAAATGTTAGGTAACCAAGCACCTTTAAATTTAGTAGAAACTTGAAAATAACACTTCTAAAGACAATTTTTTTTGGGATTTGATGTTTTAAAAAAATTTAGAAGCCTAGTTTTTGAAATAAATGATAAATACCAAACCAAACTCTTAAATGTGGAGTAGATAGGAATTGTTTCCTAGGCGTGACGGAGAAAGGGTAAGACTATATAGGAGATAGCAGTGATTACTTTTAGAAGTAATAAAAGAAGTTTCCGTAAAGTGTATAAGACAATAGTGAGAACCTATGATTGTTGCTTCATGTGTGTAGACTATAGAAGAATAGTAGAGTGATATTAGTAAGATGGTAAGGCACATGTGGTTGAAGATGTGTATCCTTGATTTTGGAGGAACTTGAAAGGAGCATCTTCCTTTAGTGGAATTCGGATATAATAATAGTTTTAAAGCTAGCATTGGAATGACACCTTTCAAAGCTCTTTATGGAAGACCGTGCAAGTTGCCTTCGTGTTGGTTAGAGTCTACAGAGAGATTGTTATTTGGTCCCGGCATGGTTAGAGAGACTTCAGAGAAGATTGATTTGATTAGGAAAGAATAAGTACCTCTTATCCACATCTCTTTGATAAATTTTTTGAATTTCCTATTTTCATCTTTAGTTTTGAATAGGTTCTTTCCTTTATTATCATTTGGGAGGATAGAACTTAGGATTTAACCTATGGAGGGTAGGATTTGATGTAAATATGTTATTAGAAGATGTTATGTATGATGGATACTAGTGGTTGCAAGTGGTTGCTAGCGGATGCTAATGGACGCATATACTTACACTAGGCACTATTATCTCTTAGGGATCGGCCTAACTAGGACACTAGAGCATATGCATATGGATGTGTGCGCATTTGCGTTTTTATTTTATTTTCCATAGTTGCTATAAATGGATAATTATCACATGATTGTTGCATTTGGATGATGATTGTAGAACGCATATAGAACTATCAGTTATCATTAGTGAATTTGCATTCAATTGGATACATGGCACGAACATGATTGCATTAAAGGAGGTAGACTGAATCGATAGACTGCCTAATCTTTTGCATTAGTTAGGGACATTGACACTACACTAATTGCATATGTATCATAAATCACATTATAAAAACTTAAGGACAATGGATGTAATGGATGATGGTTGAGTAGTTGGTTGTAGAACTCGGATGAAAACATTTATTTCTTTCTTCTATCCTTAGAGATTTCGGGGACAAAATCCCTTAAGGAGGGTAGAATGTAACAACCCAAAATTTAAGCTATAATAATTAAGTAACGAATTAGTTAAATGATAAAATAACTTTGTGAAATTATTAGAATTGAGCCACGGGAGTTGCACCATTGTGTCCTTGGTAATTTTCTGGTCAATTTTCATATATAGAACGTCAAAATCCAAGCTAAGACGAAGAAGTTATGGAATAAACAAGAAACGAGAGAACACACACACACACAAACACACACACACACATACATAGGGAAGGTCGACCCTAGCAAGTGATGGGTTGACACCAAGGTCGACCCGCCTACGTGAAAATGCATTATTTTGCCCAGAACGATTCGAACACGTCATTTTGCAAATTTAACTCCATATCGTGCATCCGTGCTTCCATCTGACGGTTCTTATTGAGCCTATGACATGGTTGTACCAGGTTTAAACTCGGTCTGAGATCCACAAGTGCCACTATAAATAAGACCCTAGGCCTAGCTATTTTTTTCATCCATATTTTCACCATCTGGGTTCATTGCCTAAGGCTGGACCCTAAAAGGAATATTTTTCCGAGGAGAAGATCTTTTTAATTAAAATATTTTATACCCTTCGAGTGGATCCGGTAAGGCCGAAGGAAATAGCTAAGGACTGCAGGTGAGTGTTTAAGTAATTATTTTAGATTCTTAAGTAATTTAAAATAATAGGGTTTCCAATAGTTGTAGTTTTTCTACAATTTTGGGATAACCTTTATGCAAGTTTATTTACAGTTTATTTTAAGTAAATTTTAGACTTGTTTTCCAGTCTATTTTCTTTTAGTTATTCTATTTCAGTTATTTGCAATTATTTATTGTTAATGATAGCTTTTCCAATTATTTACAGTTATTTACAGTATTTACAGTTATTTATTGTTTTTTACGTTTTATTCACATCTATTCTACGTTGAGATTTCTTCTGTAATTGTCACTTTCTTTTAATTTCCCTTTTACGCGAATGGAATAAATAGAATAGAATAAATCGCGAATATGAACAAAAATATAAGAAAACTGAATTTACAGAAAATGGGATGTAAAATAAGAAAGACTGTAATAAATTGGACTTAGAATGAAATTGGCAAATTTAAGACATTTGCAAGATTAGTTATTACATGTAATTATAACTAAAAAAAGAAAATAGAAGAAATGGTAGAAGTAGCTTATTTTTATACTTAGACCTTGGGTTAAGTTAATAAGCAGAATTACAACACACATGTTATAATTAGAGACAATAATTACGTAGAAAGGACAGGAAAAGGGCTTATTTTAAGACTTAAATTAAGTTAATAAGCAAATAAAGCAGATATAACAGAAGAGGCTTATTTTAATAAACTTAGATCTTGGATTAAGTTAATAAGCAAGGTATAGAAGATCTGTATTATAAGCCCAACCGGCTAGTCCTTTACCGATATAGAAGATCTGTATTGTAGGCCCAACGGGGTAGTCCTTTACAGATATAGAAGATCGGTATTATAGGCCTAACAGGGGTAGTCCTTTACAGATATAGAGGCTTATTTTTAAAAGCTTACATTAAGTTAATAAGTGGTCAATAATTAGAAGTTCAAATCATGGGGCTTTGGACAAGGGGCGTAACTAAATTTTGTTTGTTAGGACCCATACCAACAGCATTCCCTTTTAATCAGACATAGGTGGTCTCGCAATAGCAGAGGTGAGGCTAGGGTACGCTTATGCTGGAGCAATGGTAAATAAGAGGTCAAAAGAGGGAGCAACAGTTGGTGCAAGCCTAATGGTGGTCGAGCATGGGGCCTCAGTGCTAACTGATAAGTCGTTATTGAGTTCCGAGCGCTAATTAGGTATCTATTGCGTAGGGGCCAATATGGTCTAGTTCGCAGTAGTAGGTGTCTATTGCATAGGGACCAACAGGGTCTAGTCCGTATCTTTTGCATAGGGACCAACAAGGTCTAGGCCGTATCTTTTATGTAGGGACCAACAGGGTCTAGTCCGCATCTTTTGCATAGGGGCCAATGGGTTTAGTCCGCAGTAGGCACAGTAGAGATAGAAGGCCGATCAAATGGTGGAATTAGGACTTCAACCTAATTAAAGTAGGATTAGGGTTTCAGCCTAATCAAAGCAGTTATATAAGAAAAGTACAAACAATCTAATCGAACTATCTAAGCACAGTGAACAATTAAACCGTATTTTATTCCAGCTTTATCTTTTCTTTTATTTCCTTTTATACTAGAACTGTTGCTAAGTCTATTATCTTTATCTTGCTTAAAAATGCTAGTAATTACTTCCACTCACCAGACTTTTAGTCTGACCCACTCCTCTATTTTCCTCTTTTCTCCCCGTTAGGCCAGGAGAGGCAAGGACAATAGATTTGGATTTCTTGAAGACCCATTTGCAGAGCTTTTCCAATTATGTACTCTTCTTCTTTTCAGTATCTTATGACTTTTGATGTACTGGTATTTTGTGAGAGGGATGATTATTTTTATGTACTCTGATAATGTGACTAAGATGGTATTTTTCATGAGACGTATGTATTCAGTTTTTAAGACATATTATGTATTTGATTTTATGACTTATTTTATGGAGAAACAAAGTTTAATTTTAAATGTTTCCAGTGCTTTATTTATTTTGTCTTGTGAATCTTAGTCTTTGTAAAGTTTTTAGCTATACCTATAATGCCCCATATCCTTTAGTGTGTCCTTTTGGGTATACTAAGGGGTGTGGGGTGTTATGGGAATAAGCAATAATAAGCCAAAATATAAATATAAGAAAGCATCACCTCCTACTAGTCCATCAATACAACTCAATGTGCAGTCTACACCCACAGTCTGGTCTTCTCTTTTAAAAGCATCTAGGATATTAAGAAGAAAAGCATAAAACCTTAAGTCAGACAACAACCTGGTGTGAGCGATAAACAATATCAAAATAACATGAAAATTGATATAGTACATTGAGCATAGTGTATGGAGAATCATATCTGACCTACCCTTGCATCCAAAGAGTTAACACATAATAATATATGCTAATCTACCATCTACTATTACCAGAATGATGTATTATGTTATAAGTACAATATCAGGTTACTTGTAAAAACGTGCCTCAGAACAGGCCTAGATTCCGACCTAGAAAAGGCCCATCGAAACTTAGGCTCATTTCAAAACTGGCTGTTGGTTAGTGTTACTACATATAAAGATGTCAAATATAGGGAGAACATATAAAAATTTAAGGTGTCGAGTGTGAAGTAGGGAATGGACTTGAGCATTCAGTAAGGGGTATCAAATTTCAAGCAATTGGCGAACCCAAAAGGTGTCGAACATGAACATAGCAAGAAGGTATCGAACAACAAATAACTAGGAGAAGCATAAGGAACCAAGCATCAATAACATAAAGGTATAAAGCCTTGATAATGGAAAAGATATCACACCAAGGTACTTAATCTATAGATATGCCGAACTATAAAGGGATAACATACATAAAGATTAACGAGTTAAGTAAAGGAAAGGGAGGTGTCGAGCCTCAACAACCATATAGATTGTCGAGCATGTAAAAAGGAAAAGGTACCATGTCTCAAGTAATTTCTAAAGATACCAAGCATACAACAAGCCTATGATACAAAGGATTCGAATCTAAAGACAATTAAATGGAGTTACCGAACCACTGCAACATAAAGTGCTAATAAAATGTGAAGTAAAGTGGGGTACCGCATCACTAAGAGATATCGAATACATAGTCATGAAGAGAGTACATTGGGACTTTATGAAACAAGCAATAAATATTGAGCCTTTATAATTATGACTGCTATAAACTGTCCACAAGCGGCAATTAGTCTCGAGCTTTACAAACAACAAGGGATGTCGAACTTCAAATGGCATAAAGAATATCGAACGTCTATCGTTATGAAGGATGTTTCATGTCATCAATATGAAGAAGGATTCCAAATGTCATTAATATGAAGAAGGATGTCGAATGTCATCAATCTGAAGAAGGATGCCGAATGTCATCAATAAAACAAAGGATGTCGAATAATAGCAATATAGAGGGATATTGAATATTAGCAATTCACATAAGATATTGAAAGACACGTGGCAGCCACACCACCTACCGCTACCCCTATAAATACAGACCCTTGGCTACATGGGAAGAGGGATTTTTCCGATCTCATTTCTTACATATTCAAAGTTATAATCCTAAATTGAATGGAGGATTTTAGAGCCGATTGTACGTTTGTGACTTTTGCACCTAAAGACTTGCACAATTAACTTTGCATAGCATACTTCAATCGAATAAAGATATTTGACCGACTATTGATGTACATATGACTATCTGTACTTGAATGAGATTATCGACAAGCATATTTCATTCTTTTAGACTTGGACTTTGACTTGCATACTTCTCTCGAGCTTTGCATAAGGCTACCTAAGCCCTCGTCCGAACTTGCCTTGCCCTACCTTGCATCTTTAGGGTTAACGGAGAAATTAGTTAACTTTTTAGCACTTGAAGGATGGCTCAAACCTCCAAGTCCTTGCATATCCCTATAAACAACTTCCCCTAAGCCTATAGATAAAGGAGATAGAAGATTTTCCTAACCTGCATATTCCTATAAAATACTTGCCAAATCTTGCATAGCCCATCTCGAACGACATGATGACCGTTTCGGAACAAGGATCCTCTAAGCGTCAATTGGCCAAACCAGTTTATCAAGTTACTCATAATTTGTGATGCCATGAGGAACAAGTGTTGAGGTTTTTAGCACTAAAAATTATGGAAGAAAGGAGACAAGTGACTCCTTATAATCTAGATAAGTGGAGCATAAATTCGTTTCATGTGGGCTCTACCCCAATCCATAGCTATTATCCTAGCTCGAGTGAAAAGAACACAAAAAAGGATAGCTTATTCTTAAGAATGAGGAAGGCCATACAACTCCAATCTAAGGGAACTATTTTCAAAAAAGAAATAACAAAGGACTTAAGTGAGTTTGCCCAAAAGTGGGAAAGAATAGTTGATCACTCTTCTGCATTAGTTGAAACTCGAGATTCTTTAAAAAGAAAGCTTACGGACAATGCTAATGAGCCAGTCCAATGTTACAAAAATGTCAAGTAGGAAAAAAAGCAACATACCCTAGAAGTTCTAGATCCTTAATGATTCGTTCCCTTGTCACCTCCTACAAGAATATCTATCTCCTAACTAAAGAGAGATTGAACTATTGGCCTTCAAAGAAGAAGCAACCAGGAAATAAAAGAAATCTTGATGGTGTTTATTGCAAATATCATCGAAGGAATGGACATGAAATCAATCAGTGTTTAGCTCTTAAAGGAATGATTGAGAATTTCTTGGGAAAGGGAGAACTTCAAGAATTTGTTAACAAAATTTAAGCGGAAAGGGAGACGTGCCTACAAAGATCAAGTGATCAATAAAGAGGAATGCTTCGTAAAATGGGTCTATAAAATAAAGGAAAAAGCCTTTGATCCCGCCAAGATGGCATGGTCAAAGCACCTCCTAGAGGGAGATCAGAGTAAGCCTTTAGTCTCGCCTATAAGGCCTGGCCAGAGCGCTACAAAACTTCAGTCCTTTCTATGTGACCTGACCGAAGCACCTCCTAGAGAGAGGACATATAAGCCTTTAGTCCCGCCTAAGATTGCCTGGCCAGAGCATCGACCAGCCTTCGGTTCCGCCTATAAGGCCTAACCGCAGTGCCTCCTAGACGGAGGATGGAGTAAGCCTTTAGTCCCGCCTAAGATGATCACGCCAAAGCACTGAACCAGCCTTCAGATCTGCTTATAAGGCTTGATTGGAGTGTCTCCAAGAGGTAGGATGGTTAAGACTTTAGTTCTGCTTAAGATAGCTAACCAAATGCTCTGACCAAAACCTAAATCATTACCTAAAGAAGGTAATAAAAGGTTCAACCAAAGTCTACATCTTACCTAGAGATCGTAATTAATAAATCGGTCAAAGCCTAAACCATTGCATAAATAATTGCGTATAAGTTAATGAGAAGCTCAAGCCTAAATCATCACCCAAAGAGTGATAAGAGATGAAAGGAATCGATGCCTAGATCATCACCTAAAGAGTGATAAAGGGCAAAATAAATCAATTACGCAAGTTTAAAACTATCCTAAAGATGGGTCAAAGCAAAGAATCGTCAAACATATTTAGTTATGCACTAAGGCAAAGCTAGGTAACTTCGAAGGAAGGATCAGGAACTATATATTATCCAGAATCAAAGGTTTTAATCTTATATATAGACATCTGAAATTTTTTGATTTACTACATGGGCTTAAGGCTTCATTCTTCAAAATATTGAATTAACTCTCAATCCTTGATTGGAATTCGAATTATCAAATAACGAGAGTCTCCGCTAATAGCTAGATTTCTAATCCTCATACCAGATGGAACTCTGTCTTATTATCAAAATGGATTTCTTATTTTGATCTTATATTATCAAGATAATTTCTAGAATTCTGGTCCTATTATCAGAGGATTTCTGGTCTTCTTATCAATTGAATTTTAGGTCTTCTTGCAAGACAAATTTCTAGTCTTCATCAAAGCCGATTAGCAACTATTTATGCTTACATAACAAAGGAAAAGTCTTCAAACAGGCCTTTACTCTGAAAAACTAGCAAGATAATGATATTTAAAGTAACCATGATTTGCCTGTAAAAGAGAGATGAGAAAGCAAATTGATTCGACTTATCTAAAGTTTTGCAGAATATTATTCTGAAAAATGAATTCCAATACCAAGCTATTAAATTTTCAAAAGGTAAACAAGACAAAATTTTCACAAATATTCTTCAGCGTTTGCAAAACAAAATAATCAATTTAAGGAAAATTGTTTCTCGATGTTGTGAAAGGCATAATTATTCACTGTATGTTTTTCCAGAAAGAAAAGAGAGAAACAGAAAAGTCGGTCTAAAGCATTCTATAAGGGAATAATGATGTTTGCACCTAAAATGGTCGAAGACACCTAAGAATAGTTTTTGTAGAGAAGTAAGTGAAGAAAAGTAAAATTAAACTGAGTAGATGAATAAGTAAGTAAACAACAAAAAATAAGCAGTAATCAAAGACATAGAAATTTATAGTGGTTTGGCATTGTATGCCTACGTCCACTTTGAAGATTATCCTTTATTAATCACTTTTGAATCTTATTACAATAGTAGAAATTAGTTAGCACTTGATTAAAATGGAGTTTAGAGTAACAAGCAGCGTAAAGATCCTTAGAATGACCCATCTAGCCAGTATTTATAGAAGAAGATGGCCAAATATCTCTTCAAAATCTTGGCTGAAGGACCTTCTAAAACATATAGGCCCAATAGAGGGATCGCTAGACCCAATTTCCAAAGAGGAGGGATGGTACTGATCCCTTCTTTGGTCGAATTTTGGGTGTGATCCCTATGGTGGCTTCCTTATGCAAAAATATGTTTAGCCTCCAAATTTCATGTCATTTGGATCATTGAAGCTCGAGTTATTGCTAGATCTTTGATTCAACATGGCTTGTATGTAGCTTTCTGCCGATCCCTTCCAAGGGATATATACTGATCCCTCCAACCTTGTCAATTTGATGTGAGATCCCTGGGGTAGGCTCTTTAGGGTCCTTATATTTTGCTCGTCATATTTCATAGGCATTGGACTTGTAGATCTTGAGATATTGATTGTTTTCCACAAGAATGCTCTTGTACTTTACAACATGCCGATCCTTCTTGTTGGGGCCAATCTATGTCGATCCCTCTTATGTGTTGAACCATATTTCATACTTTAAACATTCTACATTACACATCTATCAATTCCATTCAATCCAGATTTTATACTACCATCTGTACTTGACTTCTAGGCCCAACAGTCACTACTCTAGGGTCATCAATCTTTATGGCAGTCGAATCTGACTTGTGCAATCAGTTCAATATAGCCAGGTAAAAATGCCAGATCACACTTGCCCCCCCAAAGTACGTCTTATGATGAATATGACATGCTTTGAATCAAAGCAAGTTTGAGTCATTGACAAGAAATCCATCCAGTTTTCTGAATAGCTGCTTTCATAGCTTAGTTGGCTAGAGCACTATCGTCATGACGCTTGGTCAACTTCCAATGGTATAAATCCAGGGCTATATTCCATCAGTTAATATATGTAAGTCCGTTTCCACAAGTCTAACTATTTTTAGTTATTTTGTCCAGCTTCGAACTTGAAAACTTCAGCTTTGATTCCAATTTCTATCGATTTCAAAAATTGAAAGTTCTAGGTCATATACATGTATGTTCGTATATATGTTCTTGTAGTTGGCTCCCGAACGTGCTCACATGTTCACGGGTCATCACCAACTTTCTCTGCATTTTGTATGTTCATGTCTTTCACAATTTTCATGCTTAATTCATTTGCGTGCATGTTCATGGCCGATCCCCCTCCCTCTATTCTCTCTTTTTTCTCTTTTTTACACGCTTTTTAGGGATTGGCCCATGCTCAACTGATCCCTCCATTCCATTTCTCATGCTCATAAGGATCGGTATCTTCCATGCTGATCCTCCTTTCTTTTTTCTTTTTTATTCATGTTCTTATAGGGATCAATATCTTTCAAGCCGGTCCCTTCTTTCCACGCTTTGTAGTGAAGACATAGGTTGATTCCCTAATCCACACAAACACACACACACACACACACACACACATATATATATATATATATATATATATATATATATATATATTAGCACTCCAACTTTCCTTCATCCCTACTTGCTTCATTTCCTTGCCATCCTACAAAGCACCGAACCTTCCTATTCCTTCATCAAAAGCGAAAGCTCCTTTCCTTTTTCCCTTAGCTCCAAACGAACTCCTTTCTCAATTCACCCTGCCTTACGAACTCGCTTCCTCTCACTCCCATTTCGAACAACTCCATACCATTTTTCTACACTTTAGCTTATACAATCATGCAGGTAGGTTTTTAACTTATAACTTTCGATCCCGTGATGAGATAATGGATTCCATACCATTGGTGATTACAATGGTGCTTGATGCCACAATGATCGAAGTGGCTTGGAGAAGGTGAGTCATAGGGTGTGAAAGGGCTCGGCAGAATAAGTAAGGAGGAATAAGAAGGGAGAGTAGATGAGAGATCAGTTGGGATGTAGTGTATGGTGTTGATATGCCGATCCCTTGTTTGATGGTGTGGGAGATTCGATGTTGTAAATTTGATGGAAGATGGTGGAGTAAAGGGATCGGTTGGATTGTTGAAGGAAAGGGGATTGGCATTCTTTGTTTGGAGAGAGGGGTTGGCTGTGTTGTTTAAAGAGAGGGATTAGTAGGATAAGGGATCAGTAAGATTTTGCTCAAGTAAAGGGATCGATATTAGGAGAGAGGGATCAATACCATTTGTTTAAGGAGGGGGATCGGTTGCACTGCTTTGGGATAGGGATCGGAAAATATGGATTGGCATGTAGGGTTCGGTTCATAGGGATCGGCAAACATATTCTTTGAAATTGAAACCCAATCCAAACTTACTCTTTGAGCAATTACTACCAATTCACCTCAATGAACTTGAACATATGATGACGATGAACAGCAGAACTTGCATATTCACCATTGAACTCAAGATTGAACAATCAAATCCCTGGAACTTTCAATATGAACTAAAACTTAGCATATGGACTTGAATGAAAGATTTCACACTTTGATATGCCAATAGTCATTCCTAAAGCTTTCACAACCAATAATCTCTTCGCCAGTTGAGATGGTCAGCGATGACGGTCACTCCGATCGGAATCCAAAGTCTCATCATTTAACTTCGTTTTCTTATTTAAAGTTGTTTATTTATGTTATACACTACACTATACCGCACTAGCTCACACTTAGAACGGAGGGAACATGTAATTTTTCTAATCTCGATTATCTACTGAGTATAAATAACATGGACTCTAGACGCTCAGTGCATTTAACTACAAAGTTTTCTAAACCAGTCTCGTAGCATTGCAATCCTGAAGCAAAGTCGAGCTCCGTGACTATATCTGGCAGGCTTTCTCCTGGTCATTAGACCGAACAAATGGCAGTTCCTATCCGGTCAGTCAACCTTCTTCTAATGTTCCCATCCTTCTGGCGGAGGATGTAAGTCCTGCGCCCGATGCAGTAGAAGGAGCCATTCTCTTAGATAACCCAATAGGTTCTTAAGCCTCCCGAATCGGTGAGGCTGCCCATCGTAGGCTATGTTCCATACACAGAATTCCATTCGAAGTCGTCCTAGTTCCTTCGATAAACATAGGGCTCACTTGACCCCGGAGGGGTACACAGTGTGCAACAAATTCATGTGCTGGGCCGGATGCGTGCTGCCCTTCAATTCTTTTATTTAGGAAATGTTAAGATATCTTGGAATAGCTCCCACTCAACTTCACCTGAATAGCTACGCCTTCCTTCATGGAACTTTTCTATAGTTCATGAGCGTTTTGTTTCGCCTGCCAACTCCTGAAGACGTAAGGTTCATTTATAACTTTAAATGACGATCAGGAAGTCCATCCTATGTTTTCCTTGAGCCTTCACCCAACTGCCAAGTCTTAACACGTGCTTGGAATAAACTTTCTCTTTTCAAACACAAGTGGTTCTACATTCCGTGTCTGCCTAGCTTCGCAAAGTGAAGTTTGGAAGGACATAAGTGTTGTCTTCGCTTCACTCTTAAGTCCATTAATCCAAGTCATATTTTTGAATCAACTAACATCTTAAATATCTACAGGTGTCCGCCCACGTCCTGAGGTTAACATTTTTTCAGGAGCGGTCTTCACCATTCGTGCCATCCCTATCAAAGATAGGGACATTAGTCTACTCGTAACTGACGAGTTATTATCTCTATTCAGGCTGCTGGAAGAGGGTCATAGCATTGGGCTCCCTAGTAGTGCTGCATTACCGAGAAACGTTGTAAAGCAAGATGGGGTTGTCAACAACCCTGTCGTACCCCCAGTCGAGGTGACTTAGGATGACGTTGAAGAAGGCGAAATTAGGGGTGTTCAGACCAATGAGCCTGGCCATGCTGATGCAGGCCCAGGCAAGGCGCCCATGCTCGAACTGTCATGGGACATGCAACCCCAAACTCCAACTAAGAGAAGGAAGAAACTGGCATATAAACTTTGCAGAAGAAAAACTGCTAAGGATCCAGAATTTTTTATCACTTCTTTTGACGAAGATTCATCTTCCTAACACATAGAAAGTTCAATGAATGGATTTTCAAGTCTTCAGACCCATGATGACATTATGACTTATGACTTCCCAAACATCAATATCGAGGGGCTCAATTCTCCCACCAGGAGTGGCGATGGCGTTCTTCCTACTGACAGAGGAGAGAAAACGCCTATAAGCAAGGCTACATCTACTGGTCTACCTGGGGGAGACACTAGGACACTTAAAATCATGTGCACTCCACCGCACGATCTTCATCTACCTTTTGTATAATGGTACTTATACATTTTTTTGGTCTTTGCAGGTGCAATGACTCGGTCTCGAGCTTTTGATCGCCTAAGGGGCTCTTCGATGCATTATTGATCTAGCCGTAGCTCAGAATCAGGCAGGCGTAAGGAAAGAGATGACGACCGCTAAATAAACTATCATTCAAGGTAATCTTCTTCTTCCAAGCGTAAGTCACAGTCTCAATCATTCCATTAGGAAGATCAGCCCAATCTTCATGTTTATAGTGGAGATCAAACTTCCTTCCGTGGACCTCAAATTGCCGTATCATACGAACAATACTATGATTCTTTCAGCTCCAGACAATCTCATGATCGTAAATCGAGTAAGCATCCAATTGCAACTTCCGATCCATCTTTGTCCACCGCTGCTCCCGATACTTCCACGGTAGAGGAATTGGTCGAACTTAAGGCCACTTTCCCAAACATCTGTTTTGACGGGCTTAAATTCCTTCCCTCAATTCATATGATCTTAAGGCATGCCAAAGCAAGCTCTCTCGCATGTGCTAATGACATTTTCGTGCAGCATGAGTCATTCCAGCACTTAGCGGAAAAGATCTCTGACGTGTTAATCTAGTGACAATATGAAATAGATCGCCTCAAGCTAGAGGCGATCCATGATATAGATATAATCAAGAACCAAGATAATGAGATATCGGAGTCGACAACAAAACTTGCTAAATGTTTGAGGAAGTGAGTCGTTTGGAAGCTGCCCATAAGAAGGAACAAGATGCTTCCCTCAATCATAGTGGTGCACTCACTCTCGAAAAGGATTCCTTTCAAAATTAGAAAGATATCTTGGTCTGCCGCATTGAGGAGCTTGAAGGGCTTGTTAGGAAAGAAAGGGAAGAGAAGATTGAGGCTCAGGAAGGATCACAGAGGTATTGCGAGGAGGCTGTTGAAGCCAAGAGTTTGAAAATCAAACTCGATGAGCAACTTGCTAAAATAGAAGTCCTCAAAGAAGAGGCAAGAGAGACGGGTCACAAGGAGATGATAGAACAAATTGAAGCCCAAGTGGAGGATGCTAAAGAGTCCAGTCGGAATGAGATTAAGGACATGTTTGATCCTCTGATTATCGAATACAATGCTAAATTCCTTATCCACCGCGACTTGAGCTTTCTTGGCGTATGTTATCTTGAGTCACTTACCGAAGCCTAGGAGTATATTGTCGAGATGAAAAGAAGGAGCTGGGCGAAGCCGAGCTAGATGAAGAGAAATTAGTGTGGGAGATCCTTCGCAAAAATGAACCCCTAGACCTTGCTGCCACAAGACTCCGTTATTTCGACATTTTAGCGCCTTCCGATGAAGGAAAAAATATTACTGAATCCTCGGAGTCTGATCCTAAGGGCCCCTCTTCTTTCCAAGCGGCTGGTGCATCGGTTTCTTTTAGCCCGGGGAAAGATTTGGACTACGATCCGGATAAACCCTAGTTACCAATCTAAAGTGCTGACTCCTATTATGCTAAGGGGCACTCCAGCGATGACCGAGAGCCAGCCAGACGCTGGTATTCCACTTTACTCTCTACTTTTTGAGAGGTTTTGTTTTTTATGCCTAATGGTTTGGCTTATTTCCTTGTTTTGATAAATCCGTATGTCTTCTAGGTCTCGGCCAAACTCCTAAAAGTGACACTGCCATGGAGCAACAAGCGATATCAACAGAGATTCCAGCGGCCACCATGTTCTGGGACTCGATGCTCAAGTCATCGGAGCACTCGACGATGATAAGGACGATGATCCGCTGTTGGTGGATGAATCTGATGATGTTGTGATTATCGACGACTTTGAACACACTGATGAGATCAACTTGAAGGAGCGCATCGAGAAGGAGGAGTTACTGAAGAGAAAGGCCAAAGCTGAGCCCGCTGGGGTGGAAATTGATGATCCAAATCTCGTCCCACTACAGGTTATTCTGCCTGGTGGGTCGATTCTCAGAGAACTCCCTCCAAGCTTCGAATGCTCTCCCGCCAAGGGCGGTAAAGGATCAAGGAAGAGAACAAGCGGAAGTTCAGGTAGTGCCACTCCTGAGAAATCAAAAAAGGAGAGAAGACAAAAGAAATAGCCATCGCTTATGCTCGTGTGCACATAGTTTGCACAGCTTTTTTTTGTTAGTCGTGGTTATACTACGACTCTCGGTTTTTTGAATAAACTTGTACCACAATTTTAAAGCTTATCATGTGAATAAAAGTTTTTGTTTTCTGTTGAGCTCTTGTGTGAACTGTTGTTTAAGTAGTTGAACTATTACTTTCCATTCAATGTACTTGTACTTTGTTGTTCGTTAATTTTGATAACAATCCACTAACTCTATCCCAAGGTCTCTATATGATCGTGGCCTTGAGTTGCATCAATCACTGGGCTCGAGCCTTAATGTTACGCCATTGAATTCAGTGGTTTGAGTAATTATACTCTTGCCCCCAGTCTCTGGTTAGGGGAGTTAGATAGTGGATGGTCGAACTCCATCCTTAGCGAGTTTTTACTCCTTCTATCGGTTTCAGGCCAGAGTATATGGAATAGAGGGCGGTCAAACCGCACTCATCTATTTATCTATACTCATATCCACTCTCTGGGGATAAGAGTTGGTTAATGGGTGGCTGATTCACACCTGATTTATGTTTATACTCTAGTCCACACTCTGGTGACATTGAGTTGTTTGGCGGGTGGTTGATTCACACCCGATTTATGTTTATACTATAATCCGCACTCTGTTGACTTAGAGTTAGTTCATGGATGGTCGATTCACACCCGATTTATGGTTATACTCTAGTCCGCACTCTGGGGACTTAAAGTTATTTTGGAGAGTAGTCGGATTGTACTTTCCATAATTGATTGATTTGACCCCCAAGGTTCAGGGTTTGATTTAGCGAGCGTCCGGTTGTGTCACAACCACTCTTGTTTTATTTCAGTCCCATCGTTCAGTGGGATTTATTTGATCATTACGTATCCCATCCATTAGGTTATGAATGAGAGTTATCAAATAATGGTTGGACCATACTCATCTTGTTTAGTACCATTGGGAACTAGCGTAATTGATTAGTTCCAAACCCTAGGAACCTATTCGGACATATCAACATCAATCATTTTCATAATGTAACTAATACATAATGCTATAACAATCATAAATATAAAGGAAGTTCGAAACTTTATTTGCTAAATGTAAAGGAATGACATAATCTATATTATTACATATTTGGAAAGTCAAATGCTAAAGCAAATTCTGAAAGCAAATACAACTGAATGAAAAAGAAATAACTAAGTGAAATAACATCGTAAATGCTCGCTATTCCACGCTCTTGGGAGTGTGATGCCATCAACAGTCACTAGCTTAAAAGTTCCCTCTCCAAGCCTCTGTTCAGTGACAAACGGTCCTTCATAGATTGGATTCGTATGCAACGGGGCAAGAAAAACTCGTTTCAAGACAAGATCGCCGAATTCAAAGATTCTAGGTAAGAGTTTAATATTGCAGTATCAGTCAACTTGGTGTCGGTGCACAACTGCCCTTAAATCAGCTTCCTCGCGCGTCTCATCTATAATGTGTAGAGATTCCAAGAGGACATCTTTATTCATTTTGGGATCGTGGTAAGTCACTCAATGAGAAGGAACTTCAAGCTCAATAAGAATGATGGCTTCGGAACCGTAAGTAAGGGCGAATGAAGTATGGCCAGTCGCGGACTTGCGGGTGATCCGGTAAGCCCATAGTGTTGTCGGGAGTTCATCCACCCACTAGCCTCTAGCCTTCTCCAAACACTTCTTCAGAATTGACTTTATAACTCTATTCACAACTTCAACTTACCCATTCGCTTGAAGGTGTGCAACTATTGCAAACATCTTTTCAATATGATACCTTCGACAAAAGTCTTTGAATTTAGCACTGTCAAATTGAGTCTCATTATCTATTACAATAGTTTGTGGAAGACCAAAATGATGGATGATGTTCCAAACAATGAATTTGATTAATTTCTTAGTTGTGATCGTGGCTAGAGGTTCTGCTTCGGCCCATTTGGTGAAGTAATCAACTGCGGTGACAGCGTACTTTGCACCACCCTTAGAGATCGGTAAGGACACAATAATATATATACCCCACATGGAAAACGGCCATGGGCTAACCATTTTCTTGATTTCCATCGGCGAAGCTCTTGGAACTTTTGCATATATCTGGCACTTGTCGCATCGCCTTACATGGTAGCGGCATCTCTATTGACGGTTTACTAATAATACCCATAACGAAGTATTTTCTTTGCTAGAGTTTGCCCCTAAGTGTGATCGCCACATTCCCCTTCGTGGACTTCCTATAGGACCCGTTTTATCTCTTCATGAGCGATACATCGGAGCAGGGGAATAGAAAAATCCATTATATACATAACTCCTTCTTTCTTGATATATCGTGAAGCTTTACGAAGGACTTGTCGCTTTTCATTCCTTTGTTCTGGTAGGATCTCCTGTAGCAAATAGTTTCTAATCGGAGTCATTCACGATTCCCTCTCAGGCTCCGTCTCTAGTACCTGGTCGATTTCTATTAGGTTTATACTCGGGTCATTTAATACTTTGACCGGAACAAAGCCCATCTGTTGTGCGTCCCCGGTGCTAGCAAACTTCGCCAATGAATCAGCCTCTCTGTTTTAATCCCGTGGAATATGCATGATGTCGTAGTACTCAAATTCAGTCAACAACTCTTGGACTTGGGTAAGGTATGGAGCAAGCCATTATCCCTTAGCTTGATAATCTCCCCTAACTTGATATACTACCAATTGTGAATCGTAAAAGATTTCAAGAGTTCTTTGGCGTGTTTAAGTCCAGCAATCAGAGCCTCGTAATCAGCTTCGTTGTTTGTCGCTGGGAAATCAAGCTTTGAAGCATAACAGATCGACCGACCTTCGAGAGTTACAAGCACAATTCCAGCTTCAGAACAATGATCATTGGATGCTCCATCAGTATACAGTTTCCACCTTATGGTAGGGATTACGCTGCTCTCCGGGGGCCATCCTGCGTAGAAAATTTTACTATAAAATCTGCTAGCGCCTGACCCTAGATAGCCCTCCGAGGGAGATAAGTGATATCGAATTGACTAAGCTTGCACTAAAGTAACCTTCCAGACATCTCAGGTTGCTGCAGGACTAATCGTAATGGCTGGTCGATATAAACATTGATCGGGTGTACCTGGAAGTATGGGCAGAGCTTTCGTGATGCAATTGGCAAGCAGTATGCCAGTTTCTCTATTTTCAGATAGTTCCTTTCAGCTCCCGTCAATAGCTTGCTGACGTAATAAACCGGCCTCAGGATTCGATTCTCCTCACGAAGTAATGCGGCACTTATAGCATGTACCGACACAGCCAAATAAATGTAAAAATCCTCATGATCCACCGGCTTTGACAACATAGGGGGTTTCTCCAAGTGATTCACCAAAGCTTGAAATGCATTATTATAATCCTGTGTCCATTCAAAATTCCTTTTTCCTTTCCTAATCAAGTCAAAGATGGGAATGCATTTATCGGTAGCTCTGGAAATGAATCGGCATAAGGCAGCAACCTTCCCATTCAGACTCTGTACTTGTTTGATAGTCTTTGGAGCTTGGATATCGCAGATAGCTTGAATCTTCTCGAGGTTAGCTTTGATTCCGCGGGTGTTAACAATGAAACCCAAGAACTTCCCTGATGCTATGCCAAAAGAATACTTCAAAGGATTAATTTTCATCTAGTAATGTTGGAGGATGCTGAAAATTTCTGTCAGGGGTCTAATGTGGTCGCTTGATCATCGTGACTTTACGAGCTTATCATCCACATATACTTCCATTGTTTTTCCAACCTGATCTTTAAACGTCTTGTTGATTAGCACTACCAAGTCGCTTCTGCATTCTTTAATCCGAACGGCATCACCATATAGCAATATAATCCAACATCAGTAATGAAACTGGTGTACTCTTGATCAGAATGTGCATCAGGATTTGGTTATATCCCAAGTATGCATCCATGAAAGATAGCAATTCGTGTCCCACGGTTAAGTCCACCAGCTGGTCGATCCTTGGAAGAGGAAAACTGTCTTTCGGACACGTCTTTTTTTAAGTCTGAGTAATCAAATTCATATTCTCCATTTCCCATTCACCTTTTTCACAAGCACATAATTAGTACCCTTAGGGTAGAGGGCGTTGTGAATAAACTCACTGCCTTTGAGTCTATCCACCTCCTCTTTGAGAGTAGCAGATCTCTCCAGATCCATGCCGCGTCATTTTTGTTTCACCGGGATATGCCTTGGGTCGATATTCAATGCATGGCTCACAATGGCAGGCGAGATCCCACACATGTCAGTGTGAGTCCAAGCGAAAAATTTGAGATTCTCTTGGAGAATCCAGCAAGTTCATTCATCATCGAGGGGTTGAGCTGTGATCCAATCTTTAGGACCGTGACGGGTCATCGAAGATGACTGCGGTGTCAATTGTCAGCTCAACCAGTGCAAACTTGGTCTCTTTGGGATCCTCTTTGTCATTCCTTGGATCTATATCTCTATAGAATCGACTGTGGCGCCTGAGCCAAGGCTCAGGCGCTAGTTGTCAATCTTTAAAGGCTTGGATGCAGACTGACTTATCCACACCCTTACCTTTCTCTTTGCACTGAGCATCCCTCAACTCAGCTACATAACAGGCACGTCCAGTCGCCTGATCAACATGGACAACTCCAACACCATTATCTATCAGAAACTTTAAAGTCAAATACCATATGGCAAGGGCTGCCCGGAATTTTGTTAGGGCCGATCGGCCAAGAAAAACGTTGTAAGGAGAGTCAATATCTAAAACAACAAATGACAAGATTCTCATTATCCAACGACCACCTTCTCCCAACTCTATGGGTAATTTAACATAACCAATGACTTTAGTTGGAACACCATTAAAACCGTGTATGCGGGCTTTAGACGGGTTTAAGTCCTTGACTTTCATTTTCATCTGATCATAGGCTTTTTTGAAAATTATATTTATAGAACTTCCACAATCAATCAATAACCTTCTCACCAAAGCGAGGCCGATCATGACCGAAATGACTATTGGGTCGATCGTTGGAGCCTCCACCTTGTCTACATATCTATTTCTAAACACAATATCCTGCCATTATATGTTTCTATTTTGCAGGAACTCATTTTCTGTATTCGAACAATATTCAAAATCCACATGCTTAATCGCGCTAGCATAGCGCTCCATCTCATGCCAACACTTATTTGCCATGTGCGGTCCTCTGACTATTGTATTTATTACCAATCTTCCACCAGTTCATATAGGCTCCTTAGCCCTACGCGGTGCTTGTCTTCGTTGGGGGTCGGATGTCCCCTGTCCGCCGTCCTGCTTGGTTTTGACAAATTGCTGCAACTTCCTTTCTCCTATCAGCTTTTCGATAATATTGATGTGCACGTAAATGTGCATATTTTTACTTCCATATCTAATCGGATTTAATTAAATAAATGAGCATATATGGTATTTTAACATGTTTAAACCAAAATTCAAATTATTTTCAAATCATCATTTATTCATCTTCATATAAGGGAAAAATGGTCAATTTTGTGCATATATTAATTTGAGAATATTTATTTGCATATTTTATTTTTATTTGTAGGTAAATTGGATGGAAATTACAAGAGGCTTCATGGAAAATATGCATGCACAAAAGGAAACAAAGGAATGAAGATGGAAATAATTCAAACTCATATATCATGGAGGACCCCACCAACCCACTTACCTTGATCTTCAATTAGAAGCTAATGCACATGTTAGTGAAGCTTAAAGTTACATGCATATTTAATGGAGGATTAATTAGAGACTAATGATAACTTGGTGGCCACACTTCCTAATGGGTATTTTGGGTAGTCCCCAAAAATATGCATTAGGGTTTTATGCTTGTATAAATACCCCATATGTTCATGTAATTAATCTCTTAGCCTCCTCTTTAGTTAGTTTAGTTTTAGGCTCAAAAATAAACAAAAGACTCTCTTTTCTTTTTCTTGGATACTTAGCCATTTTCTTCTTTCATGTAATTTTATTTTCATGCAGTTTAATTCAAGTTCATTTCTTGCTTTTTTTATGTTAGTAGTTTAGTTGATTAGCTTTTATTTTATTTTAATTAGCTCTCTTTTTAATTAGCTTGAATTTTCTTCTTGATTTTGTTTCATGTTGCAATCTATAATTGTTAAAATGATAACAAATCTGAGAAGCTAAACCCCTTTAATTTAGGGGTAATGAAGCTTTCTAATTATGTAGATTCATCATAATTTGCCCATTTATGTTCTCTTTTAGTGTACTAGAAAGTTGCGTGTTGATGCATGTTTATTAATGAATTTGATAGTCTATGATGTTAATCACATATAGGCTATTCTTACTCAAATAAACACAATTACATCATCATCATCTAACTAATTATTTTGGTAATGGAAGTAGATTTAGAGTCAAAATTTGATGGTTTATGTTACTATTCAATAGTAAATAAGCCATGCTTAAAGTAGATTTTATTTTTAATTTCATTATCAATTTCATGGGAGTTAAGAAGTGTTTTAATGAGTGTGTTATAGTTTGATGGTTTATATTTGGCTAATTAATAGCACAAATATTCCAAACTTATGATAAACACAACAATGAAATTCACTAATGACCAAAAAAGAGAGAACATAATTTTATGTTCTGTTGATTTATGTGATCATGAGAGCGGATTTATCTCTAAATTGTCTTTTCATCTCATAGTTTTCATTCACTTTTGTGTAGTTATTTTTTGCATTTTCTCTAGCTTAAAATAATTTTTAAACTCTTTGGTTAATTTGATTAAATAGAAATTTTAAAATTAATACAATTCTCTTTGGTTCTACCCGTACTCGCCACGTACTAGAATTATACACCATGCGCTTGCGGTTATTTTTAATTTATTTTTTTTGGCTATTTTCTAATCCGTTAGGAAATTGGCTGTTAAATAAGTTTTTGGCGTCATTGCCGGGGAATTTAACTTGATTTTATTTTCTATTCTTCGAATTATTTTTATTTGATTTTATTGTATTTTATTTTGTGTATTAATTTGCATTTAAAAAATATTTTGTTGTGTGATTTTTGTGTTCATTGTGTTGTGTGCTTGTTTTCTAGTCTATTTTCATTTGGCATTTGCATCTCTTCATATATACACAGACACACTCACACACACAAGTTCATTTCAAAAAGAAAAAATTTCCATTGCCATTCACATTTTACATTTTACATTTTTCATTATACATTTTCCATTGCCATTGCATTTATTGTTAATTACATTTTCACTGTTACTATTTGCTCACAACCATCCTCCTTACTGCACTTGACTGTCACTGTGCATTTCTCCCATCTTTATGCACACTACCCTTGCCACTGCCACTCTCATTAACCCTCACCACACACAAGCAACACTGCCTCAAGTTCAATTGCACTTCATAACCACTAGCCACTACAAACTTCTACATCAACTACTCTGCCTTGCCAAAACTGCTATGCCTCTGTCACACACCCCTGATCACCTGAATACATCCAACCAACTCTCTGTCACACTCACCCCTCACAGTTGCAATCCCCTACCCATAACAATTCATTCCCCATATCACCTGAATACATCAACCTTGTCATCCTAATACCCCATCAAAACTGCTGCCTGATCACAGTCCCTCCCTTACACTTCAACAAAGCATAACAACCAACCCAGTGCCTACACCATATCCACTTTACAATCTGACCCTCTGCATAGTGTTTCATAGACAAAATAAAACTCACCAGTAACCCCAACATAAACCATCACAGCCACATCATTTCATCCTCATTTCAGTCAACAAAATACACCCATATCCTCCATATTAAAAACATACACCCGCACCCCCACTTCACATACCAATACATTGCTTCTCGACACCACATTACTACGGACCATCCACCCCATAATCCATCTGCTCCTCCTCTAATATATAACTGTAGCCATCCATCAACTTTGCACTTCCCATCATTCCTCTGCCGTCCATAGCAACTAGCTTCTTCATCACCCATAATTCAAAATCATACACCCTGCCAGACATGTGCACATAACTGCACATACACACTTGCACTGTTCTGACATATACACCATCTAACTCCTGCCTACACTATCAGCTATCACAGTGCCACCACCAAACAACTCAATATCTTGTGCATTTTCATCCTCCTTCCACCTGACAGTGCCACAAAACCACCCAACATCACCACAAAACTGACCACTTCCATTGATTCAATTGTTCAACCTCATATCAACAACAAACCATTTCAACGTATCTCCACGCAACCACTATTACATACATCCACCTCATTTCCATACTACCAATCCATCTCACTTCAACATTTCAACAACCTCACCCATCATCCCCGAAACAATTCTCAACAACACTGTCATTCCAATCACTATTTCTTCAATCACCAAAGCAACCACTCTGTCCAACATAAACTACCCACTACCATCCAACTGCCTATGCACCTACCTGACACACCAGACCACACCACATACTACCCACAAACCTTCAAACCACCTCACCACTAGTGCCTTACTTATACACCTTCTTCATCACCAACATCTGCTACCTGCCCTCTGCCATAACAACCTCACTGCAACAACACAACTAATCCCTGCCACCACCCCATAGCAACCCATCTCCTACAACTCTTCCAAACAATACTGCAAACATCTACGTCACCTTTACAATTTCCTTCCACCATAGATACATAAAAAGAAAAAAAAACTGCTAACCAGAATTCGCTTAGCATTGCTTCATCACCTACTTCCTCCAACTTACATCCCTCTACCACCAGAGCAATCTTCACGCATCCTCAACAAACAAACCGCAAACACTCCAGTACCCTCAAACTACTACCATCCCAAACTCAAGTCACCCTACAACTTCATCGTCATTCCCAAATCATCCTACTCAACCAAACAAGTACCGTGAAAATCCCCAATCCTCCAGCAACCACCGCAATCGCAATTTGAACTGTGATTATGTTCGTGAATTTGAACCGCAATCGCAATCGCTAATTTGATTGTATGAATTGAATTTTCATGAATTCGAGTAGGTTTTGTGAAGCGGAATTGCATTGTTATTTGAACCATGGATTAGTTTGGGTCGGGCTTGGCTTGTAAGATTGAGTACAATTTCTTATTTTATTTGTTTATATGGTTTTATTTTGTTTTGTTTTAATTTTTTTAAGTCCATCCTTATTTAAAAAAAGAGTTTGCTTAATTTGTTTTGTTTAATTTGTTTTTAGTTTTGTTTTGTCTTATCCTTCTAAAAAATTAATTTTAAATTTGTTTTGTTTTGTTTTAAATTGTTTTAAGTTCCATCCTTATATATTTAAAAAAAATTGTATATATCTTGTTCGAAATCAGGTTGCCAAAGCAGAAAATCGCAAGGAAATGACTTACTTGTTAAAAAATAATTGCCTTGCTTGCTTATATATACAAAAAAATTGCTGCTTTTAAAATAATATGCTAATACTTCTGCACGCTCTGGTATTGTGTCCTTATCTCTTGTTTTTATTTTATTTGCATTGTGGGTTGCTTGCATTTTAAAAAAAATTCAAAAACAAAAACAAAACAAATTTCATTTGTAGTTCCATTGTTAATTCATGTTTAATTTCAATTTTGCATTTCATCTTAGAACTTTACTAATAATAATGATTAGACATCTTAAGGGTGTCGCGAGCTTACCTAGGGCTTAATTATATATTGACAAGTTGTCCTCTTTCGACAATTTAATTTCTTGATGTCTAGGCTACGGTAGAGCAATAACCATGTATAAATATTATGGTGATTCGTAAATATTATAAGTTGTTTTTTATGGTACTTAAACCATTGGTTGCATTGCTACAGTGATTCGTGGTGCACCGATAACTCCTGCCTGTTACCTAGCCGAGAACTATCTTGTTGAATTAAGACAAGTATGATTAAATAATTTTGGGTTAGGAGCTACTTAGGATAGAAAATTTGTAATTAAGTCCTCTGCATTCATTTAGTTGCATTAGTTCATGTGTATTTAAAAAAAAGAAAAAAATTTAAAAGGAAAAACTAAAAAAAATTATAAATATTTCTTAACTTAGTTTTTAGATCCTTTTCATTTGAAAATTATCAAACAAAATAAAAAATCAAAAAAAAATTTAAGTTAGCTTTTTTTAGAAAAAATCCAATATATATATATATAATCTTTTCAAAAACAAAAAAACAAAAACATATAAAAAGAGAAAATTTGAAAATAAAAAAAAGAAAAAATATCAAATTTCCCTTTAGAAAAATTAATTCCTTTTGGTAAATAGTTTTCCTTTATAAAAAAATCCAAAAAAGAAAAAAAAAGTTTTAAAAATGTCTGAATTTCCCTACTCATATGAATTTTATGATAGTTGTGAAAATCAATATAATCCATATAATTTCACATCAAATTCTTATGGATATTTTAATAGCAACTATTGTATAAACAATTTGGATTTTGCAAAACAAAATTCTCAAAATGATGACCAACCCTCAAATCTTGAAAAAAGCATTGAAACGATTTCGTCTTTACTTGAACTCTCTACACAAAATGATCAAAGGATAAATGATTTGCAAAATTCATATATGTGGAAGAACTCAAGCAAAAGTTTTCAAAATTTGAATTCCCTTCAAAATTCAAATGACTTCGAGTATGACCCATGCCAATTCAATTTTGAACACCAAAATGAATTTCAAAATCAAAACGAAAATGGAAATAACTGTTTAAATGATTTTGGCAATGGGAGTTGTTTTAATTATGGTGAAATTTTTTGCTCTTAACAATTTCAAATTGAAAATCCTCTAGTTAATAATTATAAATTGGATTTTGTTGAGCAAATGGAAGAGATTTACAAAGATCACACAGATTTGTTGTTCGAAACATATATGAAACAACGTGAGAAACAAAGTCAAATCCCAACGTGTGAAGAGTCAAATAACAGTCCACCTTTTCCAAAATTGATGATTTTCAAATAAAAACTTTCGAAATTGAAAATGACAATCTTAATGAAGTTGTTGAAACTACGGTAATTGAGTTGGATTTCAATTCTTTTGAGGGTGAGAAACTCGATTTAAAATTCAATCTTCCTTTTCCTGATTTCGAAAATTTGAATACAACAACTTTGGATTTTGAACTTGATACATGCAATGAAGTTGTTGATAATCCAACAAAGGAAGACGAATTTAGTGAACACAAATTTTTTGAACTTTCCGAAAATGAGTTGTTGAATTCTGAAGAGCAAGATTTAAATCACTATTTTGATTTTGAAATCAATAATTCTGAAGAAGTTTTCAATGATAAGTTTGAATTTCAATTTGGTGAAAATATACTTGAACTTCAACCAATCGTTCTTTCTACCTCAAAAATCATCGAAAATAAAACAACTCATACAATTTTCAATAAAACGACATTCGTTTTTCCAAATCAACATTCAACTCCAAAATCATTTATGATTTGGTTTTCAAGGCTTAAGCTGTGTCTCTTACACTTGATGACACAAATGAATTGGTCTTTGGAAGACCGTTTCATTTACTCTTTAACTACATATTTTCTAATATCTTGTAAATAATAAACTTTTCATTTTCATGTAAATATAGGTCATATTTTTATTTTTATTTTTCTCATTTCACTTGGGTTAACTAAGGTGACATGGTCAAAATCAAGTGTGGGGGGAGGGGGAGTCTCATCTTCATTTTCAATTTTTCATGGTTTATTTTTTTTGCATTTTCTTTCCAAAACTTAATGTTATCCGGCAAATTAGTCACCATCCTTGAAGAAGAAATTAAAGATTTACTTCCTGATTTCCTTGCATTTATTACCTCAAATAATTAATAAAAATCAGCCATATCTCCACCATAAATACCAATTCATTACCAATCAAAGCCGGATTTAATGGCCAATAAATGCTATGATAACCTGCTTATATGTTACTAATTAATGCCAACCATTTCCATATCAAATATTCCTTAATTCCCTTCATCCTTACCTTAAATAAGAACATTATGGTGCAATTAATATCAGCCTAGTCAGCGTCACTACAATTCCACACCAGTACTAAGTCAAGGCTTACAGCTATAAATAGACCTAGTATTGCAAAAGAAAAGGAAAATGGAATAGAAAATATGACTTCTTCTCTCCTCTTCAAAATCTCTTGTAATATGAAACTACAAGTGATAAATAAATTATAAAGTCGATGTAGGACATAGATTTTGCTGAACCACTATAAAAATTTCGTGTCTCTTTTATCCTTTCTTCTTTTTATCAGCTTATTTTTGTGATCTTTGTTGTTGTTTTCTGGATTTCCATTAAGGCTGGTGCTTTCACACTCAAACTAGGGTGTTGATCCATTTTTTGGGTCAACACTTAAAAAAATCCCAAAAACAAAAATTTTCTTTTAGCCTTTTGAATTATTTTTGATGAAATACCATAGGATAAGTACAAGTTTTGGTTATTAAATTGAAATCTTTGAAAATTTATTTATCTTAACAAAATAAAATTAAAGTTTGATTATAAGTAACGATGGTTCAACTAGTATATAGGAAGATTCATGGGTGATAATTATGAAGTATATCCTAATGGAAAATCTTTGTTTAAAAAAGTGGTGGATTTAAAGAAAAGGATATGACATTTTTTATCTTCTAAGTTAAATAGTGCTAAGATGATTTTGCAATACTCACTCTTCAAATAACAAAAAAAAAACAAACAAAAGGAATTTTTTTGTATATATGTATATATTTTTTATTAACACCTAGAGTCATGTGTTCACCCGCAAGTGTGTACACTCGCCATGCTCTGTACCCTTCTCACGTAAGCCTAAAAGGCAGTGCATAATCGGTATATCTGGCCTCAGCTTATCTGAGTTAGGTGTATGTATATAAAAGTTCTTTCATTAATAACGCCTATAGTTGATAGGTGTACACACTTGTGTGTTCACTCGCCATGCTCTGTATTCTCCTTACGTAAGCCCGAAAAGCAATGCATGGGTAATATATTTGGTCTCAGTTTTCTGAGTTAGGCATATGTAAATATTGTTAATATCAATAATATTTTCAAAAATAGAGAGAGTTAGCAATAGAAATCCAAGCACTATTTTGACTTGTTTAATTTGACTTGTTATTCAAAAGAAATGAAAATACCACTTTGAAAAACTTTGATAATCAACTAAGGATCTATTTCATAGTTGCACTATGTTATCAACCGAAACAACTAGCCAAACTAGGGTCTATTTGTTATGATAAATTAATTTTTGTTGGAAATTTTGACAAGTAAAAGGACTTAAATTTCTCGATAATGACCAGAACTTATATTTAACTTATTAGTGTCAATTTGAAAGTAAATCCTTCATTTGTAAATATTTTCAAAAACCTGCATTCATATCTTTGAAAATAAATCTTGCATTTAGGAATTTTACATTTCGCATTTGGATTTTGTGGGTAGTATACATTGAAAACCCTCACGAGACAAAACTCGTCCAATTAGAGGACACCTAGAGGTTTAATGGCTTGTTGCATACGCTCAACGCAATCATGCTCCCTACGAAATACCTTAGTTTTTAGTTTATTCAAGGACGAATACAAAGATAAGTGTTGGGATATTTGATGTGCACGTAAATGTGCATATTTTTACTTCTATATTTAATCAGAATTAATTAAATAAATGAGCATATAGGGTATTTTTAACATGTTTAAACCAAAATTCAAATTATTTTCAAATCATCATTTATTCATCTTCATATAAGGGCAAATGGCTATTTTTGCATATATTAATTTGAGAATATTTATTTGCATATTTTATTTTTATTTGTAGGAAAATTGGATGGAAATTACAAGAGGCTTTATGGAAAATATGCAAGCACAAAAGGAAACAAAGGAATGAAGATGGAAATAATTCAAACTCATGTATCATGGAGGACCCCATCCACCCACTTACCTTGATCTTCAATTAGGAGCTAATGCACATGTTAGTGGAACTTAAAGTTACATGCATACTTAATGGAGGATTAATTAGAGTAATGATAACTTGGTGGCCACACTTCCTAAGGGGTATTTTGGGTAGTCCCCAAAAATATGCATTAGGGTATTCGACTTGTATAAATACCCCATATGTTCATGTAATTAATCTCTTAGCTTCCTCTTTAGTTAGTTTAGTTTTAGGCTCAATAATAAACAAAAGACTCTCTTTTCTTTTCATGGCTACTTAACCATTTTCTTCTTTCATGTACAATTTAATTCAAGTTCTTTTCTTGCTTCTTTTCTTTTATGTTAGTAGCTTAGTTTTATTTATGCAAGTAGATTAGCTTTAATTTTATTTTAATTAGCTCTCTTTTTAATTAGCCTGCATTTTCTTCTTGTTTTTATTTCATGTTGCAATCTACAATTGTTGAAATGAGAACAAATATGAGAGGTTGAACCCCTTCAATTTAGGGGTAATGAAGCTCTCTAATCATGTAGATTCAACATAATTTGCTCATTTATGTTCTCCTTTTGTGCTTAATGGAAAGTTGCATGTTGATGTAAGTTTATTAATGAATTTGATAGTCTATGATGTTAATCACATATAGGCTATTATTACTCAAATAAACACAATTTACATCATCATCTAACTAATTTATTTTGGTAATGGAAGTAGATTTAGAATCAAAATTTGATGGTTTATGTTACTAATCCAATAGTAAATAAGTCATGCTTAAAATATATTTTATTTTTAATTTCATTGTCATTTTCATGAGAGTTAAGAAGTGGTTTAATGGGTGTGTTATAGTTTGATGGTTTATATTGAGCTAATTAATAGCACAAATATTCCATACTTAAGATAAACACATCAATTAAATTCACCAATGACCAAAAACGAGAGATCATAATTTCATGTTGTGTTGATTTATGTGATCATGAGAGTTGATTTGTCTCTAAATTGTCTATTCATCTCATAGTTTTCATTCACTTTTTTAGTAGTTAGTTTTTGCATTTTCTCTAGCTTAAAACAATTTTCAAACTTTTTAGTTAATTTGGTTGAATAGAAATTTGAAAATTAATAAAATTCCCTACGGATCGACCCGTACTCGCTACGCACTAGGATTGTACACTTTGCGCTTGCGGTTATTTTTAATTTAAATTTTTCGGCTATTTTCTAGTCCAATAGGAAATTGGCCGTTAAACAAATATCCTGGAGATGCCTGATTCATTTGTGCCATGTCCATAGCATTCATGGAACCGACAATATTTTCCAGTTTGTTTTTGCTTCTCTGTTGATTCTTTTGGAGGCGGCTTCCTATATTGCATAGTATTGTAGGTAGAAAAATAGATATTCTCCAAGGGTATATTCAACGTCGAGTAAGTATTATACATCAAAATCCTAGGCTTCCCTCTTCCAGAATTCCTCTTTTGTTCTCAGCCCCTATCTCCACCTTTCTTTTGCAGACTCGATTTGTTTTAGACATTCACTTGAATTTTCCAGAGCTTTTATCAGACCGCTTTACTGGGATATTACTTTGTACTGCCTCCCCACTCAGTCCCGCAACATTCTTCTTCCTAGAGGACCTGGCATCCTCATTTCTCAAATATTGAGCCGCCTTTGCGTAAAAGTGTTCCAACGTTGCGGGTGGCTTGCCAGCTAACCAATCGCCAAAGATTCTGGATCTATCCCTCTTGCCATGGCCATCAATATTGCATGGTCATTCAGATTACTAATTTCTATAACAGTTGGATGAAATCTCTCCAAATATTCTTTCAGTGATTCTCCTGTTGGACAGCGACATTATGACCTTGGGACGAGTTGCGTGCAATTGGAACTGCTCCACAAACCTTGTTGCCAAATCATCGAATCTAGAAATTAATCGTGGGTGTAACCTTGTCAACCACATCGTTGCTATTCCACAGAGAGTTATGAGAAAGCATCTACACTTGGTTGCATCATCCGCTCATGCGGAATCCATCAACCATTCGTATCTCATGATGTGCTTCCTAGGATTGGTTTTTCCCTCGTAGACGGGCATCGATGGCATGTTGAACCTCCTTGAATACTTTGCATGTAGAATATTATCAATGAATAGGGTATGGATTCTCAAGATTCCCCAATCATCGCTGGTCAAGCCCTGGCTATCTCTCATTAACTGTCTGACCATAGCCGATAAGTCCGACATTTGGATAGTTGGTGCTAAGCGATGGTCATGCTCCACCTCACGTGAATGATCTGGTCGATGTCTATGGTCCATTACATGTCTTCTTGGTTCATCATCGTCCTGATGTATATCTTGTAAATTCACTTCATTGTCATTCCGAGGAAGCACTTGGTCAACATTTAATTGAACTCCAACATCCAAACCAACTGAAGCAGCTCCAGCTTGATTCCCATGATGCATGGTTGATTCCCTCTTCTAGGGTAGGGATCGGTACCGATCCCTATGGAAGGATCGACATCGATCAATCCCGGCAGACCACGATGGTCTACTGGTTGACACCCCATAGTTTCTACCCGATATTCGTTTGTTATGTGATGCCTATGCCAGTGATATTCGTCTGATGAGCTAGAACTCTAATGTCGAGTAAGGAGTGGGGTCCCACCTAGCCTTCCCTCGCTACTGCTGATTGACTTGGCTCATTAAGTTGATATTGGTTTGAATTTGTTGATTTAATTGTCGACGGTACTCCATCACTCTCATTAGATAATGAAATTCAGCTCTTGAAAAGAATCATTGGGATTCTGAACTTCAAATGGTTTAGCATTCACATCCATTGGTTGATTACTTGGGCCTCCTTGTTGGATGCTAGCGTTATCCTTTCCTTCCACATTCTAAGAAGTAGATCTAGTATTCCTCATCACTGTTGACAGCTTCACTTAGATTTCTGCAAATCTGAGTAGTATGAGCAACTCCTTGAAGATAATTGTGGATCCTCTTTGGGGGATTTATCCAATCTAGTAGCAACAAAAAGATCCTAATAAGCCGAGAATCATGGTTCTCTATGAAAGCACCAAAATGTTTCCACCTAAAATGGTCACAAACACCCAAGGATATTTTTTATAGAGAAGTATGTGAAGAAAAGTAAAATTAAATCGAGTAGATGAATAAGTAAGTAAGCAACAGAGAATAAGCAGTAATCAAACACACAAAAATTTATAGTGGTTCTGCGTTGTATGTCTACGTCCACATTGAAGATTATCCTTTATTGATCACTTTTGAATCTGATTACAACAGTAGAAATAAGTTAGCACTTGATTACAATGGATTCTAGAGTAACAAGAAGTGTAAAGATCTTTAGAATGACCTATCTAGCCAGTATTTATAGATGAAGACGGCCAAATATCTCTCTGAAATATCGGTTGAAGGACCTTCTAAACCATATAAGCCCACTAGAGGGATCGCTAGGCCCAATTCCCAAAGAGCAGGGATATGTATCGATCCCTTCTTTGGTCGAATTTTGGGTAGCGATCCCTATAGTGGCTTCCTCATGCAAAAATATGTTTAGCCTCCAAATTTCATATCATTTGGATCATTGGAGCTTGAGTTATTGCTTAATCTTTAATTCAACATGGCTTGTATACACCTTTCTATCGATCCCTTCTAAGGGATATACACCGATCCCTCCAACCTTGTCCATTTGATGTGTGATCCCTAGGGTAGGCTCTTTAGGGTCCTTATATCTTGCTCTTCAAAATTCATAGGCATTGGACTTGTAGATCTTGAAATATTGATTGTTTTCCACAAGAATGCTCTTGTACTTTATAATATGCTGATCCCTCTTGTTGAGGCCAATCTATGCTGATCCCTCCTATGCGTTGAACCATATTTCATACTTTGAACATTCTACATTGCACATCTATCAATTCCATTCAATCTGAATTCATATTACCATCTGTACTTGACTTTTGGGCTCCACAATCACCATTCTGGAGTCATTGACCTTGATGACAGTCGAATCTTATTGTGCAATCAGTTCAATATAGCCGGGTTAAAATGCCGAATGGCAAAAGTGCAAGAAAATTTATGCTTAATCAAAGACCACAGATCATGTGGAATTGGACTAAAGCACCGAAGCAAGCTGCATATCTTTTAGACAATTCAACAAATTCAAAAACAAAACAAGGATAGAGAAAATAGGAATATAAAGTGCCTTCAATGTAACAATCATTCAGGTACAAGTTTAATTGTTGTTTTATGTTACAGTTACAGGTACCAAGAATAGGTAATTACATGGTAAAGTTACCCAAAAAATTATAAGTGATTCTTTACTAAATTTCAAGTTTTTGCACCTCCACTTTCAAGGTGTCAATTGCCGAAGAAGGTTCATAAAGAGCCACATCTAAAAATTTCTGAAGCTTTTTTCCTTTTTTCGAATAGATTTTGTGTCATTAATCAAATTAATTTGAAGCTTTAATGTGTGATCAAGCGTCTTATTGGCTCTTATGAGGGTTTTAACTCTATCTTGTAACTCTTTTACCTTTTGCTCAAGAGCGTGCTTGTCACGTCCCAATTCCTCACTTGACTTTGGTACTTATTGAGATGTTCTAAAACTTTTTCGTCCCATTTTTCTTTAAGAAATCGGGTACACTCATATTTGTACACTCAGCACCACCCGAAAATCTCTCCATTGTCCACACCCGGAGGTAGATTCTCCAAGGAAGAAATTTCTTCTTACCAATTGAGGACTTTGACCTAGTTGACTTTGCAGGGGTAACGTAGGATGGCTGGATTTGCCTTTGCTCGCAATGAGGTCTAGAGATTAGCACGAGACTTGGCTCTTCAATAAATCAACTTGTAGATCTGTAACATCCCCTATCTAGAGGTCCAAAACTAAGCGCTACAGATGCTACAGTCATCTATATTATTAGCTTCTGGCGACTAAATACGGCAAAGTTAATAGTATCTATAATATCAGAAGCACTTGAATATGAAACAAATCACATATTTCAAAACAGCTTTTCTTCATTACATTTAAAACAGATGTTCTATATTCTTAATACATAATTCGAATACATTCCCAGACACAGATAAAATATACTTAATACAAAATACGATAAGAGCGGTATATGAAGATATCCCCTTGGATGATCAGAGTCATATAGTCATAATGGACTTAATACAAACACAACGAAAATACAACAAAACATAAAACTGCATCTCCTAAATAGCTATCTGTTTGCCTTCTGCATGCCTCCGATAGCTTTATTCGTCATCTTACTAAACCTAAAAATGAGCTTAACCCCTCAGCCTACTCAAATTAATTTTGAGCACTCGAGAGTTTAACGGGAAATCATAAACTTCGAGTCGGACATAAAGCCTAGTATGAATAATACTATACATCCTGGTTTAGTATGTTAAGTGAGACCACGCTGCTTAGCGGAACGGGTTTGCCAGCACTAACATCCTTTTAAAACATATCTTTGCAAAACCTTTTTCTTGCAATCAAAACTGATTAAACACTGTAAAGCATCATTATGTAAACATACATAAATATCAGGTAATATGAACTATCTATTCAAGCACATAAGTTTTGTTTGGATAACTATTAACCTTTGGCCGACTCAGGCCTACCAAACAATATAATCACAATTAATCCAACACCTGTTAGCTATTCTTCTTTTGGATTACCTATCCTTAACTATATGTTAAATACTTCACTTTTGGATTGTCTGTCCTTAACTATCTGCTAAATACTTCGCTTTTGGATGGTCTGTCCCTAACTTACTTGTCTCCCAGGTCTTCCTGATCCTAATGATTTTTCGGGCTCACCAATAACCTATGGGTATACAAACATATATTCTTTTTGGTGTGTAATCATAATTTTAGTCTACCTTTGACAAAGCCCTACACACCAGAATTTTAGACAACAATTAGCTGGGTCTAATAGCCAATGTATAGGGCGCGACCCTATACTAGTCCCATCTGGTATTCTAATATCTGAGTCATTTTCACTTAAGGATCCCCTCCCATAAATTTCCTTGAAAACATTTTCAAAATGATTTAAAACCTTTAAATCAAATTTAAACAAGGAAAATATAAATTTTTTAAGATTTACTCAAAATCACATTGCCATGTTATATATATATATTCTTTACTCAAACATTAGTTGATGAAAACATTTAACATTTGAAAGTACCTCTTTCTAAACCTTTGAAAGCACCTCTTTCTAACCCAAGTAAAACCCTTTAATTTTCTAGGCCAAGAAGCCAAAGCCTTACCTTTCGAAAGCATTCATCAAACCTTTCAAAATCATTGATCTCAAACCCTTCGAAACCATTGAACTAAAACCTTTCAAAACCATTGAACTAAAATCTTTCGAAACCATTGAACTCAAACCTTTCGAAACCATTGAAACTTTAGACAACCCACTTTATAAACACTTTAAAACATTGCCTTAGATACCTTTGGAAAGCCTTCCATTTAAAACTTTCCAAAACCATTTAAAAATAGAATCATCTGACTTTATCGGAAGCTACCTTTCGACTCCTTTGAAATCATTCAAACCAAAACCTTTTGAAAGCTTTAAACTCTTAAAACATAAACCTTTCAAAAGCACACAGGGTACAATTTAAAACATGTGGAAAATTCTCCTTTAAAACCTTTCGACTTCATTGGAAGCAACCTTTTGAATTTGTCGTAAGCTCTACTTCGAAAGCTTTAAAACAAATTATTTAAAACAATAGGCCTGTTCGGACGACTAATTGTCTATCGAGTTAGAAAATAGCCGAACGAATTTTGAAATAAAAATAACCGCAAGCGCACGTCATACAAAAGTTAGTACGTGGCGAGTACGGGTCGAATGGTAGGGAATTGTTAGAGTTTAAAAATCTATTCAATCAAATTATACCAAATGGAGGGGAAATTGTTAACTAGAAGCAAAATGAAGCTAAAACTAAAATTAAAATGGGATTAAAAACTATGAGATTAGAGAACAATTTAGAGGCAAATCCACTCTCATATTTTTGTAAATCAACAAACAACTAATTTATGATCTTTAGTTTTGGTAATAAGTGAAATAATTGTTGCATTTATAATAGGTATGGTTTATTTATGTTATTAATTAACATAACTTAAACCATCAAACTATAATGCAACAAATAAACCACTCATAGATTCTCATGAAAATGAAACCAAAGCAAAAGCCATTTTAAGTATGATCTATTTACTGTTGTAATTAGTAATATAGATCATCAAATTTTGTGTTTACTTTCTTTTCAAAATCAAAAATCAATTAGCAAATGATGATGTAAATTATGTTTATGTTGAATAAGAATAGCTCATTTGCAAATGCAGCATAAGCTATCAAACCCACTTGTATAAACTTACATCAAAATCTACTCTCATGAAGCACAAATAAAAGAGACCATAAATAATAGAAATGTTGAAATTATATAATATTTTAGAGCTTCATTACCCCTAAATTGAGCATGAATGTAAATCTAAGCTATGAACATGAAAAGAAAGAGAGCATAGAAATAAACATTAACACAAAACAAAGAAAAGCATGTAGAAAAGAAAAGAGAAAGTGGCTTGGAAGCCATTTTTATTTCATGTAACATTGAGCTTACAATTTGCTTGCTTAATTTCCTAAGTAAAAATGAAAGTTAGAAGATCCTTTAAATGTACATAAGAGGGCTATTTATACATGCATAAAACCCTAATTCAATTTTTAGGGTGCTTCCTAAATTGCCCTTTAGGAAGTGTGGCCACCAAGTAACCATTAGCCACTAATTAATCCATCATTTAATGTACATGAAGCTTTAACCTCCACTTAGTTGTCCATTAGCTTCTAATTGTAGATTTAGGTAAGTGGGTGGGGTCCTCCATGATCATGAACTTGAATTATTTCCTCTTCATTCCTTTGTATTCCCTTGTGCATGCATATATCTTCGTGAAACCCTCTTCCATATGCATCAAAATTTCCCATAAAAATCATTAAAAAAATGTCCAAGTAAAATTATCAAATTGAAACATGCACAAAAATGACATTTTGCCCTTGAATGAAGATGAATATATGATGATTTGAAAATAATTGAATTTTGGTTTTAAACATGTTAAAATGCCCGAATATGACATTTATTTAAATAAAAATAGATAAAATATGGATGTAAATATATGCACATTTACGTGCACATCAAATACCCCCACGCTTATCTTTTTATTCATCCTCGAATAAAGGAAAACTAAGATAAATCCGTTCTCGTAGGGAGCACGATTGCATTGAGCGTATACAACAAGCCGTTAAACCTCTGGGTGTCCCCGGTAGGACGAGTGTTGTCTCGTGAGGGTCTTCAGCGGATACTACCCACAAAATCCAAATGCATGATGAAATTATTTACAGAATGCAAAATATATTTACAAAAGAGATGAATTCAAGTTTTTGAAAATATATACAAATGAAGAGTTTACTTTTAAATTGATACAAATAAGTTAAATATAGGTTTTGGTCATTATCTTGAAAATTTAAGTCATTTACTCGTCAAATTTCCAATAAAAACGAAGTTATCGAAACAAATAGGCTATAGTTTAACTCGTTGTTTCGGTCGATAATACAGTGTAACTTTGAAATAGATCCTTAGTTGATTATCAAAGTTTATCAAAGTGTTATTTTCATTTCTTTCCAATAACAAGTCAAATCGAACAAGTTAAAATGGTGCTTGGATTTTAATTGCTTACTCTCTCTTATTTGAGAATTTTATTGATATTAACAGTATTTACATATGCCTAACTCAGGTGAACTGAGGCCAGATATATTACCCATGCACTGCTTTGCAGGCTAATGTGAGGGGAATATAGAGTGTGGCGAGTGAACACACAAGCGTGAACACTTATCGACTGTAGGCATTATTAAAAAGAATTTTTATATACACACACATAACTCAGATAAACTGAGGCCAGATATACCGATCGTGCACTGCCTTCCGGGATTACATGAGAAGGGTAAAGAGCATGGCGAGTGAACACACGAGTGTGAACATAAGACTCTAGGTGTTAAAAATATATACATATATACAAATGTTTTTTTTATAGAAAGAGCGAGTTTTGCAAAATCATCTTAGCACCATTTAACATAGAAGATAAAAATGTTATGTCCTTTACTTTAAATTTACCACTTTTTTTAAACAGAGATTTTCAATTAGAATATACTTCATAATTAACACATATGAATCTTCCTATATACTAGTTAAACCATTGTTATTTGTAATCAAACTTCATTTTTATTTTTGTTAAGACAAATAAATTTTCAAAAATTTCAATTTATTACCCAAAACTTATACTTATCCTATAGTGTTTCTTCAAAAATAAATCAAAATGCTAAAAAAGAAAATGTTTTTAAGGTTTAGAAATTTTTAGATTTTTTAGATAAAAGAAAATGAAAATTCAAAAATGCCATGAAACTTAAAAAAAATTAAAATAAGACTCCCCTCCACACTTAATTTTTTAACTGTGTCCCCACAGTAAATGCACGATATAATGAGTGTAACGGGGAAAAATATGTACACATTTACAAAAGAGGGTTAACATTCTTACTAGACGTAGCTTGGCTCATGAAGAATCATGAGCTCCTCCTCTTGGTTACTTGGCAATTCCAAGAAAGGTTTCAAACGATGACCGTTGATTTTGAAAATCGATCCATCCCTAGGGTTTTCTATTTCTATGGCACCATTTGGAAAAATAGTTCGTACCACAAATGGTCCGGTCCATCTTGATTTAAGTTTCCCAGGGAATAAATGAAGTCTTGAGTCATATAAAAGAACTTTCTAGTTAGGCGAAAATGTTTTCCTTAGGATTGACTTATCATGAAAAACTTTGGTTCTTCCCTTGTAAATTTTCTCATTTTCATATGCATCGTTCCTAAGTTCTTCTAGTTCGTTGAGTTGTAGTTTTCGATTTTTGCCAGTTTTCTCAAGATCAAAGTTTAAGTTCTTTATTTCCCACAACGCTTTATGTTCGATTTCAACGGGTAAATGGCAAGCTTTCCCGTAAACTAAGCGAAATGGGGACATCGCAAGGTTAGTTTTAAAAGCAGTACGGTAAGCCCAAAGCGCGTCGGTCAATTTCTGAGACCAATCTTTTTGATTTTTGTCAATAGTTTTCTCCAAGATTTGTTTTATTTATCGATTTGAAACTTCAACTTGGCCACAAGTCTGAGGATGATACGAAGTGGATAACTTGTAGGTTATCGGGTATTTTTTATATTAAAGTTTCAAAAGAACGGTTACAAAAATGGGTTCCGTTATCACCGATTATTGTGCGAGGTGTGCCAAACCTCGAAAATATGTTTTCTTTAAGAAATTTCACAACAATTCTATGGTCGTTGGTTTTGCACGGAACAGCTTCGACCCATTTTGAGACGTAATCGACAGCGAGAAGGATATACAAGTTTCCAAAAGAATTGGGAAAAGGTCCCATAAAGTCGATACCCCAAACATCAAAGATTTCGATCGTAAGAATGGGGTTTAGAGGCATCATATTTTGTCGAGAAATTCGTCCAAGCATTTGGCATCGATCGCAAGTTTTATAAAATTCAAATGAGTCTTTGAAAAGAGAAGGCCAATAGAAACCACACTTAAGCACCTTTTCCGCAGTTTTTCAAGGACCGAAATGTTCACCACATGCTTGGTCATGGCGAACGAAAGAACACTTCTGATCTCATTATCCAGAATGCAACGTCAGATGATTTGGTTGGGGTAATATTTGAACAAGTATGGATCATCCTAATAGAAATATTTCACTTGGGACATGAATTTGTATTTATCCTGTTTGGACCAAGATGAGGGAGTTTCTTTAGTGACTAAGTAGTTCACTATCAGCGTACCATGGATCGATAGAAATTGAAAGAAGTTGTTTATCGGGGAAGTTTTCATTGATTGGCAAAGAAGATGGTGAGTTCGGAAGACGAGATAAGTGATCGGCTATGACATTATCGAATCCTTTTTTGTTTTTGATTGTAAGGTCAAATTCTTGAAGTAAAAGGATCCAACGAATCAAACGGGATTTAGCATCCATTTTAGCGAAGAGATATCGAAGCGCAAAGTGGTCCGTGTTCACAATAATGTGTGAACCTATCAAGTAAGGTCGAAACTTTTCGTGCGCAAAAACGACAGCTAGAAGCTCTTTTTCGGTTGTTGTGTAGTTGAGTTGAGCATCGTTCAAAGTCATACTCGCGTAATAAATGACATGAAGGATTTTGTTGATGCGTTGTCCTAAGACAGCACCAACAAAAAAGTTAAAAGCGTCACACATTATTACAAAGGGCAGGTCCCAATTGGGTGCGCAAATGATTGGAGCAGAAATGAGTTCGTTCTTAAGATGTTCAAAAGAATAGATACACTCAGAGTTGAAATCGAATGGAATGTCTTTTCCGAGAAGATTCGTCAAAGGACGAGCGATTTTGCTAAAGTCTTTCACAAAGCGTCGGTAAAAGCCAGCGTATCCTAGAAATGATCGAATGTCCTTAACAGATTTTGGAATGGGTAGGTTTACAATGACATCGTTTTTTTGCTTTATCAACCTCAATGCCTTTATTTGAGATGATATGTCCAAGGACTATGCCTTGTTTGACCATAAAGTGCATTTTTCCCAATTCAAAGTCAAATGTTTTTCTTTACATCGATTTAGAATCAATTCGAGATGATGTAAACGTTGGGAAAAATAATCACCATAGATAGAGAAATCGTCCATAAAAACTTCTAGAAAGCGTTCAATCATGTCAGAGAAAATGCCAACCATGCATCGTTTGAAGGTCGCATGTGCATTACAAAGTCCGAATGGCATACGTCGATAAGCAAAGGTACTGAATGTACATGTGAAAGTCATTTTCACTTGATCTTCGGGAGCGATTGGAATTTGGTTATAGCCAGAATAACCATCGAGGAAGCAGTAGAATTCATGGCCGGCTAAACCTTCGAGCATTTGGTCGATAAATGGAAGAGGGAAGTGATACTTACGTGTTGTGGCATTTAGTTTTCGATAGTCAATGCAAACACGCCACCCCGTTTGAGCATGAGTTGGAATAAGTTCGTTTGAATCGTTCTTGACAACGGTTAGCCCAGACTTTTTCGGTACAACGTGAATTGGGCTAACCCATGAACTATCAGAGATTGGGTAAATGATTCCGTTGTCGAGAAGTTTAAGAATTTCATCACGCACTGCATCTTTCATTTTTGGATTAAGCCTTTGTTGTGCATCATGAACAGGCTTGGCATCGTCGATTAAATGGATGCAGTGTTGAACAAGAGCGGGACTAATTCCATTTATATCGGAGATCGACCATCCAATTGCTTCCTTGTTTTTGGACAGAATTGAAAGTAAAGAAGTTTCTTGATTGAGAGAGAGAGTCGTAGAAATTATGACGGAAAATGTTTCGTTATCACCTAAGTATGCGTACTTAAGGTGATCGTGAAGTGGTTTGAAGTCCAACTTCGGGAGTTGCTCGATTAAAGAATTGGGTTGAGATTCAGACTCAACTAGAAGCGATTCAAAAGGAAGAGTGTATTCAATCTCGTTGGGAATTTCGTGAAACAATTTTTCTTACTCGGCCTCACATTCATCGTTGAGATCAAGTGTCTCGTTTTCAAAGTTTTCGTGAATGGCACTAACTTCCAACGTTTGGTCACAAGGTTCATTCGATTGGCTTTCAAGATTGAAAATGTTGAGATCTAAAGTCATGTTTCCAAAAGAGATTTTCATCGATCCGTTACAACAATTGATTAAGGCATTTGAGGTGGCTAAGAATGGTCGGCCTAAAATCAATGGAATTTGACTCGCGGGATTTGTCACAGGTTGTGTTTTGAGAACGATAAAATCAACGTGGAATATGAATTGCCCTACTCAAATGAGCACGTCTTCGATTTCTCCCACGGGCTTCTTAATGGAACGATCGACGAATTGAAGTGTAACTTTTGTGGGTTTGAGCTCACCTAAGCCTAATTATTCGTACACGGAGTATGGAATCAAGTTGACACTCGCACCTAAGTCTATCAAACATTTTTTAATCGTCTTGTCTCCAATTGTACACGAAATCGTAGGGCAGCCATGATCTTTGTATTTGCCGGGCATGGATTGGGACAAGACTCACTCAAACTGGAGGCTAAGAAGACTTTTTTGGGCACTTGAGTGTGTCGCTTTTGGGTACACAAGTCCTTAAGAAATTTTACATAAGTAGGGATTTGCTGAACGATGTCAAGAAGCGGAATGTCAAATTTGACTTGTTTAAAAATTTCCAAGATCTTTTCCATTTAGTCCGAGTGTTTCTTTGGTCGAAGACGATGTGGAAATGGAACACGATACTCGGTAGGTGGGTCTAATCGAGTAGTAGAAGAAGAATTTTGATTGGCATTCGATTCAACGTTTGGCTCTACGTTCTGCTCAGATTCGTTTGTTGTTTTAGAAGTGTCGAGAGGGGTTTCCGGTAAATCGTTTTGATTAACGACTTGATTATCAATTTGTTTATCGGAACGTAAAGTTGTGATAGCGATCAATTGGGTGACTTTGCTATCTTGAACAACATGGGCTTGATTTGAATTTGTGTTTTGATTTCTGGGATTTGGAAGGGGCTGGCTTGGGAATGTTCCTCGTTCGCATTCACTTACAGACATGGCTAATTAACTAATTTGCATTTCAAGTTTTGCAATCGATTGGTTTGTGTTTTTCATATATGAGGTCAATAAATTTTGAAATTGCTATTTGATTGAAGGCTTTGAGTAGTTACTTTAGCCAATGTTTCAAGAGTTTTCTCAAGTGAACTTAAACGTTTATCGTCTTAGGGAGGATGAGCAGAATTTGGTTGAAAATTTAATTGTTGCGGTTGATTATGAGACAGACCCGCAAAGTTTGGTTGAAAATTGTTGGGCTGAAAGGGAGGATTCGAAGCATTATTTGGAAATGCTTGAAAATTGGGACGAATCGTATTCGTGTTGGGATTGTTTTGGTTCCAAGCAAAATTCAGATGATTTCTCCAACCAGGATTATACGTTGGAGAAAACGGGTCGTTTTTGGCTTTATTGAAAGCATTGATTTGTTCGACAGAATTGGGACACTGATCGGCTATATGATTAGGATCGTTGCATTTATAAAACATTGGTTGGGAAGCTTGGTTCATTTGATTCGATGAGAAAATGTTATCGATTTTTTTAATCATTGCATCGATCTTAGCTTCCAAAGCAGAATAAGATCCTATCGAGTGTGCACTCGATCGTGAGTAAATTGATTTTTCGTTCGAACGTTCCCATTGGGATGAGTTTTCGGCGAGGTTTTCAAGAAATTGCTAAGCATCATCGTGATGTTGGGCAAGAAAGTTGCCTTGGCACATTGATTCGAGCATTGTTCGTGAGCTATTTTCGAGTCCATCATGTAAAATTTGGCAAATTGTCCATTTTTCGAAGTTATGGTGTGGACATTTTATCAAAAGCTCTTTGAATCTTTCAACATATTTTCCGAATGGTTCTCCCTTGAATTGATGAAAATTTACAATTTCATTTCGGATTCTACTCGTTTTTTCCAAGGGATAGAATTTTTTTAAGAAAGCTTTTACTAATTCTTCCCAAGTTTTAATCGAGTTCGATGGTAAGCTGTACAACCATTTTTCAACGTAATTCCTAAGAGCCAATGGGATTAATTGAAGTTTGATTCCATCATCGGAAAGTTGTTGGAGTTTAATGGTTGCGCAAACTTATTCGAATTTAGTCAAGAAATGTATGGGTCATCGTGCTCGAAATTGCCAAATTTCGGAGGCGTGGCAATATGGTTCGAGTGAATTTCGAAATGGTTACCCGTAGGGGCGGGTAACGTGATGCAAGATGGAATAGAAACTCTATCGGGAAAGATTCTATCCATAAGAGTTCGAGGGGCGATCTCGTTCGCCATTTCGGGAGGATCGTCTGTTCGAGTTAAACGATTAGTTATTGAGTCGTGAGTCCAACGATTTGTTGTTGTGTCACGAGTCCAAGTACTCATGCACAAGTGAAAGTCGAGAAGAGACGGAAGTTAGAGTTGAGTTTAGAGAATGAAACTAGATTTGGAAAATGAAGTGAAAATTTGTTTTTGTTTTCTTTTTTTTAAAGGAATAAAAATATTTACCTAGTAAAATTTATTTTCAAAAGAAAAGTTGGAATTTTTTTGGCTTTCCAAATTTTTATATGTTTTTTGTTTTTGAATTTTCAAATATTTACCAAAAGGATTTTTTGTTTTTAGAAAATGGAAATTTGATTTTTGTTTTTGTTTTTGAATTTTGAATTTTTTTTCTTTTTGAAAAGATTTTATATATTTTTTTTGGATTTTTGTTTTTGATTGAAAATTTTCAAAGGAAAGGAAATAAGGATTTTTTTTTTGGAATTAAAAACTAAGGGCCCGTTTGGTTTCGTTTTGAGTTTTGTGTTTTCAACATACACTACAAAATACAAGAAAACATGAGAATTTTTTTTACAATTCTTAGCCATTACAACGATGGATGGGAAATGGAGGGGAGGAATTGTTTTCCGTCCTTTTGTTATGTCTCAAAATACGAAAAATCAAATAAACTTGTTTTCTATTTTCTATGTTAATTTCATTTTTCAAAATTGTGTGTTTTCCAACAATGCATAAGAAATGCGCATTTTTGTTTAGACGAAAACACAAAACTAAAAACAGCAAACCAAACGGGCCCTAAGTTAAGTAAAATTTACAATTTTTTTTTGGATTTTGGATTTTTTTTAAATATGCATGAACTAATGCAACTAAATAAATGCAAAGGACTTAATTACAATTTTCTGTCCATAGTAGCTCGTAACCCAAAATTGTATAATCACACTTTATCTTAAATCAACAAAAATATTTCTCAACCAGGTAACGGGCAGGGGTTATCGGTGCACCACGAATCACCTTAGCAATGCAGCCGAAGGTTTAAGTACTTTCAGAGGAACAACCACTATAATATTTACGAATCACCGTAATTTTTATAAATGGTTATTACCCTGCCATAGCCTAGACACCAAGAAATAAAATGGTTCAAAGAAAACAATTATGAAGATACAATTAAGCCCTAGATGAGCTTGCGACACCCTTAAGTCGAATGTCTAACTTTTATTATCAGTCAAATTCTATGATAAAATGCGTTTGTGGGCTAAGGAAAGGGTGATGAAATCCCTCACCTTATGTGAATTGGGGTGTTGCCCTTAGAAAATAAAACAAGATGAGATGAATGTAAAACAAAATTAAACGTGAATTTATAATGCAACTAAAATGAAGTTTGTTTTTGTTTTTGGATTTTGAAATTTTTTTTATATATAAAAGCAAATGCAAGAAACCAATAATGCAATGCAAAATAAAACTAGAGATGAAAGTATGATACCAGAGCGTGCAGAATTATTAGCAAATATATATTTTTTTAGCGGCAAAATTTTTTTTAGCGAGCAAAGCAAGTTATTCCTCTTGATTTTCTACTTTGGCAACCTGAAACGGGAAATAATATATTTACAAGTTATATATATATATATATATATAAGGATGGAATTTAAAATAAATGAAAACAAAAACAAAACAAATGAAAATAAATTCAAACTTGTTTTTTTAGAAGAAGAAAGAAAACAAAGCAAAACAAAACAAATGAAAACACCACAAAACAAAAGAAAACAAAACAATTGAAAACAAAACAAAACAATTGAAACTCGTTTTTCTTTTCTTATTATTATTATTATTTTGAAAGAGAGACTAGAAAAAATGAATGACAAACAAATGAACTAAAACACTTTTACACACCTTTTTTTTAACTAACTCAACCCAAAAAAAAACAGCTCGGCCCAACTAACAAAAATTAAAATTAACTTCTTCCCGTTCTAATACTCAGTTCAACGAAAAATCGAACGTATTTCTATTCTTCACAAATTCGTGAATTCGCCAATTCAAAACGAAAATTTGAAATTCTATAGCGGTTTGATAAGGCGAAGGGATTTTGGGTTTCGATTGAGTGATATTCGTGGTTAAAGGAGGTTGTATTGCTATTGTTGTGGTGATTTGGGGTGGAGCAAATCGATTCAGGTGATCTCATTAAATCGATAGCCGTGAAGTGACGTGGTAATTTGGTCGCCTTGAGTTCGAGTGGAGGTCGTGATTTGGTTGTGGTGTTCGAGTGGATGGTTGCCAGCGAGCGGAGTCGATGTGAAGTGCTTTTGGGATGGTTTTGGCAACAGTTGTTATGGAGGTAATGTACTAATGTGGTAATGCAAGTATGTGGTTGCTTGTGGAAGTGCTTGGCAAGTATGGAATGAGATGCTGCTGTATCACTGTGAATGGCGGTGGTAGAACTGGTGAAGCAGTGATGTTCTTTGGTGGTAGAAATGAGGGGATGCAGAGGATGTTTGAGGCAGAGATGAAACTGTCGTGAAGTTGATGGTAAAGTGGAATGTGTTTAAGCAGCAGCAATGTGTATCAGGCAAGTATAAGGGATGTTTGTGAGTAATCTGATGATGCTTGTGAGTAGGCAAGGTTGGTTTAGAATGGTTACCAAGTTGAAGAAGCTTGGGTGTGGATGGCAGTTGCTTGTTGAATGTTGGTGTAGATGTGTAGTCTATGGTGACAGTGCTCAAGGCAATGCAACAACAGTTTTTTGTGTGGCAGAGGGTAGTTGAATGGTGATGAAGTGCTATAGGTTTCAGTGCTTCTGATGGTTCAAACAGTGAAGATTATGGGTTTGGTCAGAGGAATGTAGATGTGTGCACTGTGTTGGTGCAGTGGTTATGGAAGTGGAGATGGTTGAACTAAGGAGAATAGTTGGGTGGTCAGGTATGATGTACTGTAATGGGAAGTACGGGTAGTAGCAGTATGATGTAGTTCAGGTGAGATTTTGATGAAAGTTGTTGATGCAATGGCAATTTTGATGGTATGAAGGCAGTTAGTGGTGATGGTATGCAAGGGGTAGTTTGTTGAAATGGCAGTGCTACATAGGGTTGTGGAAGGCAAGTATGGCCAGAGGTAATGTTGAGGAGAAGTAGTATCAAAGTGGAGATGTGCAGTATAATGATGTAGACTGGAAGTGCTGTATGGAATGATAGTGGATATTCGATGTGGTCAGGCAGTGAATGTTTTATTTGTTGAACGGCTTGTTGCCAGTTGAATTCTGGTGTGGGTGGTGAGTGGATGATTGTCTGGAGGAGGTATTGATGAGTTTGATGATCAAGCTTAGGTAGTTGTATATGCTTGGAGGATGGAAGAGGCAGTTACACTGTTCAGTGGTTTTCTGGAGTGGGTTGTATTGTAGGGGAAAGTGATAGAGCAGTGAATGAAGGCGGTGGAGATAAGTGTTAGGGGTGGTTCAATCAGAAACGACAGTATGGAAAGTGTAAATTTGGGTTGTTGTACTGAGCATTGTGTATGTGTTTTGGTAGTTTGTGATGTGGCGGTAGAGGGATGAAGAGGAAATGCAGAGATGATGTACACTGTTGAATGGCAGTTCGGCGATGAAGTTTTAAGGAGGTGAATGCAGGCCGATGAATGTATGGTAGTAGTTTGTAGTTGAGATGTCAGAGCACCGTGATGAGTTGTAAGTATGAAGTTGGCGCTGTAGTATGTATGAGCAGGGATGAGCTGAGTACACTGGGTAACAGTGGTAACAGTGTTTACAGTGGATGGTTGTGTGGTGATGGCGAGTGAAAGGGAGATGTGAAGAGGCTGCTGGTTTGTTTCAGGTGGTGGTTTGTTGAACAGAAGTGGATGAAGTGGTAAGATGTTGTATTGTCTGGCAGGTTAGTGGTAAAGTTTGAAGACAGTAAGGGATGTATGAAGATGGTGGAGATTGTAGCAGGTGATATGGTGGAACAACAGTTGTTGCTGCAAGGAGGCAGTCAGGGTGGGTGATGATGAAGTGGAGTTGCAATGGTATTGCAGTGTGATGGTTGGAGGAATTTGGATTATTGAAAATGAAGTGAATTGTTTGTTGTTTGAAAAGGAAGTAAGGTAGTGATTGAGTGAATTTGATGACAGAGCGGGGGATGGTTCTGGATTAAGGTTGGAAGTTTGTATGGAGATTTAAATGGCAGTTGCAAGGAGTTGAGATATGCACTGCAGTACTGTGAGGTGGTCGAGATGCTCGAAGTAGCAAGGATGGAGATTTAGTTTGAACAGTGATGTGCATTGTTACTGTAGCAGACAGTGCACAGAAATGTGCACAGTTAGTTTTGTTTTCTTTGAAAAAAAAACTTTGTAAAAAATTGTAAATTGAAGCTTAAAAATTGTAAATGTAATTGAAATGGAATGCAATTTTTTTTTTCAATTGAAGTTGTGTATTTTTTTAAATATGAAAAGCAAATGAACAAAATAACTAGAAAACAACAACAAACACACAAACAAAATGTCAACACACACACAATTTTTTTTAATTGCAAACAAACACACAAAATAAAATCACACAAAAAACAAACAACAATAATTCGAAGAATAGAAAATAAAATCAAAACTATTCCACGGCAACGGCGCCAAAAACTTGTTCGGACGGCTAAATGTCTATTGAGTTAGAAAATAACCGCAAGCGCACGGCGTACAAAAGTTAGTACGCGGCGAGTACGGGTCGATCCGCAGGGAATTGTTAGAGTTTAAAATATATTCAATCAAATTATACCAAATGGAGGGGAAATTGTTAACTAGAAGCAAAATGAAGCTAAAACTAGAATTAAATGAGATTAAAAAATATGAGATTAGAGAACAATTTAGAGTCAAATCCACTCTCATATTTTTGTAAATCAACAAACAACTAATTTATGATCTCTAGTTTTGGTAATAAGTGAAATAATTGTTGCGTTTATCATAGGTATGGTTTATTTATATTATTAATTAACATAACTTAAATCATCAAACTATAATGCAACAAATAAACCACTAATAGATTCTCATGAAAATGAAACTAAAACAAAAGCCATTTTAAGTATGATCTATTTACTATTGTAATTAGTAATATAGATCATCAAATTTTGTTTTTACTTTCTTTTCAAAATCAAAAATCAATTAGCAAATGATGATGTAAATTGTGTTTATGTTGAATAAGAATAGCTAATTTGCAAATGCAACATAAGCTATCAAACCCACTTGTATAAACTTACATCAAAATCTACTCTTATGAAGCATAAATAAAAGAGACCATAAATCATAGAAATATTGAAATTACATAATATTTGAGAGCTTCATTACCCCTAAATTGAAGAGATTTAGCTATTCATTTGTGTTATCAAATCAACACATGTAAGTTTCAACATTGGAAAGCAAAGAGAAGTAGAAATTAAACAAAATAAATGAGATTAACTACTTGCATGAAATAACATCAAACTAATTGCATGAATGTAAATCTAAGGTATGAACATGAAAAGAAAGAGAGCATAGAAATAAACATTAACATAAAAGCAAAGAAAAGCATGTAGAAAAGAAAAGAGAAAGTGGCTTGGAAGCTATTTTTATTTCATGTAACATTGAGCTTACAATTTGCTTGCTTAATTTCCTAAGTAAAAATGAAAGGTAGAAGATCCTTTACATGTACATAAGAGGACTATTTATACATGCATAAAACCCTAATTCAATTTTTAGGGTGCTTCCTAAAATTCCCTTTAGGAAGTGTGGCCACCAAGTAATCATTAGCCACTAATTAATCCATCATTTAATGTGCATGAAGCTTTAACCTCCACTTAGTTGTCCATTAGCTTCTAATTGTAGATTTAGGTAAGTGGGTGGGGTCCTCCATGACCATAAACTTGAATTATTTCCTCTTCATTCCTTTGTATTCCCTTGTGCATGCATATATCTTCATGAAACCCTCTTCCATATACATCAAAATTTCCTGTAAAAGTCATAAAAAAAATGTCCAAGTAAAATTTCAAATTGAAACATGCACAAAAATGACCATTTTGCCCCTGAATGAAGGTGAATATATGATGATTTGAAACTAATTGAATTTTGGTTTTAAACATGTTATAATGCCCAAATATGACATTTATTTAAATAAAAATAGATAAATATGGATGTAAATATATGCACATTTACGTGCACATCAAAACATTGCCTTACAAAACCTTTGGAAAGCCTTCCATTTAAAACCTTCCAAAATCATTCAAAAATAGGACCTTCCGACTTTGTCGGAAGCTACCTTTTGACTCCTTTGAAATCATTCAAAACAAAACCTTTTGAAAGCATTAAACTCTTAAAACATAAACCTTTCGAAAGCACACAGGGTACAATTTAAAACATGTGGAAAATTCTCCTTTAAAACCTTTCGACTTCATTGGAAGCAACCTTTCAACTTTGTCGAAAGCTCTGCTTCGAAAGTTTTAAAACATATTATTTAAAACAATAGGCCTCTGCCTTTAAAACACTCCTTCGAAAGGTTGGGTTATATTTCAATATATAAAACAAGGGTAAATCATCTAAGTCGAAAGCATTCTTTCGAAAGTATGGAGAAGCTGCTGGTTTTAAAACAAGTAAACCTTTCGACTTTGTCGTAAGGTTCAAAACAAAACAAAGCAGCAGTAACATTTAGACTTTGTCGGAAGGTTTAAACCTTTATTTTAAATAATTGACCTGGTCGGCAGCAACCAAGTTGAATGCTCTTTTTCGAAAGAAAGCAGGTTAAAGCTTTTTGTTTATAAAACCAACATACCCCAACCTCTTTGGCCATCAACCTTTCGACTAACTACCCTTCGACCATGTCCAATTCATTATGTACCAAGTACCTTGATGCCATATGCATTGGTTTGACCTTGTCGAAAGCTATAAACCTCTTGACCTTGTCGAAAGGTCGGATCGGAAGGTTTGATGTCTGAAATGGCTGAAACATGCTAAAAGCATGATTTTCTTGTTTTTAACTTGAAAAAGATAACTTTTCAACTAATCTACCTTTGTTTGTCAAATTCTCGTTGGTTAATAAATACTTTTAGAAAAGTGTTGCCACTAATTTCAGAATTAAACAATAATTTTATTTTATAAAATACCCCTTCTCCTTAATTAAATATATAAAACATTTAAGTTCCACACCTTAAATAATTTTATATATTCATCAAATCACTTAGGAAAAATCTGGAAAATTCTGGAAAAATCCCAGAAAATCTATTTTAATATGTTTTCCAACATATAAAAATTTCAAACCCAAATAATTATCTATTTAGCCATAAATAATTTATAACCCAATAAATCATTTTCTTCACTAGAAAATTAATATAAAATCGACATAAATTCAGAAAATTATGAAAATTGAAACCCATCTCTAAAATATCATTTCTGACCTATATTCAAGTTTTCAAGGCATTTGGATGTCATTTAATAAGGCTTTCATATCAAACATATTATAGAAATTAACATGAACATGGATAATTCACCAACATATATATATATATATATATATATATAACTTTAATCATCTAAACATGGCATATACATGAAAAAACATTCTAGATCTAGTCGAAAACCAAAAGAAAATGGGATGTATTAATTATTCACCTTAACATTGAGATTAAAAGATGTGAGATTTGATGTTGAATTAGTTGATTATCTTCCTTCTCTTAAATCCTAGCTTTAATCTTTCCTTGAGAACAATAATGGTGGCCAGCCTTCGTATAATTTTAGTTTGAGTGAAAATGAAATGAACGTGTGTTTCATTTCTTAAGGGTTTAGGGTGTAAGCCTTTCCTATTTCCCATGTTGCCCTTACTCATTCCTAACAATTTTGTTTATGTTATTTTATTTTTAATTAACACACATACATGGCATGACTACCCTTAGCCTAATCAAATATAAACCTATTAATCTTCACAAAATAATTTATTTAATTTAACTAATTAAATATCATGGATAATGTTATAAAAATATAGGGCGTTACAGACTCCCCACCTTAAAGAATTTCGTCCTCGAAATTACTATAAGGCACACTCAAAACAATCAAAAGTAAAACATACCATAAAACAAATAAGGGTAAGCCTCTCTAATCCCGCTCTCAGTCTCCCAAGTACAGTCTTTTGCATCGTCACTCTACTGGACCTTTACTAATTAGACTGTCTTGTTCCTCAACTTCTTCTCATCTCTTGCCACAATCTGAATCGGCTTTCTAACTATAGTCAAATCCGTCTCTACAACTAAATCTTCTAACACTGTAGGTGCTATGGTAGTCTCCAGGTCTCTAACACACTTTCTAAGTTGAGAAATATGGAAAACATCATGGACTCCTGCCAAACTATTCGGTAACTCTACTCTATAAGCGAGTTTCTCGATCCTCTCAACAACACGGAAAGGTCCTATGAATCTAGGTGCTAACTTTCCTGACTTTCCAAATCTAATCACACCTTTCATCGGTGAAACCTTAATAAACACATAGACTCCAATAGAGAATTCCAAGTCTTTTCTCCTTCTATCTGCATAACTTTCCTGCCTAGACTAAGCTTCCTTCATCCTAGCTCGGATCAACTTAACCTTCTCTACGGCTTCTTTCACCAGATCCGGACCAAGAACCAACCTATCCCCGGTCTCTAACCAAGATACGGGATATTTGCATGGTCTCCCATACAAAGCTTCAAATGGTGCATCCCAATGCTAGTCTGATAACTATTGTTATATGAGAACTCGACTAAATGAAGACGGTCTTCCCATAATCCCCCGAAATCTAATACACTAGCTCTTAACAAATCCTCCAAGACTTTGTTAACTCTATCTGTTTTCCCATCAGTCTGTGGATGGTAAGCGGTACTCATGTTGAGCTGGGTTCTTAATGCTTCCTGTAGACTTTTTCAGAACTCACTAGTAAATAAAGAATCTCTATCACTGATGATACCACTAGGAATCTCGTGTAGTCAAACTACATTCTTCATAAATAACTTTGCCAAAATAGGTGTTGTCCTAGTTGACTTTACTGGAATGAAATGAGCACTCTTAGTTAGTTTATCTACTATTATCCATATGCTTTAATTTCCTCTACTGGACTTTAGCAACCCATCGATAAAATCAATAGTGATAGAATCCCACTTTCATAATGGTTCCAACGGTTGAAGTAATCCACTTGGTTTCTGTTTGCACAAAAAATGGGCAAACACATCCAAGTCGTATGATTTAGTTGATTTTATGTTGTTTTTAGTGATCTGGGTGATTTATGCAAATATATAAAAAGCAGGGACTAAACTGTAAAAGACACACAGATTTATAGTGGTTCGGCCAGAGTGTGCCTACGTCCACTTTATATGTTATTCTCCTTTACTGTTCAGATTATAGGTACAAAGCTTTGATACAAGTATATGAAAGTTGTTTGAAAGTTCTATCTGTGCTTGAGCTCTCAAACTTGTTCGCCGTTGTTGTACCCCTACCCCTCTATTTATAGAGTGAGGCAGGGGGTAGGGGTCTTGGATGTATATAGTTGCTGGTGGGCTTGGGCTGGTGTAATCTGGCCTGGCCAGGTTGGTTCGGCAACGCCTTGGTTCAGAGATGGTTGGAGTGGCTTTGGTTCGGTTGTGAGTGGAGTTGGTCCGGTGGTGGTTGGTTGTGAGTTGGTTCGGCAGTTCTTAGGAAGTGGGTTGGTTCGGCAGTTCTTAGGAAGTGGGTTGGTTCGGCGGTGGGTTGGTTCGGCGGTGGGTTGGTTCGGCAGTTCTTAGGAAGTGGGTTGGTTCGGCGGTGGCTCTGGTCTGGGAGTATGTTGGTCTGGTAGCATGTGATTTAGTGGCTCTTTCCTTGTTTTGGTTCGGCTAGGCCTTGGGAGTGGATTGGTTCGGTGGTGAGTTGTTCGGTGGTGCCTTCTTCCCTTTGGTTAGGTAGTGGTGGAAACGCACCCAACATTTTCCCCCCAAAGTGGGGCATATGCCAGCATATGTCGTGCTTTGTTTCAGCTTGGTCAAACTCATTCGGTCCTATGTGCCGAACAAGTTGGTTCGGTCATCCTTGTTTGCCTATAAATACGGGCTTCATGTCTCTGTTCATCTTCTATCGTATGAAATAGCCGAATCAATCAAGTACCGAACCAGACTCGACTGTTTGAAATAGCCGAATCAACTAAGTACCGAACCAGTCTCGAGGTCCTGACCAGGTGAGGTTTTCCTCCTGCTGAACGAACTTTTATGACTAAACTACCGAATGGGATCGGAGAGCACGAGTACCGAATGAATTCCAGGCCTTGAACTTCCGAAGGAACTTTTTTATGTTGGAAATACCGAATGAGATCGGGGAGTTTGAATGCCGAATGAACCTTCGAGCCTTGAGCTACCGGATGAACTTGTGTGCCAAATGAACTTTAGTCTCGAACTACCGATTAAGTTTTGAATTATGAACGATATTCCATGCCGTATGTACTTGCTTGTTTATGTCTCCACACTCCTTGTTCTAACAATGTGTTCTCTCGTGTTGTAGATAATGTCTCACAAAGTAGAAACTCGTTCTAACAAAAAGAAGTCTAAGGACCAAGGAGAGTCCTTCATATTGCCCCCAGTTCAGGCAGCACCAGAACGACATGGACCAACCCCGAGATTGCTAGTAGACGGGTACGGTCCTCAAGAGCTCCTGAACTCACCGCCTGATTGCTTTCCTAGCTCCCTCAAAGATGAGCAGCTTGATGTTATTTCTCGCTCTTTTGGGATTGACAGAGCGCATATGTTGTTGCCGGGGGAAGGAGTGATGCCGTATAACCCTCCTGAAGGATATTTTGCTTATAGCAGGTATCACTGCATGTGTGGTGCCATCCCACCTATCAATGCTTGGATAGTCAGCTTCATCACATACTTGAAGGTGGCTCCTTTCCAGCTTCAACCCAACTCCTATGCCATCTTGGCGAGCCTGTTCGTCATCTTCCAGAGGAGATACGGGCGTCCTCCTTCCAATCGGGAAATCCGGTATCTATACAACTTAAGAGGTTACAAGAAGGGGTCTCCGTATATTAGCTTGGAGTCGGCCGTGTCCTTCAAGCCAGTCCTGGATTTATACTCGAAGTTCAGCATGTTCAAGAAGGAATGGTTTTTTGTCAGAGATGACTCCGTTTCTTTCCGCCGCTTCACCTCTGGCTGTAAGTTGAATCTTATTTATAATTTTTTGTTTTGACCGAAATACTCTCCCTTACGTGCCTTATTTCTTGCTAGCGACAAGTGGCTTTGCGGTTGTAGAGAACGATCGTTTGGTTCGGATGGTTGAGGAAATAGAAGCCATTCTGGGAAGGGAGAGGTCGGCTTCTTATTTGATCAGGAACGCTACTCTTCTGGGGTACAACCTGATTCTGCCACATCAGTCTGTGGTCAAGCAGAGAGACACGGCTGAGGAGAGGGCTGCCAAGGCTAAAGGAGGGGCTACGGCGAAGAGCAGTAAAAGGACACCTTTCCCAAAACATCCAATTGTCGGGGGGAAGAAACTTAAGAAGTCCGACGGTCCCTCTCCTAGCACATGTCCAGACTTCCCAGAGGAGGGAGATGTGGAGGAGAAAAAAGGTGAGGATGAAGGAGGTGAGGGGGAGAGTGGATGCGATGGAGAAGGTGATGGACAAAGTCGTGATGATGCTGGGGCTTTGTCTTCTAAGCAAGCGGATGTGATCCAGGAGTGGACGGACGATGCTTTCCACCTAGCCTTCGAAGAGCTGGAGGAAGAACCGACTTTGGTAGAGAAGTCTAAGAAAGCTGACAAGGCCGGAGCCGGTGCCGATTCACCTTCCAAAAGTGTTCTAGTTGAGGCAGCCCCCGCGACTCAAGGTGAATTTTTGACTTCTGCAGACTCCATTTGTGATAAGGACTTAGGAATATTTTATGGTCAACTCCCGTCCTGGAATGAGATCCAGGACTTATTGCAGTATCCCACTTCTCCCCAGGGTTTGTATAACATGAGTGTCTCTTTGCTCTTCCTAACTTGATATATTTCTTGAATTATAGTTCAATGTCAGCTTGTAACACTTGGTTTTTTTTTGTCCCAGGAATGGGTAAAGCGGTCAAGACATCAGATGTTCGGCACCGTCTTGAACAATATAAACTTCTCAGGGCATCTACTAAACCAAAGCCTCCGACTAACCGCTCTGGAGACGTAGTCGGCTACCGTCCTCTTCTTGGAGTCATCGAAGAGGATATCCAAAAGAAGAAGTGGAGTCGCTCCTTGTTTGAATCTCCACCTGGTCCTCAGCCCCCGACTCAGCCGCTTCAGGATATTACGGAGGAGAACACTGAGTTTATTGCTTCCCCGCTCCCGTCTGAAAATCCGACCGTTATCCCGATTGACCATCCTGGCTTGGCTCGTAATCCGTTTGCGGGTCATCCGGATCTGGATCCGGATTCTCACAATATTTCCTTTGATGAGGCTACTGGTGAGCACCTTCTCCCTCGTAATCCCATGGTAAGGGTGCTTGACGAGGCCAAGTCCCTGGACCTTGATTTGCTCACCACTCGGGTTGTAACCTTTGGGGACGAAGCTAAGGCAAACATTGACCGGGTTGCTGAGGAAACCAGGAAGCTGATGAGGCATCATGCTCGACTGGTTAAGGCTGGAGAAGAAATCGGCAGTGCTAACATTCGACTGCGTTTAATGGTTTCCGACCAGGCCAAACAACTCGCTGATCAAGCCATCCGGATTTCCCAACATGAGTTTGCATCTAGGCAATTAAAGAAGACCATGGAAGAGGTCAGCAGGGCAGAGATGCGGAGAATGGAGGCCGTTTGTAAGGAACGGATTGATATGGCTATTGCAACGGTGGATGAGGTTCGGAAAGCGGATCTCGAGCGGGTACAGGAGTTGTCCGGGAAACTTGAGGCTGCGGAGCTTGCCCAAACCAAGCTGAAGGAGGAGATGGAGGTGATGAGAAAAACCTTTCAGGTTGACTGCTCGCGATACCGATCGGAGAGGGACGCTACCGCTGCAAAGCTATTGGCTTCTGAGGACCGAATAAGGGAGTTCGAGGAGAACGAGGAGATAATGGATGAGATGCTTCACGATATATACTTTCGCACTTGGAAACAGGGCAACTTATCTTGGATGGATGATTACCCCCGAGTCATGGCCAGGATTTATCTCAGGGCCTTGGAGGAGGCTAAGTCCGATGCAGAAAAGGAGGGTGGTGTGGCCTTTAGAATGGATGTGGTTACGGCTCAATTCACCAAGGAGGAGAAGGTGGCGGTGAAAGAGGGTATGCGGTTGCTTGCTGCTGAGGAGGTCGGTGTGCAGTTAGAGGATGATGATCAAGGAGCAGATGCTGGTAAGTCTTCCCTTTTAGCTTTTCGTAACTTGGTTGCTTATTATTAATGAATTCTTTCCTTGATCGGACAGGCGGGACCTTCGGAGCACCAACTTCCTCTGGTCAACATGCTGAGAGTTCCCACTCCACAGTTAAAGAGATCCCGGAGGGCTAGCAGGACAAGGGTGCAGCTCCGATGCAGCCGACTCCATGACTTGACCTGGATATTTTTTGTTTTCTTGACATTGCTGTCTATGTTAGTCTCAAATTAGCAACGTAACTTTTAGGCTGTAATTACATTACTTGTAACACACAACTTTATTCGTGGCGTGTAATTTTTAACTTAGGCTGATTCTATCGTATTTGAATGCTTTCGTTATTTTGATGTGTTGCATAAGAAGTATAGTTGTGCATATGCCTGTGATTCGATCGTGTTTGATGTCAAGTTCTGGCTTAACATGTAATTTCATACCTTGCAATGTTTAATGTGATGTGCGAATAAATTATAGCTATGAATTTATACACAAAAGAAGAGGGTACCGCCCTTAATGTTTTAGCTGTAGACGGTTGCTTTAAATGTCTTATATGAGTGAGTATGGAATGCAGTTGATTGACTCGTCATCCAATTGTGAGTTCTTAGTGAGCGTCTCCTATCTTGTGTCCTGTACTTTAGGGATTGTCATAGAGGATAGGAGGAAAGTTTTTAAATAAAATAGAAATATAAGAAATAGTAAAACTTCCAATCACGGAAGGCCTTCGATGTGCTTAAGTTCGTGGCAAACTGGTTTTGCAGTCACTTTCCCTAGCTGTGGGTCTTGGAGACATTTGTCACCCATCTTACGCCTCCGCGGGGAGTTTATTTAATTTTTTTTACCACAGCCGTACTTAAGACACGTCGGAGCCGAGATCGCGCACATTAACTACCCGGGCCATTATGGCCTATAATCGTGGGTATTATTCGATTTACCGTGGCCGGCTAGCGTGGGTGCCGATCGTCAACCGTGAACTACCCCTGGCTGGCCACACCTTATGTTGGGGCTTAAAGTAGGTTCACGGCTACCGGCAAGCCGAACGCCGTAATGAGCTGCCTCGGCTATAGTCGGCCTTCTCGGTGGCTTATAATCAGCCCATTACAGTTGGCCTTAAGGGCCGTCGCGAGCAATGAGTTAACCCGCAGCAGAGGGATGCCGGAGCAAAAGTGTCTCATTGGCGAGGGCATAGATTCGCATAGTACCTGTTAGGTCTTGTCCAGGTGAAGTCGCGTTGTGGAGTGCCTTGAATGGAAATGATATATGCACAGGATTTTATTCAACAGAAAAGGATAAAGTTAACAAGTAGCCAAGACACAAAGGAACAAGTTAAAAAAGAGACAAGTTTTTTAAAGTGGTTCGGCACGAAAATGCCTACGTCCACTGATTCTCTTTGTTAATTCACTTCATATGGGCAGTACAAGTTAAGAAAAGTATCGACGAAGGTGTTGGATGTTCCATGCCCTCTGGAACACCTCTCCGTCCATTGTTGACAAAATATAAGCTCCGTTGTGGAGATCTTTATGAATTACATATGGTCCGTCCCAGATTGGATTTAGTGCTCCGGGGCGTGGGAAGATTCGCTTGAGGACAAGATCCCCCTCTTGTAAGCTACGATGCTTGACTTTGGAGTTGTATTGCGCTGCCACTTTTTGCTTGTGAGCTGCTGCTTTGAGGGCTGCGTCATTTCTTCTTTCCTCAATTAGATCCAAAGACATGTGAAGGAGTTCCTCATTCTCTTCTGGGTTATAGTGGATCCTACGGTGGGAAGGCACTATAGTTTCAACTGGGAGCATAGCCTTCGATCCGTATGCCAAAGAGAAAGGAGTATGCCCCGTTGATGTTCTGAAAGATGTGAGATAGGCCCAAAGTGCCGTCGGAAGTTCATCCACCCAAGCGCCTTTTGACTTTTCAAGTTTCTTTTTGATTAGAGTTTTGAGAATTTTTTTGACAGCTTCGACTTGTCCGTTTGCCTGGGGATAAGCTACAGATGAGAAGCTTTTGTGAATTCCGTGCTCTTGACACCAGTTGGCGAACTCCTCACTGTCAAACCGAAGTCCGTTGTCCGATATGATTTTAAGTGGGACCCCATACCTACATAGAACATTTTTGATCAAGAAGTTAATAATTTTTGTTGAAGATACTTTATTTAGGGGTTCTGCCTCCACCAATTTGGTGAAATAGTCGACTGCCACTATAGCATATTTGGCTCCGCCTCGGCCCATTGGCAGTTCGCCAATCAGGTCAATTCCCCATACTGCAAAGGGCCAAGGGCTGGTCATTTGGGTAATCTCAGTTGTGGGTAGTCGCGGAATCTTCGCAAATTTCTGACATCTGTCACATTTTTTGACGAATTCTAAGGCGTCTTTGTTTAAGGTGGGCCAGAAGTATCCATATCGGAGTATTTTCTTTGCCAGAGCCTGCCCTCCAGTGCGATCTCCGCACCTTCCTTGATGGATGCTGGATAAGATTTCCTTTGCTTCCCTTTCAACGACACACCTTAATAAGGGGCTAGAGAAGCCGTGCCGATAAAGGGTGCCTTCTTGTATTGTGTAGCGGGAAGCTCTCCTTAAGATTTTCTTGACTTCGTTACGCTTGTCGGGTAGTGTGCCGTCTTGTAAGTATTTTTGGATGGGAGTCATCCAAGTTTCCTCTCTGATTGTAGCTATCAGATTCACCTGCTCGAAACTTGGGGTCAGTTGCTTTGAGATGGCCACTGCTCCGGGAATAGTGCCGTCTCTCATGCTAGCTTGCTTCGCCAATTCGTCGGCCTCTTGGTTCTCTTCCCGAGGGATGTGTTTGATTAAATAGCGATCCAATTGATCGAGAAGCAACTTGGTCTTCTTTAGATATGCTATGAGTCGTTCTTCTCGAGCCTGGAATTCACCTAGTATTTGATTTACAATAAGTTGAGAATCACTATGAAGACACGAAGAATTGGCTCCGATTTCTAAGGCAAGTTCTAATCCAGCTATCATTGCTTCATACTCTGCATCGTTGTTGGTGGCAGCGAATTCCAACCTTAGAGCATAGTGTAGCTTATTTCCCCTGGGAGTGATTATTACTACACCTGCCCCCGAGCCTTGTTCGTTTGACGCACCATCCACAAAGAGATTCCACTTGATGTCTTCTGCTATTTCCGATTGCTCCTTACCTTCGTTGGTAGTGAATTCGGCAATGAAATCGGCCATGGCTTGTCCCTTGATGGCGGTGCGAGGATGGTAGGTGATATCATATTGACTTAGTTCAATGCACCATTTAAGTAGTCACCCAGAAGTGTCGGGACGATGGAGTACCTGCCTTAGCGGTTGATCGGTCAGAACTCTGATGGAATGAGATTGGAAGTAGTGACGCAGTTTCCGTGATGTGATTAGTAAACAGTATGCTAGTTTCTCAAGTTTAGGATATCTGGCTTCCGCCCCTGTAAACCTCTTGCTTACAAAGTATACTGGTCGCTGCGTTCGTTTGTCTTCTCTCACCAAGGCGGCGCTTAGAGCATGAGATGACACAGCAAGGTATAGGTATAGCTCTTCGCCTTTGTTCGGAGTTGAGAGTACTGGTGGTCTCTGGAGGTGTTCGATTAAGTTAAGGAAAGCTGTCAAGCATTCGTCAGTCCATTCAAACTTTCCTTTGTCTTTCTTTAGAGCTTCGAAGAAGGGGATGCATTTGTCAGTTGATTTAGAGATGAATCTGCTCAGGGCGGCCACCTTCCCAGTTAGGCTTTGCATTTCTTTTCGGGTAGAAGGTATCCTGATATCTTTCATAGCTCGGACTTGTTCAAGGTTTGCTTCAATTCCTCTGGCATGGACGATGAATCCCAGGAACTTTCCTGATGATACTCCGAAGGAGCACTTTAGAGGATTCAGCTTCATTCCATATTGGCGAAGTACTTGAAACATCTCACCTAGGTGGCTTGCGTGATCGTCGGCTTTCCTTGACTTTACCAGCATGTCATCCACATAAACTTCCATAGTTTGTCCTATTAGCCCTGCAAACATCTTGTTGACGAGGCGCTAATAGGTGGCTCCTGTGTTTTTAAGTCCAAAAGGCATTACTTTGTAGCAGTACAATCCCCGGTCAGTGATGAAACTAGTGTGGTCTTGATTGGGAGCATGCATAGGAATTTGGTTATATCCTGAGTATGCGTCCATAAAAGATAAGAGTTCGTGCCCGGCCGTGCTGTCCACGAGCTGGTCGATTCGGGGAAGTGGGAAGCAATCCTTCGGGCAGGCGTCATTTAAGTTGGAGAAGTCAATGCATGTTCGCCACTTCCCATTAGCCTTCTTTACTAGTACCGGATTGGCGATCCACTCCGTGTAGATGGCTTCTCGTATGAAGTCATTGGCAAGTAGGTTTTTTACTTCTTCATCGAGGGCTGCTGATTGTTCTGCCCCCATACTTCTCTTTTTCTATTTTACCGGCGCCTTGGTAGGATCGATGTTTAGTACATGGCATGCTATGTCAGGGGAGATTCCAGTCATGTCAGCGTGTGACAATGCAAATACATCCAAGTTGTGGCGGAGAAAATCAATGAGTTGTCCCTTCAATTCTGCTTTTAGTTGGGACCCGACTTTCAATAGTCTACTCGAGTCATGTTTGTCCACAGATACAAATTCCATAGCCTCTGCAGGCTCGGCGGTGGCCTCCTCCTCTTTGTCCCTGGGGTCTAATTCATTGAAAGGGTCACTGGTATATCGAAGAGGAGGGGCTTTCTTTAGTTGCTATGCTTCCAAACTTTTCGTGCAGAGGGCAGTTTCTGCACTCTTCCCTATATCCTTCCTACGGTTATTGCGGAGTTCAGTTACATAGCAATCTCGAGCGATGTTCTAGTCTCCCTCTACTTCCCCTATTCCATTGTCCGTTGGAAATTTCATCTTTAGGCACCATGGGGCCAGGACAATTTGGAAGTCAGACAAGGCTGGCTTTCCTAAGAAGGCGTTGTAGGCCGAGTGGTTTTCTATCAACACAAATGTTTGTTTCCGCACAACGGAGCGGGGATGACTTCCAATTTCAACAAAGAGGTCCAGTCGCCCGAGGGGCATCTTCGCATTTCCAGTGAAACCGTGTAGTGGTTTATTGCAGGGGAAAACATCCTTTAATGACAGCTTCATTTTGTCGAATGCATGCTTGAACAGGATATTCACTGAGCTTCCAGTGTCTACTAGAATTCGGAAAACTTCGGCTGGACCGAGTCAGGCGGAGATAACCATGGGATCCGCGTGAGGGTACTGTCTTCCCTCCAGGTCACGCCTACTGAATGTGATGTCATCATTCTCTATCCGCTTCGGGTGACGTTCTTCTATAATAGAGTTAACACATTCTTCATTGTTTCTAAGTGACTTTCCGTACCTCTCCATCTCTGCCCAGCTTCCGTCGGCGATGTGTGGCCCTCCTGAGATGGTATGGACCACTACCTTCTGTTGACTGGAGCCGCTGGTGTTGCGATTTCCTCTGCCTATTTCTGGGGAGGGTAGCCTTGGGTTCTCACTGGCAGGAACTGGAGTCCTGTTCTGACCTTTTACATAGCGTTCTAGTCTCCTTCTTCTGATGTGTTCTTCAATCAAGTCCCGGAGATGATGGCATTCGTTAGTATCATTCCCATGGGATTCGTGGAAGCGGCTGAATTTTCCAGACTTAACTGCGTTATCTGATTCCTTCTTGTGCGGGGGGCATTTGTATTTAACTTCGTCTTGAGTGGCTAGGAAGATGTTTTCGATTATTTCATTCAAAGGGGTGTAAGCGTCAAATCTCGGTCCTGGCCGATATAGACGCTTTTCTCCCTTCTTGCCCCCAGCATTGTCTCTAGAGTCATTTCTTCGAACGTCTTTTGCTACAGCTTCATGGAAGAAATCGGGTAAAGTAGCTGGTTTTTCTTTTGTCAATCTTCTAGCAAATTTAATATCCGGATGAACACCACTACAGAGGGCCATTAAGATAAGCTTCTCATCGGCATCTTGGACTGCGGCCACTACGGCATTGAATCGGGTTAGATACTGCTGCACTTTCTCTCCAGGTTTCTGTTTGATACTGGATAAGGAATAAGCGTCCTTGGGTTGTTCCACATGAATGCGGAACTGGCTGATAAACTTTTCTTTCAACATTTCCCATGAGCTGATGGATCCTTGGGGTAGGTGGCAGAACCAGGAGGTAGCTAGATCTGCTAAGAATAGTGGAAAGCATTTGCACAGTACTCCCTCTATTGCCCCGCTCATGAGCATATGCTGTGTGTATCTCTGTAAGTGTACAACTGGGTCAGAGGTTCACTTGTAAGGTTCCATTGTTGGCATTTTCCATTCTCGAGGGATGATGGCAATTTCGATATTACGGGCGAAAGGGCTGGTTACCCTAGCGCCTATCCCTCTGTCTCTTTGATCCCGTTGGACGCACTCTCTGAACAAGCGTTCCATCCTCTCATCAGAATTTGGAGCAGATAAAAATGAGTTCGGTTCTTCTCTGTGGGATTGATTCCATCCAGACGACCTGTAGGGGTGGTGTCGTCTATTATTCCTAATATTTTCCAGTGGCTGTCTTCAGTCTTCTGGGAGCATGCTAGGGTCAGCTATAGTTGGCCCTTGCCTTGATCTTCCCCTGCTGGGTTCTGATCTAAGCACTTCCTCGGGTCCAACTTCGGGCTGGACTCTAGCTCGGCCCCGTTCATTGGCGTTTCTGTGGTTAGGCAGCATGACAGGCTCGGCTACAGTTGACCTCCGCCTGGTACCTCCCCCATTGGGTTCGGTTCAAAGTGTTTCCTCGGGTCGGCATTCGGACTGAGTTCGGTCTCGGCTCCTGCCACCGCCGCTTCTGTCGTTAGCTTCTTCGAAGAAAGAAGATCTTTGTTGCCTCTGAGATCCTCCAAACTGGGACTCACCCCATGATTCAGTGTTGCGGTTGGACACTTCAGCATCCCTTAAGCGTGACATGAGTTGGTCCACCAAGGCTTCCTGCTGGGATGTGAAGCGGTTAGTCACTTCAGCCACAACCCTGTCTAGATCTGCCGTAGTAATTGCTGTCGGCTGTTTCGTGGCGGGAGTTGTCGGATTTGCCTGATCTTCATTTGGTACTGATGTTGGAATGGGACGATTTACTTGATCTATGACCACTGGATCTGGAATACTGCTGGTTGCGATGTTTTTTCCTTTGTTAACATCTTTCTTCTGCTTGGGAGGCATGTCTTCCAAGCAATGAGCGATGCTGTTAGGAAGAAAGTTAAGTGGGAGAAGCTGAAGTCCGGGGTTCAGTTCTCAGTGAAAGCACCAAAAATGTTTGCATAAAAAATGGGCAAACACCTCCAAGTCATATGATTTAGTTGATTTTATGTTGTTTTTAGTGATCAGGGTGATTTATGCAAATATATAAAAAGCAGAGACTAAACTATAAAAGACACACAGATTTATAGTGGTTCGGCCAGAATGTGCCTACGTCCACTTTATATGTTATTCCCCTTTACTGTTCAGATTACAAGTACAAAGCTTTGATACAAGTATATGAAAGTTGTTTGAAAGTTCTATCCGTGCTTGAGCTCTCAAACTTGTTCGCCATTGTTGTACCCCTACCCCTCTATTTATAGAGTGAGGCAGGGGGTAGGGGTCTTGGATGTATATAGCTGCTGGTGGGCTTGGGCTGGTGTAATCTGGCCTGGCCAGGTTGGTTCGGCAACGCCTTGGTTCAGAGATGGTTGGAGTGGCTTTGGTTCGGTTGTGAGTGGAGTTGGTCCGGTGGTGGTTGGTTGTGAGTTGGTTCGGTTGTGAGTTGGTTCGGCAGTTCTTAGGAAGTGGGTTGGTTCGGCGGTGGGTTGGTTCGGCGGTTCTTAGAAAGTGGGTCGGTTCGGCGGTGGCTCTGGTCCGGGAGTATGTTGGTCCGGTAGCATGTGATTCGGTGGCTCTTTCCTTGTTTTGGTTCGGCTAGGCCTTGGGAGTGGATTGGTTCGGTGGTGAGTGGTTCAGTGGTGACTTCTTCCCTTTGGTTAGGTAGTGGTGGAAACGCACCCAACAGTTTCTTATGTTCAGCCTTTGCCTACTGGCAATTCAAGCACTGCTTAACACATAAACCAATGTCTCACTTCATACCTTTCCAAAAAAAACTTCTCTTCATATCCTGATACATCTTCGTTCCTCCTGGATGGATAGTGAACTTCGAACGATGGCATTCATCCAAAACTTCTTTCCTTATGCTTCCTACGTTTGGAACACACAACCTTCCCTTCTTTCTTAACCACCCATTTTTGTCAAGGCTGAAATGCTTTAAGTCATCGCTCTTTGTTCCCTCCTATAACTTTTTGATCCGTTCAGCTAAAACTGGATCCTCCTCCTATCTGGAAGCTATCTTCTCAATCATTACCGGTCGAACCTCTAAGCAAGACAATACAACACTTCCTACACTAGAACCTGCCTCGAATCTATACTGCACTTTACAAGCTGATAATGCTTCCAAATCATTCCACTCAGCAATCATAGCCAATACTGCATTCTGATGTTTTCTGCTAAGTGCATCCACTACCTTGTTTCCTTTTACCGGTGTGTACTCAATTCCAAAATCATAAGCAGCAATAAACTCCAACCATCTCTACTGTCTCATGTTCAGCTCCTTCTGAGCGAACAAGTACTTCAACGACTTATGATCTGTATAAAGCTCAAATCACTCTCCCAACTGATAATGCCTCCATACCTTGAAAGCAAATAAAACGGCAGCTAACTCCAAGTCATGCGTAGGATACCTAACTTCATGTGGTCTGAGCTATCTAGAAGCATAAGCAATCACTTTATCTCTTTGCATCAACACAGCTCCCAATCCAGTTCCACACGCATCAGTATAAACAACCAAACCATGATTCCCCTCCGGAACCACCAACATCGGTGCATAGGTCAATAAGTGTTTCAATCTCTGGAATGCTTCCTCACACTTATTAGTCCATAAAAACTTCACATCTTTTCATGTAAGCTTAGTCATCGGTGCTGCTATCCGCAAAAAATCCTTTATAAACCTTTGATAATATCTAGCCAATCCAAGAAAACTCTTTATCTCGGTCACCGTCTCGGGTCACTTCCAATTATTTACCGCCTCAATCTTAGTCGGATCCACAGACAACCCTTTCTCTGAGACTACATGACCAAGGAATTTCACTTCCTTCTTCCAAAAAGGACACTTCAAAAACTTAGCCTTTAGCTGATGCTCCCTCAACGTCTCAAGCATAACTCTAAGGTGAACTTCATGCTCCTTCTCATCCTTAGAGTATATCAGAATGTCATCTATTAAGACCAACACAAACCTATCCAAGTGCTCTCAAAAAATTCGGTTCATCAAATTCACAAAGAATGCCGGCACATTAGTTAGTCTGAACGGCATGACTAACCATTCGTACGATCCATACCTTGTCCAAGATGTCGTCAAAGGAATACTATCCTTTGCCACTCTAAGCTGATGAAATCTCATCGCCAAATCCAGTTTAGAGAATACCATGGCTCCACTTAACTGATCGAACAAATCATCAATTCTCGGCAATGGGTATTGGTTATTTATCCACTTCTCATTCAACTTACGATAATCGATACATAGCCTTAACGATCCATCTGGCTTCTTAGCAAACACTTTGGAAGCTCCCTAAGCTGAACTACTTGGTCAGATAAAATTCTTGCCTTCTAAATCCACCAACTGCACCTTCATATCTCTCATCTCCATGCGTTTCATCCTACTTAGTGGCATACTCACCGGTTCTGTTCCAGGCACCAAATCAATTCGATACTCAATGGCTCGTTTCGGTAGCAATCCAGTTACCAACTCAAACACATCAGCAAACTCTCTAACTACAAAGACTCGATGCAACTCATCCTCCAACTCCATAATACCTAATAAAGCATTCACTTTGCAACTAGGGTTTCTATGGTATAAACTATCCGATCACTACAATCCGGGTGACTAAGTGATATTTTTCTATAATGGCAAAATATCCTAGCATCATATTTACTTAACCAATCCATCCCAAGGATAATCCCAAATCCCACAAAATCAAACACATGCAAACAACAACCAAAAGTATGACCTTGCAAATCAAACTCTAAATGGTCACACCACATCCTAAGTTTACCCCCTATCGGATTTGCAACCCTTAAGGAAGTAACTAAATATGAGGGTTCTAGTTTAAGCTTATCTACCAAACATCGAGAAATAAAAGAATGTGATGCACCGGTATCAAATAGAATGCTAACAGACATACTGTGAATCTGTAGTGAGCCTCCCAGAACAGCTTTCCCTTTCTCCTGCACAACCGGCCTTGAAATTGCGGGCTCCAATGCATAAACTTGCCCCTTTCCTTCTTTAGTAGGCTCTTTGCATTTGTTCTTATAATGGTCGATCTGATCATAATTAAAACATCTGACATTCTTCTATCCAACTGCTTCTTACCCTTTTCCTTTTCCATTTCCGGCACGGCATTCATTAGCATAATGTCCCTTCTTATCACATTTATAACAAATCACCTCAGCTTTTCCCTTCTTTTGTGCTCCTCCCTTCTGAGCATTCTTCTTATGAAACTTTCTTTTCTGGCCTTGTCCCATCTGGGCCTCCTTCATTTTCTTCCTCAAACAAGCTAACGCCTCTTCCTGCCTTAGCACCATTTCTACCACTACATCACTTGGATCTCTTAAGTGCAGTAAGGTATCACTTATCAACTCCGGCCTCAAGCCTCTTATAAAATTCTCATTCCTCCTGATCACCGTATCAACCAAGGCAAACCCGTACCGGGCTAACTCTTCAAATTTTCTTGCATACTCTAAAACGGACATCCCCCTTGTTCTAATTCAGCAAACTTCCTAACCAATGCCGACTGCGCCATCATCGACATGAACCTTTCTAGAAACCTTCTCCAAAACTCCGCCCAAGTCATGGTTTCCTTATCCACACCAGATACAACAATATTCCACTAAAATAGAGCAGCTCCTTGAAGCTGTCTCGAAGCTAATCTCCTCTTCTGCTCATCATTCAAACCTAGGTTAGCAAAGATTCTCTCATAATGTAGCATCTAATTTTCCACCTCAATCGCATCTTGATTTCCAATAAACGGCTTCTCTCCAAGCCTGGTATATTCTCCGCTCAAGTTAGCATACTTGTTGACCATCGGAGCTTCCTGAACTCCACCTCCTACATCATTTCCTCTGACAACTCCAGCTGCAATTCCAGCTTGCATCATGTTTACAAGGAACATATACATGGATCCCATGTACATTGGGGAACCCTAGCACCAATAGATTCAGCTTGAGCCTGACTGGGACCTCTTCTAGCATTTGGTCGGGCATTTCCATTTGTGGTGGTGCTATCTCCTCCAAGATTAGCTCTGCCTCTTCTTCCTTCCATATCTGTATTCAAGATTCGTGAGATACATATGAATAACCTAACTAAGATAGGAGTATAGAGATATAGCGTATACTTATATATAACAAATACAGGTAAGTTACTATAGCGTTATCCCATACCCTGATCTTAACTGTAATTACTAAGGATTATGTTTTCAAAAACCATATTTAGTTAAAGTATTTCATAAACCATGCTCTGATACCAAGCTGTAACATCCCCTATCTAGAGGCCCAAAACTAAGCGCTACAGATGTTGTAGTCATCTATAGTATTAGCTTCTGGCGACTAAATACGGCTATGTTAATGGTATCTATAATAACAGAAGCACTTGAATATGAAACAAATCATAGATTTCAAAACAACTTTTCTTCATTACATTTAAAAAAGATGTTCTATATTCTTAATACATAATCCCAATACGTTCCCAAGTAAAGATAAAATATACTTAATACAAAATACGCCAAGAGCGGTATATGAAGATACCCCCTTTGATGATCAGAGTCATATAGTCATAATGGACTTAATACAAACATAGTGGAAATACAACAAAGCATAAAACTGCAACTCCTAAATAGCTATCTGTTTGCCTCTTGCATGCCTCTGGTAGCTTTATTTGTCATCCTACTAAACTTGAAAAAGACCTTAACCCCTCAGCCTACTCAAATTAATTTTTGAGCACCCAAGAGTTTAAGGGGAAAACATAAACTTCGAGTCAAACATAAAGCCTGGTATGAATAATACTATACATCCTGGTTTAGTATGTTAAGTAAGACCACGCCGCTTAGCGGAACGGGTTTCCCCTCACTAACATCCTTTTAAAACACATATTTGCAAGACCTTTTTCCTACAATCAAAACTGATTAAACACTGTAAAGCATCATTATGTAAACATACATAAATATCAGGTAATAATGAACTATCTGTCCAAGCACATAAGTTTTGTTTGGATAACTTTTAACCTTTGGTTGACTCGGGACTACCAGACAATATAATCAAAATTAATCTAACACATGTTAGCTATTCTTCTTCTGGATTACCTATCCTTAACTATCTGTTAAATACTTCACTTCTGGACTGTCTGTCCTTAACTATCTGTTAAATACTTTGCTTCTGGACGGTTTGTCTCTAACTTACTCATCTCTCAAGTCTTCCTGATCCTAATGGTTTTTCGGGCACACCACTAACCTATCGGTATACAAACATATATTCCTTTCTATGTGTAATCATAATTTTAGTTTACCTGTGACAAAGCCCTACACACTGGAATTTTGGACAACAATTAGCTGGGGCTAATAGCTAATGTATAGGGCGCGACCCTATACTAGTCCCATATGGTATTCTAATATCTGAGTCATTTTCACTTAAGGATCCCCTCCCATAAATTTCCTTGAAAACATTTTCAAAATGATTTAAAAACTTTAAATCAAATTTAAACAAGGAAAATATAAAATATTTATGCTTTACTCAAAATCACATTGCCATGTTACATACATACATATATATATATATATGTATGTATATGTATTCTTTACTCAAACATTAGTTGATGAAAACATTTAACATTTGAAAGCACCTCTTTCTAAACCTTTGAAAGCACCTCTTTCTAACCCAAGTAAAACCCTTTAATTTTCTAGGCCAAGAAGCCAAAACCTTACCTTTCGAAACCATTCATCAAAACTTTCGAAACCATTGATCTCAAACCCTTCGAAACCATTGAACTAAAACCTTTCGAAACCATTGAACTAAAATCTTTCGAATTCATTGAAACTTAAGACACCCTGCTTTATAAACACTTTAAAACATTGCCATAGAAAACCTTTGAAAAGCCTTCCATATAAAACATTCCGAAATCATTCAAAAATAGAACCTTTCGACTTTGTCGGAAGCTACCTTTCGACTCCTTTGAAATCATTCAAAACAAAACCTTTCGAAACCATTAAACTCTTAGAACATAAACCTTTCGAAAGCACACAGGGTACAATTTAAAACATATGGAAATCCTACTTTAAAACTTTTCGACTTCATTGGAAGCAACCTTTCAACTTTGTCGAAAGCTCTGCTTCGATAGCTTTAAAACATATTATTTAAAACAATAGGCCTCTACCTTTAAAAAAACTCCCACGAAAGCTTGGGTTATATTTCAATTTATAAAACTAGGGTAAATCATCTAAGTCGAAAGCATTCTTTCGAAAGCATGGAGAAGTGGCTGGTTTTAAAATAAGTAAACCTTTCGACTTTATCGGAAGGTTCAAAACAAAACAAAGCAGCATTAACCTTTCAACTTTGTCGGAAGGTTTAAAACCTTTATTTTAAGTAACTGACCTGGTCGGCAGCAACCAAGTCGAAAGTTCCTTTTCAAAAGCAAGCAGGTGAAAGCTTTTGATTTATAAAACAAACATACCCCAACCTCTTTGGCCATTAACCTTTCGACTAAGTACTCTTCGACAGTGTCCAATTCATTGCATATCAAGTAACTTGATACCATATGCATTGGTTTGACCTTGCCGAAAGCTATGAACCTCTCGACCTTGTTGAAAGGTCCGGGTTGGAAGGTTTGATGCCTAAAATGGCTGAAACATGCTAAAAGCATGATTTTCTTGTTTTTAACTTGAAAAGATAACTTTTCAACTAACCTGCCTTTGTTTGTCAAATTCTCATTGGTTAACAAATACTTTTCAGAAACGTGCTGCCATTAATTTCAGAATTAAATAATAATTTTATTTTATAAAATGTCCCTTCTCCTTAATTAAATATATAAAACATTTAAGTCCCATGCCTTAAATAATTTTATATATTCATCAAATCACTTATGAAAAATCTGAAAAAAATCCCAAAAAATCTATTTTAATATGTTTTCCAACATATAAAAATTTCAAACCCAAATAATTATTTATTTAGCCGTAAATAATTTATAACCCAGTAAATCATTTTCATTAATAGAAAATTAGTATAAAATCCACGTAAATTCAAAAATTAATAAAATTGAAACCCATTCTGACTTATATTTAAATTTTCAAAGCATTTGGTTGTCATTAATAGGGTTTTCATACCAAACATATCATAGAAACTAACATGAACATGGATAATTCACCATAAACACACACACACACACACACACACACACATATATATATATATATATAACTTTAATCATCTAAATGACATATACATGCAAAAACATTTCGGATCTAGTCTTAAAACTGAAACCCAAAAGAAAATGGGATGTAGTAATTATTCACCTTAGCTTTGAGATTAAAAGATGTGAGATTTGATGTTGAATTAGTTGATTATCTTCCTTCTCTTGAATTCTAGCTTTAATCTTTCCTTAAGACAATAATGGTGGCCGGCCTTGGTATAATTTTAGTTTGAGTGAAAAAGAAATGAACGTGTGTTTCATTTCCTAAGGGTTTAGGGTATAAGCCTTTCCTTTTTCCCATATTTCCCTTACTCATTCCTAACACCTTTGTTTATGTTATTTTATTTTAATTAACACACTAACATGGCACGGCTACCTTTAGTCTAATCAAATCTCAACCTATTAATCTTCATATTATTTTATTAATTTATCTAATTAAATATCCTAGATAATGTTATAAAAATATGGGGTGTTACAAGATCTTTAATTTTCTGATGCAATCAAGCAATCTCCACCTCAACCTCAGTCCTTTGATCTGGAAATCCAGATTGTCCGATTGAAGCTATGTTCACTTTTAGCTCTTTAATTTCTTTATCCTTCTCCTTAATTTTTTCCTCTAAACTTGAGGTAATTTCCTTCATACTGCTCAGTGTCGATCTCAATTGATAATATTTATAATGCCAATTGTATGCCTTTGGATTGTCGGGATATGATATAGCCAAAGCTCCTCGAGACGAGCACTTCTCAATGTCTAAACATATTTTGGTTTTGATATTGTCTAGTTTAGAAAGGAGATTGGGATCACTAGATGCAAGTGTCAATTAACTTTCCTATTAAAAATAAATAAAGGAAAAAGAAATTAATACAAAAGAAATGCACTCTTTATTAGCAACAAGAAGGTTTACAAGCACAAAAAAATTCAAATTACCTTAGCAAAATAGGTTTTATATATTCTTAAAGTTTAAAGACAGTAATTTAACCCTTTTTGAGTATACTCGTGGATATAGAAAGGGTGGAGTCGGAAGGAACATTAAACCCTAAAGGGGTATTAACTGGAGGAACTGATAGTAGTCCCATTTCTCGGTAGGAGGGCTGGCTTCACCGCACTACTATTTGGCATAATTAGTTCGCATCTCTTTAAGTAATTTGTCTTTTTCATGGCCTAAGAAATCAAAGTAAAGTTAAGGAAGTTGCTTATAAACTTCTTTAAGATCTCTAACAAAACAACATCTTGCTAATCGGGAAGTATTGAAAGTTCATGTTTTCTTCTTAAAATCTCTTTTTAATTTGACAAATTTACTCAAAAGTAATTTTGAAATAGGAGTGCCTGATGGCTCTTTAACATATGTATGTAAAAAAAATTGAGTCACAAGGAAATAGAAACATTACTATTCAATAAATCGTCTGAATTACATGCTACAACAATACAATTACGTAGGTTCATACAATATTGATCCTTCATAGAATTCAGAAATATCACTATTTATAAAACTTAACTTTCTCGAGGGAAAGAGGGTTAGGGGAAAGAGGAATAGCTGCCACCCTGGGAAGATTCCAACACTCCCTAGGATGAGGATCAAACCATGGTCATCCAAGTATCTGCTATGGAGATGTCTAAGTAAACCCTCGCTTTCCTTCCCTAAAAAAGAAAAGTCAACAAAACTACTCCTGGAATAAATTTTGTAAAGAAACTTTGCTAAAGCATCTCTATCTTTGATAAGCATCCAGAGGAGTGTAGTTAACTTAGCATTTTCTTTTAAAACTCTTTCACTATGAAGAGAAGATCTTTTTAGGATTCGAGTGACTTGGTTTTCCTTAAAGTCTTTTAATCATTTGGAATGAAGGCAAAGGCACCCGTACTTGTCAGATAAGTCATTATGCTTTTCGATTAGCCTTTTGATTTCCCTATTTAATCGAGGCACCTCTCTCTCGCTTTTCTCATACATAGTCTCAAAATAATATTTGGATCTTTTCCTTAACTAAAGTAGTGAGCTTATTGACTAAAAGCTAGTAGATAAATTTGGACATTTAAAATAAATTTCATACCCGCATGATGGGAACTTGAGAAATTGGAGCTTGAGCCCTTTTCTTCATTTGTTGATTGGGAGAAGGAGCATTTTTGAAGGAATATCTTCGTATAGAGCGTCCTGAAGGCCTGGTAGATCGGGAAAGTTTATATCATGGGCAGACGAGCCTAAGCCCTGACTGCCTGATCCGTTACCTCCATCTCTAGATCCTTTTGGACCCTTGTCACCATCACCACCACCTTGATTATCGTCGTCGTCATCTTCGTCATCACCCTCTCCTTCATCAAATTCTTCATCTCCTCCAAGTAGGGGGTCATCAAAAGATAAAAGCTCCTTAAGATTGATAGCTTCTTCTTTAGGAAAATCATCTTGAAGTGATCCTTGAACTCTTCCTAACATAAGATTGAATTTCCTCTTAAATTTGTTATTTAACTCTGGGAGGGAAGGAAAGTCCAAATCAGGGCATTTGCCGATGTTGTCATTATATGCTACAGAAATGGCATCTTCGTGGCATTTCTCTATTATTTTAGTTAAAGCTTGATCAAGGAAGAAAGAAACTTTCTTCTTGGCATCCTTTATAATGTAGTTAGCATAAGCCAGGGTAGCATCTTTTGTTTCCAGCTGGCTTTCCAAAGACTTTATTTTGTCGGTCATTTCGGCCTTCTCTTTATTGTCTTGTTCAAGCTTTATCCCTAAAGTCCCTCTGCCCTCTTCAAGTAACAATTTGGCTTTTCTCTCCTCATAGAGGGAGGAGGCAATTTTGCCCTTCTCAAAAGCAACTTCGTTCTTTTCCACTACAACATTAATCATTTGACTTTGCAAAATCCCGACATTGATCGTCGATATGGAAACCTGCTCCTTGAGTTCCACAGCTTGACCAATGGATCCCTAGGAGGCCTGTTGAAGAAAAAACATATGCTTGACCGCTTGGAACATAAGATGGATATAAGCTAAGTAAGGATGAAATAGACTATAGTCTAGATTAGCCAAAATACTAAAAGACACATACCAACAAAAGCTGGCGATAAAGATCATAAAGATGATCCATTGACAAAGTTGATGGCGTCAGTGGCATAAGAGAAGCCACAGTTGGAGATTGGACAGTTGAATGAATAAGATCACTAAGGACTGTAGAGATAGTTGAGCTTCGGCCTTCGAAGGAAGAGATTCAGCGAGAGGAGGACTCAAACGTAACTCCTCAAACAAACGTTGGAAACAAATAGCAGAAGTGGGAAGCAAGATGTTTAGTAAAGGATCCGGGGTGTTGTAACATCCCCTATATGGAGGCCCGATGCTAAGCGCTACAGATGCTGCAAGGATCCGTAGTATTAACTTCTGGTTATCAAACACGGTAATGTTAATGGTATCCATAATATCAGAAACACTTGAATATGAAATAAAAACGTCACATATTAAAAACATTTTTCTGACTACGTTTCAAAACAACTTTTCATATCTAAGTTACATAATCCCAAATATTTCCCAAGTTCGGATCAAATATAATTATTACATAAATACGCCAAGAGCGACATATGAAGATTCCCCCTTGGTTGACCAGAGTACTATATAGTCATAACTAACTTAATACAACACAGAGGAATCAAACAAAATGAAACAGCAACTCCTAAATAGCTATCCGTCGGCCACTTGCTCGTCTTCGGAAGCTTCATTCGCCAACCTACTAAAGCCTGTAATTCCTCAACCCTCGGTCTACTCAAATCAATTTTGAGCACCCGAGAGTTTAAGGGGAAAAACATAAACTTCGAGTCAGACATAAAGCCTGGTGTGAATAATACTATACATCTCGATTATTTAATATTAAGTGAGACCACGTTGCTTAGCGGAACGGGTTTCCCCACACTAATATCCTTTTAAAACATATCTTTTACAAATCATAATCCTGCAACCAAAACTGGTTAAAAACTGTAAAGCAATATCATGTAAATTTACATGTCAAGTAACAAAATGAACTATCTGTCAGAACACTATAGTTTTGTTTGGCTAACTACTAACCTTTGGCTGACTCGGGCCTACCAGACAATATATAAATAAATAATCTAACATCTGTTAGATACTCCTCTTCTGGACTGTTTGTCTCTGACTTATCTTCTCCCAGGGTCACCTGATCCTAATGGTTTTGCGGGCTCACCAATAACCTATCTCTGTACAAATATATATTCCCTTCTGTGTGTAACATAATTTTAGTCTTACCTATGACAAGGCCCTGCACACTGGAATTTTGGACTAAATTAGCTAGGGGCTAATAGCTAATGTATAGGACGTGACCCTATACCAGTCCTATCTGGTATACAAATATCTGAGTCATTTTACTTAAAGTAATCTTCCCTTAAATTTTCCTTGAAAACCTTTTCTTCTAAAAAAGATTTAAATCTTTAAATCAAACTTAAAGAAGGAAAATATATTTTCTGTGCTTTACTCAAAATCACCTTGCCATTTATATATACTTTACTCAAATCTTTGTTGATGAAAACATTTAAACCTTTGGAAGTACCCCTTTATAATCTATTGAATGTACCCCTTTCGAAACCAGGTAAACCCTTCTTTATAACCTAGGCCGAAAGGCCAAAACATTCTTTTTGAAACCATTCAATCTTCCTTTCGAAAAGACTTGAAAAACCTTTCCTTCGAAAGCTAGAAGACCTTAGACATCCTACACCTAAAAAATTTAAACGTTGCCGTTCGAAAATATTCGAAAAACCTTTCCTTTAACCTTTCAAAACCATTGAGGAACCACTCCTTTGAAACCATCATTCAAAACCTTTCGAAACCATTTGGGTTCAAGTAAAACATGTGGAAACCTTTCGAAACCATTTAAAATTAACTCCTTCGAAACCTTTCGGTTCTACCCTTAACAAAGAAAAAGGGTCATAAAACATTTAAGTCGAAAGCACTCTTTCGAAAGCCATTCCTAAGTAAAGAAGTGATGGTGTCGAAACCAACCCTTCCAGAAGCATTGGAAAAGTGGCTTGGGTTTTAAAACAAAGTATACCTTCCGAAACCATTGATTTCGAAAGGTAGAAAAGTGGCAGATAGGGGTTTCGACCCCTTCGAAAGCATTTACTTAAAAAAGGCACAACTCATTCGAAACCATCCGTTTTAACAGTTAGACCCAGTCGAAAGCAAACACTTCAAAAGCAAAGCAGGCGTGTTTTCATTTAAAAGCAAAGCAATGTTTCGACACTATCATAACCTGATGTCTCAACCCAGTACCTTCCGCCTATGTCCAATTCACTATGTACCAAGTTATTGATACTATATGCATTAGTTTCGATGGCAATAGAGGCAGAAGCTCTCAATCGAAACCCCTGTGCCGAAAGAGGCAAAACATGCCTAATGCATGTAAAATATGTTTTTAACTTTAAAAGAAATACTTTTCAACTAACCTGCCTTGTTTGTCAAAATATTATTGGTCGCTAATTTTCTTTTCTAGAAGTGCTACCAAAATTTCAAAAGCAATTAATTTTAATAATTTACAATATACCCCTTCTCCTTTTATAAATATATAAAACATTTAAGTCTCATACCTTAAATAACTTTATATATTCATCAAAACACTTAGGAAAATTCTACAAAAATTTCATAAAATCATTTTTAATATGTTTTCCAACATATATTAATTTCAGACCCAAAACATAAATAATTTAGCTGTAAATTATTTTAAACCCAAATAATCATTTTCTTCACTAGAAAATTAATATAAAATCCACATTAATTCAGAAAATTATAAAAATTGAAACCAATCTCTAACATATCATTTCTGATCTAAATCTAAATGCGCAAGGCATTTGGATGTCATTTAATAGGGTTTCACACCAAAACATATCATAAAATCTATATGAATAGCATAAATCATCAACAAGCATATATAAACATTTAATCCTTCAAAAACATGGTTAAACATTGCAAAATATTTCGGATTTATCTTAAAACTGAAAACATTTAGAAAAATGAGATGTAGTCATTATTCACTTTAGCTTTGAGATTAAGGAGTTTTAGATTTGAATGTATTTGATTTTAATCTTGCTTCTTCCTTAGCTTTTCTTCCTCTTATCTTGCTAATGGTGGCCGACCCCTATTTTAGTTTGATATTAAAAATGAATGTGTATGTGAGCACGGCTAAGGATTTAGGTTATAAGAATATCCTTTTTCATATTTTACCCTCACCTACTACCCTTATCTATTTTGATTCATGTTAGCTCATTTTGGTTTATTCATTAAAATGGCATGGCTACCCCTTAGTTTAATCACAAATCTCAATCCCCTAATCATCACATTATTTTATTTATTTTAGCTAATTAAATATCCTAAATAATGTTACTAAAAATTAGGGTCATTATAGACTCCCCTCCTTAAAGAATTTCATCCTCGAAATCACAATAAGGTACTCGACAAATCAATAAAAAAGGTAAAACATACTATCAAACAAATCAGGATAAGCATCTCTAATCCTGCTCTCAGTCTCCCAAGTACCGTCTCTCTCATCATCACTCCACTGGACTTTCACTAATCTGATTGTTTTGTTCCTTAGCCTCTTCTCATCTCTCGCGACTATATGAATTGGCTGTCTAACTATAGTCAAGTCTGGTTCAACTGCTAAGTCCTCTAACACAGTTAGTGTTATAGTAGTATCTGGATCTCTAACACACTTCCTTAGATGAGAAACATGAAACACACCGGGACTCCTGCCAAACTGCTCGGTAAATCTACTCCATATGCAAGTTTTTCGATCCTCTCTACAATAGGAAATGGTCCTACAAATCTCGGTGCCAATTTTCCTGATTTCCCAAATCTAATCACCCATTTCATCGGTGATGCCTTGATGAAAACATGATCTCCAACAGAGAACTCCAAGTCTTTTCGTCTTCTATATGCATAACTCTTCCGCCTAAACTGAGCCTCCATCATCCCAGCTCGAATCAGCTCAATCTTCTTTGCAGCTTCTTTAACCAAATATGGACCAAGAATCAACCTATCCCCGGTCTCTAACTAACAAACGAGAGATTTGCATGGCCTTCCCTACAAATTTTCAAACGGTGCCATCCCTATACTAGTCTAATAATTGTTGTTATATGAAAACTCAACTAAGCGTAGAGGGTCTTTCCATGATCCCCCAAAATATATCCCACAATCTATTAACAAATCCTCCAAGATTTTGTTAACTCTTTCTGTTTGCCCATCGGTCTACGGATTGTAGGCGATACTCATCTAGAGCTTTTTTCCTAAAATCTCCTGTAGACTCTTCCAGAACTCACTAATGAACAAGGAATCTCTATCACTTACTATACTACTAGGAATTCCATGCAGTCTAACTGCATTATTGATAAATAACTTAGCTAGAACAGGTGTCATCCTAGTTAACTTAATTGGAATGAAATGGGCACTCTTGGTCAATCTATCCACTACGACCCATATTCTTTCATTTCCTCTACTAGATCTTGGCAACCCATCAATAAAATCAATAGAAATAAAATTCCACTTCCATACCGGAATATCCAATGGTTGAAGCAACCCACTTGGCTTCTGATGTTTGGCTTTTACCTGTTGACAGTTCAAACATTGATTCACCCATAAGCCTACATCCCTCTTCATACCTTCCTAAAAGAAACTTCTCTTCATGTCCCGATACATCTTAGTTCCTCCTGGATGAATAATGAATTTTGAACGATGGCATTCCTCTAAAACTTCCTTCCTAATGTCTCCAACTCTCGGAACACACAACCTTCCTTTTTTTCTCAACCACTCATTCTGGTCAAGACTGAAATCCTTCAAGTCATCACTCTCGGTTCCATCCCTTAACTTCCTGATCCGTTCAACCAACATTGGATCCTCCTCCTGTTTAGAAGCAATCTTTTCGAGCACTACCGGTCGAACTTCTAAACAAGATAACACAGTTTTTCCTTTACTAGATCCAGCCTCAGATCTCCACTGAACTCTACAAGTCAACAATGCTTCCAAATCCTTCCACTCAGCTATCATTACCAATACTGCATTATGATGCTTCTTGCTAAGCGCATCTGCGACCTTATTACTTTTCCCCGGTGTGTACTCAATTCCAAAATCATAAGCAGCAATAAACTCTAACCGTCACTGTTGTCTTATGTTCAGCTCCTTCTAAGAGAATAAATACTTCAACAACTTATGATCTGTATATAACTCAAACCTCTCTTCCAAAAGGTAATGTCTCCACACCTTCAATGCAAATATCACCGCATCTAATTCCAAATCATGCATTGGATATCTAACCTCATGTAATATAAGCTATCGAGAAGCATAGGCAATCACTTTACCTCTTTGCATTAACACAGCTCCTAACCCAGTTCCACATGCATCTGTATGAACTACCAAATTCTGATTCCCCTCCGGAACAACTAGTACAGGTGCATGGGTCAATAAGTGTTTCAAGCTCTGGAATGCTTCCTCACATTTATCGGTCAACACAAACTTCGCATTCTTTTGCGTTAGCTTGGTAATCGGTGCTGCTATCCGCGAAAAATCCTTAATGAAGCTCGTATGATATCCAGTCAATCCCAGAAAACTCTTTATCTCGGTCACTATCTCAGATCTTTTCTAATTGTTCACCTCTTCAATCTTGGTCGGATCTACAGACAACCCTTTTTCTGAGACTACATGACCGAGAAACTTCACTTCCTTCTTTCAGAAATGACACTTCGAAATATTTGCCTTTAGCTGATTTTGCCTCAACGTCTCAAGCACCACTCTAAGACGAACTTCATGCTCCCTTTCAACCTTAGAATATATCAAAATATCATCTATGAAAACCAACATAAGTCCGTCCAAGTGCTCTCGGAAAACTCGGTTCATCAAATCCACAAAGAATGTCGATGCATTAGTTAGTCCGAACGGCATCACTAACCATTCGTATGATTCATATCTAGTTCTAAACGACGTCAAAGGAATACTATGCTCTACCACTCTGAGCTGATGGAACCCTGTCGCAAAATCCAACAAAGAAAATATCTTGGCTCCACTTAATTGATCGAACAAATCATCAATTCTCGGCAATGGATATCGATTCTTTATCGTCCTCTCATTCAACTTACGATAATCGATACATAACCTCAACGATCCATCTGGCTTCTTAGTAAACACTACGGCTGTTCCCCAAGGTGAACTACTAGGTCAGATAAAATTCTTGCCTTCCAAATCTATCTACTGCACCTTCAGCTCCCTCATCTCTATAGACGTCATCCTACTTGGCGGCTTACTCGCCGGTTCTGCTCTAGGCGCCAAATATATTCAAAACTCAATAGCTTGTTTCGGTAGCGATCCTACTACCGGCTCAAACATCTGCGAATTGTCTAACTACGAAAACTCAATTCAATTCATCCTCCACAACACCCAACAAAGCATTCACCTCACTAGGGTTTTCTACAGTATAAAGACTCCGATCACTACAGTCAACATGTTTAAGTGATATTTTCCTATCATGGCAAAATATCCTAGCATCATACTTACTTAACCAATCCATACCAAAAATAAATCCGAACCCTACAAAGTCAAACACATGCAAATCGCAAACAAAGGTATGACCTAACAAATCAAACTCTAGGTGGTCACACTTCATCCCAAGTGTCGCATACCCTCCTATCGGATTTGCAACCCTTAAGGAAGTAACTAAGTATGTGGTTTCTAGGTTAAGCTTATCTACCAAACAACGAGATGCAAAAGAATGTGATGCACCAGTATCAAACAAAACGGTAACAGAAATACCATGAATCTAAAGCATACCTCCCAACATTGCTTTCCCTTTCTCTTGAGCTGTTGGTCCTGATCCAGCACGCTCCAATGTAAATACTTAGCCTCTTCCACCCTTAGCAGGCTCTTTGCATTAATTCTTTTAATGACTAATCTGATCGTAGTTGAAGCATCGGATGTTCTTCTCCCTGATCACTTCCTTCGCCTTTCCAGTACAACACTCATTGGCAAAATGCCCCTTCTTATCGCACTTGAAGCAAACAACCATAGACTTTCTTTCTTCGTGGCTCCACCCTTCTGAGCACCCTTTTTATGAAAGAACTTCCTTTTCTGACTCTGTCCCACCTAGACCTCCTTCGCCTTATTATTCTCCAGAGAAGCAAGCATATCCTCATGTCTTAAAGCCATTTCCACCATAACGTCACAAGGATCTCTTATATGAGGTAATGTAGCTCTTGCCAACTCAGACTTCAACCCCTTGATAAACTTCTCATTCCTTTTCATCACAGTATCCGCAGTAGCATACCCATACCTTGCTAACTCTTCAAACCTTCTAGCATACTCAAACACAGTCATCTCCCCTGCTCTAACTCAGCAAACTTTCTGAGAAAAGAAGATTGCGCCATCGCAGACATGAACCACTTCTGGAACCTCCTCCTACACTCAGCCCATGTCATTGTCTCTTTATCCACTCCAGTTGTCACATTATTCCACCCGAATAAAGCTACTCCTTGAAGCTGTCTCGAAGCAAGCCTCCTCTTCTTCTCATCATCGAGCCCCAAGTCTGCAAAAAGATTCGCTCACAATGTAGCAACCAGCTATCCACCTCAATAGCATCCTCAGTTCTAATAAATGGCTTCCCTCTAAGCCTGACATAGTCTCTACTCAGAATAGCATAGTTGTTGACCACCGAGCTTCCTGAACTCCTAATCCAGCATTTCCTCCAACCACTCTAGCAACAATACCCACTTGCATCATATTCATGAAAAACTGATACATAGCTCCCAAATCAACTTGCGGGACTCCAAAACCCACATTTCCAGCTTGTGCCTGACCTGGGTTTCTACTTGTATTTGGTCTAGCATTTCCATTTATTGTGGAGCTTCCCCCAATGTTCACTCTTCCACTTCTAGCATCCATATCGGTATTCAAGCCTCGTGAGATACAGAACAATAGCCTAAGAGAGATATGAGAATAGAGATATAGCGTATACTTCTATATAGCAACAAGTACGTTACTATAACGTTATCCCATACCCGATCTTATCTCTAATTCCTTAGGATTATGTTTTTCAAAAAATCATTTTAGTTTAAAGTTTTTCATAAACTTACGCTTTGATACCAAGTTATAACTTCCCTATCTAGAGGTCTGAAGCTAAGCGCTATAGATGCTGCAATCATCCATAGTATTAACTTTCGGTGATCAAATACGATAATGTTAATGGTATCCATAATATCAGAAACACATGGATATGAAATAAAAACATCATAGATTAAAAACATTTTTTTGATTACATTTCAAAACAACTTTTCATATCCACGTTACATAATCCCAAACATTTCCCAAGTTCAGACCAAATATAATTAATACATAAATACGTCAAGAGCGACAAATAAAGATGTCCCCTTGGTTGACCAGAGTACTGTATAGTCATAACTAACTTAAAACAACATAGCAGAATCAAACAAAATGAAACAACCACTCCAAAATAGCTATCCATCAGCCACCTGCTCATCTCTAGAAGCTTTATTTGCCAACTTACTAAAGCTTGTAAATCCTCATCCTCAGCCTACTCAAATCAATTTTCAGCATCTAAGAGTTTAAAGGGAAAAACATAAACTTCGAGTTAGACATAAAGCCTAGTGTGAATAATACTATACATCTCGGTTATTTGATATTAAGTGAGACCAAGCCGCTTAGTGGAACGGGTTTCCCCTCACTAATATCCTTTTAAAATATATCTTTTGCAAATCATAATCCTGCAACCAAAACTAGTTAAAAACTATAAAGCAATATCACGTAAACTTACATGTCAGGTAACAAATGAACTATCTGTCCGAACACTATAGATTTGTTTGGCTAACTATTGGTTGACTCGGGCCTACCAAACAATATATAAACAAATAATCTAACATCTGTTAAATACTCCTCTTCTGGACGGTTTGTCCCTAACTTATCTTCTCCATGGGTTACCTGATCCTAATGGTTTTACGGGCTCACCAATAACCTATCTCTGTACAAATATATATTTCCTTCTATGTGAAACATAATTTTAGTCTTACCCGTGACAAAGTCCTACACACTAGAATTTTGGACCAAATGAGCTAGGGGCTAATAACTAATGTATAAGGCGCGACCCTTACCAGTCCCATCTGGTATACAAATATCTGAGTCATTTTACTTAGGGTAATCTTCCCTTAAATTTTCCTTGAGAACCTTTTATTCTTAAAAAGATTTAAACCTTCAAATCAAACTTAAACAAGGAAAAAATATATTATATGCTTTACTCCAAATCACCTTGTCGTGTTATATATATACTTTACTCAAATCTTTGTTGATGAAAACGTTTAAACCTTTGAAAGTACCCGTTTCAAAACCTTGTAAACCCTTCTTTATAACCTAGGCCGAAAGGCCAAAACATTCCTTTCGAAACCATTAAATCTTCCTTTCAAAAACACTTGAAAATCATTTCCCTCGAAAGCTATAAGACCTTAGACATCCTACACTTAAAACATTTAAACATTGCCTATCGAAAATATTGGAAAAACCTTTCCTTTCAACCTTTCAAAACCATTGGGGAACCAACCCTTCGAAACCATCATTTAAAACCTTTCGAAAGCATTTAAACATCAAACCTTTCGAAACCATTTGGGTTCAAGTAAAACATGTGGAAACCTTTCAAAACCATTTAAAATTAACTCCTTCAAAACCTTTGGGTTCTATCTTCAATAGAGCAAAAGGGTCATAAAACATTTAAGTCAAAAGCACTCTTTTTTGAAAGTTATTCCTAAGTAAAGAAGTGATGGTGTCGAAACAAACCCTTTTGAAAGCATTGGAGAAGTGGCTTGGATTTTAAAACGAAGTATACCTTCCGAAACCATTGACTTCAAAAGGTATAAAAGCGGCAGTGAGGGGTTTCAACCCCTTCGAAAGCATTTACTTAAAACAAAAGGCACAACTCATTCAAAACCATCCCTTTAAACAATTAGTCCCAGTCGAAAGCCAACCATGTCAAATGCTTAAGCTTCAAAAGCAAAGTAGGTGCGTTTTCATTTAAAAGCAAAGCAACGTTTCGACCCTATCGAAACCTGATGTCTCGACCCAGTACCTTCCGCCTATGTCCAATTCACTATTACCATGTTAATGATAGTATGTGCATTTGTTTCGATGTCAATGGAGGTGGAAGCTCTCAATCGAAACCCCTGTGCCGAAAGAGGCGAAACATGCCCAAAGCATGTAAAATTTGTTTTTAACTTTAAAAAGAAATACTTTTCAACTAACCTGCCTTGTTTGTCAAAATATTATTGGTTGCTAGTTTTCTTTTCTAAAAGTGCTACCAAAATTTCAGAAGCAACTAATTTAAATAATTTACAAAATACCCCTTCTCCTTTTATAAACATATAAAACATTTAAGTCCCATACCTTAAATAATTTTACATATTCATCTAAACACTTAGGAAAATTTTACAAAAATTCCAGAAAATCATTTTTAATATGTTTTTCATTATATATTAATTTCAGATCCAAAACATAAATAATTTAGCCGTAAATTATTTTAAACCAAAATAATCATTTTCTTCACTAGAAAATTAATATAAAATCCACATTAATTCAGAAAATTATGAAAATTGAAATCCATCTCTAACATATCATTACTGATCTAAATCTAAATTCGCAAGGCATTTGGATGTCATTTGTTTGCACCAAAATGGGTCACAAATCCCAAAAGTAGTGAAAGCACTAGTGTTTACACACAAATCCTCAATATTAAAACCCATATCTTAGATCCAGATAAAAATAGAGAATAATAATGAAGAAATGGCGAAATTCAAATGAGTAAGAAAGGAAAGAACACAAGGTTTATAGTGATTCGACTATCTCTGGCTTACATCCACTTTGAATTGATCCTTTTATTCCTTTTATATTGAGGTTACAGTTATAAGCCTTTGAAATCGGTAAACAAAATGGCAGAGTTTCGCCTAGAAATGCAGAAGAAGATCTGATGCCTTTTAGTTGCCATAGAGCTGCTATTTATAGGTGCAGATCTGAAAATATTTGCCCCAAAACCTAAAATACCTCTTCTCATGTGCAAGTGGGCCCACCAGATCGATCTGGAGTCGTTTGGGATCGATCCCGATCGATCCAAGTATAACTTGTATCGATCCAAAAATGGTCCAATAAAGCTGAGATCGATCATGGATGTTCTTGAGTGAATAAGAAAGCCTCTGTGAAAATTTCATAGCAATTGGACTTGTAGAATGAGAGTTATGATCGATCCAAGTTTGATTTTTGCAAATAGGCTGTTGGTTTCGTATCGATACATTCGTATCGATAGGCTTCGTATCGATGACGTGGCCCGAGTATCATGCAGAGATCCATATTTTATGCTTGTAGACCGCTTCCCTTGGTTTGACCCATTTCTTCGTATCCATTGGTTTCCTAGCTTTTCGTATCGATCCCTATATCCTGCCTTTGTATCGATGTCAAAGTCCTTGCTTCGTATGCATCCGAGGCCATGCCCTTTGTATCCATTCCCTGCCCCTTCTTTATATCGATCCTAAGCGTTCTGGTTCGTATCGATCAGGATCGATACGTGCTGTGATCGATTCGAAGCAAGGTTCTAAGTGTGTTGCCCATATCCATCCAAGTCATGCTTCCTTCGTATCGATCCAAGCTTTGATCGATACGAAGCGTGCCAATATGCCTTGCGCTATCCATCCAATCGATGCACATTGCATCGATACGAAACCCATCGATCCACATCCGAGCCTACTCCGATCGATACGAAAGTATCGATACGAACTGATTTTCCATGAATATTGATCCATCCATAACTTGAGCATACGAACTCCGTTTGACCTGAAATTTGAAGTGTAGCCTCTCCTAGCCTTGTTTATCATTCCCTATCGATCCCACCTTGATTGGATCTTGGTCCAATTTTGATGGTATCGATCATAGCCTTGTTTCCAATCGATCTCCAATCCTGATATCCAACCTTTTTAGCCAATTATTTTGATATCCTGGCCTTGTCCAAAAGGCGGGGTAACATTTGCCCCCAAAAACATGCCTTGCAATAGGAAGGCGTGTTTTGAATAACTTTAAATCCGTCATCCGAAATCCATATTCCATCAATAGCCATATCATCCGATCCGTAACCCAATCCATTACCAAGCCATTCTATCCAAGTGCCATATCCTTGTACAAATCCGCGACTGTTTCGAGTCGATATCCGATTCCAAATTGAGTGATCAAATCCTTAGCCAATTCCATATCCATTCGAACTCGTCAACCGAGTTTTAACCCATCCATATCCAATAACCAACAACCAAATCTGTAACCTCTCCGGGTCGATATCCAAATCCGAGACCGCTCTGGGCCCTTATCTAAATCTAGGATCACTTCGGGTCCACAACCAAAGCCAAAATCCGTATCCATGACCTCTCCGGGTGTATATTCAAATCCATAGACCTCGTCGGGTCATTTTATCCTACTTTGGCCTTGACTCTCCGGTCAAGGAGTTATATTCTTCGGCCTTGACTCTCCGGTCGAGGACTTTTATATTCTCCGGCCTTGACTCTCTGGTCAAGGACTTTTATATTCTCCGGCCTCGACTCTCTGGTCGAGGACGTTTATATTGTGTTCGAGTCCATTCCACCGCTCTTCGGTGAAGGAACTCGTAAATTGCGATTACTGCCACGTTTCTCTGGTCGGGACCATAATCGCATGACCTGTATTATTTATTACATTAATCCAAATCCAATCATCACAAAGTCCAATTGACAAAATCAAAGTCCGTACAACCAGAAAAAAAACTAAATAAAAGTCCGTACAACCAAGGAAGAAACCAAAGTTTGTATAAAAACAGAAAGAAAACAAGATTTCATAGACCTGAGTATCACGGTTTATCATCATCTCAGAGCATGCCTAGGGACCGTCCTCGATCCCGTACATATGTAAGTGACTTAGCTGTATTACTTCAAGGTCTATTAGTTATTCCATGCCACAAATCCAATCAGTTGATAATAAGCTGATAAGGAGGCCTAGATCCAATGCCATCTTCGTTCGAGGTGGGCGGTGGCCGCTCCTGTTCCACTGCCGCAGCTCGATTCCTTATGTATTGCTGCAAATGACCATTCCTCACATGCTCCTTAAGGATATCCTTCAAATGCCTGCAGTCGTTCGTGCTATGCCCATCCAGCTCATGGAATAGGCAATGCTTTCCCGATGCCCGCTCGTATTCAGAGGGTTCCCTTTTTGTCGGCCTTTGATACTAGAGGCGCCCTCGAGTATCCAAGTAAATCCTTTCCAGAGTTTCAGTCAAATCCTTGTAAGAAGAGAATTTAGATTCCCTCCATTGCCTTTTCGAAGTGTTGCCGTTATCATTCATTTTCCTTTTGCCTCCATCGTCCTTGTTTGAATCCTCCATGGGTGGACCTCCACCTTTTACCGCATAAGCTTCAGCCTCAATCCCCTCTCTCCCAACCTTTGCATCTTCTTGTCTTAAAAACCTTTCCGCTTCATGATACAACTCCCTAAGATCCATTGGTAGATCCCGTTCCAACGATATCCTAAAATCTGAATCATCCGCAATTCCTGAGACTGCTGCCTTCAAAATCATCGACGGATCGGGTCGATCCACCGAAGCCACTACCGCATCGAATCTGGTTAAGAAATCCCTAAGTGATTCTCCCTTCCATTGTTTCATCGATGTTAAAATCATCACACTCTTGGACCTTACGATGTGGACCCAAAATTGCCTTATAAATCTCTCAATCAACTCTGTCCAAATGCCAATAAAGCCGCTTTCCAGCTGTCTGAACCATAATGCTACTATATCGGTCAAATACAAAGGGAAGCACCATGCTATGACTTCCTCTGATGCCTCCAGTACTTCCATGTGTCTCATGTACCTTGTCAAGCGAACAGCGAGATACGTTCTCCCATCATACATCTCCAACGTTGGTAGTTTGAAATCTGGTGGATTCCTATCCCGCCTGATCATAGGAGTGATGGGACTCCTATTCACGTCCTCCAAATCTCTATTCACCAATCCTTCTCTCGTAGCCCATTTGATCATGTTCGCTAACCTGTCGTTGTCATCAAGTGGTAGCCTCTATCTGCGATCTCCAACCTGCCCCCCGAGTCCACGAGGGAATCCTGAAACTTGCCCTTCTGGATGAGCGTCCATATCCCGATCAACTCCAAACTGCACAGCGCCGCCTGGTATCCTTCCTGGAATCGAGCCAACATGATTCGGGGGTACGCCCACTAGTATAGGAGCTGCTCCCAATGGTCCTACTCTATCCTGCATCTTGTTTGCTGCGTTTTCTCAGTCCTGATTCTGAACTGCCTCTGCTTCTACTGCTCCAGCTTCATGATCTTCATTTCCAGCATTCCCTGCAATTCCATTCCATAGCATTACACTCCAGCTTGCCTAACCTGTCGGAGTAGGTTCTGTATCATGTCCTCTTTCCTTTTCAGCATCGTTTCCATCTCGTCTCTAGTGATGAAGAATGAGGCCTGATTAGTTCCTGAGGAAGCCTCTTGACTTCCTTTATGCGGACTCCTTTCCGTTCTCTGTCTCCTTGTTGATTGCTTGGCCATGGTTCCTTCTAGATATGATCCTTTAGCTTTCCAAATCTGAACTCCAAGTCTGGTGCAGCGGGTGCTAGTCCTTCTCAGTGAAAGCACCAAAGTGTTTGCGCCAAACTTGGTCACAAACCCTAAAAGTAGTGAAAGCACCAGTGTTTACACACAAATCCTCAATATTCAAACACGGATCTCAGATCCAGATAAAAGTAGATAATAAAAATGAAGAAATGGAAAATTTCAAATGAGTAAGAATGGAAAGAACACAAGGTTTATAGTGGTTCAGCTATCTCCGACCTACGTCCACTTTGAAATAATCCTTTTATTCCTTTTATATTGAGATTACAGTTACAAGCCTTTGAAATCAGTAAACAAAATGGCAGAGTTTTGCCTAGAAAAGCAGAAGAAGATTTGATCCCTCTATAGTTGCCATAGAGCTGCCATTTATAGGTGCAAATTTGAAAATATCCGCCCTAAAATCTGGAATACCTCTTCTCATGCGCAGGTGGGCCCACCAGATCGATCTGGAGTCGTTTGGGATCGATCCTAATCGATCCAAGTATAATTCGTATTGATCCAAAAATGATTCAATGAAGCTAAGATCGATCATGGATGTTCTTGAGTGACTAAGAAAGCCTCTGTGAAAATTTCATAGCATTTGGACTTGTAGAATGAGAGTTATGATCGATCCAAGTTTGAGTTTTGCAAATAGGCTGTTGGTTTCGTATCGATACATTCGTATCGATAGGCTTCGTATCGATGACGTGGCCCGAGTATCATGCAGAGATCCATATTTTATGCTTGTAGACCGCTTCGCTTGGTTTGACCCATTTCTTCGTATCCATTGGTTTCCTAGCTTTTCGTATCGATCCCTATATCCTGCCTTTGTATCGATGTCAAAGTCCTTGCTTCGTATGCATCCGAGGCCATGCCCTTCGTATCCATTCCCTGCCCCTTCTTTATATCGATCCTAAGCGTTCTTCCTTAGCTATATGAATAAGTATAAATCATCAACAAGCATATATAAACATTTAATCCTTTAAAAATATGGCTAAACATTGCAAAAAATTTCGGATTCATATTAAAACCGAAAACAATTAGAAAAATTAGATGTAGTCATTATTCACCTTAGCTTTGAGATTAAGTAGTTTGAGATTTGAATGTATTTGATTTTGATCTTGGTTCTTCCTTAGCTTTTCTTCCTCTTGTCTTGCTTATGGTGGCCGGCTTCTAGTTTAGTTTGATATTGCAATTGAATGTGTGTGTGAGCACGGCTAAAGGTTTAGGGTATAAGATATCCTTTTTCCTATTTTACCCTCACCTATTACCCTTATCTATTTTGATTCATGTTAGCACATTTTGGTTTATTCATTAACATGGCACGGCTACCCCTTAGTTTAATCGCAAATCTCAATCCCTTAATCATCACATTATTTTATTTTATTTAGCTAATTAAATATCCTAAATAATGTTACTAAAAATTAGGGTCATTACATGTGTGGACATTCTCTATATGTTTTTATGCACCCTAGTCCGAAGAACCTAAATTAATCATGTTAGGATCATGAGTGGACAAAGCAGCATCCACATTCGATTCCTCGATAGTAGTGATGGACGTTTGGAATTCCCCAAGCTTAGCCTTTTTGCTCGGAGGAGGAATTGAAGCATCAGTTGGAGTGTCGAAGCTCGTCATCCTTTTTATTGCATCGATAGCTTTGGCAATAGAACCCCTAACAGGGGCAGACTTAGTTGATTCAACCAAAGAAGAGACATGAACTTTAGCCTTCTTATGCTTAGAAGCTACGACAACAGCAAATGAACCTAGATTGAAGGAAAATTCATAAGACACCAATGTAAGAAACTTCATTTGAACTTTAATGAAAGCTTACTAGAAGAATCACACTGGATGGGAAAGGAAGTAGAAAAAGTTTTTTGATTGCTGACAACCAAGTATTGTTTTCCATGAGCATCCCCATTTACCATCAGAGGTTCTCCCGGCACTTTATGGTTGTTTAAGGTCAAAGAATATTTGCGAAGGTTAGTTTCAATCAAAAGCTTGAGCCTGTCCCCCGTGCTTTTAGAAGCTTGAGTCAAAGCCTTAATAGTAGTGGTGATGGAGGAATTAGGAGAATACTCATCATAGGAGAATGATAGAATATAAGGTAAAAGATAAGAGGCATTTAAACTTAATAGGAACAAAAAAGACACCTTTATCTTAGTAGTATAATATCTAATGTAAAAGAATTGATCCTCTCAGTCCCTTGTCTTGTTGATCGGATGGGCGATTAAACTCTTCAGATAAGGGAGAAGGATATATACAAAACAATCTGATTGCTTGTCTACTCTTACATGATTCACCAAAGAATCAAGAGTCTCAGAATTTAGTGAAGGAAGTTTGGCTTCCCTGGTGAGGTCCTCCAAGCAACTTAAATAAGTGTAGGAGTTGGGAGTTAATTGTATTGGGGTGATTCCCAAGTGCTCCAGAAACTATAATAGGAATTTTAGGAATGGAAGGTAGCCTGAATTCCAGATGTGAATAGGAGTAAAAGCGAAGAATCCTTCGATAGGATTATCTATTCTGCCAGATGGTTTAGTGACCATGGCTTCCATATTTGTAATCCCAAGCTACTGAAGAACAGTATCTACTTCCAGCTAGGAAGTTATAAAGGATTGGTTAAGATTATAATCTGTCTTCTTTGAAGCAGGAGAAGGTTTGTGGCCTTTGTCAGATTTCTTACAATCCATTTGTCTATCAGGTGATATTACACAAAATCTAAGAAGTATTACATAGCTTATAAAAATTTAAAACGTTCCTAAATATAAATGCGAATGAACAACTAAATAACTAACCAATGAGTACATGAATAATCAAAAACTATTCAATCTATAATGGTAAAATGTCAAAACCAAGACTAGTTATATAACTTTTAACAAGTTGATAATTCATTAAATAGCCCATTTCTAGACAACAAGCCTATGATGAGAGGTCAGCTTGTAGATATTTAAGGTATTCACAATAATTTGGAAAATCATTAATAACTGTTAGATTTATGACTAGATATCGAATCATAACATGTCATTAGGGTCAAATCATGGTATCGTGCTTATAACATCGTATTGAGATTATAGCAGAGTGTCGAACCGATAACCCGATGTCGAATCCAAATAAAGTACCAAATTCATAAATAATAAATTGTACTTCGAATTATTTAGAAGTGCTTCAACTGATTATCGAGTTTGTATGGTGTTTAATGAATAAACAGTTCATGAGTATAACTACTTTTCAAATCTATAGTATGGCGTCGAACATATATAAAGTTAGTAACCCATATAGCAACTCTCTAATTAGTTGATGGATTTATAAAGTGATAGTGGGACACTATGAAGTTACTAAGTTTCTAATTAAAACAACAATCTTTCAAATATTTGTCAAGCTTATAACTGGTTATTGAGTTCCTAGATAGATACTGAACCCCTAACTGGTTGTCGAAACTATAATTAGTGGTTAAAACCTTAAAAAGGCATCGAACTTCAAATTAAATGTCGAATTACAAAAAACTAATAATTTCGAAAACAAAGGTCTAATTAGTGACAAGTTATGGAATTTCAAAGAGGATACCAAACTTTTAACAAATTAGGCAACAAGATCCTAAAAGGGTATCGGTCTTATCATAATCAAAACTTCAGAAAATCATTGAATTTCTAGGAAACTTTCAAATTTGCAATAACTATTATATAAGTTCAATCGATTAGCAAAGGAAAATATCGTAATCAACACTTACATTCAAACACTACTCTTCTCAAAATCATAAAAGCACCCAATCAATTATACCTTAATCTAAAAAATTATAATACCCTATTTTATCTTAATCTAAATCGATTAAAAATAGAAATCAAACTTTAAGCTCGAGCGCGGTGAAGACTAAAAAGTTTCCGATTTAAAGGGGAAACTAAAATTTTTGTTTCAAGAATAACTTGCAGGTAGAAGATTGAAGAAGAAGGAAAGAAGTATTCATAGAAGGAAAGGGCAGCAATGAGAAGCGATGATCTCAATTTGAACGAATGGACGAGATCAGAATGGAATGCTAATAAGCGGTAATGAGGTTAACACGGCGGCAAATGTCAATATCGAGGTGTTAACTTGAAAATTCAACATTATACTAAAGTACAATGCATCTCTTCTACATGAGGGGTAAATGTTACTATAAATAAAGATGTCAAACATCTTGGGACAACATATCAAAATTTAAGGTGTTAAGTGTGAAGAAGGGAAAGAACTCGAGCATTTAGTAAGGTATATTAAATTTCAATTAGTTGGCAAACCCAGAAGGTGTTGAACATAAACATAGCAAGAAGGTATCCAACTACAACAAACTTGGAGAAGCCTAGGGAACCGAGCATCGACAGCATAGAGATCACCAAGCCTTAACAATGGAAAAGATATCACACCAAGGTACCGAACCTCTAGAGATGTTGAACTGTGAAGGTACAACATACGTAATGGTTAACAAGTTAAATAAAGGAAATAGAGGCATCGAGCGAAAGTAACCATAAAGGTTGTCGAGCATGTAAAGAGGAAAAGGTATCGCGTCTCAAATAATTTCTAAAGATACCAAGCATATAACAAGCCTATGATGCAAAGCATATCGAATCTGAAGACAATCAGAGGGAGTTTTTGAACCACTACAACATAAAGTGCTAATAAAATGTAGAGTAAAGAGGGGTTCCACATCACTAAGAGATATTAAATGCATAGTCACGAAAAAGGTATATTGGGACTCTATGAAACAAGCAATAGATATCGAGCCTTTACAACTATGGCCATTGTAAAAGCGTCCAAAAGTGGCAAGTAGTCTCGAGCTTTACAAGCAGCAAGAGATGTCGAACTTCAAAAGACGTAAAGAATATCGAATGTCTAACGTTATAAAGGATGCCGCATGCCATCAATACGAAGAAGGATTCTAAATGTCATTAATATGAAGAAGGATATTGAATGTCATCAGTATGAAGAAAGATGTCAAATGTCATCAATACAACAAAGGATGTCGGATATTTAGCAATACAAAGGGATATCAAATATCAGCAATTCACACAACATATCGAAACATGCATAGTAGCCACACCACCTACCGCCATCCATATAAATATGGACCCCATGGCTACAAGGCAAAATGGATTTTTCCAATCTCGTTTCTTAGAAGATCAAAGTTGTAACCCTAAATTGAATTGGGGATTTTAGAGCCGATTGTACATTTGTGACTTCTGCACATAAGGACCTGTACAAGAAACTTTACATAGCATACTTCAATCGAATAAAGATATTTGACCGGTTATTAATATACATATGACTATTTGTATTAGACATAGATTATGGACAAGCATATTTCATTCTTTTGGACTTGGACTTTGACTTGCATACTTCTCTCGAGCTTCATGTAAGGCTACCTAAGCCTTTATCTGAAATTGCCTTGCCCTACCTTGGGTCTTTGGTATTAACGAAGATATTTGTTAATAGTTGGTATACATAACAAAACACAGAGCTATTTATCTAGAAATTCAGAAACTCACAGCGAAAGATAAAATATAATAATAGAATAATACCCATTTTATTTAAAAGTTCAAACTATTAAAAGAACAATAGTAACGACAACAACACCAAATATCCATGGTGCAATATTTGAAAATACATCATGTTTCAATAGGTACATCTGAAATAGAAAAATAACGTAAATAGAAAATCAGCTGCCACAAGTCCGCATCCTCGCCACTACCTCCAAAATCTGCATCAATATCTCTAAACCATGTTGTAATGAGGAGGGAGTTAGAACAACAATGTCTGGTGAATAAAATCACCAGCCTTTCTATAGTAGTACTTAGGGAGTATAATTTAAATAAGAATATGTCCTTACGTATCTTAACCATATTATAAGAGACCATAAGCCCGAAGGCTTTTTGTAACATCCCCTATCTAGAGGCCCAAAACTAAGCGCTACAGATGCTGCAGTCATCTATAGTATTAGCTTCCGGTGACTAAATACGGCTATGTTAATGGTATCAATAATATTAGAAGCACTTGAATATGAAACAAAACACATATTTCCAAACCACAAATTACTTCATTACATTTCCAAAATAAATTGTTTCAAATTCACGTCACATAACCCAAATCGTTTTCCAGGCATAGATTAAATATAATTATTACAAATTATGCCAAGAGCAGTATATAAGGATACCCCCTCAGTTGATCAGAGTTGTATGGTCATATTAGACCTAGTACATAACAACGCAGTGGAAAATCCATCATAACATAAATAAAAGTAACAAATCCTAAGTAGCTATCTGTTGCCTCCTGCATCCTCCGGTAGCTTATTCGTCAACATTCTAAAACCTGAAAAGATCCTTAACCTCTCAACATACTCAAATTAATTTTGAGCACTCGAGAGTTTAAGGGGAAAACATAAACTTCGAGTCAGATATAAAGCCTGGTATGAATAATACTATACATCCCTGTTTAATTTTGTTAAGTTAGACCACACCGCTTAGCGGAACGGGTTTCCTCTCACTAACATCCTTTCTAAAACATATCTTTGCAAATCCTTTCATATAACCATATACTATGCTCCTGCATCCACAACGGTTAAACACTACAAACTAAACATTATGTAAACATACATAAATATCAGGTAATAATGAACTATCTGTTCAAACTCAAAGTTTTGATTGGATAACTTTTAACCTTTGGCTGACTCAGGCCTACCAGACAATATAATCAAAGTTAACCTAATACCTGGTAGATATTCAAATTCAGGATAATCTATTCTTATTTATCTGTTTAATATTTCCCATCAGGACGGTATGTCCTAAACTATTTGTTAAATATCTCACTTCTGGACGATCTATCCCTAACTCAGTCATCTCCCAGGTCTTCTCGATCCTAATGGTTTTTCGGGCTCACCAATAACCTATCTGTATACAACATATATTCCTTTCAGTGTGTAATTAAAATTTTAGTCTAACTACGACCAAGCCCTACACACTGAAATTTTGGATAACAATTAGCTGGGGCAACTAGCTAATGTATAAGGCGTGACCCCATACTAGTCCCATCTGGTTTTCTAATATCTGAGTCATTTATACTTAAGGATCTCCTCCAATAATTTTCCTTGAAAACAATTTCAAAATGATTTAAACCTTTAAATCAAACTTCAAACAACGAAAAAAATATAATCTTTATACTTTACTCAAATCATACTACCATGTCAGATAAATATATCTTTTACTCAAAATTTAGTTGAGGAAAACACTTAACCATTTGAAAGAACCTCTTTCCATACTTTGAAATTATCTCCTTCAAAATCAACGTTTAAACCTTTCGAAATCGGTTTACAAACCTTTCGACTCATTCAAAGCAGCCCTTACGAAAACTATAAACTTTAGACATCCTTCCTTAAAATCTCCTTAAGTCATTGCCTTAGAAAAAACTTTGGAAAACCTTCCTCTATAAACCTTTCAAAAACATCTAATAAACCTTTCGAAACAGATCAATGAACAAACCCTTCAAAAACATAAAACCTTTTAAAACATAAACCCTTCGAAGGCATACTGGGTTCAACTAAGAATAATCCGGAAACCTTATTTTAAAACCTTTCGTCTTTATTAAAACAACCTTTCGAAAGTCTTGTGTTATATTTTATAAACAAGGATAAACCAACTAAGTTGGAAGCTTCCTTCCAAAAGCATACGAGAAACAGCTAGTTTAAAAACAGGTAAACCTTTCGACTATGTCGGAAGGTTCAAAGCAAAAACCTTTATAAAAGCGGTAGAAACCCTTCGGATATGTCGGAAGGTTTCAAAACAACGTAATGGCGGAAGCAGCAACAACCTATCGACTACATCGGAAGGTTTAAAGTCTTTCTTTTAAATAATTTGACTTGGTCAGAAGTGACCAAGTTGGAAGTTCAAATTCGATAGCAAAGCAGGCGAAAGCTTTTCACTTATAAAACGATTATATTCCAACCTCTTAGGCCATCAACCTTTCGGTTTAGAACCTTTCGGCTATATTCAATTCATTACGTACCAATTACTTGATACCTTATGCATTGAACTTTGACCTTACCAAAAGCTAACCTTTCGACTGAGACGAAAGGTCTGAGGCAGAAGGTAAACTGCCGTATAGGCTGAAACATGGAAAAAGTGTGAATTTTTTTTAAACTTAAAAAGGAAACTTTTCAACTAACCTGCCTTTAATTGTCAAATTTTCGTTGGTCAATAAAATACTTATCATAAATGTGCTGCCGCTTTTACTAAAATTTATAAATCATTTTAATTTGCAAAATGCCCCTTCTCCTTAAAATATATAAAACATCTAAGTCTCATACCTTAAATAATTTTATATACCCCTCAAATGACTTAGGAAAATTCTAGAAAAATCCTAAAAAATCTATTTTAATAGATTGCCTAACATATTAAAATCTCAAATCCAAACAATTATTATTTTAGCCAAAATAATTTATAACCCAATAAACAATTTTCTTCATTCAAAAATTCCTATAAAATCCATAATAAACCAAAAAATTACAAAAATCAAAACACATCTCTAAAATATTATTCCAGACCTATATTTAAATTTCCAAGGTATTCGGATGTCATTAAATAGGGTTTTCATGTTAAACATATCATAAAACACGAAAAAACATATATAATTTCACCAACAATATATATATATATATATATATATATCTTTAAACATCAAACATGGCAATAATATAGCAAAAACATTTCAGATCTAATCACAAAGACAAAAACTAAAAGAATTAGGGATGTAGTAATTATTGACCTTAGCTTTTGAGGTTATAGATGAGATTTTTGATTGTTGAATTAGTTGATTACTTCTCTTCTCTTGAACCTTAGCTTTACTTCTTCTCTTAAGAATGGGAAATGGTGGCTGGGCTTAGCAATTTAGTTTTCTAGTGAAATGATAGTGAATGAACATGAATTACCATCTCATAAGGGTTTAGGGTATAAGGTTTTGTTATTTCTCATAACGCCCTTCTCATTTCCTAACACATTATCTAGTGTTATTTCATTTTAGTTAACCCACTTAACATGGGATGACTACCTTTAACTAATCAATTCTCAACCTATTAATCTTCACATTATTTAATTTAATCTGACTGATTAAATGTCTTAAATAAGGTTAGAAAAATATGGGGTGTTACAGACCCCCCACCTTAAATAATTTTGTCCTCGAAATTACGAGTACACAACAAAACAATCAAAGCTAAAACATACCATTAAATAAATCTGGGTAAGAGTCTCTAATCCTGCTCTCCACTTCCCAAGTACAGTCTCTAGCAACATTACTCCATTAAACCTTTACTAACTTGACTGTTTTGTTCCTCAATTTCTTCTCATCTCTAACCACAATCTGAATCGGCTTCCTAACTATAGTCAAATTCAGTTCTACTACTAAGTCTTCTAATACTGTAGGTGTTATAGTAGTCTTCGATACTCTAACACATTTCCTAAGATGAGAAACATGGAAAACATTATGGACTCCAGCCAAATTACTCGGTTACTCCACTTTATAAGCGAGTTTCTCGATTTTCTCAATAATACAAAATGGACAAATGAACCTAAGTGCTAACTTCCCCGACTTCCCAAATCTAATTACACCTTTCATCGGTGAAACCTTAACAAACACATAATCTTCGACAGAAAATTCCAAATCCTTCCTTCTTCTATTTGCATAACTTTTCTGCCTAGATTGAGCCTCCTTCATCCTAGCTCGAATCAACTTAACCGTCTCCGCAGCTTCCTTCACTAAATCCGGACAAAGAACTAATCTATCTTCGGTCTCCAACCAACATACGGGAGACTTGCAAGGTCTTCCATACAATGCTTCAAACGGTGCCATTCCAATACAGATAACTATTGTTATACGAGAACTCAACTAGATGAAGATGGTCTTCCCATAATCCCCCGAAATCCAATATACAAGCTCTTAACAAATCTTCCAAGATTTTGTTAACTCTTTCTGTTTGCCCATCAGTCTGTGGATGGTAAGCGGTACTCATGTTGAGATTGGTTCTTAATGCTTCCTATAGACTATTCCAGAACACACTAGTAAATGAAGAATCTCTATCACTGACAATACTACAAGGAATCCCGTAGAGCCTAACTACGTTCTTTATAAATAACTTCACCAAATCAGGTGCCGTCCTAGTTGACTTTACTGGAATAAAATGGGCACTATTAGTCAGTCTATCTACTATGACCCATATGTTTTTGTTTCCTCTACTTGATCTCGGCAACCAATCAATAAAATCCATAGAGATTGAATCCCATTTCCATAACGGAACCTCTAACAGTTGAAGCAATCCACTCGGCTTCTGGTGTTCAGCCTTTGCCTATTGGCAATTCAAGCACTGCTTAACACACAATCCAATGTCCCGTTTCATACCTTCCCAGAAGAAACTTCTCTTCATTTCCTGATACACTTTCGTTCCTCCTAGATGGATAGTGAACTTCGAACGATGACACTCATCCAAAACCTCCTTCCTCATGTTTCCTACATTCGGAACATATAACCTTCCTTTCTTTCTCAACCACCCATTTTGGTCAAGATTGAAATCCTTTAGGTCATCGCTCTCCGTTCCTTCCTTCAACCTTCTGATCTGCTCAGCCAATACTGGATCCTTTTCTTGCTTAGAAGCTATCTTCTTAATCATTACCGGTTGGACTTCTAAACAAGACAATACAGTACTTCCTGCACTCGATCCTACCTCGGACCTAAACCGCACAGTACAAGCTGATAAGGCCTCTAAGTCTTTTCACTCGGTGATCATAGCCAATACCGCATTCTGATGTTTCAGACTGGGTGCATCTGCTACCTTGTTTCCTTTTCTGGGTGTATACTCAATTCCAAAATCATAGGCAGCAATAAACTCCAACCATCTCTGCTGTCTCACATTCAGCTCCTTCTGAGAGAACAAATACTTTAACAACTTATGATCAGTATATAGCTCAAATCGCTCTCCCAAAAGATAATGCCTCCACACATTTAAAGCAAATATAACTACAGCTAACTCCAAGTCATGTGTTGGATACCTAACCTCATGTGGTCTGAGCTGTCTAAAAGCATAAGCAATTACTTTACCCCCTTTGCATCAACACATCTCCCAATCTAGTTCCACACGCATCTGTATAAACCACTAAATCCCGATTCCCCTCCGGAACCACTAACACCGATGCATGGGTCAATAATTGTTTCAAGCTCTAGAATGCTTCTTCACACTTATCAATCCACACGAACTTCACATCTTTTCGTGTAAGCTTAGTCATCGGTGGTGCTATACGTGAAAAATCTTTTATAAATCTCCTATAATACCCAGCCAATCCAAGGAAACTGTTTATCTCAGTCACCGTCTCGGGTCTCTTCCAATTGTCCACCGCTTCAATCTTAGTCGGATCTACAGACAACCTTTTCTCAGAGATGACATGACCAAGGAACTTCACTTCCTTCTTCCAAAAATGACACTTCGTAAACTTAGCCTTCAACTTGTGCTCTCTCAACGTCTCGGGCACGACTCTGAGATGAACTTCGTGCTCCTTCTCATCCTTAGAATATATCAAAATGTCATCAATGAAAACCAACACAAACCTATCCAAATGCTCTCGAAAAATTCTATTCATCAGATCCACAAAGAATGCCGGCGTATTAGTTAGTCCAAGCGGCATAACTAACCATTCGTATGATCCATATCTCGTTTTAAACGCCGTCAAAGGAATGATATCCTTTGCCACTCTAAGCTGATGAAATCCCATCGCCAAATCTAGCTGAGAGAATACCTTTGCTCCACTCAACCGATAGAACAAATCATCAAGTCTCGGTAATGGATATCGGTTCTTTATCGTCTTCTCATTCAACTTATGATAATCGATACATAGCCTTAGCGATCCGTCCGACTTCTTAGCAAATACAACAGCAGCTCCCCATAGCGAACTACTCCGCCTAACAGAACTCTTGCCTTCTAGATCTACCAACTGCACCTTTAACTCTTTCATCTCTATAGGTGTCATCCTACTCGGCGGTCAACTCACCGGTTCAGCTCTAGGCACCAAATCAATCTGAAACTCAATTGCTCGTTTTGGTGGTAGTCCAACGACTGGCTCAAACAAATCAGCAAATTCTCTGACTACAAAAACTCGATGCAACTCATCCTCCAACTCCATAATACTCAATAAAGCATTCACCTTACAACTAGGGTTCTCTACAACATAGATTATCCGATCACTACAATCCAGAAGACTAAGTGATATTTTCCTATCTTGGCATAATATCCCAGCATCATATCTACTCAACCAATCCATCCCAAGGATAATACCAAATCCCACAAAGTCAAACACATGCAAACAACAATTAAAGGTATGACCTAGCAAATCAAATTTTAGATGATCCCACCTCAACCCAAGTCTTGCATAACCTCCTATTGGATTAGCAACCCTTAAGGAAGTAATTAAGTAAGAGGGTTCTAGGTTAAGTCTGTCCACCAGTCATTGAGAAATAAAAGAATGGGATGCCCTACTATCAAATAGAACGCTAATAGACATACCGTGGATCTATAGTGAGCCTCCTAAAACATCTTTTCCCTTTTCCTGAGCAATTGGTTTTCTGGTTGTGGACTCCAAAGCATAAACTCGCCCCTTTCCTTCCTTTGTTGGCTCTGGGCACGTTCTTGTAATGACCCACTTGATCATAATTAAAGCATCTGACATTCTTCTTTCCACTAACCTCTTTTCCTTTTCCCTTGCTTGCTTGACACTCGTTGGCATAGTGTCCTTTCTTGTTGCAGTTGTAGCAAACCACTTCAACCTTACTTTTCTTTTGTGCTCCTTCTTTATGAACAATCTTTCTCTGGAAAAATTTCCTCTTCTGGGTCTATCCCGTCTGAGCCTCTTTCACTTTCTTCCTTAAGCAAGCTAATGCCTTTTCTTGCCTCAATGCCATCTCAAAAACTACATCATTGGGTCTCTCAAGTGTGGCAAAGTAGCACTTATCAGTTCTGGCCTTAATCCACTGATGTACTTTTCATTTCTACTGAATAACGGTATCAACCAATGCATACCCGTATCAAGCCAATTCCTCAAACTTCCTTGTGTACTCCAACATGGTCATATCTCCCTGCTCCGGTTCTACAAACCTACTCAACAATGCAGCCTGTGCTATTACGGACATAAATCTCTCTGAAAACCTTCTCCTGAATTCCTCCCAAGTAATGGTCTCTTCATCAACTCCAGCAGTGACGGTGTTCCACCAAAATAGTGCAGCTCCCCGCAGCTGCCTTAAGGCCAACCTCCTTTTCTGCGCATCATTTAGCTGTAAATCAGCAAATATTCTTTCACAATGCAGTAGCTAGTTTTCCACTTCAATCACATCCTCGGTTCCAATGAATAGCTTCCCTCCAAGTCTGATGTAATCCCTACTCAAGTTGGCATACTGATTGACCACGGGAACTTCTTGAGCTCCTCCTCCCGCAGCATTACCTTCAACCACACCTGCTCCTACTCCAGCTTGCACCATCTTCACAAAGAACTGATACATTGTCCCCATATCCACTTGAGGAACTCCTGCACCAGCATTTTCAGCTTGTGCCTGATCAGGACCTCTCCTTGTGTTTGGTCGGGCATTTTCATTGGTGGTGCTGCTATCTCCTCGATATTTACTTTGCTCCTGCTTCCCTCCATATCTGTATTCAAACCTCGTGAGATACATATGAATAACCTAACTAAGATAGGAGTCTAAAGATATAGCGTATACTTATATAAATAAAATACAAGTACGTTCTTATAGCGTTATCCCATACCCCAATATTAACTCTAATTCCTATGGATTATGTTTTCCAAAATCATTTTTAGTTAAAGTATTTCATAAACCATGCTCTGATACCAAGCTGTAACAACCCCTATCTAGAGGCCCAAAACTAAGCGCTACAAATGCTGCAGTCATCTATAGTATTAGCTTCCAGCGACTAAATAAGGCTATGTTAAAAGTATCAATAATATCAGAAGCACTTGAATATGAAACAAAACATAGATTTCAAAACCACAAATTACTTCATTACATTTCCAAAATAAATTGTTTCACATTCACGTCACATAACCCAAATCGTTTCCCAGGCACAGATTAAATATAATTATTACAAATTACGCCGAGAGCGGTATATGAAGATACCCCCTCGGTTGATTAGAGTTATATAGGCATATTATACCTAGTACATAACAACACAGTGGAAAATCCATTATAACATAAATAAAAGCAGCAAATCCTAAGTAGCTATCCGTTGCCTCCTGCATCCTCCGATAGCTTATTCGTCAACATTCTAAAACCTAAAAAGATCGTTAACCTCTCAACCTACTCAAATTAATTTGGAGCACCCAAGAGTTTAAGGGGAAAACATAAACTTCGAGTCAGACATAAATCCTGGTATGAATAATACTATACATCCCGGTTTAATTTTGTTAAGTGAGACCACGCCGCTTAGTGAAACAGGTTTCCTCTCACTAACATCCTTTTTAAAACATATCTTTTCAAATCTTTCATACAACTATATACTATGCTCCTGCATCCACAACGGTTGAACACTACAAAATAAACATTATGTAAACATACATAAATATCATGTAATAATGAACTACCTGTTCAAACTCAAAACTTTTGTTTGGATAACTTTTAACCTTTTGTTGATTCAGGCCTACTAGACAATATAATCAAAGTTAACCTAACACCTGTTAGATATTCATATACAGGATTATCTATCCTTATCTATCCGTTTAACATTTTCAATCAGGACGGTCTGTCATAAACTATCTGTTAAATATCTCACTTCTGGACGGTCTGTCCCTAACTTAATCATCTCCTAGGTCTTCCCGATCCTAATGTTTTTTCGGGCTCACCAATAACCTATCTGTATACAAAATGCATTCCTTTCGGTGTGTAATCAAAATTTTAGTCCAACTACGACCAAGCCCTGCACATTGGAATTTTGGACAACAATTAGCTATGGCTACTAGCTAATGTATAGGGCGCGATCCCATACTAGTCCCATCTTGTTTTCCAATATTTGAGTCATTTATACTTAAGGATCTCCTTCCATAATTTTCCTTGAAAATAATTTCAAAATGATTTAAACCTTTAAATCAAACTTCAAACAAGTAAAAGAATATAGTCTTTATACTTTACTCAAATCATACTACTATGTCAAATATATATATATATCTTTTACTCAAAATTTATTTGAGGAAAACACTTAACCATTTGAAAGAACCTTTTTCCATACTTTGAAATTATCTCCTTCAAAATCATCGTTTAAACCTTTCGAAATCATTTTCAAACCATTCGAACTCATTCAAAGCAGCCCTTACGGAAGCTATAAACTTTAGACATCCTTCTTTAAAATCTCTTTAAGTCATTGCCTCAGAAAAAACATTGGAAAACCTTCCTCTGTAAACCTTTCAAAAACGTCTAATAAACCTTTCGAAATAGATCAATGAACAAACCCTTCGAATACATAAAACCTTTTAAAACATAAACCCTTCGAAGGCATATTGGGTTCAACTTAAAATAATATGGAAACCTTCTTTTAAAACCTTTTGTCTTTAGTAAAACAACCTTTCGAAAGCCTTGGGTTATATTTTATAAACAAGGATAAACCACCTAAGTCGGAAGCTTCCTTCTGAAGGCATTGGAGAAACGACTAGTTTAAAAATAGGTAAACCTTTTGACTGGTCCGAAGGTTCAAAGCAAAAACCTTTATAAAAGCGGTAGAAACCCTTCGGCTATGTTAGAAGGTTTCAAAACAAAGTAATGGGGGAAGCAGCAACAACCTATCAACTACGTCGGAAGGTAAAGTCTTTCTTTTAAATAATTTGACCTGGTCCAAAGTGACCAAGTCGGAAGCTCAAATTCGAAAGCAAAGTAGGTGAAAGCTTTTCACTTTTAAAACGATTATGTTCCAACTTCTTAGGCCATCAACCTTTCGGCTTAGAACCTTTCGACTATATTCAATTTATTACGTACCAATTACTTGATACCTTATGCATTGAACTTTGACATTATCAAAAGCTAATCTTTCGACTAAGACGAAAGGTCTGGGGTGGAAGGTAAATTGCCGTGTAGGCTGAAACATTGAAAAAGAGTGATTTTTATTTTTAAACTTAAAAACGAAACTTTTCAACTAACTTGCCTTTGTTTGTCAAATTTTCATTGGTCAATAAAATACTTTTCAGAAATGTGCTACCGCTACTACTAAAATTTATAAATCATTTTATTTTGCAAAATGCCCCTTCTCCTTAAAATATATAAAACATCTAAGCCCCATATCTTAAATAATTTTATATATCCCTCAAATGACTTAGGAAAATTCTGGAAAAATCCCAAAAAATCTATTTTAATATATTTCCTAACATATTAAAATCTCAAATCCAAACAATTATTCTTTTAGCCGAAAATAATTTATAACCCAATAAATAATTTTCTTCATTCGAAAATTCATATAAAATCCATAATAAATCAAAAAATTATGAAAATCAAAACCTATCTCTAAAATATTATTCCAGACCTATATTTAAATTTCCAAGGTATTCGGATGTCAATAAATAGGGTTTTCATGTTAAACATATCATAAAACACGAAAAAACATATATAATTTCACCAACTATATATATATATATATATATATATCTTTAAACGTCAAATATAGCAATAATATAGCAAAACATTTCAGATCTAATCACAAAGCCAAAAACTAAAAGAATCAGGGATGTAGTAATTATTCACCTTAGCTTTTGAGGTTATAGATGAGATTTTTGATTGTTGAATTAGTTGATTACTTCTCTTCTCTTGAACCTTAGCTTTACTTCTTTTCTTAAGAATGGGAAATGGTGGTCGGCCTTAGCAATTTAGGTTTTTAGTGAAATGAGGGTGAATGAACGTGAATTACCTTCTCACAATGGTTTAGGGTATAAGATTTTGCTATTTCCCATAATGCCCCTCTCATTTCCTAACACATCATCTAGTGTTATTTCATTTTAGTTAACCCACTTAACATAGCACGGCTACCTTTAACTAATCAAATCTCAACCTATTAATCTTCATATTATTTATTTATTCTGACTAATTAAATGTCTTAAATAAGGTTAGGAAAATATGGGGTGTTACACTTTTCTAGTCCATTAATTCTTAAACCCAATAACCCATATTTATAGTCAATAATGTCTTAACGATGCAAGAGATAGTGCCAAAGCCATTTAATACATTTTTAATGGAAACCAGGTAAACTCTGACCATTTAATACCTTATTTAAGGTAGGTCTCCATCATTTACTAACCCAAGGCAGACTCCTCTTCGAAACTATCTTGCTGACATTGTACGAAATCTATTCACGCCAATTACTACTTCGAATCTGAAGCGGACCCTCTCTGGGATATCTTTTTCCATGCCCAACCATTAACCCTGACCATTTACTACTTCCTATATAGGAAAGAGGTAGGCCTTTAACTATCCACTTACTACCTTCAATTCTCGAAGCAGGACCTCATATCATAACTTGTAACACGACCGTAACGTCTCACATTAATCCGACTACTCGTCAGTACTAGTAGCTAGGTTAACTTGGCAGGTTTACACTACTGAATTTGGGACTAATGTAACACCCCTAATTATAGTTTAACATTATCTGGGAAATCTATTTGGATAGATTAAATAGAATATTGTAGTTGTATAAGAGGACGAGATTTGGTTATTAATAAGGTCAGGCAATAACTAATTAATTAAGTAAGATTGTTTTAAACTTAATGAAAGAAAGAATTAATGGGAGGGGAAAATTAGGAATATAGCCTCATTTTCTTCCCTTAAGCCCTCTCTCCCCTTTACCCATTCTCATTTCTACTACCACAAAACAGTCAAAAGAAAACTAACCCTTAGGACTGGCCATTAACAAGCTAAGGAAGATGAAATCAAAAGGGAATTCAAGAAAGAGCTTAGGGAAGCTAAAACAACATCATATCTCAACTCCAACATCCAAATCTAAGGTGAATAATAAGTGAAAACCATCTCTATTGTTTGTTTTTGAATTTGGCTATGGGTAACACCCGAAGTACATTGATAATTTATGCCATATTTTGGTTATATGATCATTATTTGGATAGGATAATAAATTATGGAATTTTTATGAAATTATTTGAATTGGTTTTAAGGGTAAAACCTAAGTTATTAATCTCTAATTGGTTTTGTTCTTTTGTTAAGTTGTGTAAAACATAATTTTGGAGAATTTCATAAGTTTCCATATTAATAGGGATATTTCATGAATTTCCCTAGAGAGAAAATAGCATTTATTTTGGGTTTTAAATATTAAAAATAATTAAATAATGATTTTAGGCTAGAAATATTTATTGTTAAAGAACGTGTTAATTCTGATTTTTGATGAATTTTCATGATTTTTCCCAAAAGATTATGATTTTGTATGAATTTATTTAGCTAGAAAAGCTTATAAATAAGTATTAAATTATTAAAATTATTTAAAGTGTTGCAAAATTGTTTGGGGAAATAAAATGGAGTTGTAGTAGATTTTTGAAAAGAATTTGGAATTTATATTTTCAACCAATAGAAAATTGACAAAGAATAAGAGTTGGTGAAAAGGGATTTCCTTATATAGATATAAAATAGTTTTTATTGTAATTTTGTTATTGCTATGTCGCAAATATCAATGTCGATGCCTTGATGATGCCACAACTATGAGTGGCGACACCAACATGGAGGGAAGCATAGGATAACTACTCAAGTAGTTACGGAATGATTCAGTCCATGTTGAAGTGATCAATGTCGTCATCCTATTAGTGTCGACTAGGTAATCTCGTAGTATACCTGGGCAATGCCGACCACCCTTATTTCCTTGTTTTGATAATATATGGCATTGATGTTGCAATTAAGTAATGCCGCAACCCTTTAGTTTCACTATAAAACTATTTTCGATGCTATTGCCTCTATCTTTTTAGCATCGTTAAGATATCACATGTCGTCTGTTTTTAATAACTATGGTTTTAAGGTGGTGATGCTGCCAACCTTACTTTCGATATTGATTGTTTATGGCAATTATGCCGCTATATAACGGTTTTGATAAACCTAATTACAACATAATAGCGGCTATTTTATAGCACCCAATATCAATGTTTTATGATATTGATGCCGCATGTTATTAATGTCGGCTTCAAGATATATTAATATATAAAAGGCTATATTCAATAGGTTGGGCAACCTATAAATTTCCATGTTGTGACAACAGTTACTTCGACATTATAGCCTTATGTTTTTATAAAGTCAAAATTATTTTAAAGGCTTTGATATGGATGGATGCGGCGTCCCATGATGGCTATATCAAAGCCGCTAGTTTTTGAAGATGAACATATTCTAATTTATGGCGTTAAAACCTATAATGAAGAGGTGCGACATCCTCCTATTATTTCCAAAAGTATACATGGCAGTATTAAAATGGTTTATAAAGTAGCATGAGAAATTGGTGAAGTAAGGGGCTATATTTTCCTTGTTTTAAATATGAATTAAAGGGATTAATCATATTTAATGATAAATGTTTTCAAGGAATAAATTATTGTTTACCTTAAGTTTTTATATGAAATTACCAAAGAGGGTTATTACTTATGGTTAAGTAAATATAAGATGCCTATTGACTGAACATATTTGAAGGATGAATGCTATATGTTCTTATTTTTATTTGATCTGTTATTTTGCATGATTATTATTGTCATACTCGCATCATCATGATCCATACTGCATTTTGGGATATAAAAGGGAGGAATAACCAGCTAGGTTGACCCATTAGTAGGTATAATCAGATTTAACTCCCGAGTGAGTAGAATTGCATCCAAGAGATCAGATAGATCAAAAGAATTAGGATGCCCAAAACTAATTAAAAGATTATGATATAAGATATGGTATCAGAAGGGTCCAATATGTTTATAGTGATCTTATAAAAACTGTTGGGTAGATTCTCACCACCGGTCCAAAGCTTCGCCGAACCAACCTGCTCCGCATGCAAAAACCCTGCCGAACCAGCTCACCTCCCATGCTCTGCCGAACCAGCTCACCTCCCATGCTCTGCCGAACCAACTCACCTCCCATGCTCTGCCGGACCAGCTCACCTCCCATGCTCTGCCGAACCAGCTCACCTCCCATGCTCTGCCGAACCAGCTCACCTCCCATGTCTGCCGGACCAGCTCACCTCCCATGCTCTGCCGGACCAGCCTTCTGCCACCGAACCAAGTGACACCGGACCATCCTTCTTCCATCCCACCACCGGTCCAAGCAACTACCGGTCCACTCTACACTCCAACCACCTCCGAACCAAGCAATGACGAACCAAGACGTGCCAGGCCAGATCACATCAGCCCAGGCCCATCAGCGACTATACACATCCTGGACCCCTACCCCTAGCCTCACTCTATAAATAGAGGGGCAGGGGTATAGCAATGGGGACAAGTTTTGAGAGCTCAAGCACGGAGATAACTTTCAAACAACTTTCTTTTACTTGTATCAAAGCTTTGTACTTGTAATAAAAACAAGAGAAGAGAAATAACATATAAAGTGGACGTAGGCACATTCTGGCTGAACCACTATAAATCTGCGTGTCTTTTTACAGTTTAGCCCCTACTTTTCATATATTTGCATAAATCACCCAAATCACTAAGAACAACATAAGATCTACTAAATCATACAACTTTGAGGTGTTTGTCCATTTTTTGTGCAAACATTTTTGGTGCTTTCACTGAGAATAGAAGCTCGAAGCTTCAGCTTCATCCGCTTAACAAGTTTTCCTAACAACACCGTCCGCCACTTGGAAAACATGCCTCCCAAACAGAGAAAAGATGTTAACAAAGGAAAAAACATCGCATCCAGCAGTCTTCCAGATCCAGCTGTCACGAATCAAGTAAATCGTCCTCCTCCAGCAATAGTAACAAATGAAGAACAGGCTAACCCAACTACTCCTACCACAGAACAGCCTGCAGCAATTACTAGAGCAGATCTGGACAGAGTTGTGGTTGAAGTAACTAACCGCTTCACGTCCCAGCAGGAAGCCTTGGTGGACCATCTCATGTCACGCTTAAGGGACGCTGAAGAATCCAACCGCAACACTGAATCATAGGGCGAGTCCCAGTCTGGAGGATCTCAGAGACAACAAAGATCTTCCTTCTTCGAAGGAGCTAACGGCAGAAGTAGCCGTGGTAGGAGCCGAGACCGAGCACAGCCCGAAGTTAGGCCTGAGGAAACGTTTGGTACCGAACCCAACGGGGAAGGTACCGGGCGAAGGTCAACTGTAGCTGAGCCTGTCATGCTGCCTAACCACAGAAACGCCAGTGAACGGGGCCGAGCTAGAGTCCAGCCCGAAGTTGGACCCGAGGAAGTGCTTAGATCAGAACCCAACAGGGGGAGATCAAGGCAAGGGCCAACTGTAGCTGACCCAAGCATGCTCCCAGAAGATCAAAGGCAGCCACTGGAAAATATGAGGAATGATAGACGATACCATCCCTACAGGTCATCTGGACAGAATCAATCCCACAGAACAGAACCAAACTCATTTCTATCTGCTCCAAGTTCTGATGAAAGGATGGCACGCTTATTCAGAGAGTGTGTCCAACGGGAGCAAAGAGATCGAGGGATAGGCGCTAGGGTAACCAGCCCTTTCGCCCGCAATATCGAAATTGCTATCACCCCCCGAGAATGGAAGATGCCAACAATGGAACCCTACAAAGGAACCTCCGATCCCGTTGTACACTTACAGAGGTACACGCAGCATATGCTCATGAGTGGAGCAACAGAGGGAGTACTGTGCAAATGCTTTCCGCTCTTCTTAGCAGATCTTGCTACATCCTGGTTCTGTCATCTACCCCAAGGATCCATCAGCTCGTGGGAAATGTTGAAAGAAAAATTTATCAGTCAGTTCCGCATTCATGTGGAGCAACCTAAGGACGCTTATTCCTTATCCAGCATCAAACAGAAACCTGGAGAAAAGCTGCAGCAATACCTAACCAGATTCAACGCCGCAGCAGCCGCAGTCCAAGATGCCGATGAGAAGCTTATCCTAATGGCCCTCTACAGTGGTGTGCATCCGGACACTAAATTTGCTAGAAGGTTGACAAAAGAAAAGCCAGCTACTTTACCCGATTTCTTCCATGAAGCTGGGAAATACATGAGGCTTGAGGATGCTGCCGTTGAGGGGCAGTCAGGACAGCAAAATAAGACAACCCATGGCAACGCTCCTGCTGTGGCAAGGGACATTCGAAGAAATGATTCCAGAGACAATGCTGGGGGCAAGAAGGGAGAAAAGCGCCTATATCGGCCAGGACCAAGATTCGACACTTACACTCCTTTGAACGAGACCGTCGAAAATATCTTCCTTGCCACCCAAGGCGAAGTTAGATACAAACGCCCACCATACAAGAAGGAATCAGATAACGCATAGAAGTCTGGGAAATTCTGCCGCATCCACGAATCTCACGGGCATGATACCAACGAATGCCATCATCTCCGAGATCTGATTGAAGAACACATCAGAAGAAAGAAACCGGAACGTTATGTAAAAGGTCAGGACAGGACCCCAGCTCTTGCCAATGAAAACCCAAGGCTACCCTCCCCGGGGGCCGACAGAGGAAACCGCAACGCTAGCAGCTCTAGCCAAGAAAAGATAGTGGTCCATACCATCTCAGGAGGGCCACACATCGCAGACAGAAGCTGGAAAGAGATGGAAAGATACGAAAAGTCACTTAGAGACAATAAAGACTATGTCAATTCGGTTATAGAAGAGCGCCACCCGAAGCGGAAAGAAAGTAATGACATCACGTTCGGTAAGCGTGACCTAGAAGGAAGGCAGTACCCTCACATGGATCCCATGGTCATCTCTGCCCGACTTGGTCCCGCCGAAGTCTACCGAATCCTGGTAGACACTGGGAGCTCGGTAAACATCCTGTTCAAACACGCATTCGACAAAATGAAGCTATCAATGAAGGATGTATCCCCCTGCGATAAACCACTACACGGCTTCACTGGAGATGCGAAGATGCCCCTCGGACAACTGGACCTTTTTGTTGAGATTGGAAGCCATCCCCGCTCTGCTGTACGGAAACAGACGTTTGTGCTAATAGAAAACCAGTCGGCCTACAACGCCTTCTTAGGAAGGCCATCCTTGTCTGACTTCCAAATTGTCTTAGCCCCATGGTGCCTAAAGATGAAATTCCCAATAGACAATGGAGTAGGGGAAGTGGAAGGAGATCAGGACGTTGCTCGAGACTGCTATGTGACTGAACTTCGCAACAACCACAGGAAGGATAAAGGGAAGGGTGTAGAGATTGCCCTCTGCACAAAAAGTCTAGAAGCATAGCAATTAAAGAAAGCCCCTCCTCTTCGATATACCAGTGACCCTTTCAATGAATTAGATCCTAGGGACAAAGAGGAGGAGGCCACCGCCGAGCCTGCAGAAGCTATGGAGTTTATATCTGTAGACAAGCACAAGTCAAGTAGACTATTGAAAATTGGGTCCCAACTAAAAGCCGAATTGAAGGAACAACTCATCGATTTTCTCCGCCACAACTTGGATGTATTCGCTTGGTCACACGCTAACATGACTGGAATCTCCCCCGACATAGCCTGCCATGTATTAAACATTGATCATACCAAGGCGCCTGTAAAACAAAAAAAGAGAAGTATGGGGGCAGAGCGATCAGCAGCACTCGATGAAGAAGTAAAGAATCTACTCGCCAATGACTTCATACGAGAAGCTATCTACCCGGAATGGATCGCCAACCCGGTGCTGGTAAAAAAGGCTAATGGGAAGTGGCGAACCTGCATTGACTTTTCCAACCTAAACGATGCCTGCCCAAAGGATTGCTTCCCACTTCCCAGAATTGATCAACTTGTAGACAGCACAGCCGGGCACGAACTCCTATCTTTCATGGATGCATACTCAGGATATAACCAAATTCCTATGCATGCTCCCGACCAAGACCACACTAGTTTCATCACCGACCGAGGTTTATACTGCTACAAAGTAATGCCTTTCGGACTTAAAAATGCAGGAGCCACCTACCAGTGCCTCGTCAACAAGATGTTTGCAGGGCTAATAGGACAAACTATGGAAGTATATGTGGATGACATGCTGGTAAAGTCAAGGAAGGCCAAAGATCACGTAAGACACCTAGGCAAGATGTTTCAAGTACTTCAGCAATATGGAATGAAGTTGAATCCACTAAAATGCTCCTTCGGTGTGTCGTTAGGGAAGTTCTTAGGATTCATCGTTCATGCCAGAGGGATAGAAGCAAACCCTGAACAAGTCCGAGCGCTAAGGGATATCAAGATACCTTCCACCCGAAAGGAAATGCAAAGCCTAAATGGAAAAGTGGCCGCCCTAAGCCGATTCATCTCCAAGGCAACGGACAAGTGCGTCCCCCTTTTCAAAGCTCTAAAGAAAGATAAAGGAAAGTTCGAATGGACGGACGAATGCTTAACCGCTTTCCATAACCTAATCGAACACCTCCAGAAACCACCGGTACTCTCGACTCCAAGCGAAGGCGAAGAATTATACCTATACCTTGCTGTGTCATCTCACGCTCTAAGCGCTGCCTTGGTAAGGGAAGACAACCGCACGCAACGACCAGTTTACTTCGTCAGCAAAAGGTTTACTAGGGCAGAAGTTAGATATCCTAAGCTTGAGAAGTTAGCATACTGTCATCACGAAAACTGCGTCACTACTTCCAGTCCCATTCCATCAAAGTTCTGACCGATCAACCACTGAGGCAGGTACTCCATCGTCCTGACACTTCTGGGCGACTACTTAAATGGTGCATTGAACTAAGTCAGTATGATATCACCTATCACCCTCGCACCGCCATCAAGGGACAAGCCATGGCTGATTTCATTGCAGAATTCACTACCAACGAAGATAAGGAGCAATTGGAAATAGCAGAAGATATCAAGTGGAATCTCTTTGTGGATGGTGCATCGAACGAACAAGGCTCGGGGGCAGGTGTGGTAGTAATCACTCCTAGGGGAAACAAACTGCACTATGCTATAAGGTTGGAGTTCGCTGCCACCAACAACGATGCAGAATATGAAGCAGTGATAGCTGGACTAGAAATTGCCATAGAAATCGGGGCCAATTCTTTGTGTCTTCACAGCGATTCTCAACTTATTGTTAATCAAATACTAGGAGAATTCCAAGCTCGAGAAGAACGACTCATAGCATATCTAAAGAAGACCAGGTTACTTCTCAGCCGATTGGACCACTACTTAGTCAAACACATCCCTCGGGAGGAGAACCGAGAGGCCGACGAATTAGCAAAGCAAGCAAGTGTGAGAGACATCACCATCTTCGGGGCAGTAACCATCTCAAAGCAACTGGCCCCAAGTTTTGAGCAAGTAAATCTGATAGCTGCAACCGAAGAAGCAACTTGGATGACTCCCATCCGAGACTACCTACAAAGTGACACTCTACCCAACGGGCGTAACGAAGTCAAGAAAATCCTGAGGAAAGCATCCCGCTACACAATACAAGAAGACATCCTCTACCGGCGCGGATTCTCTAACCCGTTATTAAGGTGTGTCGCTGGGAGAGAAGCCAAGGAAATCTTATCCAACATCCATCAGGGGAGCTGCGGAGATCACACCGGAGGGCAAACATTAGCAAAAAAGATACTCCGATATGGATATTTCTGGCCCACCTTAAGCAAGGACGCCTTAGATTTTGTCAAGAAGTGTGACAGATGCCAAAAATTTTCTAAGATTCCTCGGCTACCAACAACCGAGATTACTCAGAAGACCAACCCCTGGCCCTTCGCAATATGAGGAATTGACTTAATCGGCGAGTTACCAATGGGCCGAGGCGGGGCCAAATATGCTATAGTGGCAGTTGATTATTTCACCAAATGGGTGGAAGCGGAACCTCTGAATAAAGTATCTTCAACAAAAGTTATTAACTTCTTGATCAAAAATGTTCTGTGCAGGTACGGAGTCCCACTCAAAATCATATCAGACAATGGACTTCAGTTTGACAGCGAGGAATTCACCAACTGGTGCCGAGAGCACGGAATTCATAAAAGCTTCTCATCCGTAGCATATCCCCAGGCAAACGGACAAGTCAAAGCAGTCAACAAAATTCTGAAAACTCTGATAAAAAAGAAGCTCGAAAAGTCGAAGGGCGCTTGGGTGGGTGAACTCCCTACGGCACTATGGGCCTACCGCACATCTTTCAGAACATCAACAGGGCACACTCCTTTCTCTTTGGCATACGGATCAGAGGCTATGCTCCCAGTTGAAACCATTGTGCCTTCCCACCGTAGGATCCATTATAACCCAGAAGAGAATGAAGAACTCCTCCACATGTCTTTGGATCTAGTTGAGGAGAGAAGGAATGATGCAGTCCTTAAAGCAGCAGCCCACAAGCAGAAAGTGGCAGCACAATACAACTCCAAAGTCAAGCATCGTACCTTACAAGAAGGGGATCTTGTCCTCAAGCGAATCTTCCCTCGCCCCGGAGCACTAGACCCAATCTGGGATGGACCATATGTAATTCATAAAGATCTCCACAACGGAGCCTATATTTTGTCAACAGTGGACGGAGAGGTGTTCCAGAGGGCATGGAACATCCAACACCTCCGTCGATACTTTTCTTAACTTGTATTGCCCATATGAAGTGAAATAACAAAGAGAATCAGTGGACGTAGGCCTTTTCGTGCCGAACCACTTTAAAAAACTTTGTCTCTTTTCTTAACTTGTTCCTTTATATCTTGGCTACTTGTTAACTTTATCCTTTTCTGTTGAACAAAATCCTACGCGTATAGCATCTCCACTCAAAGCACCCCATGGCGCAACTTCACCTGGGCAAAACCCAACAGGTACTATGCGAATCTATGCCCTCGCCAATGAGACACTTTTGCTCCAGCATCCCTCTGCTGCGGGTTAACTCATTGCTCGCGACGGCCCTTAAAGCCAACTGTAATGAGCCGATTATAAGCCACCGAGAAGGCCGACTATAGCCGAGGCAGCTCATTACGGTGTTAGGCTCGCCGGCAACTGTGAACCGACTATAAGCCCCAACATAAGGTGTGGCCAGCCAGGGGCAGTTCACAGTTGACGATCGGCACCTATGCTAGCTGGCCACAGTAAATCGAATAATACCCATGATTACGGGCCATAATGGCCCGGGTAGTTACTGTGCGCGATCTCGGCTCCGATGTGTCTTAAGTGCGGCTGAGGTAAAAAAGAATTAACTCCCCGCGGAGGCGTAAGATGGGTGACAAATGTCTCCAAGACCCACAGCTAGGGAAAGTGGCTACAAAACCCGTTTGCCATGAACTTAAGCACATCGAAGGCCTTCCGTGATTGGAAGTTTTACCTTTTCGCATATTTCAATTTTACTTAAAAAGCTTTCCTCCTATCCTCTATAACAATCCATAAAGTACAGGATACAGAGTAGGAGGTACTCGCCAATGGATGCAGAGATTCACAATCGGATGGCAGGGCATTCAACTGCTTTCCATGCTCGGTCATACAAGATTTTCGAAACTGCCGTCTACAAACAGAACGTGAAAGGCGGTATTTTCTTCCTTTATGTGCAGATGCATGACTATAATTTGTTCACACCACACACTAACATTGCAAGTCATGGAATTATGTCTTAAACCAGAACCCGACATCAAACACAATTTAATTACAAGAATATACATAGCTATATTTCTCCTACGACATGCCAAAATAACAGCAAACATTCAAAAGACGACATAATCAGCTTAAGTTAAAGAATTACACGTCAAAAATAAGACTATTTATTACACGTGGCAACATATTACAACCTAGAGGCTACTTTACTATTTTTCGACTAACATATACAACACTGCCAAATCCACAAAAAGAGTTTTTTCCAGGTATAATCAAGGGGCCGGCTGCAGTGGAGCTTTATCCTTGTCCTGGTAACCCCCTGTCCAGTCAGAAAAAGGATTCATTAGCAATAAGTAACCAAGTTGATGGAGAAACTAAAAAGGGAGACCTACCAGCGCCTGCTTCCTGACTATCCTGATCGTCATCCTCTACTTGCATGCCTACCTCCTCAGCGGCAAGCAACCGCATACCTTCATTCACCGCCACCTTCTCCTCCTTGGCAAACTGAGCAGTGACCGCATCCATGCTGAAGACCACGCCACCATCTTTATCCGCATCGGCCTTAGCCTCCTCCAAAGCCCGAAGATAGATCTTAGCCATGACCCTAGGATAATCATCCATCCAAGATAGGTTGCCCTGCTTCCAAGTTCGGAAGTACATGTCCTGAAGCATTTCATCCATCATCCCCTCATTCTCCTCAAACTCCCTCATTCGGGCCTCGGAAGCCGATAACCTTCCTACAGCAGCTTCTCTCTCCAAACGGTATCTCGAGCAGTCAGCCTGAAGGGATTTCCGCATCGCCTCCATCTCCTCCTTCAGCCTAACCTGAGCGAGCTCTGCGACTTCAAGCTTCCCCGACAGCTCCTCTACCCGCTCAAGATCCGCCCTCCGAACCTCATCCACTGTCGAGATGGCCATATTTATCTGTTCCTTGCAGGCGGCCTCCATCTTCCGCAGTTCCGCCTTACTAGCCTCCTCCATAGCCTTCCTCAATCGCCCGGAGGCAGCCTCATGCTGAGAAATCTGAATGGCCTGGTCAGCGAGCTGTTTGGCCTGGTCCGAAACCATCAATCTTAGTCGGATGTTGGCACTCCCAATCTCCTCTCCAGCCTTAACCAGCCGGGCATGATGCCCCATCAGCTTCTTAGTCTCCTCCGCCACCCGATCAATATTAGCTTGGCCTCGTCTCCCATAGTAATTATACGAGTAGTGAGTAAATCGAGATCTAAGGACTTGGCTTCATCAAGTACCCGTACCATGAGGTTGCGGGGAAGAAGGTGCTCACCGGTGACCTTGTCAAAGGTAATATCATGGGAGCTTGGATCCAGGTCAGGATGACCCGCAAATGGATTACGAGCCAAGTCAGGACGGTCGATATGAATAATGGTAGGGTTTCCGGGCGGGCGTGGAGAGAGTGAAAACTCGCTATCCTCCCCCGTGATATCATAGAGAGGCTGAGCCGGGAGCTGAGGACCAAGTGAAGGTTCGGATGAAGGATGACTCCTCTTTCTCCGTTGAATACCCTCTTCGATAACCCCGAGAAGAGGACGATAGCCGACTACATCCCCGGAGCGGTGGGTCGAAGGCTTCGGCTTAGCGGAAGTTTTTGAAAGCTTGTATTGCTCAAGCCTGTGTCGAAGATCCGAGGCCTTGGATGTCTTACCTGCTCCTGATGTGAAGAAAAAGTGTCACAAGCATGCATTGATCTATAATTCGAGAAAACACGGCAAATTAAAAGATAAAAAGAAAAGAAACACATCTGTGGTTGTACAAACCCTGGGGAGGAGTAGGATACTGCAATAAGTCCTGGATTTCATTCCAGGACGGGAGCGGGTCATAAAATATTCCTAAGTCCCTATCGTTAATGAAGCATGCAGGAGTCAAGAGTTCACCTTGAGTCGTCGGAGCCACCTTGGCTGGAATGGTCTGAGAAGACTCGCTTGCACCGGTCCCGGCTTTGTCCGCTTTCCCGGTTTTCTCTACCAAAGCCGGATCTTCGTCCAGCCCCTCGAAAGCCTGGTGGAACGCATCATCCGTCCACTCCTGAATCTCGCCCGCTTGCCCAGGAAGCAAGGCCCCGATGCCATCGCCACCTTTATCACCTTCCCGACCATCTCCACCCTCACCTCTTTCCTCCTCTATGTCTTCCTCCTCCTAGGTAAGTGGACAGTTGCTGGGGGAGGGACCGTCCGACTTCTTGAGTTTCTTACCTCCGACGGCTGGAGGTTTCGTGAAAGGTTTCCTCTTGCTACTCTCTACCGTAACACCTTCCTTGGTCTGAGCAGCCGCCCTCTCCTCCGCTGTTTCCCTCAGCTTAACTACTGACTGCTGTGGAAGGATTAAGTTATACTCCAGAAGGATCGCATTTCTGATCAGGAAGGCAGATGATCTATATTTCCCGAGAATAGCTTCTATCTCAGCCGCCGTCTGAACCAGGTGGTCAGTCTCCACAATCGCAAAGCCACCTGTCGCTAGCAAAAATGAGAAAGTATGAGAAAAAGCATCGCAATCGGAATGGAAATTATTAGTAAAAGCATCAACTTACATCCAGAAGTAAAGCGCCGAATTGAAACGGAGTCATCCCTGACAAAGAACCACTCCTTCTTGAACATGCTGAATTTAGAATACAGATCCAAGACCGGCTTGAAGGTCACGGCTGACTCCAGGCTAATGTATGGGGACCCCTTCTTATAGCCCCTCAGATTATACAAGTATCGGATCTCCCGGTTAGAAGGAGCACGACCATACTTCCTCTGGAAAATGACGAAGAGGCTCACCAGTATAGCATAGGAGTTGGGTTGAAGCTGGAATGGGGCCACCTTGAGATATGTGAGGAAGCTGGTTACCCAAGCATTAAGAGACGGAATGGCACCACACATGCAGTGGTATCTGCTGTAAGCAAAGTACCCTTCAGGAGGGTCGTATGGCATAACATCTCTCCCTGGCAACATCATTCGCGCCCTATCAATTCCAAAAGAACGAGAGATGACATCAAGCTGCTCTTCCTTAAGGGAGCTAGGAAAGCAATCGGGCGGGGAATTCAGAAGTTCCTGAGGGCCGTACCCGTCCACTAGTGATCTCGGGGTTGGTCCATGACGTTCCGGACCTGGCTGAATAGGGGGCACTAAGGAAGATTCTACTTCGCCCTAGGACTACTTTTTGTCTGATCGAGTTTCCGCTTTACGAGACATTATCTGCAAACACAAAGAAGAACGTCGTTAGAATAGAGGAAGTAAAGGAGCAAGTGTCTGCAGTCTGAAATTCCAAGTGAAAGAATCAAGTTTATCAAGTTCATTCGGCACCCAGAGTGAATGTTCATTCGGCACCCAGGGTAAAATTCATTCGGCACCCAGGGTAAAATTCATTCGGCACTCAGAGCACGTAAATTCGTTCGGCAGTACCTGATTTGGTGTTCTGAAGCAATTCGTCAGAGAGCTTGATTCGGCAGAAACGTTTGGTTCGGCTATCTTGAATTGGAAGGGAATAACGAGAGTATACGGCCACTACTTATAGGCAAATATAGGATGCTGGACCAGTTGGATCGGCGCTCAGCGACCGAATAAGAGGAAACAAAGTAGGCCATACGCCAGCATATACCCCACTTTGGGGGGCAAATGTTGGGTAGATTCTCACCACCGGTCCAAAGCTTCGCCGAACCAACCTGCTCCGCATGCAAAAACCCTGCCGAACCAGCTCACCTCCCATGCTCTGCCAAACCAGCTCACCTCCCATGCTCTGCCGAACCAGCTCACCTCCCATGCTCTGCCGGACCAGCTCACCTCCCATGCTCTGCCGAACCAGCTCACCTCCCATGCTCTACCGGACCAGCTCACCTCCCATGCTCTGCCGGACCAGCCTTCTGCCACCGAACCACCGAACCAAGTGACACCGGACCATCCTTCTTCCATCCCACCACCGGTCCAAGCAACTATCGGTCCACTCTACACTCCAACCACCTCCGAACCAAGCAATGACGAACCAAGACGTGCCAGGCCAGATCACATCAGCCCAGGCCCATCAGCGACTATACACATCCTGGACCCCTACCCCTAGCCTCACTCTATAAATAGAGGGGCAGGGGTACAGCAATGGGGACAAGTTTTGAGAGCTCAAGCACGGAGATAACTTTCAAACAACTTTCTTTTACTTGTATCAAAGCTTTGTACTTGTAATAAAAACAAGAGAAGAGAAATAACATATAAAGTGGACGTAGGCACATTCTGGCTGAACCACTATAAATCTGCGTGTCTTTTTACCGTTTAGCCCCTGCTTTTCATATATTTGCATAAATCACCCAAATCACTATGAACAACATAAGATCTACTAAATCATACAACTTTGAGGTGTTTGTCCATTTTTTGTGCAAACAAAAACTATGGCTTGAGTAGTGTTATTTGAGGATATACAATAGGTTCCTAGTGATCCTATGAAAATTATGGTTTGAAAGTATGGTATTGGAAGAATCCAATAGGTTTATAGTGATCCGATGAAAACTATGATTAGAGAAATGGTATTGGAGAATTCTAATAGGATCCAGTGATCCCATGAAATCTATGATTGGAAATTGTTATTCAAAAAAACTAATAGGTTCTTAGTGATCTTATGAAAACTATGATTCATGACAGGTAGTCCTTAAGAGCCTTGACAGGTTATTAGTCGGTCCATGAAAACTAATAGGTTCATAGTGACCCTGGAAAAACTATGGATTGAGACAGATAGTTAGTTTTGTAAAAGGATGAACATATGGTAGATATAGCCCCTTATTGACAGATGAGTCGGAGCTACCCATATTACATACTTGCATATGATTATATTATTATGTTTTAACCATTGCTGATGTAGGAGCACAGTATATGGTTAACATGTTGGTTGTGCAGTTAATGCCCCGCTATTACCCCGCTATAACCCTGCTATATCTCATAGTGGATTTCTACCACTACGATTTTTCCATATAGCCCCAAATATAGCCTTTTCGCTTTAAGCCTTGCTATTTTCGTTATATCCCGTCATTCCCACTATATTTCGCTCTTTCCGCTATATCTTCTTGAAAAGAAATGAATTGAAAAATGACATTTATACATTATAAAAATTATGAAATTAATTTATTTAATTGAATTTTTAATATATTTTCAGAAATGAAAATACTTTAGTATTTTACTAAATTTAATTATGTTTTATAACAGATTTACGTGTATTTACAATATATTCACACATGTTTTTATTTAAAATTATTTATGTATTAATTATAATTCAATTGAATGTTAATCTTTCATTTAATTACCATTTATATATTTGTAAAAACATTAAGTACGAGTTTTATATGCTATTTTAGAGTCATCTGATATATCCCGCTATATCCTCGCTATATCCCCGCTATGACCTTTTGCATCTCCGCCACATTGAATCTGTCGAGCGCTTTAACGGCATAGCATGGTTGTTAAGATACTAGTGAGGGGAAAACCCGTTCCACTAAGCTGTGTGGTCTCACAATTGATTTGAGATAGTAGGTTATTATTCACACTAAACTGTTTATCTAACCCGAATTTTTTTGTTTTTCAACTTAAACTCTCGGGTACTCATTTAATTAGGTCGAGAGTAAGGGATTTAAAGTTCCAGTTAGATGAATAAGCATACACAGACATGCATGAAGCAATCTAACTATATTAGGAGTTTGTATTTATTCGTTGCATAGTTCATTTTGCGGTGATGGATGTAATGGCAAGTTATATAATTGACAACTAATTGACTCTGATTAACCAAGAGGGCCTCTTTATATGTCGTTATTAGAGTATTTTATAACAATTATAATTTCTCTGAACGTGGGATTATCAATTGGATATGTAATGAATATGAAATGTTATTTATAAAATGTAATGGGAAAATTTGCTATTGAATTATGTTTAAAGTTTTTCATATTCATGTGCTTATGATGTTACTAATACGATTAACATAGCTGGATTTTGTTACTGGAAATTAATAACTATGGATGATTGCAGCATCCGTAGCGCTTAGTTTTGATGCTTTAAAATGGGGGATGTTATATTTTAATATTAGAGCATATGTTTATGTAAAATTTAAAAGATTAAAAGATTTTTGTAAACATAATCCTAATGAGTCAGAGAATGAGATTGGGGTATGGGATAACGCTCTTGGAACCGAGGATGCTATTGAAGTGGAGAATTGGCTTTTGCACAGCGAAAAAATCTTTGTTGACGTAGGATTGGAAGAGGATCAGTAGAGGAGGTTGGCATCAAGGCAGTTGCAAGGAGCTGCTTTGTAATGGTGGAATGGAGTGATCGTTGGTGTGCTAGAAGAGGAATTGACTTGGGCTGAATTTCGAAGGAGATTTAAGGAGAGATTCTTATCTGAAGTAGCTAGGTCAACGTTGCGTAGCAATTTATGGAATTGGAGCAAGGGGAAATGTCGGTGTTAGAATATGCTATGAAGTTTGATGAGCTGTCTAGTTATGGATATGCTACCATCGACACCGTGATTAAGCGGAATGAGAAGTTTATCCGAGGTTTGAAGCCAGAGATTCTTAATGCGGCTATGCCACATCTCTGAGATTCGAGTAATGTAGTGGTTGAAATGGCTATAAGGAATGAGGAGATGCTTGTGACTTTTGGGAAAGAGAAGTCAGTGGAGACTCAAAGTGTTATCCAGCATTTTGACCCGGCTATATCCGAACTGATTGGACAAGTTAGACTTGATTGTCATCAAGGCCAATAAGCCCGGAGCGATGATTTTAGGGTCCAAAAATCAAGTATAGATAATAATATGAAGCCGTGGTTGAATGGAATTGAGAGATATGCAATGCAGAATGTTCAAAGTATGGAATATAATTTAATCTAGAAAAAGGATCAACTATAATCCCTCTCAACCAAAGGGATCGGCATACTTCAACCTAACAAGTGCAACTCAGTGGAAAACAATCGATATCTTAAGATCCAGAATTCCAATATGAAACTTTAGGAACAAGATATGGGGACCCTAGGGAGTCCACCCTAGGGATCATACCCCAAAGAAGCAAGCAAGAGGGATTGGCCCTCTCCCCTAGAGGGATCAGCCTAATTAGCCAACATCATATGTTGCATCAAAGATTGATCAATAATTCAAGTTCTACTAATCCAATTGGTGTGAAACTTAACGGCTAAGCATAATACAACATGTAGAAGCTCCCATAGGTATCGCACCCCCAAACTTCTCCAAAATGGGGATCGATCCCTATTTCTTGGGATTTGGGCCATGTGATGCCTCCTTTGGGCCCCTATGGTTTTGGAGATCCTTCTGCCAAATTTTCAAGTAGATATTTCGCCATCTTCCTCTATAAATACAGGCTTGATTGTTCATTTTCGGGATCATTACACTGCCTGTTGCTTTGTACTCTTTTATAACTAAGGATTTTAATCTGATCCTATTGTACTCAGTTTACAAAGTGATTAAAAAAGCTATCTCTTCAAAGTGGATGTAGGCAAACAACGTCGAACCACTATAAACTACTCTGTTATGTTATTAGCTTGTTCTTATTACTTTACTGCTATATTCTCTATGTTTACATGTATTATTCTTCATTCATTCCTCTACAAAATCTCTATTGTGTGTTTGTGTCAATTTTTGGTGCAAAAATTTTGGTGCTTTCACTTAGAAAGAGATTCTCAGCTCTATTTGGATCCCTTTGCTGCTACTAGATTGCATAAATTCTCGAAAGGGGTCCAGAATTATCTTCAAGTAGTTTATCTGTTCTATTCAGATTTGCAAAAGTCTAAGGAAAACTATCAATAATGGTTAGGAACACTAGATCTACATTCAAAACGCAGAAGGAAAAGAGAACACTAGCAACCAGCAAGGAGGCCAAAGCAATCTACTAGTAGATGTTAATGCTACTAATCCAGTTGAAGTCCAGAATTTGGCCGATTCCATCACAAGGGCCGATCTTCAAAATATAATGAGAGAGCTCGTGGATAGACGCCGACAGTTGACCCAGTAGATTCAAGCCAATATCAATTTAATGAATCAACTCAGAGATCAACAACACTGGAAAACTAGGAAGGAGTCAACTCCCTATTCTATTTCAAAGAGCTCTACTTCATCAGATGATTATCACAAATGCAGACAATGCAAAACTGACAGATATCACATAGAAGCTAACAAGAAACCCTCCCTGGGTTACCAGGACTGATTGGGCCTGATCCCTCCTCTAAAGGAGGAAGTTCGCCTTTTCCCATTGAAGCACAAGTTGGAGCCGCTACGAATGATTTGGACGTTGGAGTTCAGGTGGATGTAGACTAGTTACCTCCTCGGAATGACGATTAAGTGAACGCAGGTGATATGCATCGAGAGGATGTGAGCCAAGAAGGTATGGAACGTCCCATAAACATCGATCAGACCATTTACGCTAGGTGGAACATGACTACCACTTGGTTCCTACTATCCAAATATCGGACTTACTAGCTTTGATCAAGCAGCTAGTAAGGGAGAGACAAGGCTTGACTAATGATGATTGGGGATCTCGAGAAGCCATAGCCCATTCACTAAAAATATCCTATATGTGGAGTATCCAAGGAGGTTCAACATGCCATCAATGTCTGTCTATAAGGGAAAAACCGACCCCAGGTAGCACATTATGAGATATAAATGGCTGATTGATTTCGCACGAGCTGATGATTCCATAAAATGCAAATGTTTTCCTATTACTTTCCCTGGCATAGCAACGATGTGGTTTATGAGATTACCTCCACGGTCAATCTCTAGATTTGATGATTTGGCAACAAGATTTATAGAGCAGTTCCGTATGTATGCAACTCGCTCCAAAGATGTAATGTCCCTATCAAGCATGATCCAGGCTCTGGGAGAATCATTGAAAGACTATTTGGAAATATTTCATACAGCCTTCACAGAAGTCAGTAATCCGAATGACCATTCGATATTGATGGTGGTAACAAGAATGAGTGACCCAGAATACGACTTTGGAGATTTGCATAGCTGGCAAACCACCCGCAATGTTGGAGCGTTTCTATGCAAAAGTAGCTCAATATTTGATGAAAGAGGAATCTAGATGCTCTAGGAAGAAGAATGTTATGGGACTAAATGGAGAGAGAGTGCAGAGTAACATTGTAGTGACAAATCTGGGGAATGTTCCGGATTAGTTCAAGTAAATGTCCAAATAAAAATGAATCAACAAAAGAAAGGAAGAGATGAGACCATGAGTGAAAGAGGGATTCTTGAAGGGGAAACTCAAGGACTCCAATGTATGACACCTATACACCACTGAATACATCCTTAGAGAATGTCTAATTGTCTACTTGCAACACCATGCAGTATAGGAAGCCACCTCCGAAAGAATCGACGGAGAAGCAAAAGCAGACTGGAAAATATTGTGGGTAGGGGACATTCGACCCCAACCGAGGACAAGTGCCGCACAGGATCGAGGAGCCAGCACAGACTGGTGGAAGATTAGTGATCAATACAATAGTCGGAGGACCGCATCCAACTGATAAGAATTGGAATCAGATGGAGCGGTATTAAGCATATGAATTTTGAGTGATTTTCAAGTACAGAAGATGGGACTCCCACAAAATAGCAGCGTACCATGACAGACGACATTGTATTCAGAAATAGAGATGCAAATAAGGTGGAGGCATCGATGATTGTCCCAATGGTCATTTCGGCCATGATCGGCCCCGCTTTAGTGAGGAGGATCTTGGTAGTTTGTGGTGAATATAATCTTCAAAAAGGCTTACGATCAAATGAGGATGGAAGCCAAGGATTTGAAACCATCTAAAGCCCACATTCATGGTTTTAACAGTGTTGCGACCGAAGCTGTCAGTTACGTCGAATTGCCCGTAGTGTTGGGAGAAGGCGACCGCATGAGAGTACGGATGTTGCCATTTGTTGTCTTGGATGTTGACTCTCCATACAATGCTTTTCTGGGTCGACCAACCCTAGTTGAATTCTAGGCAGCTCTTGCCGCATGGTGTTTGACTTTGAAGTTCCCTACTGATAATGGTATTGGAGTTCTGCATGGTGATCAGGCGACCAGATGTGCTTGCTATGTGGCTGAGTTGAGGGATGCTCAACGGAAGTAGAAAAGTAAAGGTATGGACAAGTCTCTCCGCATCCAAGCTACCGAAGATTGACAACCATCGCTTAGGCCTTGGCACGAGCACCACAGTCAGTTCAATAAATACATAGATCCGGGGGATGACCAGGAAGAGCCCAAAAAGACCAAGGGTGCACCGGTTGAGCTAACGATTGACATCACAGTCAGCCATGACGACCCGTCATGGGTCCTAAAGATTAGATCACAACTCAGCTCCCCGATGATGAAAGAACTTGATGGTTTTCTTCGAGCGAATCTTGATGTGTTCGGTTGGACTCATTCTGATATGTGTGGGATCCCGTATTCCATTGCAAACCATGCATTAAATATCGACCCAGGCATGTCCCGGTGAAACAGAAAAGGCGTGTCATGGATCCGGAGAGATCTGCCGCCCTTAAAGAGGAGGGGATAGGCTCAAATGTAATGGGTTTATTCACGATGCCCTCTACCCTAAATGGGTTTCCAATCCTGTACTTATGAGAAAGGCGAATGGAATGTGGCAGACATGTCTTGACTATTCAGATTTAAACAAAACGTGCCCGAAAGATAGTTTCCCCCTTCCATGGATTGACCAGCTGGTGGATTCTACCACAGGACATGAGTTGCTATCTTTTATGGATGCATAATCTACATATAATCTAATCAAATCTCGATGCACATTCCCTACCAAGAGCACACCATATTTTTTACCGATGTTGGATTATACTACTATGTGCTGATGCCATTCGGATTGAAGAATGCGGGAGTAACTTATCAATGCCTAGTTAACATATAGTTTAAAGGTCAAATTAAGAAGACGATGGAGGTATACATGGATGATATGCTCATGAAGTCACGACGATCAAGCGACCACATTAGAGACTTAGCAGAAATGTTTGATATCCTTTAACATTACAAAATGAAGATCAATCCTCTGAAATGTTCTTTCGGAATGGCAGCGTGAAAGTTCTTGGCTTTCATTGTCAAAGCTCATGGCATCAAAGCTAATTTTGAAAAGATTCGAGCTATTCGCAACATCCATGTGCGAAGACTATCAAATAAGTATAAAGACTAAATGGGATGGTTGCTGCCTTGAGCCGGTTTATTTCCAGAGCCACCAACAAATGCATTCCATTCTTTGACTTGATTAGAAGAGGGAAAAGGAACTTTGAATGGACATTGGACCATGAAGATGCATTCTGAGCTTTAGTGAACCACTTAGAGAGACCTCCTATCTTGTCAAAACTAATGGATCACGAAGACTTATATATCTACTTGGCCGTGTCGGTACACGCTATATGTACCGCATTGCTTCGCAAGGAGAACCAGATCCAGACACCAGTCTATTATATTAGTAAGCGATTAACAGGAGCTGAAAGGAATTATCCAAAGATAGAGAAATTGGCATATTACTTGTTGATTTCTTAATGAAAACTCCGCCCCTATTTTCAGACTCATCCCATCAATGTTTACACCAATCGGCTGTTACGAAAGGTCATATAGCAACCTGAGACGTTTGAAGGTTACCGAAGTGGAACAACGAACTGATCCAATTTCACATCAGTTATCCCTTCGGAGAGCCATCCAGGAACAGATACTGGCGGACTTTATAGCAGAATTCACTGCACAGAATGATCTTCTAAAGAGCGGTGGAGCCCCTACCATTCGATGGAAAATTTATACGGATGGAGCATCCAACTATCATTGTTCTAGAGTCAGAATCTGCTAGTAACTTCAATGGTCAATTTGCTACGCTTTGAAGCTTGACTTCATTGCAACAAAAAACAAAGCCGAGTATGAAGCTCTGACTGCTGGACTTAAACTTGTTAGAGAACTGGAAATAAAATCTCTTGAAATATTTTATGATTCCTAGTTTGTGGTATACTAAGTCAGGGGAGATTACCAGGCTAAAGTACAACAACTCGCTCCGTAGCTTATCTAAGTCCAAGAGCTATTAGCTGACTTTGAGTATTATGACATCACACACATTCCCCAGGATCTAAATTAAGGAGCCGACTCATTGGCAAAGTTTGCTAGCATTGGGAATGCACAACAAATGAGCTCGGTCTCGATCGAAGTACTAGATGCTCCGAGCATAAACCAGATAGAAATCGACTGGGTACTAGAGATGGAGCCTGAGAAGGAATCATGGATGACTCCGATTAAAAAAATTGGTACAGGGAGTGCTTCCCGAACGGAGGAATGAAAGACGATAAATCCTCCATAAAGTTTCATGATATATCATTAGGGAAGGAGTCATGTATAGAAAGGGTTTTTCCATTCCCCTACTCCGATGTATCGCTCGTGATGAAATAAAATGAGTCCTAATGGAAGTTCATAAAGGGGAATGTGGCGATCACACTGGGTCAAACCCTAGCAAAGAAAATACTCTGTTATAGGTATTACTGGCCAACCATCAACCGAGACGCTGCTGATTATGCTAAGTGACACGGCAAGTGCCAAATGTACGCAAAATATTTGAGAGCTCCGTTGATGGAAATTATACAAATGGTCAGTCCATGACCACCTGGGGCACATATATTGTCGGTTCCTTGCCGATCTCTAAAGTTAGTGCGAAGTATGCCATCATAGCAGTTGATTACTTCACCAAATGGGCCAAAGCGGAACCTTTAGCCATGAGCACAACAAAGAAGGTAATCAACTTCATCGTTCCAACATCATCTGTCATTTTAGCCTTCCATGAACCATTGTAACTAACATTGGAACCCAATTCAACAGCGCTAAATTTAAAGACTTCTACCATCGGCATCATATTAAAATGAGATTTGCAGCATTCGCTCACCCTCAAGCACATGGACAAGTTGAAGCTGTGAACAAAATCATATAGGCAAGTGGGTGGATGAACTCCCAACGACATTATGGGCTTACAGAACCACCCAAAAGTCCATGACTGGACATACTCTATTCGCCCTTACTTATGGCTCTGAAGCCGTCACTCCTATTGAACTCGAAGTTCCTTCTCATCGAATGACCTACTATGACCCCAAAACGAATAGAGATCTCCTCTTAGAATCTCTAGACTTTGTAGATGAGAAGCATGAAGAAGCTGATTTGAGGGTAGCTGCACATTGACACCGAGTCACTCGATACTACAACACTAAAGTCCAACCTAGAACCTTTGAAATCAGCGATCTCGACTTGAAACGGGTTTTTCCTGTCCTGTCACACATGAATCCTAATTGGGAAGGACCATATGTCTTTGAACAAAGTCTTGGAGAAGGAACTTTCAAGCTAGGGACTGCTGATGGTGTCATACTCCCAAGGGCAAGGAATAGCGAGAATTTACGATCTTATTCCACTTTGTTTATTCTTTTTCATTCGATTGTATTCAATTTCTAAATTAGCTTTAGCATTTGATTTTCCAGATATGTAATAAGACGAATTATATCATTTTTTTCCATTTGGAAAATAAAGTTTAAAATTTCCTTCATATCTTTGATTACTATTGCATTACATATTAATTACGACACCCGACTAACTAATATTGACATGTCCAAGCAAGTTCCCGGAGTTTGGAGCCAGCCGATTGCACTAGTTCATGATTGTACTAAAGAAAATGAACTTGGTTCGACTGTTCATTCGATGATTCTCGCTCACAACCCAATGGATGGAGTACCTTACGAGAAATGGATGTGACTTGACCTTCTGATAACCAAACTAATCCTACTGAGTAACGGGACAGACATTAATCAAAAGCGATTGTGACACGACCGATCGCTCGCTAAGTCAAACCCCGAACTTGGGGGCAAATCAATCAATTAAGGAAAGCACGGTCCGATTATTTTTCGAAATAACTCTAAGTCCTCAGAGTGTGGACTGGAGTATAAACACAAACTGGGTATGGTCCGATCATCGCCAACTAACTCTTATCCCCAGAGTGTGGATATAAGTATAAACAAATAGATGAGTGTGGTTCAATCACTCACTATTTCATAAACTCTGACCTGAAACCAATTGGAGGAGTCTAAACTTGCTAAGGATGGTGTTCAAACGTTCACCATCTAACTCTGCAAACCTAAGACTGGGGGCCAGAAGTATAATCACTTAATCTGCTGAATTCAGTGGTATAACACTAGGGCTCAAGAGCCCAGTGTTTGGTACAACTTGAGTTCATGACCACATAGAGGCCTTGACTAAAAATTAACGGACGATTATCCGAATTAACGAGCAACAAATTACAAGTACATTAAATGGAAAAGTAATAGCTCAACTACTTAAGCAAGTTCACATAAGAGTTCAATAGAAAATAAAGAACTTTTATTTACACATTAAACTTGAAAATCGTAGTACAAGTTTATTCAAAAGCGGGGGTCGTACCCGCACATACGTGGCCAAGAAAAAGAAAAACAGCTGTACAAGCTATATACAAACTAAGCCGAAGTGACGGCTGCTTCTTTTTCCTTTTCTCTCTTTTGGATTTTTTGGGAGTTGAACCACCTAAGCCTCTGCCTCTCCCTCTCTTCGATCCTTTACCACCTTTGGTAGGATAGCTTTCAGAGGTTGGAGGGAGTTCTCCGGGAACCGACCCACTGGTGGAATGACTTGTGGTAGGACGAGATTCGAATCGTCGACGTCCACGTCACCAATTTTGACTTTAAATTTTTTCTTCAATGACTCCTCCCTCTCAATACACTCCTTTAAGCTGAGCCCATCAGTGTGTTCGAAGGCACCTATAATCACAACATAATCAGATTTATCTGGCAACGGCTGATCGTCGAACTTTTCGTTAGCAAGAGCTCCAATAACTTGAGCATCTGGCGTTGGAATGTCGATGGCCATTGGAATTTAGTAAATGTCGGTTGTTGTTCCATAACGGCACCGCTTCCTGGAGTATGTATGGAAGCTGGAAGACATGTAGATTCATGGAAACAAGAAAATAATCCCAGACTATTGGGTATAAAGAACGGAACCTCTCGAATAATTAAGGGTAGAGCGGAATACCTGTGTACGGCTGACTTTTAGTTATTGCTATAGTGCTCCCTTCTTGAATAGGGGTCAGCACCTTTGATTTATAACCAGTCTATCCGGATCATAGCTCGGGTCTTGTGTAGGGCCAAGTGAAACTGATGCTCCGGCTGTGTGAAGTGAAGGCGAACATTTGGGGCCAGACTCCGAAGCTTCAGTGATGTTTTTCCCTTTGCCATAGGGCACCGAAATATCAAAGTACCGGAGCCTTGCAGCAGCCAGATCTAAAGGTTTATTCCCGTGAAGGATCTCCCATACCAGTTTCTCCTTATCCAAATCAGCTTCGCCAAGGGCTTTCTTCTTCATTTCAATGATATATTCCCAAGCCTCGGCAAGCGATTCGAGGTAACCGTCTACAAGAAAACTTAAGTCATGATAGACTAGGACTTTAGCATTATATTCAACAATCAAAGGATCAAACATATCCTTAATCTCATTCCGACCAGCCTCTTTAACATCTTCCAACTGGTCCTCAATTTTCTCTTTCACTTCATTCCAGCTAGCTTTCCTTGCCTCTTCCTTGAGGAATTCAATTTGAGCGAGTTGCTCATCAAGTTTAATTTTTAGCTTTCGAGCCTCGATGGCCTCTTAAAAATACCTTTGAGACTCCTCTTGAGCCTCGAGTTTTCTTCCTTCTCTTTCTTAAGAAGTTCTTTGAGTTCCTCAATGAGGCTTATAGAGTGTCTTTCTCTTTTTGCAAGTGTCCTTCTCCAGAACAAGCACACCACTGCGGTTAAGGGCAGCATCCAACTGCTTTTTATGAGATATTTCTAGATTACTAATCGCTTCGGATGTTTCTTTAGCACTCTTCTCTACCGCGACTAGCTTCATTGTCAACTATTTGATCTCATCATCTTAGTGTTTGATTATGTATTTATCATGGATTTCCTCCAGCTTAAGGCAATCGATTTCATGTTTCCTTTCAGTAGATACCTCAGAGATTTTCTTAGCTAAGTGCTAGAATGCTTCATGTTGCACAAAAACATCGTTGACACATGCAAGTGAACTTGCTTTAGCAGTCCCTGGAATTGTATGTATAGATGGAAGAAACTTTAGCTACTAAAGCAGATTTTTGGAAAATTGACCTTATGTTCAGCCAATCTTTCTACTATAGAGGCCTCAGGAGCATAGTAGTCAAAGCTGGACCAGAAGTAACAATTGGGTGTTTGCTCGACCTACGATTACGACGCTGTCGAGAACCAGATGAGCCTGAATAACGCTTGAGTGGTGCAATAGTTTGGGGAACATGGGAAATGGCCTAATCGCCGCTATGTAGAGAAGGATTGGGCCGAACTTCCTGATGAGATGATTGAGATTTGGACTTGTTTTTAGAGGATGAAGACTCCCTTAAAAGATAACTTCTTTCCCAGCCATCATCCCTTTCTCGACACCTGCCTGAGTTTGGACCACAACTGGATCTATACTGTGTTGAGGAGCCCCTCAAGCGATCAAAGGCACGAGAATGAGACATAGCACCTACAAACCAAACAAGAGCATGTAAGTAACCATCAAATAAAAGATAGATTAAAATCGGCAGTGAAGTGCACGTGATTGTGAGTGTCCTAGTGTCCCCTCCCCCCTCTGATGGACCAGTTACTGTGGCCTTGCTCATAGGAGCAATTTCAACTTTGCTAGTGGGAGGAATGTCATCACCAACCCTGGTGGAAGAATTAAGCCCCTTAACAGAAATGTTGGGAAAGTCAAAAGTCTCGATGTCATTTGGAATCGGTAAATTTGAGAATCATTCCATCGAACTTTCTAAAGGCTGAGAGGAAGACTCTTCTTCAATAGAGGTGATGGTAAATTCAGATTTTTTTAGCAGTTTTTATCCTATAGAGATTGTATGCTAGCCTTTTTCCTTTTCTTGTTTGCGCATGAGATTGTGCGCCTTGTGACGATTCGACCACAGGTGCATTGCCTAGACCTGCATCAGCATCGCCAGGCTTGTTGGCTTCATCACCTCTAATTTTACCTTCTTTGGCATCGTCCTGAGCCACCTCGATTGAAGGCACGATTGGGCTATTAGTGCCGCTTTCTTATTCCACAACATTTCTTTGTAACGCAACGCTTCTCGGATGCCTGATGTTGTGACCTTCTTCTAACATCCCAATAAGAGATAACCACTCATCGGTTAAAAAGGATCTGATGTCCCTGTCCTCAACTGGTGTCGCACGGATTACAGAAACTGCCCTTAAAAAACTATCGCCTTAAGATCGTGGATCGACACTTGTAAATTTTCAAAGTATTTGTTAGTTCAGGATACAACTTGGGCTGAAAGAATTTGAGAATAATTAAAGGCAACACTTACATCCATTTAACCATTGCCTCGCGAAGCCAAGCGGACAACAAACGTAGAATCATTCGTGTTTAAAGATACTGAGCTTGTTCCAAGCACTAGTCAGAATTTGATAGTTGGGCACAGGCTCAAGGAAAGTATGAGAAAGGCTTCCTATCCATCGCTTGAAATTGTAAATGAACTTGATGTCTTTAGGAGATGGCGAGCGGAACAGAACATCCATAAATAGCAAGAAATTGCCATAAAGAAAAGCATAACTGTTCGTGTAGGATCTAGATTAACCCTAGAGGGGGGGGGGTGAATAGGGTTATCGCAAATTTTCTCAAATTAAACGCGGAAGCAAATAGCAAATAAATAAATATGCAGTAAAGTAAATCACACACAAAATTTACCCAGCTTCGTCAACCCCTGCCTACTGCTGCATTTCCAGATTTCTATTAGAATTAAACAGTCTCCCGCTTACAAACACTCTGACAGACTCGCAGACACTCGCTCCCGCTCACAAACACTCCTACAGACTCGCACACCCTGCTCCGCCTATAGAGTTTCGTTTACTCGCAAACTCTGCTCCCGCCTATAGAGCTTTGCAAACTCGCAGCCTCCCTGCTCACTGAACTAATTCTAACTAGACAATCTGACAACACCTAAACCCTAGGTGGTGATTGACTCTAACTGGACTTTGAAAATACAAACTGAAAAATGAAATACCGTTTAAACTCGGAGCAAAATAGAAATTTTAAACTCGATAACTAATTTTGCTCTAGAAAGATAATCCCGGCCCAAAACAAAATAATTAAAACCCTAATTAAATAGACCAGCCCACTATTATTTTGAATAAAAATTGTCGGCCTGATTCTTTGAGAAATGGCGATCGATTCTCTGGCGATTCAACTCCTCGATTCTCTGTTGATCTTGAAGCTATGATCGAGGCGTTGATATTCGATGCTTCTTTGCTTCGATTCTGGATCTAGGGTTTTTCCCTTGTTTGTTTTGTTAGCGATTTGAAGCTTCTGCTTCGTCGATTCTTTGTAACTCTGGCTTCGCTGTTCCTTATTTGCTCACAATCTAGACTGTTGGCTTTGGTATGTATTTTCTGTTGTTCTCTCGATTTGAACTTGAATACTTTTGCTTTATTGTCGGTGATGATTGGGTTTTCTCTGATTTTCACCACACCTCGTCAATGATGATTTGGGTCTCCTTATATAGGCGTCTGATTTGGTTTACGTGATATTCACGTTGTTGAAACTTTACTGTTTTAAGCTCCGATATATTTTGGGAATTCCTTCTGTTTTACGGCTTTGATTTTGAACGTTCGATTTAGCTTGATGGTTACGACATTAAAACTTTCCTTTTTCTATTTGTTTTGACTTTTTCAAAGATTGCACACACTTGATTTTTGACATGGTTAACACCTGCTTTGACACGGCTTCGGCCATCTTTGTGTTCATCCCTGTCTTCATCTCTGGCCATCTTCTATGGTCTCCACTTGAACATTGCATTCGTGAATATGATGTTGTCTGGTTGTTCGAACTTGTTCATGCGATTTCATGTATCACTGCACTGATTTTCTTCAATTCTCTGGCCTTTGCATTCATTGACGTGCACCCTGGTTTGAACTATACTTTGATTCACTGTTTCGATCTGTTGCATTTGCTTGATTCATCTGGTTGAGTTCACCTGCATGCACTTGTTGTATTCCAGTCTTGGTCTTTGTTGTTGTAGCATTCATGACTTCAGTAGATCTGCTGTTGTTGACTTCAATGTTGTTTCCAGTCTTCATTGTATACTCCTCTGTTTGATAGCGAGTCTGCTTGAGTCTTTTGTATAGTTGACATATGTGCACTGTGATGTGTATACTTGAGTAGTTGAACTTGTTTGTAGATGGTTGGTGCATTCACTATTTCACTATGAATCTGTTCCTCACTTCACTGTGATGTTTGGTCTTTGTACTCTGGTTCACCCTTCACTTGAGCATTGTTGAATTTGTTTTGTGATTGTTTGTTGTAGTTGCCTGTTCCATGTTGTGGTCTGGCTCATTTTGAGATGTCTCCTTTGCTCCATGCATATGTGCTCTGAAGTTCGTTATGTTGCTACTGTCTGTACATGCTCCACTGTATCTTCATCTATATTAAATCATACATGCTTGCATCCATGTAGATGATTTACTGGACATTTTCATGTAGTTGTAGTCTTTGTATATATGCATGATGTTGTGCACTTGAATGCACATGCCTGGATTTCTGGATTGTTGTAGTTACTGTTGTATTTGAACTGTGAATTGTTGCCTTGATTTTCCAGTAGCCACCGTGTACATTCTTGTACATTTGTCTGTAACTTGCTTTCACTTACTTGGTGACATTTGTGTTGGTTCACTTGGTAGCTTTTGTTGTTGTCCAGTTTGTACTTGTCTTGTTGAACTTGTACATGCATTTGCCTTGTTGCAGTTACACTTTGAATTTTGATCAAGGCCATTTTCATTTGTGTTGAATCTAACTTTGATTTGACCTTGTGCACTCGAGTTGGCGAGGCAGTGCACACGTGCATACGTTTGTACTGCAGCCACTCGTAATTCCCTGTCCTTGATATAAATATTGATATGCATAAATACTACACAATCAAAGATGATGACGTTTAACCCATATATCTGAGACAGCTTTAAAACAAATTTTATATTTTTGCAAATTAAATTCGTTTCTGTTCAGATTACTGCTGTAGATTTTCAATTATACAGGTACCACAGGTGACAAGACAAACACTGAAGCTGGACAATGCAGATGAGTGATTGAGTGATGTAGTGAGGTTGTTACTGTAAAATCGAATTGTGATGTATTCAGAAATTGTACAGTTATAGTGAGAGTCAGAATTTGTACTATTCAAAATTTGTAATAAAAAGATTGTTTGAATTCAAATTCTGTGTTGATAAAATTTATGTTATTCCTGTATATGTATAATCTGTAAACACATTTAAAATACGATATATATAGTTTGTTATCATCAAACACTAAACACATATCAAACAGTTCGGATGTAGCTGAGCAAGATATATTCCTAGATAATTTAGCATCTCTCAAATAAAAGAATTAAAAGGTGGCACACATCCAACCTAGCACATAATTTTATTACATGTTGTATACCCCTTCGAGGGCAAGTGAGCCCTGTCATTCACTAAAGGGACCAAAACATCTCCAAACAGAATTCCATGTTTAGAGCATAGCCTACAAAGAGCAGCCTCATCAATTCTGGAGGCTTCGAAATCCATTGAATTATCCAGAAATACAGCACCCTTTATAGTGTCCGGGCAAGATTTACCTCTTCCACTGGGAGAATGGGAACACCAGAGAAAAGGTCAACCAACGAACAGGAAAAACCTTAAGTTGCTCAGTTTTATGATTAGGGGAAAGTCTACCGAATACAGTCATAGAACTCGACTTGGCACCTAGATTGTTGTGCTGTGATGAAGGCTGTCCAGAAGACATTGCGGCTAAACTCCATGAACGTCTGGAGCTGTTTGTCGATGGAAATTCTATTAGTTTAGAAAACCGTCAAACGAATTTATAATAAAAATAACCGCAAGCGTACGATGTACTATCGTAGTACGTAGTGAGTACGGGTTGATCCGTAGGGAATTGTTGATTTTAAATCTCTATTCAATCAAATTAACCATAGTTGAAAGTGATTAGCTAGAAAATGTAAGAAAAACGACAAAAAGAAAGTGATAAAATATGAGAGTAGAAAGACAATTTAGAGATAAATCCACTCTCTAGATCACATAGTTCAACAAAAATGAAATTATGATCTCTCTTTTGTGGTCATTAGTGAATTTAAGTGATGTGTTTATCATAAGTATGACATATTTGTGTTATTAATTAGCCCAACGTAAGCCATCAAACTATAACACACCCCTTAAACCACTTACTAACTCTCAAAAAAATGACAACAAAGTTGAAAATAAAATATATTTTAAGTATGGCCTATTAACTAATAATTAGAACTATAGACCATCAAATTTTAATTTCAACTTTCACTTCATTACCATCATCATATGTAGATGAAGAGGTAATTATTGTTTGTGATTGTTTAATCATAGCCTATTTGGTGTCAACAATATAGGCTATCAAATTCAGAGCAAAAACAACAAGTTAAACCACTTCAAGCATTGTCATTAAGCACAAAAAGAGAGCAATAATTATCAAAATGCTGAAGCTACATAATTAGAGAGCTTCATTACCCCTAAATTGAAGGGGTTTAGCCTCTCATTTGTGTTATCATATCAACACTTGTAGCATGCAACATGAAAGATAAAGAAAAGGAAAAGGAGAGCAAAGTAAAAGAAAAATTAATCTACTTGCATAAATAAATAAATCTACACTACTAACATGAAAGGAAATAAATAAGGAAAGGAAAAGAACATGTATTAAATTGCAAAAAAAATTACATAAAAAAAATTACATAAAAGAAATGGCTAAGTAGCCATGAAAAGAAAAGAGAAGCTTTCTTTTATTTCTAAGCTAAAACTAAAGAAGAGAGAGAGCCTAAAAGAAGAGAGCCTAAAGAAGGAGAGAGTTACATGAAACATAAGGGTTATTTATACATGTTTTAAAACCCTAATTCGCTTTTTGGGAACTACCCAAACTACCCCTCTAGGAAGTGTGGTGGCCAAGTAATCATTAGCATGTGTTAATCCTCATTTAGATGTGCATGAAGCTTTAAACTCTATTAGCATGTGCATTAGCCTCTAGTTTGTACATTAAGGTAGGTGGGTAGGTGGGGTCCTCCATGATCCTTGACTTTGAATCATTTTTACAAAGCCAACTATGTCTAATATTTCCACTGTTATTGAAGTTCTGGAAAAATTCTACATTATCACTGGGTTGAAGATTAATATTAAGAAATCTCATATTCTGATTGCGGGTATTAATAATCAGATAAAGAGAGAAATAATTACTTTCTCTGGACTTAGTGAAATGCAACATAATGAAAAATATCTTGGTCTTCCTATTATCAAAGCAAGAATTACTACTACAGACTGTATGCCACTTGATGAGAGAATAATTGAAAAATTATTAGTCTGGCCTAATACAAAGCTATCACAAGCTGGGAGATTAATAATTGTTCAAAGTATTGCAACTGCTATGGTCAATTATTGGATGAGGCACTATATTCTTCCATGTAAACTTGTTTCAATGATTAATAGTGCTTTGAATAGGTTTTTGTGGCATGGAGACCCCTTTTCTAAAAAATTAATCCCAATTTCATTTAAGAAGATACAACTTCCTAAGAATAAAGGTGGTCTGGGGATAACAAATATCAGATTATGGAATGTAGCTGCTATGTCTATTTACTATGACAAGATATTATCTAACAATCAAGATCTCTGGACTCAGTGGGTAATGAAAAATTTATTAAAAGGCAAGGATTTCTGGTCTATCAGTATACCACAATTATGCAGCTGGAGTTGGAGGAATCTCTTGAAGTTAAGATCAAAATTTCTACCAATTATACAATGTAATCCTATGGTTAATAATGAGTTAAATTTCTGGACTGCTCCATGGGCTAAGACAGGATTGAGAATTCAGGAAATTGTTTCTTATCCTCTGCAGTTGCTTACTGGTATTCCTTTGAATGCTAAAGTAAAACATTATATTAGTGATGGTTTTATTAATCTTCCTTATTGCAGTTCTAAACAGGTTAGAGATCTATGGCAGTATTTAGAATCCTTGCCTCTGAACAATAAAAGTGACAAAGTACTTTGGACTGAAAAAGGTAAAAAGCATGCAATAAGTATTGTTTACAAGGCTTTATTGAATAATGGAAATGTGGAAACTTTTCCATGGGCAGCTAGAGTATGGTCAAGTAAGTCTCCAGCAAAGGAAAATCTATTATTCTGGAAAATAATGGCTAATGCAATCAACTCAAAACAGAAGCTATTGAAACTTGGTTTACTCAATAATGATGAATGTGTTTTCTGTCAGTCCTTCTCTGAATCAAATACACACTTATTTTTTGAGTGTAATTTTACATTTAAGGTGTGGAGTAGATTACTTGCCAATGGAAACTTTTATAGACCAATAAAAGATTCAAGAATAGAATGGTATAATATCTTTAAGGAAACAAGATGGAAGTGTGCAAAATCTGAAATTCTGTTGATGGTTCTAAAGACATTTCTTTATGAAATTTGGAGAGAAAGAAATAGCAGGATTTTTGAACAGAAATTAGAGAATGAAGATGTGTTATTCAGTAAGATGCATAAGAGAATTCGGAAAAGGGTTGCAAGGCTGAGATGATTTTTTTGTGTAATTGAAATTGTCTTTGGTGTAGTGTGCTATTTTTTTTGTTTTGTACCGTTGCAAGGTTTTGTAAAGCCAGTGTGCTATGTTATGTTACTTTGTTGATCAGAATTTTTGCATGTATTCTCTATGTACTTTTTGGTGAATGTTAATAAAAGGGCTGGGCTCCCTTAGCCCATTGCTTTTCAAAAAATTAGTTCCATCTTCATTCCTTTGTATCTTCTTTGTGCATGCATATATCTTCATGAAACCACTTGTATTTGAGTTCAAATTCCTATAAAATAATATAGAAATTTCCAATTAAATTTTCTCAAATTAACATATGCACAAAAATGACCAATTTTCCTTAGATGAAGATGAATATGTGATGATTTGAAAATAATTGGAATTTTGGTTTAAACATGTTAAAACACCCAATATGATCATTTATTTAATTTAATTCGATAAAATATGGTAGTAAAAATATGCACATTTACGCGCACATCAAATACTACCACACTTATCTTTTTATTCATCCTCGAATAAAGCAAAAAAAACTAAGATAAATCCGTTTTCGTAGGAAACACGATTGCATTGGGCGTATGCAACAAGCCGTTAAACCTCTAGGTGTCTCCAGTAGGACGAGTGTTGTCTCATGAGGGTTTTCAGCGGATACTACCCACAAAATCCAAATTCAAATGAAAATATTTACAAAATGCAAGATTTATTTACAATAGGATGAATGTAAGTTTTTGAAAATATTTACAAATGAAGGATTTACTTTCAAATTGACACGAATAAGTTAAATATAGGTTTTTGTCATTATCTTGAAAATTTAAGTCATTTACTCATCAAAATTTCCAACAAAAATCAAGTTATCATAACAAATAGACTATAGTTTGACTCATTGTTTCGTTTGTTAACAAAGTGTAACTATGAAATAGATCCTTAGTTGATTATCAAAGTTTATCAAAGTGGTATTTTCATTTCTTTTCAATAAAAAGTCAAATCAAACAAGTCAAAATAGTGCTTGGATTTCAATTGCTTACTCTCTTTTATTTGAAAATTTTATTGATATTAACAATATTTACATATGCCTAACTCAGACAAACTAAGGCCAGATTTATTACCCATGCACTGCCTTGCGGACTGATGTGAGGGGAATACAGAGCGTGGCGAGTGAACACACAAGTGTGAATACTTATAGACTGTAGGCGTTATTAGTAAAAGAATTTTTATATACACACACTTAACTTAGATAAACTGAGGTCAGATATACCGATCGTGCACTACCTTTCGAGCTTATGTGAGAAGGGTACAGAGCATGGCGAGTGAACACACGAGTGTGAACACATGACTCTAGGTGTTTATTAAGAAAATATATACATATATACAAGAAATAATTTTTTTTTGTTTTTTTGTTTTTTTGTTTTTGTTTTTTGTTTTTTTCTTTTTTTTTGAGGTGAGAATTTTACAAAATCATCTTAGCACCATTTAACTTAGAACACAAAAAAAATTGTTATATCCTTTTATTTGAATTAACCAATTTTTTAAGACAAAGATTTTCAATTAGGATATTTCATAACTAACACGTATGAATCTTCCTATATACTAGTTAAACCATCGTTATTTGTAATCAAACTTTATTTTAATTTTTGTTGAGACAAATAATTTTTTCAAAAATTTGAATTGAATTAACCAAAACCATATATTTATCCTATAGTGTTTCTTTAAGAATAGATCAAAATGCTTAAATTTTTATTTTTTTGTTTCTGAGATTTTTTCTAGAAAAAATTTTTGGAAACAAAATGTAAAAATAAACCATGAAAAATCGAAGATGATGATGAGGCTCCCCCCCCCCACACTTGATTTTGGTTGTGTCCCCACAGTCAACCCAAGTGGAAGGAGTAAAATAAAACAAAAATAAAAAGATGACCTATATTTACATGAAAATGAACGGTATTTACACGAGATCAGAAAGTATATCGTCAAAAAGTAAATGAAACGGTCTTCCAAAGGCTGATTCATTTGTCTCGTCAAGTATACGAGACACAGCTGGAGCTCAAAAAACCAAACCATAAAAGATTTCGAAGTTGAATGTTGATTTGGGAAAACGAATGTCGTTTTATTGAAAATCGTGTGAGTTTTTTATTTTCGATGTTTTTCGGGGTTGATAAAACAATTGATTGAAATTCAAGTTTATTTTCACCAAATTAAAATTCAAACTTATCTTTGAAAAATTCTTCAGAATTATCGATTTCAAAATCAAAATAATGATTTAAATCTTCCCCTTCAAAATTCGACAATTCGTTTTCGAAAAGTCCAAAGAAATCGTGTTCATTGAATTCGTCTTCCTTATTTGGATTATCAACAACTTCATCGCATATATTAAGTTCAAAATCCAAAGTTGTATTCAAATTTTTGAAATCGAGAAAAGGAAGATCGAATTTTAAATTTCTTTCCACAGCCTCAAAAGAATTGAAATCCAACTCAATTACCATATTTTCAACAACTTCATTAAGATTGTCGTTTTCTATTTCAAAAGTTGTTATTTGAAAATCGTCAATTTGGGTAAAAGATGGATTATCGTTTGACTCATCACACATTGGGATTTGGTATTGTTTCTCATGAAATTTTTTGTAGGTTTCATGCAACAAATCCTCACAATCTTTTCCCATTTGCTCAACTAAATCAAATTCCTGCTTATTAATTTGAAAATGTTTGATTTGGACTTATTGAGAACAAAAATTTTCACCATAATTAAAACAATTCCCATTGCCAAAATCATTTAAACAATTATTTCCATTTTTGTTTTGATTTTGAAATTCATTTTGGAGTTCGAAATTGAATTGGCATGGGTTATACTCTAAATCGTTTGAATTTTGAAATCCTTGAAAATTTTGACTTGAATTATTACACAAATATGAATTACACAAGTAATTTATATTTTGATTTTGTTGTGTAGAGAGTTCAAGTAAAGACGAAATCATTTCGATGCTATTTTCAAGAGTCGAGGGTTGCTCATCATTTTGAAAACATTGTTGTTCGAAATTCAAATCGTTTAAACAATAGTTGTTGTTGAAATATCCATAGGAATTTGATGTGAAATTATATGGATTATATTGATTTTCACAACTATTTTAAAATTCTGACAAGTAGGGAAATTCAGACATTTTAAGAAATTTTTTTTGGTTGTTTTTTATAAAAGAACAATATTTACAAAAAGAATTTATTTTTCAAAAGGGAAAAATTGATTTTTGTTTTGTTTTTTTGGTTTTTCAATTTTTTTAAAAGGTTTTAAATTTTTTTTTGAATAGAAAAACTAACTCAAAATTTTTTTTATGATTTTTTTTTGATTGAAAAAACTTCAAGGAAAAAACAATTTAGGTTAAGAAATATTTACAATTTTTTTTAGTTTTGGATTTTGAATTTTTTTTAAAAATATGCATAAACTAGTGCAACAAAATGAATGCAAGATTTTAATTACAAATGATTTATTCCAAATAGCTCTTAACCCAAAATTGTATAATCACACTTTGTCTTAAGTCAACAAGATAGTTCTCAATCAGGTAACGGACAGGATTTATCGGTGCACCACGAATCACCGTAGCAATGCAGCCGAAGGTTTAAGTACCTTCAGAGAAACAACCACTATAATATTTACGAATCACCGTAATATTTATAAATGGTTATTGCTCTTCCATAGCATAGACATCGAGAAATTAAATTGTTCAAAGAAGACAACTTGTTAATATACAATTAAGTGCTATTGATGTCTAACTATTATTATTAATCAAAATTCTAGGATGAAATACAACGCAGATATTAAATGTGTATTAACAATGCAACTACGAATGAAATTTTTTTGTTTTTGTTTTTGAATTTTTTTTAAAATGCAGGCAAACAACAATGCATGGCAAATAAAAACAATAGATAGGGGTTATAACCAGGAAATTTTTTTATAAGCAAGCAAGCAGTTATTTTTTTTGGCAAGCTAAGCAAAGCAAGCAACTCTTCCTATCTTCTTTGGCAACTTGAAAATAAACACACAATATATGCAAAAAAAAATTTGTTTTTTTTGAAGAGAAAAATAAAAGACAAAAGAAACTTAACAAAATAAAAGGAAAATTTAATCAAAAAGTTTAAACAAAAGAAAACTTAAATGGAAAATTTTCTATTCTTTTTTTTAGCTAAGGCAAAACAAAGCTTTCTAAAAGAAAAACAAAAAAAGAAAATAAAGGAAAATTCTAACCAAAAAGCTTTCTAATTTTTTTAATATGTTACTAAAAACAAACCAAAACAAATCAAAATAAAAATGAAAACACACAAACTCAAAAGGATTTAAAACCAAAACAAATTTACAATTTTTAAAAATAAAAATAAAAATAATAATAACTATGCTAACTTCACCAAACTCACGAACCCGGCCCAACCAAAATCCATTCGACCCACAGTTAGTTTAGCAATCACGAAACAATCCTTTTCTCTTTTTTTATCTCATTTTATATAGAGAATACACGGTTCTTTCAAAATCAAAATTGCAGTTTGTGTCTTGGTCATGGTTGATGCAATTTTGGGATGAGTTGGCTAGTGGCGATGGGCTGCAGATCGATTGGTTGATTTGCGGAGGAATTTGGTGATGGCAAGACAACAGCATTGATGTGGTGGCGTTGGAGAAGTTGGTTGTTTTGGTCATGATTTTGGTGGTTTCTGGTTGGGTAATTCGATGATGGCAGAGTTCGATTGGGGGTATTTTGAGGTGGGCGTGAGTTGTGATTTGAGGAGTTTGTGGGGTTCGAGTCGAAGGCGATGTCGTGGGTGGTTTGTGGGGTTCGAGTCGATGTTCTTGTTGTGGGTAATTCGTGATTCAGGGTTGTGGTGGTTCGAAAGTTAAATTGATGGGATGTGGTATCAGGTTGACTTGAAGTCAGATGAAGTTGCAGTGTGTCTGTTACTGCTATGATGTTTCTGAGTGGCTGAAGGCAGTGTGTGCACAGTAAGAGGAGTGAAGTTATGGATTGATGTTGGTTTGCAGTTATGATTAAAGTAGGAAGTGATTGTTGAAGTAGATGAATGGCAGGACAGTGGAAGGAGAATGGGATGACAGGGGTAGTTGCTGTTAGCAGTGGTCATGACTAGGGAAAGTGACTGCAGTTAGTGTTGAAGGTGGTAGCAATTTTTGTTGTATGGACGGTTTGTTTGGTGGAGTTGTGGTGAATGCTAGGGAGGTTGGCAAAGAGGGAGAAGCGGTAACAAGAAGGATTGGTGCAATGCAGTGATGGTTCGCCATGAGTTTCCAGTGAGGTATGGCTTGGTGATGACTGTTTGAGGCAGCTATGTAATCACAGGGAAGTTTGGCGAGCAGCTTCTTTTTTCTTCTTCGATGGCAGGAGTGTTGATGGTTTGTATCGAATGGTGGTCTGCAGGGCAGTGTTGAAAGAAGTATGGTGTATATAGTTGATAGGTGATGGAGTGTGTCGTAGTGCTAGATAGCGCACTGCGTCAAGGGGATAGCAGTGGTTCAGAGAAGTGTTGTAATTGTGTGCAGTTTGCAATGTTGGAGTATGCGAATTGAAGATGGCAGTAGTTTGTAGGAATTTAGATGAGAGTATATGTTTGGTCGTGAGAAGGTTGAAGGCAGGAGCGTGGAGATAGGCTGACAGGCAGTTGATGGTGTGAGTAGTATGTGACTGCAGTTGTGGCTGCAAGGAGGTAGTCAGGGTGTGAAGAAGTTTGTACAGGGATGATGGAGTTGATGTTGTGGCAAATGGTGGCTGTGTGTATATATTGTAATGAGTTGAAGTTGGTTTTGGTCGAAAAGTGGTTGGTGCAATTTGTTTTGGTTGAGCAGTGTTTTGTATGTGGTGGAGTGGCATAGTCCGGTTGAATGAGAGCAGTTTGAGGATTGTAGTGGTGATTGCTGTTGTGGGTGAGTGTGTTAGTTGTTTGAGCTTGTATGCTAGTAGATTGCTGTCAAGGAGATGAAAGTACGGTGGCTGATGGACTTGAGGTGGGATGATATGAAAGACAATGGAGTTTGGTTGTGGTGAAAAGGTGAATGAAGACAGAGGGATGGTGGTGGAAAGGTGTGCAGTGATGAAAAAAATAGCTTGCAATACGAAAGAGCAGGAGCAGTAGATATAAAGAGAAAATGTAATAAGCAGTGGATTGACAGAGAGAAGATGTAGAGAGTTGACAGTGGTAATAGAAGATGTAGGAGAAATGCAAAGAAAGAAAATGTAATAAGAGAAAGCAAATGTAATGTAAAATGAGAAATGCAAATCAAAGTAACTGTACACTTAATAGTGAATAATATTTTTTTATAAACTAGAAATGCAAATGCAAATAATACTAGAACACAAGCACACAAACAAAATCACACAACAAACATACAATTTTGTTTCTTTTTTTTAAATGCAAGCACAAACAAAATAAAAATACACAAAAATCAAACAAATAATAATTCGAAGAATATAAAACGAAAACAAAGCAATTCCTCGGCAACGGCGCCAAAAACTTGCTCATCGACGGATATTCTATCGGTTTAGAAAACCGTCCAACGAATTTATAATAAAAATAACTGCAAGCGCATGACGTACTATCGTAGTACGTAGTGAGTACGGGTCGATCCGTAGGGAATTGTTGATTTTAAATCTCTATTCAATCAAATTAACCAAAGTTGAAAGTGATTAGCTAGAAAATGTAAGGAAAACGACAAAAAGAAAGTGATAAAAATATGAGAGTAGAAAGACAATTTAGAGATAAATCCACTCTCTAGATCACATAGTTCAACAAAAATGAAATTATGATCTCTCTTTTTTGGTCATTAGTGAATTTAAATGATGTGTTAATCATAAGTATGGCATATTTGTGCTATTAATTAACCCAACATATGCCATCAAACTATAACACACCCCTTAAACCACTTACTAACTCTCATGAAAATGACAACAAAATTGAAAATGAAATCTATTTTAAGTATGACCTATTAACTATTAATTAGAAATATAGACCATCAAATTTTAATTTCAACATTCACTTCATTACCATCATCATATGTAGATGAAGTGGTAATTATTGTTTGTGATAGTTTAAGCATAGCCTATTTGGTGTCAACAATATAGGCTATCAAATTCAAAGCAAAAATAACAAGTTAAACCACTTCAAGCATTGTCATTAAGCACAAAAAGAGAGCAATAATTATCAAAATGTTGATGCTACATAATTAGAGAGCTTCATTACCCCTAAATTGAAGGGGTTTAGCATCTCATTTTTGTTATCATATCAACACTTGTAGCATGCAACATGAAAGAAAAAGAAAAGGAAAAAGAGAGCAAAGCTAAAGAAAAATAAATCTACTTGCATAAATAAATAAATCTACACTACTAACATGAAAGGAAATAAATAAGGAAAGGAAAAGAACATGAATTAAATTGCATAAAAAAATTACATAAAAAATGGCTAAGTAGCCATGAAAAGAAAAGAGAAGCTTTTTTTATTTCTAAGCTAAAACTAAAGAAGAGAGAGCCTAAAAGAAGAGAGCCTAAAGAAGGAGAGAGTTACATGAAACATAAGGGGTATTTATACATATTTTAAAACCCTAATTCACTTTTTGGGAACTACTCAAACTACCCCTCTAGGAAGTGTGGTGGCCAAGTAATCATTAGCATGTGTTAATCCTCATTTAGATGTGCATGAAGCTTTAAACTCTATTAGCATGTGCATTAGCCTCTAATTTGTACATTAAGGTAGGTGGGTATGTGGGGTCCTCCATGATCCATGACTTTGAATTATTTCCATCTTCGTTCCTTTGTATCTTCTTTGTGCATGCATATATCTTCATGAAACCACTTGTATTTGAGTTCAAATTCCTACAAAATAATATCAAAATTTCTAATTAAATTTTCTCAAATTAATATATGCACAAAAATGACCAATTTGCCCCTGGATGAAGATGAATATGTGACGATTTGAAAATAATTTGAGTTTTGGTTTAAACATGTTAAAACACCCAATATGATCATTTATTTAATTTAATTCGATAAAATATGGTAGTAAAAATATGCACATTTACGTGCACATCAACAGCCCATATCAACTAAACTCAGTAGATAATCAAGATTAGAAAAATTAACCTGTCCCCCCATGCTAGATGTAAACTAGTATGGTGTAGTGTTGTGTAGTGCAGAGATAAGCAGTTCAAAATTAAAAGCAAAAGTAAGTGACAAGACTTTGGATTCCGACCAAAGTGACCGTCATCGCTGACCGTCTCAACTGGCGTTTAGATTGATCGATTGTCTAAGCTTTGGGATCAACCATCGACATATCAAAATGTGAAGTCATTATAGAAGTCCATATGTTAAGTTTTAATTCATATTCTATGTCCTAGAAGTTTATCGTTTGGTTTCAAGTTTGATATTGGATATGCAAATCCTATTGTCCGTTATAGTCATATATTCAAGTTCGTTAAGATGGGATTGGCTCTGATTGTTCATGCAAGATAACATGGATTGGTTTGATCAAGTGTTCAAGCTCAATTGAAAGGCTTAGAATTGGCTAAGTCCCCAAAGCCGACCTTTATCTTAATATAACCGATCTCTCTCAAAAAGCCTATAACTGATCTCTATGCCAAAACCAACACAATCGATCCCTTAACTGAGCACTCCATCATCGATACCTCCTAAAACACTCCACCACCGATCCCTATTCTTAGCCAACTTGGCTGACCCCTATGATTCGTATCCGCATCAATCCTTATACTTAGCCATGGATCCTTTCCTCCATACTCCATCGCGATCGGTCCCTCCTTGCTCCACACACAATACACGACCGATCTCTTTACTTTCTTCATGTTTCACTCCTCTCCTTTCTCCTCTTTTACCATCCCACCAACCCATCATCTCATATCAAATCAAAGCTAGATGCAAGAAAACCTACCTAAATATAAAATATGGGTTACTCGAAGGGAGACATTGAGTTTTGATTCAAATCAAAGGCGGGATGATGGTCCAGGGCAAGAGAGAATAGAGGTGGCAATTGATTGGAAGGGAGGATTCAGAGTTCTAACTTAAGGGAGACTGTTTGGAAGTGAGTATAAAGAAAACAAAGGCGGTTGAGAAATAAAGTAAAGTGGAGAGACGGAGGGATGGAATGTGGGATTATATATGAGGGCTTGTAGTGATTGGCCTGCTCTAGCTTCTCGACGAAGCTGAAAATGTTAAGTCCCAAAATATTAAGGGATTGAGTATGATCCCTCAACTTGGGGATCCAATCTGATCCCTATATACATAAAAAGGAAGGGGATCGGTTGTGGTCCCTAAGCGAATAAAGGAGAATCCTGATCCCTCTTATAATAAGAAAGAAAAGAAAATGAGAAGATGAGAGAGAAACGGATCGGCTAAAGGAATTCTGATCCCTATTAACATAAAAGAAAAAGAAGGAAAGGGATCTGGTATGATCCCTATGTGCATGCAAACATGCATATAAAAAATATATAAAGTAAATAGACATATAAATGCAATAAATTTGCATCTTATTCAACGAAAATTGGCGACGACCTGTGAGAATGCAAATGCATCTGGGAGCCAGTGATAAGAACGTATTCTCTAAAACGCTTGTGTATATTCTAAAAATTCAAATTTTGAAATCGTCAGAAATTGAATTCTCACCTATAGCTTTTAAAGTGAAGACTGGATCAGATAGCCAAAGCTTACCAGCCCCATAGAACCGGACGTAGATAGCAACTGATGGAATATAATCATGAATTTATACTATTGGAAATCCACCAAATGTCATGATGATCAAAGAGAGATACGACACTTTGGGAAAATAATTCGACGGAGGGATAGCGACTATTCAGAAAACTGGATGGATTTCTTTTCGACGACTCTAACTTGCTTCGATTCAAAGCATGTCATGTTCAACACTAGACGTACTATGGGAGGCAAGTGTTATCTGACATTTTGATCTGGTTATATCTGAACTGAGTGGACAAGTTAGACTCAACTGTCATCAAGGTCAGTAAGCCCAGAGCGATGATTGTGGGATCCAAAAGTCAAGTACAAATGATAATATGAAACCGTGATTGAAAGAAATTGAGAGATATACAATGCAGAATGTTCAAAGTATGGAATATGATTTAATTTAGAAAAGGGATCAACTATAATTCCTCTCAACCAAAGGGATATGTCCACTTAAGCCAAACAATTGCAACTCAGTGGAAAACGATCGATATATCGAGATCAAGAAGTCCAATACATATGGAACTTTGGGATCAAGATATGGGAACCCTAGGGAGTCCACTCTAAGGATCGCTCCCCAAAGGAGCAAGCAAGAGGGATCGACCCTTTTCCCTCTAGAGGGATTGGCCTAAATCTGCCAACATCACTTGTTGCAACAAAGATTGATCAATAATTCAAATTCTACCAATCCAATTAACGTGAAACTCGAAGGCTAAGCATTGTACAACATGGAGAAGCTCCCATAGGGATCACACCTCCAAACTCCTCCAAAATAGGGATTGGCTCTAATCCCTATTTCTTAGGATTTTGGCTATGCGATCCCTCTTGTGGGCCTCTATGGTTCCGAAGATCCTTCTGCCAAATTTTCAGGGAGATATTTCTTCGTCTTCCTTATAAATACAGGCTTGATTGTTTATTTTTGGAATCTTTACGTTGCTTGTTTCTTTGTACTCTTTTGTAACTAAGGAATTTAATCCGATCCTTATTGTACTCAATTTACAAAGTGATTAATAAAGCTATCTCTTTAAAGTGGACGTGGGCAAACATCGCCGAACCACTATAAACTGCTATGTTTTTGTTATTAGCTTGTTTCGTATTACCTTACTGTTATATTCTCTCTATTTACATTTATTATTCTTTATTTATTCCTCGACAAAATCTCTGTTGGGTGTTTGTGTCAATTTTTGGTGCAAACACAAGGCTTTTAGAGTCAGAAGAGGAAGTTCTTCAAGAAGAAGGAAGCATTGAAGGGTGGAGCTGCCAAGAAGGGGAAACATGATGTTGTCTGTTTCAAGTTTAATAAGAAAGGTTATTTTGCTCATGAGTGTCGAACCGGTAAGGGAAAGAAGGTTGCATAAAAGAAAGGTGTGAAGTGTTTCAGTTGTGACTAGATAGAGCACTACATGAATCAATGTCTAGAGCCGGCCAAAGCTGGCAAAGGAAAGGTCTTTATTTTAGAAACATTATCTTCCTGACAGACTGCTGCTGAGAAAGGAAAGTCTGTGATGGATGGTACGCTTTTGATTAATAGCATACTAGTTATAGTATTATTTGATATTGGTGCACCACATTCTTTTATCTCTCATTGCTTGGTAGATAAGTTAGATATAAAACCATTATAACTTGTTACTTCCTTAAGGGTCACGAATCCAATATGAGGTTATGCAACTCTTGGGATAAGATGTGGTCATTTAAAAATTGAGCTTTTAGGTCATGCATTTACCTGCTATTTGTATGTGTTTGATTTTGTGGGCTTTTGGATTATTTTGGGTATGGATTAGTTAGACAGATATGATGCTAGAATATTTCGCTGGGATAGGAAAATATACCTTGATAGCAGTGACTGAATTATATACTCAGTTGAAAATTCAATTTTAGATGTTTGTGCTTTATTAGGTGCAACATAGGTGGAAGAGGAGATAAGTTAGGTTTTGATTGTAATGGAATTTGCAGATGTTTTGAGGAAGTGACAGGACTACCACCAAAAGGAGCTATTGAGTTTTGTATTGATCTTTTACTTGGAGCTAAACCCATAAGTAGACCAGCAAGATGACACCTACTGAGATGAAAGAGTTAATGGTGCAACCAGTGGACTTCAAAGGAAAGAATTTTATTAGGCCAAGCAGTTCGCCTTGGGGAGCAGTCGCGGTGTTCGTAAAGAAGCCGGATGGGTCGTTGAGGATGTGTATTGATTATTGTAAGTTAAATGAGAAAAAGATAAAGAATAAGTGTCCTTTGCCAAGAATAGACAATTTATTTGATCAGTTGAGTGGAGCAAAAGTATTTTCCCAATTTGATTTAACAACACGGTTCCATCTATTGAGAGTGGCGAAGGACAGTATTCCGTTGACAGTGTTTCAAACAAGATATGATTCATACGAATGGTTAGTAATGCCATTTGGGTTAACTAATGTACATGCTTTTTTTTGGACTTGATGAACTGAATTTTCTGAGAGCATTTAGAGAGGTTTGTGTCGGTGTTTATTGATGAAATTTTGATATATTCTAAGGATGAAAGGGACCATTAGATTCATCTTAGAATAATGCATGAGACGTTGATGCAACATCAACTAAAAGCAAAGTTTTCAAAGTGTCATTGCTGGAAAAGAGAAGTGAAATTTCATGGTCATGTAGTTTTAAAAGAAGGGTTGTCTATGGATCCAGCTAAGATTGAAGGTGTAAATAATTGGAAGAGAACATGAGACAGTGACCAAGATAAGGAGTTTTCTTGGATTAGCTGGCTATAATCGGAGATTCATCAGGGATTTCTCTCGAATAGCGGCGCCTCTGACAAAGCTAACTAGGAAGGACGTAAAGTTTGTTTGGTCTGATAAATGTGAGTAAGCATTCCTTAAGTTAAACATTTGTTGACCAATGCAATCGTGTTAGTTGTTCCATATGGGAATCAAGATTTTGTACTGTATACTGATGTAGGTAGAACTAAGATTAATGATCTAAAATATTTATTCTTGACTAGAGGGCATGGATAAGGAAGAAATGATGGTTATGTGTTCCAAATGTTGCTGACCTAAGGAGAGAGGTTCTTAGTGAATGTCATCGATCGAAGTTCACCATTCATCTTTGAGGAACTTAGATGTATCGGGATATGAAGAGGAGTTTCTTTTGGGAAGGTATGAAGAGGGATGCAGGCTTATGGGTGAAGTAATGTGCAAATTTCCAGCAAGTAAAAGCCGAACTTCAGAAGCAAAATGGATTGCTTCAGCCTTTAAATATACCAGTATTGAAATAGGACTCCATATCTATGTATTTCATTGATGGGTTGTCAATGTCGAATAGGGGATTGACTGACCAGGAGTGTACACCTCATTCCCGTCAAGTCGACAAGGACGACACCTATATTGCCTATGTTGTTTATGAAGAATATTGTTTAACTACATATGATTCCTTGTAGTATAGTCAGTGAAAGAGATGCTTAATTTACTAGTGAATTCTGGAAGAGTCTACAAGAACTGTTAGGTACCAAGCTGAAGATGAGTACCGCTTATCACCCATAAATAGATAAGCAGACATAGAGAGTCAATAAAGTACTTGAAGATTTGTTAAGAGCTTGTGTGCTAGATTTTGGTGGGTCATGGGAAGACCATTTACACTTAGTTGTGTTTTCCTATAATAATATTTATCAGACTAGTATATGATTGGCTCCTCTCGAACCTTTGTATGGATGGCCGTGCAAATCACCAGCACATTGGTAGGAGACTAAAGACAGATTGGTCCTTGGTCCAGATATGGTGAGAGAAGCCAAAGAGAAGATTGAGTTAATCCGAGTTAGGATGAGGGAAGCTCAGTCTAGATAGAAAAGTTATGCAGATAAGAGGTGTAAAGATTAAGAGTTCTTAGTTGGAGATCTTGTGTTCATTAAAGTATCACGGATGAAGGTTATGATACGTTTCGGAAAGTCGAGGAAACTAGCACTGAGATATGTTGGACCGTTCCCTATTATAGAGAGGATCGGGAAAATCACATATCCAGTAGAGTTACCAAGTAGTTTGGTAGGAGTCCACAATGTTTTTTACATTTCTCATTTTAGAAAGTATGTGCATGATCCAGAGATTAATATTGCTCTGACTATGTTGGATGATTTTGAAGTAGAATTGGATTTGAATTTTGTTAGCCAACCAGTTCGTGTTGTAGCGAGAGATGAGAAGAAGCTAAAGAACAAGACAGTCAGATTGGTGAAAGTCCAGTGGAGTGGAAAGAAGAAAGACTGTATTTATGAGACGGAGAACATGATTTGGGATACTTATCCTAAGTTGTTATGATGGTGTTATCCATAAAATATTCTCAGGAATAAAAGTATGAAAGAAGGATCGCAAGAGCATTGGGAAAGATCAGAAAGCATCAAGATGGTTTGGTTAATCATACCTTCCGAAAAGGAGCTTTCGACAAGTTCAAAGGCTATCTTTCAAAGTCCATATGCAGGATGTTACTCCAAAAATCCACCTTTCGACTAAGTCGAAAGGTCTTTCAACAAAGACAAAGAAAAAGGAACACAGCCCAAACATTTCGACGGGACCAAAGGGATGCAGTCACCAGGATTCATTAGCATCAAACCTTTCGAAGGAGTTCAAACCTTTCGAAGAGGATGAAGAAGTCAAAGCAAGTATGAGCAACTACTTAGTGACCTTTTCAAAAGCATAACAAGCCTTTCGAACCGGTAGAAGTATGTCCAGGTTACCTTCTGATAATGACAAAAGGTTTATGAAGAAAGCAGCACTTAAAAACCAGCAAAGAGTGAAAGACAACCTTTCAACAACGTCGAAGGAAAGCACATCTCTTGAAGAGCAACCTTCCGACAAGGTCGAAGGGTTCACAACAATATAAAGTAGGAAAACCCTTCGATAGAGTCGAAAGGTTTATGAAGGAATAAAGAGAAACAAACCTTTCGACTAAGTCGAAAGGTTCATGTTAACACCAAAAATTCACCACCGAAACTAGGCTTCGATGGAGAGTAGAGGTTGCACGAAGACCTTCCGCAAGAGCTGAAGAGATGCTTCTGGAAAAGTCAAGAAGGCTTCCGCAAATAAGGTTCCACATGAGATGGTTCCGCCCACAAGAGGCTTCCACATATGATAAAGACTTTCACCTTTGGTTCCACATGAGAGAATTCCGTAGAAGAAAACTCACTGTCGACGGAAGACGTTCCGCAAGTAGCGCATCCATAAAAGAACCTTCCGCAAGTGAAAATTCCGCATTGAAGACCTTCTGCAAGAGTCAACAGCAACATGTACAAACATTACCTTCTGCAAAGCAAACTTGGCACCTTATTCAAAAGAGCCTTTCGATGGGATCGAAAGGATGTTTCCGTAGATCAATCGATACAGGACAACGTCAAATAAGCACTTCAAAGCGCCACTCACCTTCAAAGAAGACGTTTCGATGGAGTCGAAAGGTTCCCTTCCGCGTCAATTCAGCTGCTCTTCCATCATTAGATCAAAGTAGTGGATGTCGCATTCTCACCTTCCGATGGAGACAAGGGCATACAGACATGTTCAAAGAGCTATAAGCCAACCTTCCGACTAAGCCGAAAGGCCTCCATTTCGCACAAGGCCGGAAGATCGCAAGTGAAACCCACCTTCCGATTCGGTTGCCATGACCCCAGCGAAAGGTTCCAACCAGCACCTATAAATAAGACCCGAGGGGTCCATTTTTGGGGGCGGAATTCTCTCATTCCAATCTTGTATTTTCTTAATCAATACATTGTAACCCTAATTGGGAGCTGATTTGCGGATTTAGTAAAAGAGATATTTTCATGGATAAAGAGGGAAGTCTTGTTCTTTATTAATTACTTTACTACTTGCTTATACCTTTGCTGGATTAACTCTTAATTTCAGGTCCAATATTACCGAAAGGTTCTTGTCGACAAGGTCGACAACAATTCTACCACAAGAACTTACTGCAACCTTCCGAAGTCCTTAATCCTACAATCTGAACCTTTCGTCAAGGTTGATAACATATTTGATCTAAACATCAATGGCAACCTTCCGAAACTATTGGCTCTACTGTTTAAACCTTTTGACAAGGTTGAAATCCACTTGATATAAGTGACCCAACCTTTCGACAAGGTCGAAAGCCACTATCTATTCACCAAAGTAATTGATCTCCTACCCTAGTTCAAGGAAGGTTGTCTCCCTAACCTTTCGACAAGATTGAAACTTATTTCTTGAGGACTCAATTAAGGAAAACTTAATCTAATAAAAAAGAAAGCCTTTATGGAAGTGTTTGTACCAAAATTGGGCATAACACTCTTCGGAAGTCTTTGAAGAGATAAAGTGAAGAAATTAAATGTAAAAAGAGGATTTATCTAACAAAAACTCTAAATTTCGGAAATGAGAATAACTAAAATGCAGGAGGACACAAGAATTTAGAGTTGTTCAGCGTATTGCCTACGTCCACTATGAAGTAGTTTGCTTTATTGATCTTTCTTTGATGTTTATAATTGATTTCAATGAATTACAGCGAATAACAATGATTTGCAGAAGTGAAATTAGCTGGTAGCAGCAGCAATGGAGTTTAGATCTGGATCTGCCGGAGTTTGGGCGTTGGAGATCTCAAAGAGGAAGAAGAAGCTTTTTCTGTATGCGATGGGGCTCTATTTATAGGTGTAGGAGGCTGGCATTTCGCTCAGATCTCGGGAGACCCTCTCTGGCACGTGACCAGGCCCGCGCGCCCAAGCCCTTGAAGTTTCGGCCCGATCCGTGATCGATACGAACGGATTTCATATCGATCAAGATTGCATCCGATGGAGTCGAAATTTGGCGTGGACATTTTTTATGTCGTACATAAGCTTCTGTGAAAATTTCATAGCATTCGGACTTGTAGATCATGAGATATGATCGATGCAAGTTGGATTTTTTCCATCTGCGATCGATACGAACGAATTTCGACTCGGTCAAGACTTGCTCCGATTGAGTCGAAATTTGGCAGGAACATTCTTCATGTTGTACTTAAGCTGCTGTGAAAATTTCATAGCATTTGGACTTGTAGATCTCGAGATATGATCGATGCAAGTTGGAATTTTTCCATCCGCGATTGATACGAACGAATTTTGACTCGATCAAGACTGCTCCGATTGATTCGAAATTTGGCAGGAACATTCCTTAGGTCATACTTAAGCTCCTGTTAAAATTTGGTGGCATTTGGGCTTGTAGATCTCGAGTTATGATCGATGCAAGTTTGGATTTCTCAACCGTGATCGATCAATATCTTGAGCATACGAACTTTGATTGACTTGAAATTTGGAACGTTGTCTCTCATAGCTTTGCTTGTCATGTCATATCAATTTTTGCTTGATCCGGGCTCGAAAAAAATTCGTCGACATCTATAGTGAGCCTGCGTACAACCAATCTCCAGGATGAACTGCCCTTGGTTTTTAGTCAAGTTCTTGGTGTCACGGCCTTGCCAAAAGGCGGGATAATAGGAAGATTTCAAGCAAGCTCAACAAAGCCGAAAGTTCATTGAGCCCAAGTCCTAAACCTTTCGACGACGACTGAAGGTTTGATACATGGCTTATCAACTACTAAGGTTAATTTGGAAGACAATCTTAAAAAGGAATCACATCCTTTGTTCTCCAAAGAAGAAATTCATCCTTCCTACATATTTTTAGGGTCGACCTTCATCATGGCTAGGTTGACCTATAGGTCGACCCTAGCAAGTGGTAGGTAGACCCGCGTGCATTCTTTTGCTGGCTTCGTCCAGTTCGATTTCAACACGTCATTTTGCTATTTTTACTCCATCTCGTGCGTCCGTGCTTCCATCCGATGGTTCCCATCGAGCCTATGACGTGGTTGCACCAGATTTAATCTTCAAATCCAACGGCCTAAGATCCACAAGTGACACTATAAATAAGACCCTAGGCCTAGCTATTTTTCTCATTTAGATTTTTTCCATCTAGGTTCATTGCCTGAGGCTGGACCCTAAAAGGAATATTTTTCTTAGGAGGAGATCTTTTTAACTAAAATATTTTATGCCCCTCAAGTGGATCTGGGAAGGCCAAAGGAAAGAGCTAAGGACCACATGTGAGTGTTTAAGTAATTATTTTAGATTTTTAAGCAATTTAAAATAATAGGGTTTCCAATAGTTGTTGTTTTTCTACAATTTTGGGATAACCTTTATGCATGTTTATTTACAGTTTATTTTTAAATAAATTTTAGACTTATTTTCCAGTTTATTTTCTTTTAGCTATTCTGTTTCAGTTACTTGCAATTATTTATTGTTAATTATAACTTTCCCAATTATTTACAGTTATTTACGGTATTTATAGTTATTTACTGTTATTTACATTTTATTTACATCTATTCTATACTGAGATTTATTCTGTAAATGTCCGTTTCTTTTTAATTCCCTTTTTACGCGAATGGAATAAATAAAAGAAAATAATTCGTTAATATGGACTAAAATATAAAAACACTGAATTTATAGAAAATGGGATGTAAAATAAGAAGAACTGTAATAAGTTGGACTTAGACTAAAATAGGCAAATTTAAGGCATTTGCAAACGTAGTTATAACATGTAATTATAACTAAAATAAGAAAATAGAAGAAATAACAGAAGTAGCTTATTTTTAAACTTAGACTTTGGGTTAAGTAAATAAGCAAATTTATAACACACAGGTTATAATTTATAGACAAAATAGAAAAGGCTTATTTTAAAGACTTATGCTAAGTTAATAAGCAAAGATAGAACTAGGACCCGTACCGGCAGCATTTCCCTTGGGACACGCTTTTGCTGTTTAGGGTAGATAAGTGGTCAATAATTAGAAGTTCCAATTAGGGGATTTGGACAAGGGGCGCAACTAGATTTTGTTTGTTAGGACCCGTATCGGTAGCATTTCCCTTCAGTTAGGAACTGGTGGTATCACAATACACGGAGGTGAGGCTGGGCACACTTATGTTGTTAAGGGTAAATAAGAGGTCCAAAGAGGGAGCAACAGGTAGCGCAGCCTAACGATGGTCGAGCGTGCAGCCTCGGTGCAAGGAGATAACTCGCTATTGAGTTCCAAGTGCTAAACATGTGTCATTTGATGCGGGACCCACAGGATAGGACTAGCCCGCAGTAGGCAAAAGGAGATAGAAGGCCGATTAAAGGGTAGAATTAGGACTTCAGCCTAATTAAAATAGGATTTGGATTTCAGCCTAATCAAAGCAGTTTTAGAAAAGTGCAAACAATCCAATCAAACTATCTAAGCAAAGCAAACAGTTAAACCATATTTTATTCCAGCTTTATCTTTTCCTTTATTTCCTTTTATACTAGAACTGTTGCAAAGCCTATTATCTTTACCTTGCTTAAGAATACTAGTAATTAATTTCATTCACCAGACTTTTAGTCTGACCCACTCCTCTATTTCCCCTTTTCCCCCATAGGCCAGTAGAGGTAGGGACCGTAGATTTCAGATTTTCTTGGAGGTTCAGCTGTGGAGTTTTTCTTCATGTATTCTTCTTCTTTTTCTTTTCATTTTTATTTTCATGTACTGGCACTTGTTGAGAGGGATAGTTTTATGTATGTACTCTGATATTGTGACTAAGATGATGTTTTCCATAAGACATATGTATTTGGTATTTTGATACTTATTTTGGTTATGACTTATTTTATGAAGTTTGATTTTTAATAAGTTATACTTTTTAAATGTTTCCGCTGTTTTATGTATTTGGTCTTGTGAATCTTAGTCTCTATAAGTTTTTAGCTATACCTAAAAACGCAACATATTCTTTAATGTGCCCTTTTTGGTATATTAATGGGTGTGGGGTGTTTCAGCTACTTTCCAAGGGGCGGCTATTAAGTGGCACAGGAATTATCAAGGGATGACCATATGTTCTTGGGAACAATTCACTTATGAATTCAAACCGCAATTTCACATATATAGAGATCCTGCGATAGATTCATACATGTTAGCTAATATCAAGCAAAGGCCAGATGAATTGCTCGGTGAATATATTAAAAGATTTAATATGGAAGCGTTGAAGGCCAAAAATGAGACTAATCAAGAAAACTAATCACGATTCGCTCAGGGGTTAATCGAGCAAACCCCTTTTTGGAAGGAACTTCATATTCATGGGTGTAAGGATCTACAACATTTCTATTTCCAAGTCGAAAGGTTTATTCAAATGGACGAAATGTTTCATGCTATAAAGAAATCTCGGAAAAAACAGAAGATAGAAGAACTTCACTTCAATCGTCCCAGCAAAAGATCTAAATGGAAGGAAAACAAAAGGGATAACCAAGTAGTGACATCTAAATCCAGATCCATGGAGTTAAACAAACCCCTCTCCTATATCTTTTTCGTAACCAAAGATGACGACAATTTCTCTATCTCCCATAAAACAAGAACTCCAACTGAGCCTAAAAGAGGAAGGAATTACTGTGCTTATCATAAAGTGAATGGACATGATACTGACGATTGCAAAGTTTTGGCAAAAAAGGTTTAGAACCTAATCAAGTTCGTATTCTTGAAAGAGTTTGTCAAAAAGGATTAAAAGGTTTCTTACCTTAAAAGGAGTAACTCAACCATTTTATAGCCCTGATAGAAAGTCAGAATAACCACTTCTCCTTCAGATGCTGATCATGCAATAAGGCTTAATAGCGTTTGTCTGCTATAAATTTTCTTTACTTGTAATATTTTAATTTGAATTGTACTTTGAATTGATTATATACTAATACAAAATTCGAGTGTCACTAAAGGTAAAAGTAAAAAAAATCCATGATATTCAACGTGAGCACAACAAATTTCTAGCAACTTGAGGAGAACAGCCCAAATTCCTGATAGAAAAATGGCAACCAATGTTGGAGTCAACATGGTACAGAGATTCGCTCTCACGAAACCGTGGTCTAGTGTCAATCCTTCACCAATTTCGAAAGAAAAATCCATAAACAGACCATCTTGTTGTAGAGAAAGGCACACCGAGGTATCATAACCAATATCCTATCTTTAACAAATTATTCTACTGAAAGAAATTTACAAGACATATCTTCGAACAAAAACTATTTCCGATTACCATGCAACTTGGGAAAAATGAATATTTATTTATTCAAAAGACCGATCTAAGCAATCTTCCAAAGATACTATATAACATTAGTAAATGCACACGAAGGATTTCCAAGGCAATCTCGATACTTCAAAGTTTTCTAAAAACTATTGGCGAATAAAAGCCTATCTATTTTCAATAAAAGTTTTAAAGCTGTCAAAAGTTTTCTGACAAAAACTCGGATTAGAGAATCTTTTTCTCGACTAAAAGACTATTGGTTCATGAATCATGAACTTCCAATCTCCTATTTGAGATTAGTGTCTCTATTATGAGAATGATTTGAAAATCCTTCTGGAAGGTAGCATTAAGAAAAGATACACAATACCTCCGAGCTCTTTTCAGAAAGTAATCCCTCGATATATTAGAAGAGTTCATTTACAAAAATTCTTTCTCTCAAATAAAAATTAAAAATGTTCGAAAGATTTTAAAAAAATATTTCAATTGGCCAAAAATGATTTTTGATATACAAAGTTTTAGCTTACGGCTAATCTGTAGCACCTCCTAGAGGGAGGGGGGTGTTATACCCTCCAAAAGCCTATAGCCAATCCGTAGCACCTCCTAGAGGTAGGGAGGTCCTGTACCGACAAAAAGCCTATGGCCAATCCTTAGCATCTCCTAGAGGGAGAGATAAAACCCCTAACGTCCATATCACCTCTTAGGGGAGGGTCAGGATAAGCACCCGCAAAATCACCTCCTAAGGGAGGATCAGATAAAGCGCTCATCAGCAGCCTTCTAGAGGCAGATCAGCTAAGTATATATCCCTTTCAAACAAGGAAAGCCCAAAGAAAGGCTCATAAAACAATGGACTAAGATGTCTAGCCCAAAGAGAGGCTCATCAAATAATGGACTAAGATGTCCAAGCCAGAGAGTGGCTCATCAAAGAGTAGAGTGAGACGTCCAAACCCAGCGGGGGCTCCAAATAAAGGAATAATGACAAAGATGTCTATAACTGAGGAAGAAACTTAGAACCCAAGAGAGTAAAGGGTTAAAGAAAGAAACCTATCTGTTATCTGAGACAAAGTTGGAGTGCTAGAAGAGGATACACCCGTAGGCGAAGGATATGCTAATGAATTACAAAAACTTCCAATCTTAGGAAAATGATTCCTACATCAAAGGATTAAAAAACTTTCATACCACAAAAAAGCATGAGATCAAAAAATGGAAGAAGGAATCCATAACATGGAAACAAAGATAAAGACTGATACGAAAACCAAAGGAATGGAATAGATAATAAATTTTTAGTCACAAAGATAAAGTACTTCACTCCAGGATCAGGTTAAGAAAGCCACTCTTGAATCCTTTGAGATAAAGTGAACGATTAGATAGAAGAGTCTGTTATACCTATATATACATATATACATATACTACTAACTTATAGGCACTTCAGGAGCAACACATTTATTAACATGAAACTTTCCTGTGAATAAGCTTAGAATTAAGGTTAGAAAAACCTAGTTATCTTTTACTTGAAATCTACTAAATATGCTATTATTAGATATGTCTATGGCTTCATACTTATATTGAATGGAGTTTTGAATATTTAATTCGTCAGATGAGATCCTGACGAGATTTTGGATAAATTCTTGATTTTGTGAATTTTGAGTTTCACCATTTCTATTGATGCAAATTTCAGTTTGGATTTCTTGAATTCTGAATTTCCATATTGCTTTTTATGATGATTTATAGATTTCATGTTTTCCTTGTCGAATTTCCATGATAACTTTTAACTGAATACCTGGTCTCGTGGATTTTGAGTTTCCCTATTGGTTTCTTATGATGGTTTATGAATTTCAGATACTGAGTTTCTCCTCATTGAATTTTCATGATGATTTTTATTAGTTGCTTGGTTTAATGAGTTCTTGATTTCTTAACTCCTTTATGGAGGTTCCATGTTAATTTATGAATTTCTCATAGATTTTTTTGATGATTTGCGAATTTCGCGTTCTCAATGGATTGGGAATAATTTCTTATTGGATTTTTAATATAGTGAATTTTGAATTTCTTTGCGATCTTCGCAATAATTCACAAAGTTGGTTCTTTATATCTCCATGACAGGATTTGGATGGTTTTTTGCCTGTTTTTTGGTTTGTTGAAACTCGCGTTTTTCCTTTGGATTCTGATGAGAATTTATGATTTTCCTATTCCCAACCGTCTTATTGGATTTTCATGTCCCTGATTTTAAAAAATCTTGTGTTTCCTTAATCATTTTCATCATGATTCGTGAATTTCATGTTTCTATTGTCTTTATTGAGATTTTTGATGATCACTAATTGGTTTTCTGATTGAATGAATTCTTAATTTTCTCATTGAATTTTGAATGATCTTTTGCCAATTGACCAATTTCATGGACTTTAAAATTTCCTTGTGAATTTTGACGGCAATTTATGAATTTCCCATCTCCGACTTCCTTGTGGGACTTTTACTAAATTCCTAACTTTATAAATTCTATGTTCTAACATTGAATTTTTGGATGATTTGTGAATCTTCCGTTGAATTCAAAATTTGATTTCAATACGAGATCTTCATGACACCAAATGAAATCCTTACGAAACTACTTTCTACTTTTTCACTAAATGGGAATTACTAATCGATGGTTTACGATTGAAAATATAGGAAATTTAGAGGGACAGGGAAAAGTCCCCGATAGCATGAAATTGAGTTGCACAGGTTGAAAAAGGTTAAACTCTAGAGAGAAACATCAAGAGTATGTGATAGACTTTCTCCAAAAGTTCATTTATTTTAGTCGATATCTGCAAATTAGGTGATATTACTCCACATTCTTAAGGAAGTTTAATTATGGTCATTACAAAGCAACTTATCTGAAAATATTACCCTAATGACATCTTGAATATTAGCTTCATAAATTAAAATTACTCATTAAGGTCTCATAACAAAGTTACAACCTTAATAGAAGTTATTATCTATTTTGCAGGAAGCAAAGAAGGAGATACATAGAAGTTTTGTCCTAAAGAACAAAAGTTTCTTTCATATAAGGGGGGCTAAGGGTTATCCATAAAATAGTTTCAGGAATAAAAGTATGAAAGAAGGATCACAAGAGCATTAGGAAAGATCAGAAAGCATAAAGATGGTATGGTTAATCATACCTTCCGAAAAAGAGCTTTCGACGAGGTCGAAAGCTATCTTTCAAAGTCCATATGCAGGATGTTACTCCAAAAATCCACCTTTCGACTAAGTCGAAAGGTCATTCAACAAAGCCAAAGAAAAAGGAACACAGCCCAAACCTTTCGAAGGGGCAAAGGGATGCAGTCACCCGGATTCATTAGCATCAAACCTTTCGAAGGAGTTCAAACCTTTCGAAGAGGATGAAGAAGTCAAAGCAAGTATGAGCAACTACTTAGTGACCTTCTCGAAAGCATAACAAGCCTTTCGAACTGGTTGAAGCATGTCCAGGTTACCTTTTGACAATGACAAATGGTCTATGAAGAAAGCAGCACTCACAAGCCAGCAAAGAGTGAAAGACAACATTTTGAAAACGTCGAAGGAAAGAACAACTCTTGAAGAGCAACCTTTTGACAAGGTCGAAGGGTTCACAACAATATAAAGAAGGCAAACTCTTCGACAGAGTCGAAAGGTTTATGAAGGAATAAAGAGAAACAAACCTTTCAACTAAGTCGAAAGGTTCATGTTAACACTAAAAATTCACCACCAAAACTAGGTTTCGATGGAGAGTAGAGGTCCCAGGAAGACCTTCCGCAAGAGCCTAAGGGATGCTTCTGGAAAAGTCAAGAAGACTTCCACAAATAAGGTTCCGCATGAGATGGTTCCACCAACAAGAGGCTTCCGCATTTGATAAAGACTTTCACCTTTGGTTCTGCATAAGAGGATTCCGCACAAGAAAACTCACTACCGACGGAAGATGTTCCGCAAGTATCGCATCCATAAAAGAACCTTCTGCAAGTGATAGTTCTGCATTGAAGACCTTCTGCAAGAGTCAACAACAACATGTGCAAACATTACCTTCCGCAAAGCAAACTTGGCACCTTATTCAAAAGAGCCTTTCGATGGGATCGAAAGGATGTTTCCGCAGATCAATCGATATAGGACAACGTCAACCAAGCACTTCAAAGTGCCATTCACCTTCAAAGAAGACCTTTTGATGGAGTCGAAAGGTTCCCTTCCGCATCAATTCAACTGCTCTTCCATCAATAGATCAAAGCTGTGGATGTCGCATTCTCACCTTCCGATGGAGACATGGGCTTCCAGACATGTTCAGAGAGCTATGAGCCAACCTTCCGACAAAGCCGAAAGGCCTCCCTTTCACGCAAGGCCGGAAGATCGCAAGAGAAACCTACCTTCCGATACGGTTGCCATGACCCCTGCGAATGGTTCCAACCCGCACCTATAAATAAGACCCAAGGGGTCCATTTTTGAGGGTGGAATTCTCTCATTCTAATCTTGTATTTTCTTAATCATTACAGTGTAACCCTAATTGGGAGCTGATTTGGGGATTTAATAAAAGAGAGATTTTCATGGATAAAGAGGGAAGTCTTGTGCTTTATTAATTACTTTACTACTTTCTTATACCTTTGCTGGATTAACTCTTAATTTCAGGTCCAATATTACCGAAAGGTTCTTGTCGACAAGGTCAACAATAATTCTGCCACAAGAATTTACTACAACCATCCGAAGTCCTTTATCCTACAATCTGAACCTTTCGTCAAGGTTGCTAACATATTTGATTTAAACATCAATTGCAACCTTCCAAAACTATTGGCTCTACTAAACCATCCGACAAGGTTGAAATCTACTCGATATAAGTGATCAAACCTTTCAACAAGGTCGAAAGCCACTATCTATTCACCAAAGTAATTAATCTCGTGCCCTAGTTCAAGGAAGGCGCTCTGCTAAACCTTTTGACAAGATTGAAACTTATTTCTTGAGGACTCAATTATAGAAAACTTAATCTAATAAGAAAGAAAGCACTTATGGAAGATTTCAAGCAAGCTCAACAAAGCCGGAAGGTCAATGAGCCCAACTCCTAAACCATTCGACGACGATGGAAGGTTTGATACAGGGCTTATCAACTAATAAGGTTAATTTTGAAGACAGTCTTAAAAGGAATCACGTCCTTTGTTCTCAAAGAAGAAATCCATCCTTCCTAACATATTTTTGGGATGTTGACAAGAAATCCATTTAACAGATGGTATGTTCTATATTTGTTGTATATTGACTTTGAAGTTGGTAGGATTACTAGCATTGTTTGCATGTTTGATATGCTTGCTATGGAGTGCTTACTTAATTTTTAGGAGGATATTCTTTAAGGAATGGAGCCCGTAACACCCCTAATTTTAGTTAACTTTATTTATGAAATATAATTGGATAGATTAAATAGAATATTGTAGTGGGATAAGGGAATGAAATTTGGTTATTAATAAAGTTAAGCCTTAACTAATTAATTAAGCTAGATTGTTTTAAACTTATTAAAGGAAAGAATGAATAAGAGGGGTAAATTAGGAATGTAGCCTAATTTTCTTCCATTAAGCCCTCTCTCCCACTTACCCATTCTCATTTCTACTACCACAAAACAATCAAAAGAAAAGAAACTCTTAGGGTCGGCCATTAACAAGCTAGGGAAGACGAAATCAAAATGGGACTTTAAGAAAGAGCTTAGGGAAGCTAAAACAATATCAAATCTCAACTCCAACATTCAAATCTAAGGTGAATAATAAATGAACCATCTTTGTTTGTTTTCGAATTCGGCTATGGGTAATACCCGAATTATTTTGATAATTTATGTCATGTCTTAGTTGTATGATCATTGTTTGCATAAAATAATGAATTATGGAATATTTTTGAAACTATTTGACTGGGTTTTAAGGGTAAAGCCTAAGTTATTAATCTCCAACCGGTTTGGTTTTTTGATATGTTGTGTAAAACATAATTTTGGAGACAAGTTTTTAATTCCATAATTTTCAAATTAATAGGAATATTTTATGAATTTCCTAAGAGAGAGAAGGGCATTTATTTCACGTTTTAATTATTAAAAATAATAAAATAATGATTTTGGCCTTGAAATTTTTATATGTTAAAGAATGTGTGAATTCTGGTTTTTGGTGAATTTTGGGGAAATTTTCCAAAAGATTATGTTTTTATATGAATTTATTAAGCTAGAAAAGCTTATAACTAAAAATTAAATAATTAAAATTGTTTAAAGGTGCAGAACTGTTTGGCGAAAGAAAATGGAGTAGCAGTAGATTTTCTGAAATGAATTTGGAAAAGTATGTTTTAAACCAATAGATAAATGATAAAGAATAAGAGTTTGTGAAAAGAGATTTCCTTATATAGAAATTAAACAGTTTTTATGGAAATTACGGTATTACCATGTCGCACATATCAATGCCGACGCCTTGATAATGCTGCAGCTATGAGTGGCAACATCGACATGGAGGGAAGCATAGGATAACAACTCAAGTAGTTGTGGAATGATTCAGTCCATGTTGAAGTGATCTAAGTTGGCATCCTATCAATGTCGACTTAGTAATCTCGTAATATACCCGGGCAATGCCGACCATACTTATTTCATTGTTTTGATAATATACGACATTCGTGGCTGTTAACAAGTTTTATTGTCAACACCCCAAAGTAATGCTAAGAAAGATGGATAGACTTGCTTGAATAATGGACGTGATACCCCTAAGAATTGCCTTTTAACTTAGCTTTATTTGTTAACAATCCTTGATCCAAACCTTTCGACATTGTCGGAAGGTATAGTCTCTAGGTTGATTAACCTTACGACCTGGTTGAGTTAGTATGAGAACTCCTTCGAAAGCCCTCCTTTCAACTAGATTAAAAATCCTTAGATCATTTCCTTAAAATGTAGGTTTCGACCTTGTCGAAGGCTATGGGAATGATTTCCTTTGGGTTTGTTCTTGTAAGTATGGGATTTTAAATTTAGAGAGCAGATTTCGACCTTGTCGAAAGGTTTAAATCACAGAGCTGATGGCTTCGCAAGGTTATAGTGAATGTTTGAACCAGTTGAGTTGTTGACTTTGTCGATAGGTTTAAACCACAGAGTTAATGGCATCGAAAGGTTACAATTGATGTTCGGGCTAGAAGTGTTGTCGACCTTGTCGGAAAAAACCTTTTGATGGGGTTGAGCCTGAAATGTAGAAGTTAACTCAACAGAGATTTAAGTAACAGTAAAGTAATCAATAATGCTCAAGACTTCCCTCTTTATCCAAGAAAAACTTTATTTTATTAAATTCCCAAATCATCACCCAATTAGGGTTACAATGCTTTGTTTAAGAAGAATACAAGTTTAGAATGAGAGGAAAAGGATCCTTCAAACGTGACCCCTTGGTCTTATTTGTAGATGCAGGTAGCCTCCCTTTTGAGTCCATGCTTTCGACTGGGTCGGAAGGTCCCCCTTTTATATGCAGCTATGAACCGTTCGACCTTGTCAAAAGGTTTGCCCCTCATATGCCCTTAAGAACCTTTCGACATTGTCGAAAGGTTTGCCTTTCTTATGCCTTCATGAACCTTTCGACTTTTTCGAAAGGTTTGCATTTTATATACTGTTGTAAACCCTTTGACCTTGACGAAAGGCTTGTCTTCACTTGTTGTCATGAACCCTTCGACCTTGTCGGAAGGCTTGTACTTCACTTAAATGTTGGCAAGGGCATTTTTTCTCTTCAATGTTGTCAAAGGCTGTGCTTCCTCTCGACGTTGTCGAAAGGTTTTACTTCATTCCTTTTCCTTTGTTGACTTCTGAGTGTTGTTTTCTTCATAGCACCTTTCGACGTTGTCGAAAGGTATCCTGGATGGGTTTTAACCGGTTCGAAAGGCTTGCTATGCTTTCGAAAAGGTCACCATAAGGTTGCTAATACTTGCTTTGACTTCTTCATCTTCTTTGAAAGGTAAGAACTCCCTGGATACTGTGAGATGGAACCTTCCGACCCCTTCGAAAGGTTTTAAAGCTATTAAACTTTGATGACTGTATCCCTTCGACTCCTTCGAAAGGTTTGTATGAACTCCTCTTTCTTAGTCTTTGTTGAAGGACCTTTCGACTCAGTCGAAAGGTGGATTTTTTGGAGTAACATGTGCCCCCCTTATTCGAAGGGATGCTCTTGACATTCCAAGTCATCTTTGTCGAAAGCTAAAATCTTCCCGCCTCTTGGCCTTCCCGCGTAGATCTGGGCCATCCATTTAAATCTTATCCAACGGTCGAAAATTTGGGCGACTTTTCTTATATAGTACACTTCTTCTCTTTCTTCTTCTTTTACCTAAAATCAAAATTATCAAGCAAAAGTAAAAGAATTCACCAAAATCTCCTAAACGTTTCTATCTAGAAATCAAGGTAATTCCCAAAATCAAACTTTAAGTTTAAATTGATCTCTGCTCTTCTTAGTTTTCATTCGAATTTCATTCATGCCTCAATCAAATTTTCAGTTTCCAAATCTCAATATTGAAATTCAATTTTGGTTCGGCTTGCTAAAAAACTTCCTATTAATTCAATTTTTTTAAATTAATAGAATTCATCTTTGACTTTGGATTTTAGGGTTGATAGTGATTGCTATTGAAAATCCCCTTATCGAGTGTGGTTCTTAATCCAATTTTTTTTATTTTTTCCCTTTGTTTGTAACCTGGGCTTTCGATTTATTGAAAAGTTTTATACCTCTTTTGAAATTGAGTTAGATCAATTTCAGATTAAACCCATTTTGTTAATAGATTTTGATTTGCTTTTACTTCAAGAAAATTTTGAAAACTGGATTCATAATCGGGTTTGCGTCAGTTAAACCCGATGAAATTTCCCGGAAACTTCTCGTGTATAGATGACAAACTTGGCGGCACAAAAATGACCTTTCTGCCCCCTAGAAATAGGTTGGAATGGCAATGTTGGATTTGTCTTCTTAGCACCCTTCGCTGGGTTCGAAAGGTGTAGTGGTGCCAAATTGATCAATGTTGTCGAAAGGGTAGGTAATTAAGTGGAGTGGATCTACCCTTTCGACAACAAGATCTCGACGAGGTCAAAGACTTTCAAACCTTTCGACTATTAGCTTTCGAGAATGTTGAAATTCTTTGACCTTAGGGTTGTCTCTGCCCATTTTGTTGAAACTTTTAGAGCATATATGAGTTAAACTTGAAACCTTTTGACTTAAATGGGTAGGATATGTTTCGACAACATTGACCAGACCTTTCGACAATGTCGCCAACACTAGTATTTTTACTCAGGAATTTTAAGTTATTGGTTTCGACCAAGTCGAAAGGTCTTGCCACTTAGCTTTATGTTACACTTGAAGTGTATCCAGGCTTCCATCGAGCTTTCGACGTTGTCGAAAGGTGAAGAATGAATTAGTGTTTCATCTCTTCCTTTCGACTTTATCAATAGCTCAAGGAATTCATATTATTATTTATTTACTTTTTTAGGATTTCAACGATGTTGTGGTATGCATGTTTAAAGTTGATGCCATTGTCCTTTCGACATTGTCGAAAGCTTGAGCTATTGACATTTCAACATTGTCGAAAGCTTGAGCTGTTGACCCTTCGACATTGTCGAAAGCTCAAACTATTTAGTTTTTTGTCTTAAACTATTTGGTCCATTTTAAAACTTTATGTCTACTCTCATGCTTAAGCTTTCTAAGTAGATTTTATTTGTTCAATTCTTGAGTGCCTTCTAAATTCATAAATGATCAAAGATTTCAACTAAAACGTTTTCACCTGGCAGAATTATGAGCTCTCCTAAAGTTGAAGCCACTATTAAGCATTCTTCCATTGTATCTCAAAATGAAGTCAATGCCATTCTTAAAGATTTTGGTATTACTAGGATTGAAGCTATCCCTCCTCGGGCAACTAACACAATCGACAACCCTCCTGTAGGGTATTTTGCTTACACTGCCATTCACATATAGGATGGTAGATTTCTTCCTTTCCCAGAGTTCCTGTCTTCATATTTATCTTATATTGGAGTTGCTCCAATTCAACTATCTCCAAACGTCTTCACTCATCTATTGTCTTTGGAGATGTTGGTGTTTGAATCTAGACTTCCTTCGCTTAATGCTGAAGTTCTAAACTCCTTGACCATGTTGGCAAGGTTGAGTAATCTCAACAAGTAGATATACAGAGTCAACGCCTATAAGAAGTTAATATCAGATAGTATCAACAAATTCAAGGATTAGGAGAACCAATTCTTCTTTGTCAAGTGCTTTGCTAATGTTTGCGGGACTTTTTCCTTTCCCCATAAGTCTGCTCTAGTGTTGTCTTTGCTCTACTTTATGTTTTCCGTTAACTAATCTCTTGCTTTTTCAAGTGAATCTTCCAAGAAACTTAATAATGTCGATAAGAGAACCGTTGATTCTCTAATTGCAGCTTCAAAACAAATTGAGAGCAGATTGACGTTTCTAACCCCTTCAAACTTAAGAAAACACTCTTTACTTCTACCTAGCCGAGGATCCTAGGAACTCCTCCAATTATCATGCACACTTCACGCAGCAAGCGCTTTCTCTCCTTAGGCGATGCTGAACACTTATCTTCAATGTACCTATCTGTGATGATCCCTCTTGTGTAATATTGGTTTAGAATTTTCCTTTTTTTGTCCCTGGTATTCTTTGAATTACTTTGACCGACTTTATATTCTCTTGAATTTGTTTAAGCTTCTTCCCAAGCTATTGTGTCTTCTAGTGGTGCTGCCCCTCCTCCATCAACTTTTGGGGCAACGTCGATCTTGGAGGCCTTTTCTAAATCCAAAAGAAATTTCAAAAGAAAACTGATGGAGTCTGAAGATGCTCCTCCGAAGAAAATAGCTAAAATCACTGATGTGGAGGAAGAGGAGGTGCGACGACCTCCTGAACAAGTCTCCAAGAGCCCCACTGTCAAAGCCCTAAAGGATAAGTCAGCATAAACTCCAAATATTCTCGATCCTTTCCCACACATCTCGATCTCTGATTCTCCAGCTGCACTTGAGTAGATGCAGCTGGCCATGTTGATGACTCCTTCCGTAAAGCTAACTCCTTTAGAGTCACCACCTTCTGCCTCTCCATCTACCAATTTTGAAGAATTAGTCAAGCTCGTCATGCATTCTGAATCTTTTACTCCTTCTTCTCCACCGTCATTTACTCCAGACTTGGCAGAAAATTATAGCTCTCTGATGGAGGAAAAACTTTTGGTGAGCTAGCACTCTGTTGACTTTATTATCATCGGTTTTCTCTAATTGCTATCTTATTTTTCACTTCTTATTCCAAATTTCTAAGAGTTGGATAGCTCTAAACTGGCATATGTTAAGGATTTCTACTGGATCCTCCAAGCTGCAGGAGGAAAATTATGAGATAAAAAATCAAGTAAACTCCTTGACCGCGGCTAAAAATGACGCCTCCACAGAATTGGAGCGAGTAAAAGCTTCCATTCCCAGGGTCGAGGCTGATTTAGAAGCAGAGAGGCAAGCTCACCAACTCACTACTGATGGAAAATTTGCCATAGAGCTCACTTTGAAAGATACAAAAGATGAAAAAGCTCGCTTGATTGCTAGGAATGCTTCTTTGAGAGATAAATTCAAGAAGACTAGAGCCACGCTTAAACTCGCTATTTGTACCCTCTTTGACGTCAAGAAGCAAGTCTCTCAGTTCGTCGATGTTACCCTCGGGACCATGATGTTAAAGAATTATGAAGATGCCATTATGCTCGCTTACAGTGACAACTACAAGAATTTCCCTAACTTTGGATTTCCTTCACTTTATCCTTCCTTAGCCGAAAGAGTGATGGGAAAAATTAACCAGTTGAAGTAGGGCATTGAACCCGAGGGTGAGGAAGAAGTTAATGCAGCTAAAGTGCTTCCCTTTGATATCCTCTCGTTTGAAATCGAATCTGATTCCGAAGAAGAGCGTGACAAAGATGATGATGTCGATGAAGGAGATGATATCGACAGTGATAATGATGATGACGGTGACGATGATGGTCCTGCTGGAGGCCATGGCCTTGTTAGAGACAGGGGGTCCTTCCAGAGTCTCAGAAAAGGATGGGGGGGCCAAGCTAAATTTCTTGAAAAAGAACCATCTCCCCAAAAAGATATGCCCCCTACGTCTCTCGAGCCTTTTGCTCCTCATGAGGAAGAATCTGCTCCTACTCATACTGAGGATTCAAAAGGAAAGTAGTAGGCTCCTCAGGCTTCCATCCCAGTTTCTCAGGTATGGAATTCCCTGTTTAAACATTTTTCTCTTCGAAAATAATAATTAGTGTAAAACCATTCATTTTAGATAAGAAGAAAGTCTCAGTTTCCCTATAAAACAAAATTTGAAAGGAAACAAGCGAAAATTAACAAGTTATAAAGGGAGTTAGATAGACAGATAAAGGAGCACAACATCCTCTCTGAAAAGTATAACAATCTTGACTGTAGTGCTTCAGTCCTTGCATCTTAAAAATCAGAGAGCTACCCCGTTATTAAAGAGATTGTGTCTTCGATACGACGCTCTCTTAAATGAGAATCGGGATTTGGGTACTTTATTTTAGATGATGATCAAAGAAAGTGATATTTTAGTCAATTTCTTATATAAAGCTTACTGTAGACATTCAATTATATATTTTTTTGTACTTAGGTGAGTTTGGGGGGGGGGGGTTTACTCAGACGCTTCCATAAAAGATATTTAGACAAATTCAGATCTGACCTGCATCTCGTAGCTTGTTGGAATTTACCGCGAGTCAGACTGATTCCTCAAACCCTTCCCGTTGAAAAATATAAGTACTATAATGATAAATTTATTTCGGGTTTCTTCTCTAGATCTATTTTGTATGAACTAGATGAATAATTATAACATGTAATAGTTAATTGATATATAAATATATGTTTTAGTTCTGTTTTCTTTATGCTTAGTTTTTCTTTACTATACTATTTTAGAATGACAGTTCTTTAGGTCGACTCGTCCCTAGAGACCGCTTAAGCTAATATGTTAAATTGAGAAGGTTTTACTATGAAAATGCATCAACTTTAAAGACTTCAAAGTTAGCGAGATATTGTTTCATTCGAGATTTATAAAAATCATACTTGGAATACCCTTACCTCTGTTTTGACTTCCTCAGCAATGAGAAGGAAACTTTCCTAATAGAGATCAGAACATTTCACTCTAAACTAATTTGTGGTCGTGATAGTCTCCTAGTTGGGAAATGGGACTATAGAAAATGCCCGTTGGTCATTACCCCGGAAGGAGTTACTATGCCTTTTGATTCGACAGTTATGCTTTCAGCTAATTCTTTAGATAAAGTTAGAAACGTAGTCTCTTAACTGGAAATGTAATCACACTGTTTATTGTACCTTTTTAATTTTGTTGTTGTTTGAGTTGTAATCTGTTACTATAATATGAAAGATAAATTTTATCTTTATCTTGATTTTAATTTCACTCTTTTATTTAAATAAGAGCTACGATTGTCTACAACTTCTCTTCCTTATAATTTATCATCACGTTTTGACGCTCTTAGAGAGAAGTTATTGCAAAGAAGTGGAGGGATCATGCCTAGCGATGACATTTTACTAGAACGTTTTGGCAGTAATATTAAGGCCATGAAATGGCACAAAAGATATGTTATTCAGAAAACCATCGCCAGTGGCCAAAAAGATCACATCATCCACCTCGAGGCTGAAGTTAAAAGTAAAAATGAAATGATTTCCGTGCTAAAGCGACAAGTAAAAGTAAATCCTACAATCGACTTCGATCAAAAGATGTCTAAACTTATTCAGCAAATAAGTGACTTGGAGTTGAAACTAAAAGATAGTCGGGCATAATGTGCCTCTCTGGAATTCATCATGGGGAACAAGACTTCGAGTATTGACGTTCCGGTCCCTCACTCTACTCATACAGTTGCTAAGCCCACCAGGTCGAAACTTCTTGCGGCCGAAAAATTTCCTACTATGCTTAACCCTTTCCCCAGCCTAGACGAGAATGTTGTGGGCAACTGGTGCAGAAGAGTTAAATTCAAAAAAGCCAAATACTTTGATGAGCAACAGAAAGTGAAGTACTCCTAGACTATTAATTAGTATGCTGCCAAGAATCAGAAGGTGGAGCACGACAACTACTTGCTTGTCAAGCGTGTCAAAGAGTTGGAAAGAGAGAATAAAACAGTCAGGGCTGCGAACAGAGCTTTTAATCGTGCCCTGAAGACCAACATTGATGTTATTAACGACGAAAACAATATAAGAAGAAAGGAAAAGAAATTTAAGGAAGTTCTTCATGCCGCAATTTGTCACGTTGTAGATCCTTCAGTTGTGGGATCTCTTGATAAAGCTGCTCAAGATTTGTAATTCATTTACATGTTCGAATTATGTAAATTTATCTTGTATATATGTAAATAATTTTGTAGTCTTGTAAACAATTTCATAACTTATGTAAACCACATAGATTTTGTAAATATCACCTGATTTGTAATCCTTTTCTGTAATGATACTTTTGAAATGTCTTTGAATTGCTCACTCATTGATTTCTAGACTTGCTGAAACTTTTGCTATTCCTTATTGTTCCGATTTCCCTAAAAAGCATGTAGCAAACAATATTTCTAATTGTTATCTTGAAATCAACATATTTGTCTATGTATGTCATCTTCTTAAATTAACAAATCATTTTATTAATTGTATAACAAATAGCTTATACTAAATGTTAAAATCTCATCTTTAACCACAATGAGAGTTGATCACGAATGTAACTCCTTCCACTTGGCTGGAAAGTTTGAATTTTCTGGAAAGAAAATTCCACTTTATCATTGGGGTATAAATATTAGAATATAACCTTTATTTAATAAAGAACCTGATTTAGAAATCAGCATTTGAAAATTTGAAGTAGTAACTCTTTGACCCATTCCTCAACATTAATGGGATTTAAAAAGTTAGAAATCCAAAGTCCCCCTTCGAAAACTCTTAACAATGATCTTTATGATGATATTCTTTGGCCCAGATTCGAGCATTTGGGATGAATAGAAATCCAATGGCCTTGCACCCAGATTAGGGTTTACATAACCAGCAGTCTTGATACCCAGATTCGGGTATAATAAGTCAATGATTGATAAAGAACCAAAGCCCAGGTTCGGGTGTTAGATGATGGAATTCTTATATGAAAGACCCAAAATCCTCATTCGGGTATTAATAGCTGATGTTTAGAAATAGAAGTCCCGAAACCCAGATTCGGGTAATAATAAGCTTAGTTTTGTCTCACTCCTTTGCTCCCGTCTTCTTTGACATATATGAATCTTTCAGGTTTTGAATATATATATATATATAGAAATAACAGATTAGTTGCCTCTTGAGCTAGGACGTCTTAGTCCATAATCGAATATGTTTTTTCTCGAGCTTGAACATCTTAGTTCTTTGCTAAATGTGCCTCTTCTTGGGCCTAGATGTCTTAATCCTTTATTGATTGAGCCTCCCCTTGGGCTTGGACATCTTAGTCCATTGTTGATTGCGCCTCTTCTTGGGCTTGGACTTTTTAGTCCATTATTGTCTGGTGCTCTTGGTTAGCTTATCTTAGAGGCTGGAACCAAGGACTTACCTGACCTCCCTCTAGAAGGCGGCCTGCCCTGGCCCTTTTGCGTCATGGATATGGACTTGTTCAGTGCTATACCCTATCCATCTTATGGCGCGAATAGAGGCTTACTCCGTCCTCTCTTCAAGAGGTGCCTTAACCAGGCCATAGCGCGGCGCAGATAAGGGCTTGTTCGATGCTTTACCCTGGCCCTCTTATGGCATGGATAAAGGCTTACTACGTCCTTCCTCTAGGAGGTGCCTTGACCTGACCAGAGGCGCGACCAAGGCCTTGTCTGGTGCTTTAACCTGGCCATCTTAAGGCACGGCTAAAGGTTTACCTACCCTCCCTCCAGGAGGTGCTTTGACCTGGCCATCTCGGCGCAGACAGAGGCCTTTCTACCATCTTAGGTAGACTACCATCTTAGGTAGTATCCAAATATAAGGAGCATTTCACTCCCAACCATGTAGATTTTCTCTTTATAGAAAGTTTCACTTTATTGACTTTTTCTCAAATTCTTTTTTCAAACTCATGGATTTTTCCTTGACGAAAGAAGTTTATGATCATTCCCTCTAGGGCTCTACAATGGTTGGTTTCATGACCATTCATCATATGATAGTGGCAGTAGGATCCTCCCAAATTCCTTTCATGTTTTGGCTTCTTTTTCTGTGATAGCCAATAGTTGAGCTCATCCTTTGTAAGCAAGTAGACGTTCTCATTTGATGTTGTTAAGTTACATTCCTTTGGAAGTCTAGACTTGAAGCTTGATTCTTTCGGATGACTTCTTGACTTTTTGTTCCTTGGCTCTGTGTTCTCATGCTCCTCAATTACTTTTCTTTTTAGCACTCTTTGTACATCTTGTGTAGGAAGTGTTCTCTTTACAATTGGTTGTTTCCATTTATTTGCAAAGGCATTGTAATAAGCCATTATTACTCTCTCAAAGATTGTGCCTTTGGAATAGTATTGAATGGTTCTTCTCATTTGATTAAAGATATTGTTACTTCCGTTCGTTCTTTTTCCAAGTGTAAAGATAGGGGTAGGACCAACATGTAAAGGATTTAGACACCATTTTTCAAAATCATAGGATTCTGCTTTCTTTTTGTTTATAATTCTTAAGGCTTCGAGCCTTAGCCTTTGTTCTTCATCTTGATCGGAGTTTTTGATGATTACTTGGGAGAACCTTGTCAAATGTTGTTCAGAAAACCCTTGTTCAGGCCTTTTAAATCTGCTGGCCATGATCAAACCAGAGTGGATAAACTTGAAGTAGGATTGAATTAAGCTGGGTTAGAGAATGATGGTGTTAGGGGGTTAACTAAGTTGGAGGTTCATTCCCTCCTTCTAGCACCCAAAATGTTAACAATTTTGCTTGTCAACACCCCAAAGTAATGGCTAAGAAAGATGGATAAACTTGCTTGAATAGTGGACGTGATACCCCTAAGAATTGCCTTTCAACTTTCTTTATTTGTTAACAATGCTTGGTCCAAACCTTTCGACACCGTTGAAAGGTATAGTCTCTGGGTTGATTAACCTTACGACCTGGTTGAGTTAGTATGAGATCTCCTTCGAAAGACCTCCTTTCGACTAGATTGAAAATCCTTAGATCAATTCCTTAAAAGGTAGGTTTCGACCTTGTCGAAGGCTATGGGAATGACTTCCTTTAGGTTAGGTCTTGTAAGTCTGGGCTTTTGAATTTAAAGAGCAGATTTTGACCTTTTCGAAAGGTTTAAATCACAGAGCTGATGGCTTCACAAGATTACAGTGATGTTTGAACCAGTTGAGTTGCCGACTTTGTTGATAGGTTTAAACCACAGAGTTAATGTCATCGAAAGGTTACAAATGATGTTTGGGCCAGAAGTGTTGTCGACCTTGTCGGCAAAAACCTTTCGATGGGGTTGAACTTGAAATGTAGAAGTTAATTCAATAAGGATTTAAGTAACAGTAAAGTAATCAACAATGGTCAAGACTTCCCTCTTTATCCAAGAAAAACTTTATTTTATTAAATTCCCAAATCATCACCCAATTAGGGTTACAATGCTTTGTTTAAGAAGAATACAAGTTTAGAATGAGAGGAAAAGGATCCTTCAAACATGACCCCTTAGGTCTTATTTATAGATGCAGGCAGCCCACCTTTCGAGTCCATCCTTTCGATTAGGTCGGAACGTCCCCCTTTTATATGCTGCTATGAACTTTTCGACCTTGTCGAAAGGTTTGCCCCGTATATGCCATTATGAACCTTTTGACATTGTCGAAAGGTTTGCCTTTCTTATGCCTTCATGAACCTTTTGAATTTATCAAAAGGTTTGCCTTTTATATACTGTTGTAAACCCTTCAACCTTGACGAAAGGCGTGTCTTCACTTGTTGTCATGAACACTTCGACCTTGTCGGAAGGTTTGCATTTCCCTTGAATGCTATCAAGAGCTGTATTTCCCTTCAATGTTGTCGAAGGCTGTGCTTCATCTCGATATTGTCGAAAGGTTTTCTTTCATTCCTTTACCTTTGCTGAATTTGAGTGTTGCTTTCATCATAGCACCTTTCGACGTTGTCGAAAGGTATCCGGGATGGGTCTTAATCGGTTTGAAAGGCTTGCTATGCTTTCGTAAAAGTCACCATGGGGTTGCTAATACTTGCTTTGACTTCTTCATCTTGTTCCAAAGGTAAGAACTCCCTGGATACTGTAAGATGGAATCTTCCGACCCTTTGAAAGGTTTTGAAGCAGTTAAAACTTTGATGACTACATCCTTTCGACTCCTTCGAAAGGTTGGTATGAACTCCTCTTTCTTAGTCTTTGTTGAAGGACCTTTTGACTCGGTCGAAAGGTGGATTTTTTAGAGTAACAATGGCGCAGTTAAGCAATGCCGTAAACCTTTAGTTTCATTATTAAACTATTTACAGCGCTATTTCCATTATCTTTTCGACGGCGCTATGATGCCGTGAGTCATCAGTTTTAATAATTATGGTTTTAAGGCATTGATGCCGCCGACCTTACTTTTGATATTGATTGTTTTACGACAATGACGCCGCTATATCATGGTTTCGATAACCCTAATTATGGCATATTAGACGCTGTTTTTATAGCACCCAATACCAATGTTTTATGATATTGATGTCGCATGTCAGTCAGCTTCAAGGTATACCCATATATAAAAGGTTATATTCAATAGGTTAGGCAACCTATAAATTCCTATGTTGCCACAACATTTACTTTGGTATTCTAGCCTTATATTTTTATAAAATCAGAATTATTTTATAGGCTTTGTATTGAGGGATGCAACGTCCTATGACGTCAATATCAATGCCGCTGGTTTTTGAAAATGAACATAGTATAATTTATGGAGCTAAGCCCAACAATGAAAAGGTGCGACATCCTCCTATTATTTCCAAAGGTATACATGGCAATATTAAAATGTTTATAAATTGGTATGAGAAATTGGTAAAGTAAGGGGCTATATTTTCCTTGTTTTAAATATGAATTAAAGAGATTAATCATATATAATGATAAATGTTTTCAAGTAATAAATTATTGTCTACTCCAAGTTTTTATATGAAATTACCAAAGAGGTTTATTACTTAAGGTTTAAGTAATTACAAGATGGCAATTGATTGAACATATTTGAATGATGGATGTTTTATGTTCTTATTTTATTTGACCAGTTATTTTTCATGATTATTATTGTCATACTCACATCATCATAACTTATAACTACATTTTGGGATATAAAAGGGCAAAATAACCAACTAGGTTAACCCATTAGTAAGTATAATCAGATTTAACTACTGAATGAGTAGAATTGCATCCAGGAGATCAGATAGATCAGAAGAGTTAGGATGCCCTGAAATGATCAAAAGATTATGATATAGGATATGGTATTGGAAGGGTCCAATAGGTTTGTAGTGATCCTATAAAAATTACGGCTTGAGTAGTGTTATTGGAGGATATCCACTAGGTTCCTGGTGATCTCACGAAAACTATGATTTGAAAGTATGGTACTGGAAGAATCCAATAGGTTCATAGGTGATCCTATGAAAATTGTAATTAGAGAGATGGTATTGGAGAGTTCTAATAGGTTCATAGTGATCCCATGAAAACTATGATTAGAGAGAGGGTATTTGTAACACCCCGATATTTTATGGGAAATATAATTAAAAAGAAATTAAAAGCACATTTGGTACAGTGGTAAAGGCACATGTTGACTTCCTTAATGACCAGGGATCAAGTCCCGTTGTCGCCCAAAATCTGGAGTGATGTTTTTTTAGCTAGTTCGTTTGCAGCGATTTTCCTACATATTTCAGCGTTGTTTCTGACATGTGACGGCTTCCCATTCACTCCAGTAATGTATTAGGATGAGATGGCTAAATTTTATTGGTTGAGTGATGTGTATGGGCTAGAATGGATAACCATTAAGTGTATGAAAGAACTAGATTTAATCTAAAATAATCTTATGGGTTATATTCACGCAAACAATCTATAAATAAACCATCTAACTTAAACCTAATCTCTTATTCAGTCGTCGCCATAATTCTACAGTAAAATTAGTGTGTATTATTCTTCCTCCTTTTCTCTACTAAATAAACAAATCTCTACTAAATTAAATTATCTATATATATATATTCAAGCAATTTGGGGAATTTTGAAGAATCAAAGGGAGAAAGATTAAAGCAAAGCTTTTTAAATTTATACAAGCTCAAGTGCCAGGTGAGTGGGAATTAATATGAAATAGAAAAATAAAGTAGTTCAATTTTAATTCTTTTCTAGCACGTTAATATGAATTAATTTCTGTTATTAATTGAGAATATATGTAAATTATTGCAACTTCGTCTTCTTCTTTCACTTCTCAAATCTAATCATGTTTGGTTTAAAATATGGGACATATAAATTGTCTATTCATGTTTTATGGCATAAATAAGATTGAAATTTATGTAAATTATTGTATCTTCTTCTTCTTTCACTTCTCAATTCTAATTCATGTTTGGGTTGAAATTTGGAACAAACAAATTGTTATTCACATTTCATGGCGTAAATAAGATTGGTTTAATTAAATTGAATTAGTATTGTTATTCAATTTCTAATGGTAAAATAGGTTAGTTGAATAAATTCAGAATATGTTACTTGAAAAAAATTATGGTTTTGATTGATATAATTAGATAATTTTGAATATGGTTTTGGAACAAAATTGGGAAGTCTAATTGGCATAATTGTTGGTTTCATATGTGGCCTAAAAATGTAAAAGTGGAATTTTGTGTAATTAAATGGTTTGTGGCTGTTGGATAAATTTTTTTTACAGATTAAATCTATAAAAGGAGAACGTAAATTAGGGTGGAAAAATAATGTAAACTAAATGGACCCTAAAGGCTAGTGTAAATCTGTAACAAAATGGTATAAAAATTACAGACAAACCATACGGACTGAACGGACGTGACAATTGAAATACCATTTATGTAAGAAAAAGGGAAATTGTGAAATAACCAAATTGGATGTAAAAATGGCCTAAAGTAGATTAATGGAAATAAATAGTATGTAAACTATAATGGTAAAATTAATTAATCTGGAAGCGATTTGGTAGGCAGACCTTGTAAAGGTCTGGATAGGTGTTTCATGCATTTTAGACCAAAATATAGTTTTGATTGTACGTACTAGGAGTAGGCAAGTAGGTTCGCAAGGATGTTTTTTACCTTTCATAGGTTGCTAGTATATAGGATAGATAACATCCACAATCGTAGGCTTCTTCAGGCAGATCGACGCGGACGGAACAGGACAAGTGTGCTCTGACGTAGGCTTCTTTAGGCAGATCGTTGGAGGATTTGCGCAGCCAACCCAGCTGCGGGCGCTCTTTTGGAGGACAGACACTTTGGATAGGGGCAAGTCTACATTGGTGACCGAGGAGACAAGAGGATAGAAGTCCAGTTTGGCGGAGCCTGAGCGCAACTTCGAGGTCCTACGAGGTTGTTTGATTCGACACCGGTTAGACGTAAGAGACATTTAGTCATAATGCACGGGTGAAGAGCATGACTTTCAAGCTATAGCACGTGGATAGGTAAGGACAGCAGGTCCGACAGGCCGATTGACGTTCAGTATTACTACATGGTTGACTTCCCTAGAGTGACCACGGACTTTGGCTTCTTAGGAACTGTATTTAAGAAGGATTCACTGCATTATATTATTCACCCTCTACGATGTCCGAGGAAGACCTGGAATTAAACTGTTTATTCTTTCTGCTTCATTTTATTTCTCATTCACCAGACTTTATGTCTGATCCATTCCTATTTTCCCCAAATCACAGGAGGGTAGGTCTAGGTTGTAGTTCTTTGCAGCTTGGAGGGTCATTGGAGCAGTTGCTATCTTCAGCTTTTGTTTCATGTACTTCATTTCTCTTTTCCGTACTTTACTCTATATATGGGGACCTATATTGTGAACTTTGTTATGTTTTATGTTTTGGTGGATACTACATGGTAATTTTGATTTTTGGAATAAATTTGGGATAATGTTGTTTTTAATAAAGTTGTTTTGCTATTAATTTATAATTAGTGAAAGTTTTCTTCCGCTGTAATTTTTTGATCATTTTATGTCATTGCCTTAGTCTTTGTGCTATGTTATGTATTTTTATTTTACCCGACCACTCGTGCTTCTAGTCATGTCCGATTTTCAAGGTGCCTAGAGGTGTGGGGTATCACAGTTGGTATCGGAGCAAAGGTTTTGGTAATCCTAAAAATATTTTAAAAATATAAAGGTTTTTGAATAATTTTTAAAGGGTATTCCAAATAATACTTTTAAAAGTATATGTATATATTTTGGAAAGAAAAGAAATTTTAGAAATGGGTCCCTTATATCTCTTCCTCCCTATCTATTGAACTATTTATGGAGTACCTAATCCCATCTTTTTAATATCCTCGGATAGAAATGTCTGAACCGCAAGATATCCCCGAAGTTCCAGGCCTTAATATGCTTGCTTGGTTCAGACGTTATTTGCAGGCTACTGCACGAGCAGAGCCACCAACTAGGGATGCTGCTTCGACGGAAGGGGCTCCAACCCATCCACCAGGCATTCCCGATTTTCCCAAGTTATGCAAGGACTAACCAGCTTAGGAGGCAAGCCGTTTCTTGGCACCGAGTCATATATAGAGGCGAGAGCTTGGATCCGTAGGTGTGAATGGATATTTGGACTTACGGGATTGGAGGACTTGGCTCGGAGGCAGTTGGCTTCATGGCAGTTGTAGGGAAAGGCTCTTTGTTGGTGGGAGATTGTGGAGGCTGAGGCTGGTATTTTGACTTGGGCAGATTTTCATACTAGGTTCGAGAAAAAATTCTTATCGCAGGCTGAAGAGGGAGTGCAGCTAGAGAAATTTATACAGCTCAAGCAAGGGGATATGACAGTTAAGGAATATGTTAATCAATTCAATGAGCTTGCCATATTTGGACTAGCCTTGATCAGTACTCCTCACAAGAAGGCGCTGAAGTTTGCTAAGGGTTTGAGTCAGCCACTGTAGATTTTGGCGGTGAGCCACATTCCAATAGGAGCCACTCTTGAGGGATTGATAGAGATAGCTTTACTTGCTTATACTAAGAAGAAAGGAGATGTGGCACAGAAGAGTGATGGGAAGAAGAAGTGGAAAGGAAAGAGGATAGGAGGAGGAGGTTCAGGTGGAAAAAGGAAAGTTCCAAGGAAGGACTGGAAGTGCAATACTTGTGGGAAACCAGGTCATCTTGCTAAGGATTGTAAAGGGGAAGGAGAGCGATCGAGACTGAGGTGCTATCTTTGCGATCAAGTGGGGCATATGAAGAAGGACTATCCATTGAAGCCCAAGGATAGTTCACAGACACCTTCACAACCTGCTCAGGCATATGCTTTAGAGGCAGCTCCTTCCTCTAGTACTTGTCCGGTTGTGGACAAGGGAAAGAAGGTGATCATCGAAGGTGTGTTATCTGTCTTTGATTTTCCTGTTCGTACCCTATTTGATTCTGAAGCTTCGCACTCTTTTATATCTAGTACTCTTGTAGAGAGTCTTGGTCTTGATGCTTGCTTAGTGACCGACCCGGTAGTAGTATCAAATCCCGTAGAAGGATCGGCCTATTTGACCATGTTATGTCGGGATTTGAAATTATATATTTTAGGGGTTGAGTTTGACTGTAGCGCCTTTGTATTGAGCTTTTCTGGATTTGGGTTTATTCTTGGTATGGATTGGCAATCCATGTATGGTGTTGTTCTTGATTGCGATAAGTGGGTAGTGAGGTTAAGCACTTGTAGTGGACGTACCTTGGAAGTATCTTGTGATCTTAAAGGATCAATCATGTTGAGCTACCTTTATTCTCTTGACTTATCGCCTGATAGTTTGAGTTTGGTACGGATTGTTAGATACTTTCCAGATGTGTTCAAGGAGGTTGCTGGCTTTCCACCTTGAAGAGAGATCGAGTTCAAGATTTATTTTGTCGACAATGCCAAACCGGTTGCTTTACCGATAAGGCATATGGCTCCTAAGGAACGTCATGAGTTGAGCAAGCAGATTGGAGAGCTTTTGGAGAAGGGCTTCATTCTTAGGAGCATTTCTGAGTGGGGCGCACCCGTCATCTTTGCCAATAAGGCGTATGGCTCTCTCAGACTTTGTGTGGATTATAGAGAGCTTAATAAGCTAACAAAGAAGAATCGTTATCCTCTTCCCCGTATAGATGATCTCTTCGACCAGCTAGTAGGAGCCAAGGTATTTTCACATCTCGATTTGGCCACGGGATTTCATCAGTTGCATGTGGTGGAGGATAGCATAGAGAAGACTGCATTTAGGAATCCGGATGGGTTATTTGAGTGGTTAGTCATGCCAAATGGGCTAACCAATGCTCGGGCATATTTTGTAGACCCGATGAGTCGAGTATTTCGCGAATCATTAAACAAGTTTGTGGTGGCGATCGTTGACGACATTTTGGTTTATTCGCGAAGCAAGGAGGAGCATACTGTATACTTGGAAGAAGTGCTTAGGACCCTACGAGCACAAAAGTTGAAGGCGAAGTTCTCCAAGTGCCACTTTTGGAGGGATGAGGTTCACTTTTTGGGACACATCATTTCGGAGGATGGACTTGCAGTAGATTCGGCGAAAGTGGCAGCAGTACAAGATTGGCAGACCCCTAAGAATGCCACAGACTTAAGGAGTTTCCTTAGTCTTGCGGGCTACTATAGGAAGTTCATCAAGGACTTCACTTGAATATCAGCTCCACTTACCCGCCTTACCAAGAAGAACTCAGCTTTTGTTTGGGATGCCAAATGTGAGGATGCCTTTGGTCGATTGAAGGAATCTTTGACTACCGTGCCCATATTGGTATTGCCGGATGGAACCAAGCCTTTCTCAATTTATACAAATGCTTGTGGTACGGGGCTAGGGGTGGTACTGATGCAAGAGGGTAGGGTAGTGTGCTATGCAAGTAGACAGTTGAAAACACATTAGAAGAACTACCCGACGCATGATCTTAAATTGGCAGCTATAGTTTTTGCAATCAAGTCTTGGAGGCACTATCTCTTAGGAGAAAGATTTGAGCTTTTCACTGATCATAAGTCTTTGAAGTATCTATTCTCTCAAAAGACTTGAATTTGAGACAAAAAAGATGGATGGAGTTTTTAGCCTCTTATGACTTTGAGATTTTCTATATCCCTGGCAAGGGTAATATAGTGGCAAATGCGTTGAGTAGATGCAAAGTAGTTTTATGTCCTCTGTTTTTGGAATGGAAGCATTTGGAGTACATTGCTACCTTTGATTTTAGACCTCCATCGGATTTAGCTTCGAGATTGTTAGCATCCCTGGACGTCCAGCCTACTTTGATGGAGTAGATTGGAGCAAGGCAAGGTGAGGACGAAGAGTTAAAGGACATTTTATGTAACGACCCGTATTTTTAACACTTTAAAAATGCGAATTAAAATAAAAAAATTGGATAAAAATCCGAAGGAATTAAAATTTTGTGTTGTTAAATGTGAATTACAAGTTAAAATACAAAACTGAATTCTGAAATAACTTATTTGTAAATTAAATATGGATGTTAACTTGTATTGAATGTAAATAATGAATTGAATTTGATTGTAAACAACGAAACATATAAAATGTTACATTTAATATTGAAGTTATAATATTGAAATCAACGTAAATGAATGTAATTTAATATTACTGTGAATTTAAATAAGATGATAGCTGAAGAAAATGAAAGTAAATGAATTATAAACTATTGATAATAATGTATAAGTAAATGGTTGAGTCAATAATGAAAGTGTAAATCGAAATAAAAGAATTCAATTGGAATTAAATAACTTGAATTTGAATTACAATATAATTGAACGCTGAATCTAATGTAATCTTTTATACTGGATTTATAATGAAAAACTGCATTGTAAAAGATTGTTAATTACTGTGAAATTAAAAATGAAATTTGTGAACAATTGAAATTTGATTTAAAAGTTAATAATTTAAAATTGGGAATTTTATATTGAAATTAAACGGTAGAAATAGCCATTTTACAACTGTCTCGGATTTCGACGAAACTAGTTTCATCGGATCCGTAACAGTGAATTATTGTAAGGTTTCAATTTTCGTAGAAATCGGACTTGTCGTTTGATCATACGGACTTGAAACGCCTTGAAATTTATGCAATTGAAATCAATTTGGAAATTATTTTTTTAGCATAACTTCTTTATGCGATGCAGTTTGAACCCGAAACCTTTTCCATTGCGTTTAAAATATTTTAAAATATCTATTTTGATATATGGGTTTAACAAATTTCGTTCCAAGGTCAGAACGGGCTTTTTGGGCCACGTTAGCGGTAGCACGTATATCTATCAACCCGATCCATCTATTTTCTCAACCTGCCTTTAAATATCCCGCTATAAACCCTAGCCTCCGCCTATTCTCATTTATCTGTGCGTATATTTCATCAGCTCCTCTTCTTCTTCAATGGATGCAAACCCTAGATCCAATCACAATTCAAAAAAAAATCAAATGAAAATTTAAAGTCCTCGGAAAAATTCAAAAAAATTATAGAATCGAAGATCTCATCAATACAAATCTACGCGTAGTTTCTGTTTTTGCAATTGGAGCTCGAACCAATGGCAAATCACGATCAAAGGTCAAAATTTCGAAACCCATATGGTGATTTGGGCATTTTTGATTCAGGCAGCAATCGAGAAATTCCTTTCTGGGTATCGAAGAGCTCGTCAAGGGGAAGCAAACGCTGGTAGTCTGGAGGGCTAATTCGATCGGAGGCGCTCGAATTTGGCGATTTAGGGTTTTGAAAACCCTAAACGGCGGCGGCGGTGGCGGCGACCTTGGGATGCCGCGGTGGGGTTAGTCGGTAGACGGAGAGATGGGGGTCTCGTCGATGGCGGCAGCTCGATTATAAGTGGTCGGAGGGTCGTCGAAATCTCGGTGAAAGCCTCGGTCAAAGGCACGGTATTTGGGTTCACGACCTGGAAGCAAAAACACGTGAGAAAGGGAGGGAAGAAAGGAGATGACGTGGAGAAATTTTGAGGCAAGGTTATTTTGTCTTGTTTTAAAATTTAATTTTGTTTTCAAGCGATTTAAATCGAATAACTTTCACATATGAACTCCGATTTACACGCGGTTTCTTTTGTTAGGATCGTATTGAAATTCCGGACCTGATGACGCTGGTTTGGACGAATTCTGAGACTGTCAAATTTTTGAGTTTAAATTGAATTTAAATTCAAAAGGTGAGTGTTTATACGCTCACAATTGACTAAAATAATTTATGGTAGTTAAATTTGATATTATGAAGTGATATGAATTTTATTTGTCGTTGTTTGATAAAATTTAATTGTCATATAGATTGTCATTTGAATTCACCATTGAAAATTAAATTGACAGTCAAAATTGAAATTAAAATTGAATTGTGATTAAATTACCTGACATTGATAACTATGAAATTGCCGTGAATATTTCATTCACGACCCAATCTATTATGCTATGATAATCAAGTGATATATGTTATTGGTATTAATTTGAATGTTAAAATAATTGATGTTAAATTGTGATTTGAAGTTAGATATGAAAATATTTATGACATTTAATTTGTTATGTGATGCTTGGTTGTTAATATAAGTGATAATTAATATGAAATTTGAATTGATATAGGATAGTCAAAAAAAAAATTTCAAAATAAGATATATATGTAAACTTGTCCCTTTAAATGTTAAATAAAACGACACGTAGAAATATGATCAGTTATACTTTGAACCATTGAATGTATGATTGCTGTAATAATTCGATAATAAATGCCAAGTGAAAACCTATAATGTAATGATCTTTAATCCGCATGAAATGATAGTGTGGATTCTAGGAATAATTTTATTTAATTTACATAAATAACAAATGTAAATTAAATACGATTATTTCAGGATTATTGAAATAAACGGTTAAATTGTTATGTATGGTTGCTATTGATTGTTTATTTACTTTGACACCATCCCAGTTATCACACTGCAAGTTCCCTTTGTTATGCTCTATTTATGTATTTATTTATATTGGGTTGAAGTGATAAATACCCAAATTGAACAACCTTGGCCTAGGATAGATAATTAAAAATAAGAAACCCGATTGGTCAACAAAAATCATTTTGGAATTAAAATTCATTTGAAATTAAGAAATGAACTTAAAAATTTGTTGGAAAGTAAGTAACGAAATTTATAGATTTAATTGTAATAAACGAATGAATTTAATTGTAATGAATAAATGGATTTAGTTGAAATAAATCAGTGGATTAGATTTATAGGATTAATTGCAATAATTAATGGACTTAATTGTAATAAATTAAAGGATTTAATTGTAATGAATTAATAGGTGGACTTAATTGTAATAACTTAATGGAAAACTGGAACGGATTAATAAATCTATTTAATTAGATAAACGGATGGACACATTTAATTGAAATAAGATTCGAATAAGTAAGTTGTAGAATCTAATAAATTGAATTTATTAGGTTCGAAATTAAACCTAATTTGGATAAATTTAATTAAGTTGGAATTTGTTATAAATTTGATTTGAGATTAAGTAACAAAGTGACCTAAAGGAATGTAAAACCAACTAAATTTAAGAAGTTGATTTAGCTATTGAAATTGTTAAATCAAAGTTTTGATTAAAATTAATGTAACGATAAATGGGAATAGGAATTAAGTTGAACTTGAATACTTAAGTATTGGACTTGAACTAAAACTCCATTTGGAAATATGATTTTAAATGTTCGAAATAAATTGAATTGCGAAATGTCAAAATTTGAAAGTCAAACTTGCAACTTGACTTTTGGTCTTTGATTTGTTTAAACTTTAAATATTAAATGACCATCGGGTAATTAATACGTAGTTATTAAAGAGACCGGGATCGGTTATGGACATACTCTCTGTCGACACCGAAAACCACTTTAATAACTAATATACGCGGAGTGTTGATCCAGAACGAAGTGGATGGTTTAGATGAACGTGTTGACTGAAGAAAGAGAACGATTTTGGATGACCCTTGACATGACTAAAACAGGAGCCGCGCCGGGCCATTGAGGATCGCCATCTCTAGCGGACACACTTCTTCGATACCTTATCTATTACTTATGTGATTCGATTTGGGTGCACCCTTTGATTTGGGAGTGTTGTTTCGCGGTGTTGAGGTAGTAGCTGCTATGCTCAACATCAGTCCGGATCAGGCAACTACTAGTATCCTAGTTGGTATCGCCTCATGTACCTTGTCATACTGATTATCCTATTCGCGACCACTACGTTTTGTTTTGTACCTTTAGTATATGGATTGCCCTCTGGTGACTTCCAGTTTTGGGGAAACTACGGTCTTGTATATACTCTTGGGAATAAAAGTGTGTTAAGGGTGGAATGGGCCATGGCTTAACGCTAGTTAGATATTTTACTTTATGATAAACATTATTGTATATAGTGTATTCTATTATATAGTAGATAGTTTAACGGATCCTTAGGAGATGGAAATCCCGAACATCTCTTAAGTTAATGCACGCACGTTAAACACTGGATAGGAGGTGTCTAAAACCCGTAAACATCTCCGACGCCGTCACACTCATATTTACTTTTACGATTTAACTTACATGAGATATTTTAGTCCTGACTCGAGTGTTTTGTCTTTTCATTACGCTCGGGTCAGCCTGAGCATTTCAGATAAGGTTGAAGATCTATTTTGGAGGACGAAGACGGAGTTTGGTATTGCATCATTGTATTCAACTACTGTATTATTTTCCGCTGCATTGTTGTATTATCTCTAATATGTATGTAACTCTGATTTATGATGTATAATAATAATCAAATTTATTTATTTAACAGCTTCATGAACTGTTATTTTATTATTATATCTTGTTCCTTCCGCTGCGAGATTCTGAGTTGTTTCTGTTCTTTCCTTTCTTTTCTTATTTAACACCAATAACTATCTGTATTTTGGATTGTTTGAGTCGGCACGTGTGTATGTTTTGTCGACTTGAACGGTCAAAAATGTTGGTTGTTACAGTTGGTATCAGAGCTTTGGTTTAGGTTACCTTGGCTCTAGTGGGGAATAACTCGTTGAAATAGGGTTAAACCTTATGAATGAGTTTGAGGGTATATGAGAGAGCGTATTTGTAATTTTGATATAAAAACGATTTTATATTGTGTTAATTTGTTCCGTTGAGTATTTATGAATTCTGGTTGGTACTTGGGACGCCAAGGCATCGATAGGAATTTCTAAACACTCGAATAGGACAGATTGACATAATATTGGTTTAGATTATATTTTATATATAAAAGAATTATCTTGAAAATTTATAAATTTTGATTGTATTGGTTGTTAGGAGATGATAATATTAGATTATCATCGTTTATTGTTGATTAGTCAATATTTCTAACTATTGACTATTGGATGATTTTGAGAAATGAAACTTGTAAATATGATTGACAATGAATATAAATGGTAAATAAAATAAAATAAAAATGAATTTAAATTAAGATGGAGAATTTAAATTCCGGTGTTTTGAAAATTTATTATCAAAAATTTGAAATGTATAATATAAGTATTATATGATAGTATATTCGATTAGAAATTGTTTTCAAAGGATTTTCAAATGAAGTAAGTGTTATACTCCCCCTTGACACTAGAGAATGATTTCGGTGATGAGTGCACGCATCATCGACGTTTATTTTCGAGAGTCCAAGTGTGGGAGATCACTTAATAGTTTTTCTAAACCCTGTTTTGATTAAAATTGAATTTTATTTTGTATTCTCTATAGTATGATTTGATATATAAATTATATAAGTATATACTATTTTAAAACTTGATTTGAAATGAAACCGGGATTGGAATTCTTGAGTTCTTTAATAATTAATGATTTTTCTTTTAATGGTTGAAATGAATTAATACTTGAATCATTACAGAACTTCTGAATTGCGAAATGAGAAATGAACATAAGAGCTAAGTGAAATATCAATTGAAGTAGAAATCCTTAGAATTAGGAAATTATGAATTTAAAATAAAATTGAAACTGTAAAACTCGCATAGTATTAAATTTCATTCTATAGCATAGATATAACTTACCAAAATATTTGAGAAGTTCAAAAATGTTATATGAATTGTTAATTGGATAATATACAAGTATAGGTTTGAATAATGAAATATGCATTTAATTAATGGTTTGCAAATATAAATAAAATTGTTGGTAAATAATTGGAATTTAAATTAACATTTAAAGGTGATTCACAATTATGTTAATATAAAATGGAAATACTATATGTGAATGTAAATGTGAAATTTAATTATAGTGAAATTTAAGTAATGACTTAAGAATTAATTAATTTAAAATTCAACTTTGAATGAAAAGAGGTTGTATGTTGTTTAACTACATTCTATTTGCATAACTATGACTTACCAAATACTTAAAATGTTTAAAATGCTAATAAGGATAAGTAGTGGAATAATATACCAGTGTGAGAGTGAATAATAAAATGTGAAGATCTATTAATAGTTGTAAATATAAAAGAAATTTAAGCTGTAAAATGAATGATATATACAAGTGAATGAATAAAATTTAAAATTAATGAAATATTAAATTTGTAAATGGAAACTAATTAAAGTTGAATATGACTAAATGTCAATAAACTTGTAAGTGTATGAAATAAAAAAAAATTGACTTGGAAATGTATAATTGATTTAGTGTAGATTCTGGATGGATGGTAATGTTTGACATGCATTGGTTGTTTGATGGATGGTAATTGATTTAGTAGAATTCATTAGTGTTAATGGAATTGAATAAATGGAATAAAAAAAAATTAAATAATTAAATTCAAATTTCAAGCAAAGTGAAATTAAATTGAAGCAAATTGACTTGAATTTAAATTATGAATGAAACAAACTTGAATAAATCGGAAACAAATCGAATGTAAACTTATTTCATGGATAAATAAGAAAATAAACGACTTTGTGTTTATGATTGTTTCTTTAGAAAATTTGAAGTTTGATGGTTTGTACTTTGAAATAATAAAAGCAAATTTTTGGAAAAATCCAAATTTGTCCAATATATGCTGAAACAAAAACAACCATAACTTTTAAATGGCTAGACGAAATTTGACGATCTTAGACTTGTCGGAAAGCTTAGAAACTGCAGCACGACTTTTGTTTAGAGTGTCTTGAGAAATTCCTTCATTTACTTAGTTAAAAACTTGAATATTCTCGCTGGCCTTTGTAAAAAGGAAGCAAAATCAGTAGCATATAACCTTAGTATTTTCACCATAACTTTTTACTGGTTTATCGGATTTTGACGATATTACCCTTTCTGGAAAGTTTAGAACTTAACCTAAAACTTTTGTTTTAAATTTTTTGTATTTCTCTGTCATTTAGATGGTCGAAAAGGGGAGTGAACGTCGCTGACCTGCGCAATTCATTGCCCAGGCTGAGGCATATCCTTTTAGTAAAACGGCCGTAACTTTTGAAAGGATGGTCCGAATTCGATGATTTTGGACATTCCGGAAAGCCTGAAACGAATGGAATAACTTTTGTTTAGATTCCATTGCCAAATTTTATCGTTTAGATGACCAAGAACTAAGATTCGTTTGCTGTCCTAGAATTGGAATTTCAGTTTTGAAGCTAAACATGTGATATGTATGTTGTTTATGCTAAGTATATCGATCTATCTTTATATGCATGGTTCTAACTTGGTTATTGAGCATTTTAATAGGTAGCAAAGGGGTTGCGCTTCGCTTGTGGAGCTCGCTTCTGCGCTAAGTGCAAAATGTAAAAATGCTAATAAACGCTTAATAAAAGGTACGTTCTCGGATTACAGTTTATGTTGTGGTATATTATTGTGTTTCCCATGTTTTGGGATGCCTCATTCTTGTAATGAGATGTATATCATGCAATTATTACCACTGTGAAATTTTCGGTCCTAGCCGCGCAAAGGAGGTGCTGCCGAAATTTTTTCAAAAATCCGGGTGTTGGAAAATTTTGAGATTTTAAAAATCCTATAACTAAAATTTGCAAATAAGCAGAATATTTGAATGAATTATATCTAAATGATGGTTTCCTCTTCTCCGTTCCTTTTCGAGGACGAAAAGTTTTAAGTGTGGGAGAATGTAACTGTAACGACCCCGAAATTTAAATTTATTTAAATTTATAATTAAATGAATTTTTGAATTTAATTGAGTCATTAAATAAATTTTTGATAAAAATTTGTAAATTTAATTAGGAAAATTTGAGCGAGTTTCCCCGAGTTCCAATTTTATTTGAACGATCATTTAAATTTAATGTTTGTATATATTGGATTTAAAATTGAATCTTTGATAAATGGTTTAATAAATAATTTAAGTTAAAATAGAAGTAAATGTTTGAAATAGAATAAACCTTATAAATATTAAAGCATAAGTATAAAATAAAATTTAACAACATGTTAAATATAGGAGTTTACTCATCTTATAACAATTGAGATAAGGCAAAATAAAATCTAATAACATTATAAAGTGATGAAATATTTACAAACAAAATAATCAAAGCATATGTAATTAAACAAAAGCATAGCAAATAAAAATCTATGTACATACATAAAAAAATAAAGTATGCAAAACATCTCATATTCTATCAGCCGAAGTCAATATGTATGGCTAAAGCAAAGCAAAAATACCTTCAGGTATGGCATAAGTGTAGAATGTACTCATGCATTTAATGCAAGTATATCAGCCATACCCTTAGTACAACAAAGGATATCACCTTGTACACATCCCCTGTATATCAGCCTTCCTCTCTCCTTTGGTTCGTTCAAACAAAAGAAAAAAATAAGCAAAGCCTGGAAGAAAGAAAAAATAAAATAAAAAGAGAAACAAACATCACCATTTGTTTACCAATTCGAATTCAGTTTATACAACAAAACAGAAAAGAAGAGAAGAAGATCAACTGCAGATTTTCCGAACAAGTAAAAACAACTCTACTAACAAGATTCAGATCAAACTTAGAGAGATTAAAATCAAGGCTTCCAAAAGAGCAGATCCTTTTCCAGACTTTAAAACTCCAGTTCTCTGTTTTCATCAAAACCTGTGAGCAAAACTCTAACCTTTATTTTGCTTGATATCTGATTTTTGGTGATAATCAATTGAGTAAGGATGTTGCATGAATGTCTTTAAATTGGAAAATGGTTGTGTGCATGTCTGTTAGGCATTCCTTTTTTTTACTGCTTTTTCAAACAATATGTGAGTAAACAAATTTTTAAAAATTTAACTAAGTATATATAATTGTTGCTTGTTAACACTGAGGTCTGGGATTGCTTCATTTTACATGTACCTATGTACATCTCCTCTGTGTATAATTATCTGGAGAAGTGAATGCCAGTTATATTAAAACCACCTCTGTCTTCTAGTTTCAAAGCATCAAGTTCAATCAAAACCCAGATGTAAAATCTTATGAACTTGGTTAGGCTGAAAGATTTAAAGCTTGACATGTTTGTTGATTTTAAATTTGAGTTAATAAAATTATTTCCAGGAAAATGAGTTAAGATAGCTCTGAAAACATCATAACACAGATAAATTCACTTATACATGATAAAATCAAATATAATGGACTGCTGAATCAAGTATATATTTGGAATCACCATTGAAAAATATGATTTTTGATACAAAAATGGAAGCTTTTAGTTAAGTATGTTTCGAGCAGTTCAAAGATGAACTGAGATGGTATTTTTATCAATTTCTGTCGATCGGAGAAATGATAATTCACGCAATCGAGGAGGAAGCTTAGTTGGAGGTTACCGAGGTTGGGAAAAATGAACAACGATTTTTCTGGTCGTCGTGGTGATCGGTGGAGGGAGATTTAGGGTTTTGGGTTCGTTTTGGTTTGCTATTGTTTACGAGCAAATCGCGTCATCATCGCGGTGATCTGGGCGATCGCACCTATGGGGATGGCTTCATGGGTGAGTGGAGGAGGTCTGGTCAGACTCGCGTAGGCTCCGGTGATCGAATGCGTCGGCGGTGAAGTGATTTTCTATTGGAGTATTTCGTTCCAGTGATATCGAATGCTCGTTTCGATTCTAGGGCGAATTCGTCGAGGCTAAGTGATGGGTTGAGTTCAGGAGGTAGTCGCTGATTTGAGGGGAGCAGTCGCCGATGGTCTGGGTGGCGAACTCCGGTGTACACGTGCACGTTGGTGTCAGGTGGTGTTTGAGACGTTGGGGAAGAAGGATATCTGCTCGGGGTCGAACCCGTGAAGTCTGCCGTTTAACTCAAAGTAGCTAATGAAGGTGGGAGACTCGAAGCAGGGCTCGGGTAAATTGGCAAATGGCTCGGGTCTGACCCATAGTGTCTCGGGTCTAAAGCATTGGAACAAACCTGTTTCAGTTTTCTAAAGAAAAAAAATGTAATGTAATTTTATTTTAATCAGGTTTTAAAACTAATCTTAAATCCAAGTGTAAATATAAGTTCAAGTTGATTTGAAATCTAGCTGAAAACAAATAAAGTTTTGAAATTCAAATTGTTTAATAACTTAACAATGTTAAGTAGTGAAAAATTAATTTGAAATCAATGTTTCCAAATATATTAAATCATAAGTACAATTTAGTTTTACTTTAAGAAATGATGATTTAGAATTCATAAATTATTAAATTAATTATAATGGATAATTTAATTATTTAATTTGTTAATGATTTGGATTAATGAAGTAAGTAATTAAAAGGTTAAAATCATTAATTAAATTATTAATTAAATATTAATTTATGATTTATTAATAAATTCAAGTTAAAGGTTAATTAACTAATGGAAATAATTAAAGATAATTTATTTAGTTAAAAGAAATTGATTTATGGATAGAGTTAACTAGGTAATTAGGAAAATTAATTTTTATGATTAATTAAAGTTAATTAATTAAGATAATAAATTAAGAGTTAATCAATCAATTAAAGATAAATAATTAAGGGTGAATTAAATAATTAAAGGGTAATTATTTAATAATTAAAGGTTAATTATTTAAAAATTAAAGGCTGATAATAATAATTAAAGGTCAATTAATTTATTTAATTAATGATAATGATTAAAGAATAATTAATCAAAATAATTTGTAAATTAGTAAATGTTAATTAACCAGGATTAGTAATTCATAGGGAATTAATCCGACTTGAATAAATCGAACAATTAACTGACCTTACGTACGAATGGTTGAATTGTATTGAATGATTTGAATTGTTTGATATCCCTGATATATGATGCTTTGTGATATATCCTGATCTATGTTGTGATCTATAATTTACTTATCTGTGATGTATATATTGTTATGTGAATATGAAACCCTTGACCCATAGAACGATATTTGAATTTCGATGCGACAGGGAGTCGGATTCCAATTGGTTATCCGAAACCCACATCGAATTGTAATTGTAAATCTCTGTGACTGATAAATTTATTTTATCTATGAATCTGTGAATGAAGTTAAGCGTTATCGATTATACCGCTTATCGATATATCTGTGATGATTTATGTTGCACTGTTGTGTAAAATCCCTGGACTACACTATTACACACACAAATATGGATTTCACGTGGAAATCGGTTAAGTCACAGATAATTTAAATTTGATGTTTTTGAAATTGAAATTTTAATTTCAATTGATTTTGAAATTTGGAATTTGGGTTTAAAGTGAAAAGCTTTTGAAATGGAATTTCAAAGATAAAAATTATTTTGAATAACTTAACCGAGTTTTTGAAATTTTAAATAATTAGATTTAAATTTGAATTCAGGTTTGAAATTAAATCTATGATTTGGAAATTAGGGATAAAAGATGATATAAATGTGTTTGTATGAATTAAACCATTTTAAAAGTATAAGTTGGGAATTTGAATTTAACCCAAGGATTGTAATCCGTATAAATGAATCAGATTTCCAAATTGAAAACTGTTTGTTTAAAAAGAATAAAAGCTTTCAGATAAGAAATGAAATTCCAGTTTAATTAAAGGAATTTCAAGATTGAATTGAAAAATGTTTTCTAAGTTATGAATGAATTCTTTTTGAAAACTATGAATCGAATCTGTTTATTTTTAACAGATTTAAAATGATGTTTTGTTTAACCCATTCGAAATGAAATTGTTTTGAAAGCTATGAGTTAAATCTTTGATTTAAAGATTTAATGAATCAATTAAACTGAAATGGAAATCGATTTGGAAAATCTGTGAATGAATCTTTGTGAAATTAAGTGAACTTTGTGAATTGAATCTTTTTGTTTAAAAGATTAAAATGGTAATTTGTTTAACCATTTAAAATGAAAGTTTGGGTTTAAGTTGTGACTTAATTGGATTCCCAATATCCATATATTTTTAAATATTGCGCTCACTATTCGGGTTAGCCGGGAAAGGACCTTTGGGTCATATAACCCATTCCGAATAGTGATACGTCGTATATGGATGGCATTTGAAGACCGGTGTTGAAGACCGGATATTTTTCGAAAATGAAAGGACAACCTGTCGAATGTCTCTGCACTGAGTTGCTCCGGTATAGAGATTTATATCACTCTTTTGTGACGGGAAGTCCGGACGTGATTGAAAGTTATCCGGAATTGCAAGGGCTTCGTGAGAAGTGCCTTCGGTTCTGTTCGAACCCGGAACAGACTTGTATGGATACATGTCTGACATTACACTTTGAGATATAAAGCCGATTTCTTTCAAATACATATCTGTTGGTGGCGGAGAATTCATTCTCTTAGCTTAACACCCTTCTCTGAGACGTACGAGCTCAGAGGTTATGTAGTTGAAATTTATCAGCGATATATTCCCAATTTGGTAATGTGGCATGCTGAGTGTTGCTGTGTGATGATCAGTGTTTGATCATTTGTGATATGATCATTTGTTTGATCATTTATCTTTGTGATCATAGGTTGATCATCTGTTGACCCAAAGCGTGGCTTTTTGAAAAAGCGTAGCTTTGTGGACGAGACTTCGTCGAACCTCACACCCCGGAATGGTCAAAACAGGAAAGATGCAGCAAGGTTATAGGGAGTAGCGCCCCTTAGGGTATGTTCATTTCCTTCTGGATAGAAGTGGTATCATGGTATGGAGCCCAGATACTTACTTATGTGGATGTCGCAAGTATATATATATCTTACTTTGTGATTTGTTGCTCGGTGCCCCGGTTAAAGGTTGTTACAACCAGGAGATGGCATACTCGTGTCAGTAGTTACCTATTTTTGCAGAGGTAACCCGGCCTTGTGTTGGTAAAGATCCGGTTAGGTTCTCGGGACGTCCATCCAGAGGCGTTTCCATGTGGCAATGGGAAGTTCCTTGGCCTGACCATTTGTTGGAAATCCAAAGAAACAATACGAGCCTTGTACGGTTTTAGTTGTAGAACCTGCCATTTAATATGGTAGCTATAGCGGGCATACTATAATGGTACCTATGCTGGCTAAGATTTATATTCTACTTTCGAAATGATTTCTACACTATGCACTAATAATAATAATCAAATGATTCTGCGTAGTAAGCATCATAAGAAGAAATCTCCCCCAAGTCTGCGTTTGCATTGTGTGTGTGGCGGGAGGTCTTATGGTAGTTTCATTTTCCAAAAGCATTGCGAATTGACTTTAAATTCTCTGCTATTTGTGTTTAAAGATAAACTGTTTTTGTTGCTCACACCAGTCCCATGACTGATCCGGAGTTTATTGTTCATTTCCTAAACTCTGGGTGCTCATAATTTTCTACACGAGCAGTCTAGAGTTGGGTTTTTCAGATATTCAGATTTAGTAGATTTTCTGGAGCTAGTTCAGTCTTTGGATATGGAATGCACTTGCTTATCTTTGTGCCTCGTTATTGGGGGTTCGAGCTACTGCGGGAGTTCCCTCTTGAAGACTATCTTAGAGTTATTTGTTCCGCTGCTGATGTTAGTTATCTATTTTTCTTTTCCGCTGCTATTTGTTGTATCATATCTCTGATGTATATTGATATTCATTGTATCACTCTGTTGTATCAGATATTGTATCAGTGTTGTATATCAATGTATTATTCATTTATTCCGCTGTGTTATTTACTTAATGTTGTTATAAGCTCCGGCGACTTGGATTTGAACGGTCGAATCTACGGCATTCGAGTACGATGTAAAGTATGGATGTCGATTTTCGAGCGCGAAAATCCAATTCGTTACAGTAACGACCCGTATTTTTAACACTTTAAAAATGCGAATTAAAATAAAAAATTTGGATAAAAATCCGAAGGAATTAAAATTTTGTGTTGTTAAATGTGAATTACAAGTTAAAATAAAAAACTGAATTCTGAAATAACTTATTTGTAAATTAAATATGGATGTTAACTTGTATTGAATGCAAATAATGAATTGAAATTGATTGTAAACAACGAAATATATAAAATGTTACATTTAATATTGAAGTTATAATATTGAAATCAACGTAAATGAATGTAATTTAATATTACTGTGAATTTAAATAAGATGATAGCTGAAGAAAATGAAAGTAAATGAATTATAAACTATTGATAATAATGTATAAGTAAATGGTTGAGTCAATAATGAAAGTGTAAATCGAAATAAAATAATTCAATTGGAATTAAATAACTTGAATTTAAATTACAATATAATTGAACGCTGAATCTAATGTAATCTTTTATACTGGATTTATAATGGAAAACTACATTGTAAAAGATTGTTAATTACTGTGAAATTAAAAATGAAATTTGTGAACAATTGAAATTTGATTTAAAAGTTAATAATTTAAAATTGGGAATTTTATATTGAAATTAAACGGTAGAAATAGCCATTTTTACAACTGTCTCAGATTTCGACGAAACTAGTTTCATCGGATCCGTAACAGTGAATTATAGTAAGGTTTCAATTTTCGTAGAAATCGGACTTGTCGTTTGATCGTACGGACTTGAAACGCCTTGAAATTTATGCAATTGAAATCAATTTGGAAATTATTTTTTTTAGCATAACTTCTTTATGCGATGCAGTTTGAACCCGAAACCTTTTCCATTGCGTTTAAAATATTTTAAAACATCTATTTTGATATATGGGTTTAACAAATTTCGTTCCAAGGTCAGAACGGGCTTTTTGGGCCACGTTAGCGGTAGCACGTATATCTATCAACCCGATCCATCTATTTTCTCAACCTGCCTTTAAATATCCCGCTATAAACCCTATCCTCCGCCTATTCTCATTTATCTGCGCGTATATTTCATCAGCTCCTCTTCTTCTTCAATGGTTGCAAACCCTAGATCCAATCACAATTCAAAAAAAATCAAATGAAAATTTAAAGTCCTCAGAAAAATTCAAAAAAATTATAGAATCGAAGATCTCATCAATATTAATCTACGCGTAGTTTTTGTTTTTGCAATTGGAGCTCGAACCAACGGCAAATCACGGTCAAAGATCAAAATTTCGAAACCCATATGGTGATTTGGGCGTTTTTGATTCGGGCAACAATCAAGAAATTCCTTTCTGGGTATCGAAGAGGTCGTCAAGGGGAAGCAAACGCTGGTAGTCTTGAGGGCTAATTCGATCGGAGGCGCTCGAATTTGGCGATTTAGGGTTTTGAAAACCCTAAACGGCGGCGGCGGTGGCGGCGACCTTGGGATGCCGCGGTGGGGTCAGTCGGTAGACGGAGAGATGGGGGTCTCGTCGATGGCGGCGGCTCGATTATAAGTGGTCGGAGGGTCGTCGAAATCTCGGTCAAAGCCTCGGTCAAAGGCACGGTATTTGGGTTCACGACCTGGAAGCAAAAACGCGTGAGAAAGGGAGGGAAGAAAGGAGATGACGTGGAGAAATTTTGAGGCAAGGTTATTTTGTCTTGTTTTAAAATTTAATTTTGTTTTCAAGCGATTTAAATCGAATAACTTTCACATACGAACTCCGATTTACACGCGGTTTCTTTTGTTAGGATCGTATTGAAATTCCGGACCTGATGACGCTAGTTTGGACGAATTCTAAGACTGTCAGATTTTTGAGTTTAAATTGAATTTAAATTCAAAAGGTGAGTGTTTATACGCTCACAATTGACTAAAATAATTTATGGTAGTTAAATTTGATATTATGAAGTGATATGAATTTTATTTGTCGTTGTTTGATAAAATTTAATTGTCATATAGATTGTCATTTGAATTCACCGTTGAATATTAAATTGACAGTCAAAATTGAAATTAAAATTGAATTGCGATTAAATTACCTAACATTGATAACTATGAAATTGCCGTGAATATTTCATTCACGACCCAATCTATTATGCTATGATAATCAAGTGATATATGTTATTGGTATTAATTTGAATGTTAAAATAATTGATGTTAAATTGTGATTTGAAGTTAGATATGAAAATATTTATGACATTTAATTTGTTATGTGATGCTTGGTTGTTAATATAAGTGATAATTAATATGAAATTTGAATTGATATAGGATAGTCAAAAAAAAATTCAAAATAAGATATATATGTAAACTTGTCCCTTTAAATGTTAAATAAAACGACACGTAGAAATATGATCAGTTATACTTTGAACCATTGAATGTATGATTGCTGTAATAATTCGATAAAACGTCAAGTGAAAACCTATAATGTAATGATCTTTAATCCACATGAAATGATAGTGTGGATTCTAGGAATAATTTTATTTAATTTACATAAATAACAAATGTAAATTAAATACGATTATTTCGGGATTATTGAAATAAACGGTTAAATTGTTATGTATGGTTACTATTGATTGTTTATTTACTTTGACAACATCCCAGTTATCACACTGCAAGTTCCCTTTGTTATGCTCTGTTTATGTATTTATTTATATTGGGTTGAAGTGATAAATACCCAAATTGAACAACCTTGGCCTAGGATAGATAATTAAAAATAAGAAACCCGATTGGTCAACAAAAATCATTTTGGAATTAAAATTCATTTGAAATTAAGAAATGAACTTAAAAATTTGTTGGAAAGTAAGTAACGAAATTTATAGATTTAATTGTAATAAACGAATGAATTTGATTGTAATGAATAAATGGATTTAGTTGAAATAAATAAATGGATTAGATTTATAGGATTAATTACAATAATTAATGGACTTAATTGTAATAAATTAAAGGATTTAATTGTAATGAATTAATAGGTGGACTTAATTGTAATAACTTAATGGAAAACTGGAACGGATTAATAAATCTATTTAATTAGATAAACGGATGGACACATTTAATTGAAATAAGATTCGAATAAGTAAGTTGTAGAATCTAATAAATTGAATTTATTAGGTTCGAAATTAAACCTAATTTGGATAAATTTAATTAAGTTGGAATTTGTTATAAATTTGATTTGAGATTAAGTAACAAAGTGACCTAAAGGAATGTAAAACCAACTAAATTTAAGAAGTTGATTTAGCTATTGAAATTGTTAAATTAAAGTTTTGATTAAAATTAATGTAACGATAAATGGGAATAGGAATTAAGTTGAACTTGAATACTTAAGTATTGGACTTGAACTAAAACTCCATTTGGAAATATGATTTTAAATGTTCGAAATAAATTGAATTGCGAAATGTCAAAATTTGAAAGTCAAACTTGCAACTTGACTTTTGGTCTTTGATTTGTTTAAACTTTAAATATTAAATGACCATCGGGTAATTAATACGTAGTTATTAAAGAGACCGGGATCGGTTATGGACATACTCTCTGTCGACACCGAAAACCACTTTAATAACTAATATACGCGGAGTGTTGATCCAGAACGAAGTGGATGGTTTTGATGAACGTGTTGACTGAAGAAAGAGAACGATTTTGGATGACCCTTGACATGACTAAAACAGGAGCCGCGTCGGGCCATTGAGGATCGCCATCTCTAGCGGACACACTTCTTCGATACCTTATCTATTACTTATGTGATTCGATTTGAGTGCACCCTTTGATTTGGGAGTGTTGTTTCGCGGTGTTGAGGTAGTAGCTGCTATGCCCAACATCAGTCCGGATCAGGCAACTACTAGTATCCTAGGTTGTATCGCCTCATGTACCTTGTCATACCGATTATCCTATTCGCGACCACTACGTTTTGTTTTGTACCTTTAGTATATGGATTGCCCTCTGGTGACTTCCGGTTTTGGGGAAACTACGGTCTTGTATATACTCTTGGGAATAAAAATGTGTTAAGGGTGGAATGGGCCATGGCTTAACGCTAGTTTGATATTTTACTTTATGATAAACATTATTGTATATAGCGTATTCTATTATATAGTAGATAGTTTAACGGATCCTTAGGATATGGAAATCCCGAACATCTCTTAAGTTAATGCACGCACGTTAAACACTGGATAGGAGGTGTCTAAAACTCGTAAACATCTCCGACGCCGTCACACTCATATTTACTTTTACGATTTAACTTACATGAGATATTTTAGTCCTGACTCGAGTGTTTTGTCTTTTCATTACGCTCGGGTCAGCCTGAGCATTTCAGATAAGGTTGAAGATCTATTTTGGAGGACGAAGACGGAGTTTGGTATTGCATCATTGTATTCTACTACTGTATTATTTTCCACTGCATTGTTGTATTATCTCGGATATGTATGTAACTCTAATTTATGATGTATAATAATAATCAAACTTATTTATTTAACAGCTTCATGAACTGTTATTTTATTATTATATCTTGTTCCTTCCGCTGCGAGATTCTGAGTTGTTTCTGTTCTTTCCTTTCTTTTCTTATTTAACCCCAATAACTATCTGTATTTTGGATTGTTTGAGTCGGCACGTGTGTATGTTTTGTCGACTTGAACGGTCAAAAATGTGGGTTGTTACATTTTAGATAAGCTTGGTAGAGGAGAGTCATCACCACATCTTAGGCGCTATACCATGGACACTAGGGGATGGCATAGAAGGGATGGTAGACTTTGTGTTCCCCGTAGTGAGGATTTTGTAGATGTGGTGTTGGTCGAGTCACATCATTCCAGGATGATAGTGTACTCCGGTGGTGATAAGATATACCGAGATATGAAGGGGGTATCCTATTGGCTCGGAATGAAGAAGAGGGTGGCGGATTATATATCGAAGTGCATCACTTGCCAAAGAGTAAAGGCGGAACAGAAGAAGCTCGGAGGACTATTGCAGCCATTGGATATTCAATTATGGAAATGAGAGAGCGTTTCTATGGACTTCGTAGATGGATTACCAAGGTCATGGAGAGGGAACACGAGCATTTGGATCATTGTGGATAGACTGATGAAGAGCGCACATTTTATACCCATTAAGAGTAATAGGACGGCAGCTTCTTTGGCGACTCTTTATGTATGGGAGATAGTTAGGCTTCATGGAGTTCCCGCTAGCATTGTGAGCGATAGTGATCAATTATTCACCAACAAGTTTTGGAGGAGTCTTTAGCAAGCCTTGGGAATGGAATTGAATATGAGCACGACATATCACCCTCAGATAGATGGACAGAATGAGAGGGTAAATAGGGTTTTGGAAGATTTGCTCAGATTGTGCATCATTGACTTCGGAGGCTCTTGGGAAGACCACCTACCTTTGGTGGAGTTCACGTATACTAATAGTTATCAAGCAAGCATTGGGATGGCACCGTTCTAGGCCCTCTATGGAAAACCATGTAGATCACTAGCTTGTTGGTGGGATACCATCGATAAGATCTTGCTTGGGCCAGACTTGGTGAGGGAAACTTCCGAGAAGGTGGATTTGATTCGCAAGAGGTTGAAGACTGCACAAGATAGACAAAAGTCATATGCCGACAGAAGGTGTTCAGACTTGGAGTTTAAGGTTGGAGATATGGTTTTTTCAACGTTTCTCCTCTAAGAAATGTTGTGAGATTTGGCTTAGTGGGTAAGTTGGCACCGAGATTTGTAGGACCCTTCCCTATTACCGCACGGATTAGAAAAGTGGCATACAGAATTAATCTTCTAGATAAGTTGGCAGGAGTTCACGATGTTTTTCATGTTTCGCATCTGAGGAAGTGTCTACATGATTCTGTAGTAGTAGTAGAACCCGATCAGCTAAGGGAAGTGGAGGTAGAGCACGAATCACTTGTGCGTCGTACACCCACCTGTATATTGGAACACAGCGTCAAGAGATTACACAACAAGGAAGTTCGTCTAGTGAAGGTTCGGTGGGGGGATGACCCAAGGAGTGCACATGGGAATTTGAGGAGAGAATTTGAACTTCTTATCCTTTTCTATTTGAAGGTACACTTCAAATATCCTATCTTTGATCTTTGATCTTTGATCTTTGATCTTTCCTTAGTTAGGGTCTTTTCGATAATCTTTAGGTGAAACCTATGGATGGTAGCTTGGTTGTAAACATGTCATTAGGGCATGTTATGTTTGATGGATGGAAATTATTGCAAGTGGATGCCAATGTTTGCAAATGGATGCATTGCATGCACTTGATAGATATTTATTAGGATAATCGACCAACTAGGTACACACACCTGCATATGCGTGCCTATTATCTATTGCATTTGCACATGGTTGTGTATATATTTGTGTGTATATATATAAATGGATGTTGCATATAGATGGTGCATTGGGTGAATGATTGAAATATACATATAGAATTATCAATTATACTAGGGTAATTGCATACATTTGGTTGCATGGCATAAGCATACTTGCATTACAGGAGGTCAGTTGAATCAGTAGACCGACTACCTTTTCGCGCTTGGTAAGTTCGTATGCATTTCACTTTGCATAAATAATAAATTGCATTAGTTAAAAATAAGGACAATGGTAGAAATCGATGATGGTTGAGTAGATGGATGTAGTTCTTGGATGTTGGTTGTTAATTACGTTCTTCCATCTTTGGAGATTTCGAGGACGAAATCCTTTAAGGGGGAGAATGTAACACCCTGATAATTTATGGAAAATATAATTAAAAAGAAATTAAAAGCACATTTGGTATAGTGGTAAAGGTGCATGTTGACTTCCTTAGTAACCAGGGATCAAGTCCCGTTGTCGCCCAAAATCTAGAGCGATGTTTATTTTAGCTGGTTCATTTCCAGCGATTTCCTACGTATTTCAGCGTTGTTTCTGAAATGTGGCGGCTTCCCATTCGCTCCAGTGATGTAATAGGAAGAGATGGCTAAATTTTATCGGTTAAGTGATATGTATGGGCTAGAATGGATAACCATTAAGTGCATGAAAGAACCAGATTTAATCTAAAATAATCTAATGGGTTATATTCACGCAAACAATCTATAAATAAACTATCTAACCTAAACCTAATCTCTTATTCAGCCATCGCCATAATTCTACAGTAAAATTAGTGTGTATTATTCTTCTTCCTTTTCTCTACTAAATAAACAAATCTCTACCAAATTAAATTATCTATATATATTCAAGCAATTTGGGGAATTTAGAAGAATCGAAGGGAGAAAGATTAAGGCAAAGATTTTTCAAATTTATACAAGCTCAAGTGCCAGGTGAGTGGGATTAATATGAAATAGAAAAATAAAGTAGTCCAATTTCAGTTCTTTTCTGGCACATTAATATGAATTAATTTATGTTATTAATTGAGAATAGATGTAAATTTTTGCAACTTCTTCTTCTTCTTTCACTTCTCAAATCTAATTCATGTTTGGTTTAAAATATGGGACATATAAATTGTATATTCACGTTTATGGCATAAATAAGAATGAAAGTTATGTAAATTATTGTATCTTCTTCTTCTTCAACTTCTTAATTCTAATTCATGTTTAGGTTGAAATTTGGAACAAACAAATTGTTATTCACATTTCCTGGCGTAAATAAGATTGGTTTAATTAAACTGAATTAGAATTGTTATTCAATTTCTAATGGTAGAACAGGTTAGTTGAATAAATTCATAATATGTTACTTGAATAAAATTATGGTTTTGATTGATATAATTAGATAATTTTGAATATGGTTTTGGAACAAATTGTGAAGTCTAATTGGCATAATTGTTGGTTTCATATGTGGCCTAAAAATGTAAAAGAGGAATTTTGTGTAACTAAAAGGTTTGTGGCTATTGGATAAAAATTTTGTACAGATTAAATCTCTAAAAGGAGAACGTAAATTAGGGTGGAAAAAAATGTAAATTAAATGGACCCTAAAGGCTAGTGTAAATCCGTAACAAAATGGTATAAAAATTACAGACAAACCATACAGACTGAACGGACGCGAAATTGAAATACCATTTATGTAAGAAAAAGGGAAATTGTGAAATAACCAAATAGGATGTAAAATTGACCTAAAGTAGATTAATAGAAATAAACAGTATGTAAACTGCAACGGTAAACTTAATTAATCTGGAAGCGATTTGGTAGGCAGACCTTCTAAAGGTCTGGATAGGTGTTTCATGCAGTTTAGGACAAAATATATTTTTGGATGTACGTACTAGGAGCGGGCAAGTAGGTTCGCAAGGATGTCTTTTTACCTTTCATAGGTTGCTAGTATGTAGGATAGATAGCATCCGCAATCGTAGGCTTCTTCAGGCAGATCGACGTGGACGGAACAGGACAAGTGTGCTCCGACGTAGGCTTCTTTAGGTAGATCATTGGATGATTTTGCGCAGCCGACCCAACTGCGGGCGCTCTTTCGAAGGACCGACACTTTAGATAAGGGCAAGTCCATGTTGGTGACCGAGGAGACAGGAGGATAGGAGTCCAGTTTGGTGGAGCATGAGCACAACTTCGCGGTCCTACGAGGTTGTTTGATTCGACACCGGTTAGACGTAAGAGACATTTAGTCACAATGCACGGGTGAAGAGCATGACTTTCAAGCTATAGCACGTGGATAGGTAAGGACAGCAGGTCCGACAGGCCGATTGACGTTCAGTATTACTACATGGTTGACTTCCCTAGAGTGACCACGGACTTTGGCTTCTTAGGAACTATATCTAAGAAGGATTCACTGCATTATATTATTCACCCTCTATGATATCTTGGGAAGACCTAGAATTAAACTATTTATTCTTTCTGCTTCATTTTATTTCTCATTCACTAGACGTTATGTCTGACCCATTCCTATTTTTCTTATTTTCCCCAAATCACAGTAGGGCAGGTCTTCGTTGTAATTCTTTGCAGCTTGGAGGGTCATTGGAGTAGTTGTTATCTTCAGCTTTTGTTTCTTTTGTTTTATGTACTTCGTTTCTCTTTTCCGTACTTTACTCTATATATGGGGACCTATATTATGAACTTTGTTATGTTTTATGTTTTGGTGGAGACTACTTGGTACTTTTGGTTTTAGGAATAAATTTGGGATAATGTTGTTTTTAATGAAGCTGTTTTGCTATTAATTTATAATTAGTGAAAGTTTTCTTCCGCTGTAATATTTTAATCATTGTATGTTGTTGCCTTAGTTTCTGTGCTACGTTATGGATTTTTATTTCACTTGAACACCCATGCTACTAGTCATGTCCGATTTTTGAGGTACCTAGAGGTGCGGGCTATCACAGTATTGTAGAGTTCTAATAGGTTTATAATGATCCCATGAAAACTATGATCAGAAATTGTTATTGGTAGAAACCAATAGGTTCTTGGTGATCCCATGAAAACTATGATCAGAAATTGTTATTGGTAGAAACCAATAGGTTCTTGGTGATCCCATGAAAACTATAATTCAGGACAAGTAGTCCTTAAGAGCATTGTCAGGTTATTAGTCAACCCATGAAAACTAATAGGTTCATCGAGGTCCTAGAAAAACTATGGATTGAGACAAATAGTCAGATTTGTAAAAGGGTAAACTTAGGGTAGATATAACCTTATGTTGACAGATGAGTCAGGCCTATCCACATTGCATACTTGCATATAAATATGTTATTATGTTTTATCCATTGTAGATGTAGAAGCACAATATATGATTGATATGTTGGTTAAGATACTAGTGAAAGGAAAACCCATTCCGCTTAATGACGTGGTCTCACTATGTATATATTAATTCGAGAAGGTAGATTATTATTCACACCAGACTGTTTGTTTGACCCAAAGTTTTTGTTTTTCACCTTAAACTCTTGGGTATTTATAGTAGATGGGGAGTAAGGGATTTCAGGTTCTAGTTAGACGAATAAGCTTTCGGAGACGTAAAAGAGGCATCTAGCTATATTAGGAGTTTCTATTTATACGTTGTGTAGTTCATTTTGTTTGAATAGATGTAATGGCAAGTTATATAATTGCCAAGTAATTGACTTTAATCGAACAAGGGGGCATCTTCATACATTGTTCTTGAAGTATTTTGTAATAATTATAATTTCTATGAACATGGGATGATGAATGAGATTATGTACTAAATATGAAATGTAATAGGAAAATTTGCTATTGAATTGTGTTTAATTTTTTTCATTTTCATGTGCTTCAATGTTACTAAAATGATTAACATAGCCGCATTTTGTCACCGACAATTAATAACTACGAATGACTGCAGCATTCATAGCGCTTAGTTTCAAGCCTCAAAATGGGGGATGTTACAACCAACCTCGCATTCTCCGTAATTACTTATTATAGGAGATGACTCACATCAGCCCCAAAGTCACACTGCTGGTAGCCATATTAGCTGGGCATACTTCCATGTGCCTTTAACTGACCTCGCATCTCTATAACTTAGTCATAATCTAAAACAATCGCTTAATATATTATCCCACATCTTACTACATTCCATATGAATGCCTTATAAGAAAAACTCTTATTTCATCTTCACAATTAATTACTTTCCTAAGGGGATTTATTGATAATATTATATTAATTGCGTAATTAATATGTTATAATTATATGTTATTTACGCTAATATATATATATATATGCATGTATATATGTATGTATCTATATATACACGCACACACGCACACATACGTGCTTAACATAAGCGTGCGAAGATTGTGCCCTAAACTAACGTTTAAATGTTAAAACTTCAAATTTATACAAGTTCAATTCCATATCAGCACATATACCGTATATCCAATATCCACTTCAATCAACAAACTATATAAAATATAATCCATAATCAATGTATTTTATACCAAAATAGTGGAATCAATCATTAATAAAAATTTACAATTCGAATACTTTTACGCTCTATTCAACTTCTTTATATAAAATTAAAAAAGGGAATTTTTATTTAAATTGCGAAATAGGCGGTGCAAACTATGAATAGAAGAATTTGTACCATACACACTATTTCCTAACTTATTCTTTTCAAATCCTTAATCAAATCCAATGAAAAAGATAATAAGTGAAATAAAATGTAAAACATTAAATTGCAATACTTACTTACACAATTCCATTATTTTAATATAGAATAATTGAGATTCAAACTTAAGAACCAAGTTATACAGTACAAATACTAAAATAGGAAAAACTAAGATTTCCACTCATAATCAATTCTTAGCTCTTCCCTTTTGGGGTTTGATATCCTGCTTTAGTCTCTTACTTTTCTATTTTTATAGAAATATACAACAAGGGTATTGTATGCAAATTTGATTCAGAAATTTAGGGATTAGAAGAGAAAAGGATTAGAAATGGAATAATCAAACCATTAAAATTCTTACTTGAAACCCCAAAGTATTTTTCTGAAACTTTAATGAAAGAGACCGATAGAGCTTCAATTGGCTCCCAAAATAATTTGTGAATAAAAGTGAGGGGGCTAGGCTCTTATTTATAGTGGTAAGAAAGCATCGGAACTGTCGAATAAGTTAGTTAAAAATAATAAAATTCGGTATGTTCGTTTGCATAGAACCTTAGCCGCCACACACAGGGACTGGTCGACCGCCCCTACACTACCAGTTCACCGTTAGCGATCGACCGACCCATATAAGCGGTCTGCTGGTGGTCATGTTTTAGGAAACATTTATTCTTGCCATTGAATAATTTATTTTATTCCTTAATTATACTTTTAATGTTAACGTTGATTTTAACGTTTACATAATCTCCAAGTCTAATTACTATTAATTTTTGAATTTCAAATTTTGTAATTAATTATTAATTTGAACTTGAATTTGATTTAAACTATTTTAAATTCGAAAACTTCAAACATCCACAACCTTTTCATTTGAGCTCGGTTTTCAAAACTTTATATATGGAAATTGATCAGGAAATCACTACGAACATAACAACACAACCTCCATGGAAAAATTCCAACTTTTGCAAAATTCCATTTTTAGTGTTATCTTATTTAATTACATTTTTACGGGCGTTACATTCTCCTTGCTTAAATGGATTTCATCCCTGAAACCTGTTTGCACAAAAAATGGACAAACACCTCAAAGTTGTATGATTTAGTAGATCTTATGTTGTTCTTAGTGATTTGGGTGATTTATGCAAATATATGAAAAGCAGGGGCTAAATTGTAAAAAGACACGCAGATTTATAGTGGTTCAGCCAGAATGTGCCTACATCCACTTTATATGTTATTTCTCTTCTCTTGTTTTTATTACAAGTACAAAGCTTTGATACAAGTAAAAGAAAGTTGTTTGAAAGTTATCTCCGTGCTTGAGCTCTCAAAACTTGTCCCCATTGTTGTACCCCTGCCCCTCTATTTATAGAGTGAGGCTAGGGGTAGGGGTCCAGGATGTGTATAGTCGCTGATGGGCCTGGGCTGATGTGATCTGGCCTGGCACGTCTTGGTTCGTCATTGCTTGGTTCGGAGGTGGTTGGAGTGTAGAGTGGACCGGTAGTTGCTTGGACCGGTGGTGGGATGGAAGAAGGATGGTCCGGTGTCACTTGGTTCGGTGGTTCGGTGGCAGAAGGCTGGTCCGGCAGAGCATGGGAGGTGAGCTGGTTTGGCAGAGCATGGGAGGTGAGCTGGTTCGGCAGAGCATGGGAGGTGAGCTGGTCCGGCAAAGCATGGGAGGTGAGCTGGTTCGGCAGAGCATGGGAGGTGAGCTGGTTCGGCAGAGCATGGGAGGTGAGCTGGTTCGGCAGGGTTTTTGCATGCGGAGCAGGTTGGTTCGGCGAAGCTTTGGACCGGTGGTGAGAATCTACCCAACATTTGCCCCCCAAAGTGGGGTATATGCTAGCGTATGGCCTACTTTGTTTCCTCTTATTCGGTCGCTGAGCGCCGATCCAACTGGTCCGGCATCCTATATTTGCCTATAAGTAGGGGCCGTATACTATCGTTATTCCCTTCCAATTCAAGATAGCCGAACCAAACGTTTCTGCCGAATCAAGCTCTCTGACGAATTGCTTCAGAACACCGAATCAGGTACTGCCGAACGAATTTACGTGCTCTGAGTGCCGAATGAATTTTACCCTGGGTGCCGAATGAATTTTACCCTGGGTGCCGAATGAACATTCACTCTGGGTGCCGAATGAACTTGATAAACTTGATTCTTTCACTTGGAATTTCAGACTGCAGACACTTGCTCCTTTACTTCCTCTATTCTAACGACGTTCTTCTTTGTGTTTGCAGATAATGTCTCGTAAAGCGGAAACTCGATCAGACAAAAAGAAGTCCCAGGGCGAAGTAGAATCTTCCTTAGTGCCCCCTGTTCAGCCAGGTCCGAAACGTCATGGACCAACCCCGAGATCACTAGTGGACGGGTACGGCCCTCAGGAACTTCTGAATTCCCCACCCGATTGCTTTCCTAGCTCCCTTAAGGAAGAGCAGCTTGATGTCATCTCTCGTTCTTTCGGAATTGATAGGGCGCGAATGCTGTTGCCAGGGAGAGATGTTATGCCATACGACCCTCCTGAAGGGTACTTTGCTTACAGCAGATACCACTGCATGTATGGTGCCATTCCGCCTCTTAATGCTTGGGTAACCAGCTTCCTCACATATCTCAAGGTGGCCCCATTCCAGCTTCAACCCAACTCCTATGCTATACTGGTGAGCCTCTTCGTCATTTTCCAGAGGAAGTATGGTCGTGCTCCTTCTAACCGGGAGATCCGATACTTGTATAATCTAAGGGGCTATAAGAAGGGGTCCCCATACATTAGCCTGGAGTCAGCCGTGACCTTCAAGCCGGTCTTGGATCTGTATTCTAAATTCAGCATGTTCAAGAAGGAGTGGTTCTTTTTCAGGGACGACTCCGTTTCAATTCGGCGCTTTACTTCTGGATGTAAGTTGATGCTTTTACTTATAATTTCCATTCCGATTGCGATGCTTTTTCTCATACTTTCTCATTTTTGCTAGTGACAGCTGGCTTTGCGATTGTGGAGACTGACCGCCTGGTTCAGACGGCGGCTGAGATAGAAGCTATTATCGGGAAATATAGATCATCTGCCTTCCTGATCAGAAATGCGATCCTTCTGGAGTATAACTTAATCCTTCCACAGCAGTCAGTAGTTAAGCTGAGGGAAACGGCGGAGGAGAGGGCGGCTGCTCAGACCAAGGAAGGTGTTACGGTAGAGAGTAGCAAGAGGAAACATTTCACGAAACCTCCAGCCGTCGGAGGTAAGAAACTCAAGAAGTCGGACGGTCCCTCCCCCAGCAACTGTCCACTTACCCAGGAGGAGGAAGACATAGAGGAGGAAAGAGGTGAGGGTGGAGATGGTCGGGAAGGTGATAAAGGTGGCGATGGCATCGGGGCCTTGCTTCCTGGGCAAGCGGGCGAGATTCAGGAGTGGACGGATGATGCGTTCCACCAGGCTTTCGAGGGGCTGGACGAAGATCCGGCTTTGGTAGAGAAAACCGGGAAAGCGGACAAGGCCGGGACCGGTGCAAGCGAGTCTTCTCAGACCATTCCAGCCAAGGTGGCTCCGACGACTCAAGGTGAACTCTTGACTCCTGCATGCTTCATTAATGATAGGGACTTAGGAATATTTTATGACCCGCTCCCGTCCTGGAATGAAATCCAGGACTTATTGCAGTATCCTACTCCTCCCCAGGGTTTGTACAACCACAGATGTGTTTCTTTTCTTTTTATCTTTTAATTTGTCGTGTTTTCTCGAATTATAGATCAATGCATGCTTGTGACACTTTTTCTTCACATCAGGAGCAGGTAAGACATCCAAGGCCTTGGATCTTCGACACAGGCTTGAGCAATACAAGCTTTCAAAAACTTCCGCTAAGCCGAAGCCTTCGACCCACCGCTCCGGGGATGTAGTCGGCTATCGTCCTCTTCTCGGGGTTATCGAAGAGGGTATTCAACGGAGAAAGAGGAGTCATCCTTCATCTGAACCTTCACTTGGTACTCAGCTCCCGGCTCAGCCTCTCCATGATATCACGGGGGAGGATAGCGAGTTTGCACTCTCTCCACGCCCGCCCGGAAACCCTACCGTTATTCATATCGACCGTCCTGACTTGGCTCGTAATCCATTTGCGGGTCATCCTGACCTGGATCCAAGCTCCCATGATATTACCTTTGACGAGGTCACCGGTGAGCACCTTCTTCCCCGCAACCTCATGGTACGGGTACTTGATGAAGCCAAGTCCTTAGATCTCGATTTACTCACTACTCGTATAATTACTATGGGAGACGAGGCCAAGGCTAATATTGACCGGGTGGCGGAGGAGAATAAGAAGCTGATGGGGCATCATGCCCAGCTGGTTAAGGCTGGAGAGGAGATTGGGAGTGCCAACATCCGACTAAGATTGATGGTTTCGGACCAGGCCAAATAGCTCGCTGACCAGGCCATTCAGATTTCTCAGCATGAGGCTGCCTCCGGGCGATTGAGGAAGGCTATGGAGGAGGCTAGTAAGGCGGAACTGCGGAAGATGGAGGCCGCCTGCAAGGAACAGATAAATATGGCCATCTCGACAGTGGATGAGGTTCGGAGGGCGGATCTTAAGCGGGTAGAGGAGCTGTCGGGGAAGCTTGAAGTCGCAGAGCTCGCTCAGGTTAGGTTGAAGGAGGAGATGGAGGCGATGCGGAAATCCCTTCAGGCTGACTGCTCGAGATACCGTTTGGAGAGAGAAGCTGCTGTAGGAAGGTTGTCGGCTTCCAAGGCCCGGATGAGGGAGTTTGAGGAGAATGAGGGGATGATGGACGAAATGCTTCAGGACATGTACTTCCGAACTTGGAAGCAGGGCAACCTATCTTGGATGGATGATTATCCTAGGGTCATGGCTAAGATCTATCTTCGGGCTTTGGAGGAGGCTAAGGCCGATGTGGATAAAGATGGTGGCGTGGTCTTCAGCATGGATGCGGTCACTGCTCAGTTTGCCAAGGAGGAGAAGGTGGCGGTGAAGGAAGGTATGCGGTTGCTTGCCGTTGAGGAGGTAGGCGTGTAGGTAGAGGATGACGATAAGGATAGTCAGGAAGCAGGCACTGGTAAGTCTCCCTTTTTAGTTTCTCCATCAACTTGGTTGGTTATTGCTAATGAATCCTTTTTCTGACTGGACAGGGGGTCAACAGGACAAGGATAAAGCTCCACTGCAGCCGGCCTATTGATTATACCTGGAAAAAACTCTTTTTGTGGATTTGGCAGTGTTGTATATGTTAGTCGAAAAATAGTAAAGTAGCCTCTAGGTTGTAATATGTTGCCACGTGTAATAAATAGTCTTATTTTTGACGTGTAATTCTTTAACTTAAGCTGATTATGTCGTCTTTTGAATGTTTGCTGTTATTTTGGCATGTCGTAGGAGAAATATAGCTATGTATATTCTTGTAATTAAATTGTGTTTGATGTCGGGTTCTGGTTTAAGACATAATTCCATGACTTGCAATGTTAGTGTGTGGTGTGAACAAATTATAGTCATGCATCTGCACATAAAGGAAGAAAATACCGCCTTTCACGTTCTGTTTGTAGACGGCAGTTACGAATATCTTGTATGACCGAGCATGGAAAGCAGTTGAATGCCCTGCCATCCGATTGTGAATCTCTGCATCCATTGGCGAGTACCTCCTACTCTGTATCCTGTACTTTATGGATTGTTATAGAGGATAGGAGGAAAGCTATTTAAGTAAAATTGAAATATGCGAAAAGGTAAAAATTCCAATCACGGAAGGCCTTCGATGTGCTTAAGTTCGTGGCAAACGGGTTTTGTAGCCACTTTCCCTAGCTGTGGGTCTTGGAGACATTTGTCACCCATCTTACGCCTCCGCGGGGAGTTAATTCTTTTTTACCTCAGCCGCACTTAAGACACATCGGAGCCGAGATCGCGCACAGTAACTACCCGGGCCATTATGGCCCGTAATCATGGGTATTAATCGATTTACTGTGGCCGGCTAGCGTGGGTGCCGATCGTCAACTGTGAACTGCCCCTGGCTGGCCACACCTTATGTTGGGGCTTATAGTCGGTTCACAGTTGCCGGCGAGCCTAACGCCGTAATGAGCTGCCTCGGCTATAGTCGGCCTTCTCGGTGGCTTATAATCGGCTCATTACAGTTGGCTTTAAGGGCCGTCGCGAGCAATGAGTTAACCCGCAGCAGAGGGATGCTGGAGCAAAAGTGTCTCATTGGCGAGGGCATAGATTCGCATAGTACCTATTGGGTTTTGCCCAGGTGAAGTTGCGCCGTGGGGTGCTTTGAGTGGAGATGCTATACGCGTAGGATTTTGTTCAACAGAAAAGGATAAAGTTAACAAGTAGCCAAGATATAAAGGAACAAGTTAAGAAAAGAGACAAAGTTTTTTAAAGTGGTTCGGCACGAAAAGGCCTACGTCCACTGATTCTCTTTGTTATTTCACTTCATATGGGCAATACAAGTTAAGAAAAGTATCGACGGAGGTGTTGGATGTTCCATGCCCTCTGGAACACCTCTCCGTCCACTGTTGACAAAATATAGGCTCCGTTGTGGATATCTTTATGAATTACATATGGTCCATCCCAGATTGGGTCTAGTGCTCCGGGGCGAGGGAAGATTCGCTTGAGGACAAGATCCCCTTCTTGTAAGGTACGATGCTTGACTTTGGAGTTGTATTGTGCTGCCACTTTCTGCTTGTGGGCTGCTGCTTTAAGGACTGCATCATTCCTTCTCTCCTCAACTAGATCCAAAGACATGTGGAGGAGTTCTTCATTCTCTTCTGGGTTATAATGGATCCTACGGTGGGAAGGCACAATGGTTTCAACTGGGAGCATAGCCTCTGATCCGTATGCCAAAGAGAAAGGAGTGTGCCCTGTTGATGTTCTGAAAGATGTGCGGTAGGCCCATAGTGCCGTAGGGAGTTCATCCACCCAAGCGCCTTCGACTTTTCGAGCTTCTTTTTGATCAGAGTTTTCAGAATTTTGTTGACTGCTTCGACTTGTCCGTTTGCCTGGGGATATGCTACGGATGAGAAGCTTTTATGAATTCCGTGCTCTCGGCACCAGTTGGTGAATTCCTCGCTGTCAAACTGAAGTCCATTGTCTGATATGATTTTGAGTGGGACTTCGTACCTGCACAGAATATTTTTGATCAAGAAGTTAATAACTTTTGTTGAAGATACTTTATTCAGAGGTTCCGCTTCCACCCATTTGGTGAAATAATCAACTGCCACTATAGCATATTTGGCCCCGCCTCGGCCCATTGGTAACTCGCCGATTAAGTCAATTCCCCATATTGCGAAGGGCCAGGGGCTGGTCATCTGAGTAATCTCGGTTGTTGGTAGCCGAGGAATCTTAGCAAATTTTTGGCATTTGTCACACTTCTTGACAAAATCTAAGGCGTCCATGCTTAAGGTGGGCCAGAAATATCTGTATCGGAGTATCTTTTTTGCTAATGTTTGCCCTCCGGTGTGATCTCCGGAGCTCCCCTGATGGATGTTGGATAAGATTTCCTTGGCTTCTCTCCCAGCGACACACCTTAATAACGGGTTAGAGAATCCACGCCGGTAGAGGATGTCTTCTTGTATTGTGTAGCGGGATGCTTTCCTCAGGATTTTCTTGACTTCGTTACGCCCGTTGGGTAGAGTGCCACTTTGTAGGTAGTCTCGGATGGGAGTCATCCAAGTTGCTTCTTCAGTTGCAGCTATCAGATTTACTTGCTCAAAACTTGGGGCCAGTTGCTTTGAGATGGTTACTGCCCCGAAGATGGTGATGTCTCTCACACTTGCTTGCTTTGCTAATTCGTCGGCCTCTCGGTTCTCCTCCCGAGGGATGTGTTTGACTAAGTAGTGGTCCAATCAGCTGAGAAGTAACCTGGTCTTCTTTAGATATGCTATGAGTCGTTCTTCTCGAGCTTGGAATTCTCCTAGTATTTGATTAACAATAAGTTGAGAATCGCTGTGAAGACACAAAGAATTGGCCCCGATTTCTATGGCAATTTCTAGTCCAGCTATCACTGCTTCATATTCTGCATCGTTGTTAGTGGCAGCGAACTCCAACCTTATAGCATAGTGCAGTTTGTTTCCCCTAGGAGTGATTACTACCACACCTGCCCCCGAGCCTTGTTCGTTCGATGCACCATCCACAAAGAGATTCCACTTGATATCTTCTGCTATTTCCAATTGCTCCTTATCTTCGTTGGTAGTGAATTCTGCAATGAAATCAGCCATGGCTTGTCCCTTGATGGCGGTGCGAGGGTGATAGGTGATATCATACTGACTTAGTTCAATGCACCATTTAAGTAGTCGCCCAGAAGTGTCAGGACGATGGAGTACCTGCCTCAGTGGTTGATCGGTCAGAACTTTGATGGAATGGGACTGGAAGTAGTGACGCAGTTTTCGTGATGTGATTAGTAAACAGTATGCTAACTTCTCAAGCTTAGGATATCTAACTTCTGCCCCAGTAAACCTTTTGCTGACGAAGTAAACTGGTCGTTGCGTGCGGTTGTCTTCCCTTACCAAGGCAGCGCTTAGAGCGTGAGATGACACAGCAAGGTATAGGTATAATTCTTCGCCTTCGCTTGGAGTCGAGAGTACCGGTGGTTTCTGGAGGTGTTCGATTAGGTTATGGAAAGCGGTTAAGCATTCGTCCGTCCATTCGAACTTTCCTTTATCTTTCTTTAGAGCTTCGAAAAAGGGGACGCACTTGTCCGTTGCCTTGGAGATGAATCGGCTTAGGGCGGCCACTTTTCCATTTAGGCTTTGCATTTCCTTTCGGGTGGAAGGCATCTTGATATCCCTTAGCGCTCGGACTTGTTCTGGGTTTTCTTCTATCCCTCTGGTATGAACGATGAATCCTAAGAACTTCCCTAACGACACACCGAAGGAGCATTTTAGTGGATTCAACTTCATTCCATATTGCCGAAGTACTTGAAACATCTTGCCTAGGTGGCTTACGTGATCTTTGGCCTTCCTTGACTTTACCAGCATGTCATCCACATATACTTCCATAGTTTGTCTTATTAGCCCTGCAAACATCTTGTTGACGAGGCGTTGGTAGGTGGCTCCTGCATTTTTAAGTCCGAAAGGCATTACTTTGTAGCAGTATAAACCTCGGTCGGTGATGAAACTAGTGTGGTCTTGGTCGGGAGCATGCATAGGAATTTGGTTATATCCTGAGTATGCATCCATAAAAGATAGGAGTTCGTGCCCGGCTGTGCTGTCTACAAGTTGGTCGATTCTGGGAAGTGGGAAGCAATCCTTTGGGCATGCGTCATTTAGGTTGGAAAAGTCAATGCAGGTTCGCCACTTCCCATTAGCCTTTTTTACCAGCACCGGGTTGGCGATCCATTCCGGGTAGATAGCTTCTCGTATGAAGTCATTGGCGAGTAGATTCTTTACTTCTTCATCGAGTGCTGCTGACCGCTCTGCCCTCATACTTCTCTTTTTTTGTTTTACAGGCGCCTTGGTAGGATCAATGTTTAATACGTGGCAGGCTATGTCGGGGGAGATTCCAGTCATGTCAGCGTGTGACCAAGCGAATACATCCAAGTTGTGGCGGAGAAAATCGATGAGTTGTTCCTTCAATTCGGCTTTTAGTTGGGACCCAATTTTCAATAGTCTACTCGAGTTGTGCTTGTCTACAGATATAAAATCCATAGCTTCTGCAGGCTCGGCGGTGGCCTCCTCCTCTTTGTCCCTAGGATCTAATTCATTGAAAGGGTCGCTGGTATATCAAAGAGGAGGGGCTTTCTTTAATTTCTATGCTTCTAGACTTTTTGTGAAGAGGGCAATCTCTACACCCTTCCCTTTATCCTTCCCGTGGTTGTTGCGAAGTTCAGTCACATAGCAGTCTCGAGCAACGTCCTGATCTCCTTCCACTTCCCCTACTCCATTGTCTGTTGGGAATTTCATCTTTAAGCACCATGGGGCTAAGACAATTTGGAAGTTAGACAAGGATGGCCTTCCTAAGAAGGCATTGTAGGCCGACTGGTTTTCTATTAGCACAAACGTCTGTTTCCGTACAGCAGAGCGGGGATGGCTTCCAATCTCAACAAAAAGGTCCAGTTGTCCGAGGGGCATCTTCGCATCTCCAGTGAAGCCGTGTAGTGGTTTATCGCAGGGGGATACATCCTTCATTGATAGCTTCATTTTGTCGAATGCGTGTTTGAACAGGATGTTTACCGAGCTCCCAGTGTCTACCAGGATTCGGTAGACTTCGGCGGGACCAAGTCGGGCAGAGATGACCATGGGATCCATGTGAGGGTACTGCCTTCCTTCTAGGTCACGCTTACCGAACGTGATGTCATTACTTTCTTTCCGCTTCGGGTGGCGCTCTTCTATAACCGAATTGACATAGTCTTTATTGTCTCTAAGTGACTTTCCGTATCTTTCCATCTCTTTCCAGCTTCTGTCTGCGATGTGTGGCCCTCCTGAGATGGTATGGACCACTATCTTTTCTTGGCTAGAGCTGCTAGTGTTGCGGTTTCCTCTGTCGGCCCCCGGGGAGGGTAGCCTTGGGTTTTCATTGGCAGGAGCTGGGGTCCTGTCCTGACCTTTTACATAACGTTCCAGTTTCTTTCTTCTGATGTGTTCCTCAATCAGATCTCGGAGATGTTGGCATTCGTTGGTATCATGCCCGTGAGATTCGTGGAAGCGGCAGAATTTTCCAGACTTCTGTGCATTATCTGATTCCTTCTTGTATGGTGGGCGTTTGTATCTAACTTCGCCTTGGGTGGCAAGGAAGATATTTTCGACGGTCTCGTTCAAAGGAGTGTAAGTGTCGAATCTTGGTCCTGGCCGATATAGGCGCTTTTCTCCCTTCTTGCCCCCAGCATTGTCTCTGGAATCATTTCTTCGAATGTCCCTTGCCACAGCAGGGGCGTTGCCATGGGTTGTCTTATTTTGCTGTCCTGACTGCCCCTCAACGGCAGCATCCTCAAGCCTCATGTATTTCCCGGCTTCATGGAAGAAATCGGGTAAAGCAGCTGGCTTTTCTTTTGTCAACCTTCTAGCAAATTTAGTGTCCGGATGCACACCACTGCAGAGGGCCATTAGGATAAGCTTCTCATCGGCATCTTGGACTGCGGCTGCTGCGGCGTTGAATTTGGTTAGGTATTGCTGCAGCTTTTCACCAGGTTTCTGTTTGACGCTGGATAAGGAATAAGCGTCCTTAGGTTGCTCCACATGAATGCGGAACTGACTGATAATTTTTTCTTTCAACATTTCCCACGAGCTGATGGATCCTTGGGGTAGATGACAGAACCAGGAGGTAGCAAGATCTGCTAAGAAGAGCGGAAAGCATTTGCACAGTACTCCCTCTGTTGCTCCACTCATGAGCATATGCTGCGTGTACCTCTGTAAGTGTACAACGGGATCGGAGGTTCCTTTGTAGGGTTCCATTGTTGGCATCTTCCATTCTTGGGGGGTGATAGCAATTTCGATATTGCGGGCGAAAGGGCTGGTTACCCTAGCGCCTATCCCTCGATCTCTTTGCTCCCGTTGGACACACTCTCTGAATAAGCGTGCCATCCTTTCATCAGAACTTGGAGCAGATAGAAATGAGTTTGGTTCTGTTCTGTGGGATTGATTCCTTCCAGATGACCTGTAGGGATGGTATCGTCTATCATTCCTCATATTTTCCAGTGGCTGCCTTTGATCTTCTGGGAGCATGCTTGGGTCAGCTACAGTTGGCCCTTGCCTTGATCTCCCCCTGTTGGGTTCTGATCTAAGCACTTCCTCGGGTCCAACTTCGGGCTGGACTCTAGCTCGGCCCTGTTCACTGGCGTTTCTGTGGTTAGGCAGCATGACAGGCTCAGCTACAGTTGACCTTCGCCCGGTACCTTCCCCGTTGGGTTCGGTACCAAACGTTTCCTCAGGCCTAACTTTGGGCTGTGCTCGGTCTCGGCTCCTACCACGGCTACTTCTGCCGTTAGCTCCTTCGAAGAAGGAAGATCTTTGTTGTCTCTGAGATCCTCCAGACTGGGACTCGCCCCATGATTCAGTGTTGCAGTTGGATTTTTCAGCGTCCCTTAAGCGTGACATGAGATGGTCCACCAAGGCTTCCTGCTGGGACGTGAAGCGGTTAGTTACTTCAACCACAACTCTGTCCAGATCTGCTCTAGTAATTGCTGCAGGCTGTTCTGTGGCAGGAGTAGTTGGGTTAGCCTGTTCTTCATTTGTTACTGTTGCTGGAGGAGGACGATTTACTTGATTCGTGACAGCTGGATCTGGAAGACTGCTGGATGCGATGTTTTTTCCTTTGTTAACATCTTTTCTCTGTTTGGGAGGCATGTTTTCCAAGTGGCGGACGGTGTTGTTAGGAAAACTTGTTAAGCGGATGAAGCTGAAGCTTCGAGCTTCTATTCTCAGTGAAAGCACCAAAAATGTTTGCACAAAAAATGGACAAACACCTCAAAGTTGTATGATTTAGTAGATCTTATGTTGTTCTTAGTGATTTGGGTGATTTATGCAAATATATGAAAAGCAGGGGCTAAACTGTAAAAAGATACGCAGATTTATAGTGGTTCAGCCAGAATGTGCCTACGTCCACTTTATATGTTATTTCTCTTCTCTTGTTTTTATTACAAGTACAAAGCTTTGATACAAGTAAAAGAAAGTTGTTTGAAAGTTATCTCCGTGCTTGAGCTCTCAAAACTTGTCCCCATTGCTGTACCCCTGCCCCTCTATTTATAGAGTGAGGCTAGGGGTAGGGGTCCAGGATGTGTATAGTCGCTGATGGGCCTGGGCTGATGTGATCTGGCCTGGCACGTCTTGGTTCGTCATTGCTTGGTTCGGAGGTGGTTGGAGTGTAGAGTGGACCGGTAGTTGCTTGGACCGGTGGTGGGATGGAAGAAGGATGGTCCGGTGTCACTTGGTTCGGTGGTTCGGTGGCAGAAGGCTGGTCCGGCAGAGCATGGGAGGTGAGCTGGTTCGGCAGAGCATGGGAGGTGAGCTGGTTCGGCAGAGCATGGGAGGTGAGCTGGTCCGGCAGAGCATGGGAGGTGAGCTGGTTCGGCAGAGCATGGGAGGTGAGCTGGTTCGGCAGAGCATGGGAGGTGAGCTGGTTCGGCAGGGTTTTTGCATGCGGAGCAGGTTGGTTCGGCGAAGCTTTGGACCGGTGGTGAGAATCTACCCAACAAAACCTTTCCAAGGGGCGGACAGCATAACGAGCAATAACATCCATGTTTTGCAACCAAGTTATCTACACATCCATTTACTCAACCAAAAGTGCAATGTGATTATGTGTGTCGATATTCATAGATAAGCTCAATCCTAGCGTGGGTGTATGATAGTGACATGTAGGCATGCATGCAAGCATCCTAAACATGCATAAAAACTTATATAAGTGCAAAAAGTGATAGTGAAGAGTGTAGCAACCATCTGCTACCATACAATCTAGCAACCACGATTCAACGAAAACCTACATTTGGAGAGAAAAGTTTACCAATAAAAAGCTCAAGATGAGAAGTGCCCATTTTCTCTTCAATTTCCCGTGTGCTATTTCCTGGATTTTCTCCCCCATTATACTCAAACTGGCCTAATTTATTTGTTGCAGAGCTTCCCAGTTCCATGCTCCACAATGCGTGCGGCGGCACAGGATGTTATCGGCTTCGTTTCAATATCCCTCAATTGATCAGGACCAACCACAGTGGCTTTGCTATGAAGGCATTTTCTCAAGTGCAAAATGTGAAAAACATCCTAGACTCCTGCCAATTTATTTGATAGCTCCATGCGATAAGCAAGTTTTCTTATCCTTTCTAAAATTCAAAAAGGTCCAAAAAAACCTTGGTGCCAAATTTCATGATTTCCCTAATCTCAAGACTTTCCTAAGAGGAGAAACTTTGATAAACACCATGTCCCCGACCTCAAACTATAATTCCTTTCTTCTCTTGTCTGCGTAGGATTTCTAGCAGTCTTGTGCTACCTTCATACATTGCCTAATCAACTCTACCTTTTTCGATTTTTTGCAAATTAAATATGGTCTGATTAGGATTTTTTTCGATGGTTTTCCACCAATAATTTGACAATCTGCATAGCCTCCCATAAAGTGCTTTATAGGGTGCCATACCAATCGTTGCTTGGTAATTATTAGTATAAGTGGATTCAACTAAAGGCAACTAGTGCTCCCAATCCTCGAAAGTCCAAGATGAAAGCTATCAACAAATCCTCTAAGGTCATATTCACCTTTTTGGTTTGTCCATCATTCTATGAGTGGAAAGTAGTGCTAAGATTCAACGAAGTTTCCAAAGCTGCTTGCAAACTCTTCCAAAATTCGCTAGTAATTAAGGGGTCCTATCACTATCGGTGCCAACCGGAATTCCATGAAGTCGAACTACTTCCTTGATATAATCCCATGCCAGCGATGCTATGGTTCAATTGCTCCTAAAAGAAATAAAATGGACACTTTTAGTGAGTTTGTTCACTATGACCCAAATTTCTTCATTTCCTCTTAAGCTCCTAGGCAACCCATTTATGAAGTCCATTGATATATGCTTCCATTTCCAAGTCGAATTCTCTAAAGGCAATAATAATCCTTAGAGATTTCCATGTTCAGCCATTATCCTTTAGCATTTTAAACATTTAGAAACAAATTTAGCTACTCTCTTCTTCATCCCTGACTAATAGAAAATCTGCTTCATACCCATATACATCTTTTCTCCTCCGGAGTGAATGGTCATCCTTAAATGGTGACACTCTACAAGAACTTCAACACACTATCATTCTTTGGAACACAAAGGCATCCAGCTCTCCTCAAACATCCCTTCTCATCAACTAAATATCTACTACGTAGGGAAAATGTTCTCCTCTACTTAGCTTATCATAAATATCTACTATCTCCTCATCCTTCTTTTGCTTAAGTCCAATGCGGTCCATCAATGCTGGCCTAACCTCCATTACTACCAAATAATATTGAGTGGGTTCTTCTGGAAGTTGAAAATTGAAATTTGAAAGGAACTCCAACCGCCTCCACCTAAATATAGCACCTAAGGTAGCATGCCTTCGGCTAAGGACGTCGGTGACAACATTCCCTTTTCTGAGGGTATATTGTATTTCAAAGTCATAAGATACTATAAAATCCATCCACCTTTGTTGTCTAAGATTTAATTCTTTATAGGAAAATAGGTATTTGAGTGATTTATGGTTCATGAACAACTTAAATCTTTTGCCAAAAGATAATGCCTCGACATTTCTAAGGTAAAAACAATAGCCGCTAACTCTAAGTCATGGGTTGGGGTATCTCTTCTCATGATTCTTCAATTTCCTACTAGTAATAAGCTATCTCCCTTCCTTCTTGCATAAGAAATGCTCTTAATTCTATGCCACATGCATCTGTGTAAACTATAAAAGGTTTCGCTCCATCGGGAATGGTAAGTACCAGTGCGCTTGTTAATAGTTCCTTATGCTTCTCGAATGCACCTGTGCACTTTCCATCCTATGCAAAGACTAGATTCTTCTTAATTAAGCGAGTTAAAGCGACTACTATCTTTACAAAGTCCTTTATGAATTTACTATAGTAAATTGCTAACCCAAGAAAGCTCCTAACCTCCGTGGCATTCTTTAGAATCTTCCAACTTTGAATAGCTTCCACTTTTGTGGGGTCCATGGCCAATCCATGCTAAAAAACAATGTGTCCAAGAAATCTCACCTCCTTCTTCCAAAAGTGACACTTTCAGAATTTAGCTTTAAGTTGGTGCATCCTCAAAGTCCCTGGTATCTCCCTTAAATGATTTTCATGCTCTCCTTCGCTCTTGGAGAATGCTAAGATATCAGTAACAAACATTATGACAAATTTATTCAGTTGTCCCATAAATACTCTACTCATTAAATCTACAAAGTATGTGAGGGAATTCATCAATCCAAAAGGCATCACTTCCCATTCATGGGTCCATCCGTGGTGCGAAATGTAGTCTTTGGTTTGCTGTCCCCCTCAACTGATTAAATCCAATAGCCAAGCCTAATTGGGAGAAGACTTTGGCTCACACAAGCTGATTAAACAAGTCGTCTTTTCTAGGTAAGGGATACATATTCCTCCTAGTCAACTTGTTGAGTTCCCTATAGTCGATGCATAGTCGTAATAAGCCATATGCCTTAATGGTAAAGACAACAAAGGCTCCCCATTCTGAAGTACTCCTTCAGATGAATCCTTTTTGCAAATTCTCCAAGATATGTTTATCTAACTTTGGCCTTTCATTGAAGCCCATGTGCCTTAATGGCAGAGCGATTGGTCTAGAATCCTTCTCTAAATAAATCCTAAACTCAATCTTCCTACGAGGTGGGAGACCTGAGACTTCTTCAAAGATATCGGGGAATTCTCGAACTACAGGTATGCATGAGATTTGTGAAAGGTTCATTGAGTATAGATAGCTTAACTCGATTGAATTTTGGGGTGTACAATGAACATCTATATCTTGCCATTTCCTACTTTTTAACCATACAACTCTCCTATCACAATTTAAGATAGCACTATAGTATGACAACCAATCCATTCCTATGATAAGTCCATACCCTTCAAAGTTAAGAACGTACGCATTACATATGAAATCAACGTTACATATGTCCACAACTAGTTCTTTGAAGATAGAAGAAATATGTGTCGACCCCTTAATAGGATTTGGGACTATTACTGGGTGGGTGACAATTTGGTTTGAAGACTTAAGGAGTTGATGACATTCCTCGCTATAAATGAATGCGATGCTCTGGAGTCGAATATGGTATGAATTGTATTCCCAAAAATAGAAGTTATACCTTCCATTACTGCCTTCACTTGTTCTTTAGAGATTGGTCTACTTGAGATAGGGCGGCCTCAATGGCGTAGCTTGCCCACTTTGTCCTTCCTTCGCAAGCATCAGACGCTGATTCTTGAAGTTCCCCTCTTCATGGCAGTGGTAGCACTTTCCTTTAAAAGCTTCCTTCAACAGGTTCACTCTAAAATCCTTTACGATATGCCCTTTCATATAGCATCTCTTACATACTTTTTCCTCCTCCTTAAATTCCCTTTCATCTTCTTATTCGCCCGAAAGCCTCCTTTCTTAGTCCTCCTTGATTTTTAGCAGGTCCTGCCTTCTCATTCTCCTTCACACCGTCGATCGACAGCAAAGACATCTCAACCAACATCTCATACGTAACACCAGTGGGCACTTAGGTCAACAATAACTCTTTAAGTGGGGAGTTCAGGCCCTGAGTGAACTTCATGGCTTTCCTCAAAGGGGTATCAATCAAACTCATTAACTTAGCCGGCTCTATAAATTTACTAATATACTCCTTTAGAGTGGAGTCATCTTGCTTAAGCTGTATAAATCTCTCCAACGATAAGCTTACCTCGGCCATCAACATAAACCGCACCTCAAATTGGTTTCTGAACACATCCCATGTAATAATTCTACCCTTATTCTCTTCAGCTACAACCGTCCACCAATCTAAGCCTCTCCTTTAAAGTGCCAAGCTACCATTCTTCGCTTAATTTGGTCTTTAAAACCAAGCTCCTAAAATATCTTCTCACGATCATATATCCATGTCTTTGTCTCCATGAAACTTTCTTCTCTTGAATATGCCCTTCCTCCTATGTTTTGGAAATCTTTGGACAACTTAGGGAAATCTATAGGGCATGGTTCTTCTTTAGCAGGTGTCGTTGGTGCGGCAAGTTAAGAAGTGGGAACTTGTCTTACATGCTTGAGGTATTGTCGAAACCATTCGGACATCCCTCGGATAGTGGGTATCCCTTGGGAGGGGTTCGCAGTCTTAGAAGAAGGATTCTCAGCCATAATCTACTATATATAGGTCAAACTTTAAGTTATAATTTCCTAAGATGGTATTATAAGTAGAAATAAAGGTTTTCCTAGTGTGTTTGTATATGTTAAAAAAATAGTATATATATGGTAGTGGTTTTGAAATACTTTAGAAATAACAGTACGCCACTCATACGTATGCATATCCACGTTGATCGGGTAACCTAAGCTCTGATACCAAATGTCAACTCAGAATAGGCCTAAATTCCAACTTAGAAAAGGCTCATCGAAACTTAAACTCATTCCAAAGTTGGCAGTTGGTTGGTATAAAGATCAAAACATAGAGCTAGTTATCTACACATTTAGAAACTCACAACGGAAGGATAAAATATAATAAGAGAACAGTACACATTTTATTTAAAAGTTCAAACTGTTAAAACAACGACAACAGTAACAACAATACCACCAAATATCTATGGTACAATATCTAAAAATACATCATATTTCAATGGATACATCTAAAATAGAAAATTAACATAAATAGCTAATCAGCTGCCACCAGTCTGCATCCCCGCCACCACCTTCAAAAAACTACATCAGTATCTCTAACTCATGTTGTAATAAGGAAGGAGTTAGAAAAACAATGTCTAGTGAATAAAATCTCAAGCCTTTCTATAGTAGTACTTGGACAGTATAATTTAAATAAAATATGTCTTACGTATCTTAACTATATTATAAGAGACCATAAGCCCGAAGGATTTTCCAGTCAATTAATCCTTCAACCCAATAATCCATATTTATCGTCAACAATGTCTTAATAATGCAAGAGATAGTACCCAAGCCACTTAATAGTTTTTTAATGGAAACTAAGCAAACTATGACCATTTAATACCTTATTTAAGGCAGGTCCCTGTCATTTACTAACCTAGGGCAAACTCCACTCCGATACTATGTAGCTGACATTGCACGGAATCTCTGCAGGCCGCTTGCTACTTCAAATCTAAAGTGGACCTTCTCCAAGATATCCTCTGCTGGGCCCAACCATTACCATTTACTACTTCCTATATAGGGAAGAGGTAGGCCTTCAACCAGCCACTTACTACCTTTAATCTTCGAAGCAGGACCTCGTATCATGACCTGTAACTCGACTGTGACGTCTCACATTAGTTTGACTATTCGTAGGTACTAGTAGCCAGGTTAACTAGGCAGGCTTACCATAAAGAATTTGGGACCAACCTCGCATCTACCGTGGTTACTTATTTTAGGAGATATCTCACATTGGCCCTAAAGTCACACTCCTGCTAGCCATATTAGCTGGGCAGACTTCTGTATGCTTTTAACTGACCTCGCATCCCTGTAACTTAGTCATAATCTAAATCACTCTCTTAATATATTATCCAACATCACACAGCATTCCATATTAAGGCCTTATAAAAAAATCTTATTTCACCATTACAGTTAATTACTTTCCTAAGGGGGATTTAATGATAATTAATGTTATGTTAATTGCATAATTGATACGTTATTTGTATGTTATTTACGCATACACACATACACGCGCACACTTAACATAAGCATGTGAAGGTTGTGCCCTAAACTAACGTTTAAATGTCAAAACTTCAAATTTATGCAAGTTTAATTCCATATCAACACATATACCATATTTCCAATATCCAATTCAATCAACAGACTGTATAAAATAGAATCCATAACCAATGTTTATTATACCAAAATAGAGGAATCAATCGTTAATAAAAACTTACAGTTAAAATATTTTTATGCTCTATTCAACTTCTTTATATAAAAATGAAAAAGGGAATTTCTATTTAAATTGTGAAAATAGGTGGTGCAAATTAAAAAACAAAAGAATCTGTACCTTACACACCATTTCCTAATTTATCCTTTCCAAAACCCTTAATCGGATCCAATGAAAAAGATAAGAAGTGGAATAGAATGTAAAACATTAAATTGCAATACTTACACAATTCCATTATTTTAATATAAAATAATTGAGATTCAAACATAAGAATTGACATTTCTCTGTAGGAGAATTTTAAGGTTTTAGTGAGATGTTTGCATAAACAAAATTCACTAAAGGCATATATCTGATCCAAGTTATACTATACAATCGCTAAAATAGGAAAAACTAAGATTTTCACTCACAATCAATCCTTAGCGCTCCCCTTTTTAGATTTGATACGCCTGCTTTAATCTCTTACTGATCTCTCCTTTTAGAAATATTCAAAGGGTATTGTCTATGAATTAGATTCAGAAATTTAGATTTTGGAGGAGAAATTAAATAATTAAACAACTAAAATTCTAACCTGAAACCCTAAAGTATTTATTGAATTTTGAGTGGAGAGACCAACAGAGCTTCGGTTGGTTCCTAAACTAATTTATGAATAAAAGTGAGGGGGATAGGCTTTTATTTGTAGTGGTTAGAAAGCACCAGAACCGTCGAATTTAAGTCAGTTAAAAATAATAAAATCCGGTACGTTCGTTTGCACAAAACCCTAGCCATCACACACAAGGACCGGTCAACCACCCCTACACTACCAGTCGACCGCTAGCGATCAACTAGCCCATGTCCACAGGCGATCGGTGGTCCTATTTTTAGGAACATTTGTTCTTGCTATTGATTGATATATTTTATTCCTTAATTATACTTTAAACATTAACGTTGATTTTAACATTTACTTAATCCCCAAGTCTAATTACTGTTAATTTTTAAATTTCAAATTTTGGAATTAATTATTAATTTGAACTTGAATTCCATTTAAATAATTTTGAATCCAAAAAAAGTCCATTGCTTTTTCGCTTGAGCTCCATTTTCAAAATATTATACATGGAAATTGATAAGAAAATTGCCATGAACGCAATGACACAACTTCCGTAGCCAATTTCCAACTTTTGCAAAATTCTCATTTTTAACCTTATTTAATTAATTTTTTATGAGGTGTTACATGTCCAGTTAGCCACATCTGTTATACCTTTGTATAGTGACATCCGTAGAGTGATAAACAAACATGGAAAACACAACTCCCATCAAACAATCCTCAAAATCACCCATATGCATTGGACATATGATAACTCTTATACCCATCAACTACCGATGAACAATGGAAAACTCTTTGTTTCTCGACTCTCGAATTCATGCCACTCAAACGACTAGGGACTAGATCCCTTCCTTAATCCAAGGTACATGGATCACTTTCTCAATCTAAGGTACACATCCAAATACTTTGTGAGCATCCATACATAATCCTACTTTACGAGAAAACTTTGAAACTTTATGAGTATCAACAATCCCGGCGTCCTTGAGCCCTTCCTCGGTCCATTTGTTTTCATTTTCCATAATAGAACTCTTCATCGTTCTATTTTATATAATAGAACCCTTCCTCATTCCACTTTCCAAGGAAAAACACTTCCTCGTTCTACCCAAGTGCTCCCTTCCTCAAACTCGTCCTTATGGATCATCATCACAACTCTCACTATTGAGTAATCATCATCAAAATACTTCTAGACATCCCTAATTAATCGTAGAACCTTATATTAAACTTCCAAAGTCATCACGTCGAAGCATAACACCATCGCCCCATCTTTAATATTATTCTTCATCGTGCCATGTCGAAATCGAAAGCCAAACGAACGAATGGACATATCACAATCTCCAAATCATTGTCTCCAAGAAGTTTGACCATGATTGGTCAACTTCCAATCATGTTGGTACCGACAAAATTAGACAATTTGGTGTCGTGATTTACTTAGCTAAAAATTCTTAGGTACTTCCTTCTTCATCTCGACCCGAAGCTTTATTCCCATCTCCACGAAGTCGCCACAAAATCATCTTGGGTCCACATGGTTAGTACCGAGCATATTTCCCTAGCTGAAATTTTTCTAAGTCCTAAACCCCGTCTTCTCACTTCTTTTATCTGGTCAGAAGCTTTCCCTTTATCACCACATGCACTAACTCGAAATAAAGTCCCAAAACTCCTACTACCACAAGATTTCATAGTCATCAATGACCTGATTTACTTCCCATGATGACCTGATTTTAACCCCTCGGATCAACTCCAAATCCTATGCGACTTATTTTAGAGTCTCCTTGGACTTCCAGGAACAACATATCTCAATCGCATCATGTTTTGAACATTTTTTATGTCAATTTGCATCAAATGACGATCATATTTTTAACTAACCTAAACGACTAATAAACATTAAACAATTCATTCAATCATCATACATCATCACGTAACATCCAAATATCACATAAAATCCATCCATACGTTCTTTTAAAAGTATGTATGTTCCTAGATCTAATTTTTTATGAAAACAAAAACATGGTTAGTAAAAGGTGTAATACGAATAAAAATACAATTTTAACCTTTTAAACTCAATTATAAGGTGTCATTAAAGTTAGATTAAGATTTTGAAACATATAAACTTTGAAATTCGTATTAAAAATCACATTTACTATATCCCTAAGCATAGGATAGTGAGATAAGAAAAATCACACATCTTAAACTAAATAACCCAAATTTCGAGGCAAATCAAAGGTTGAATAGAAGATACACAAATCCCAAGGTGTCTAATTCATCAGTTAAGCAAATCCTTTGCTAATTAGTTTTTAATGACGTTTTAAACAATTTAAAGTAAGACAGAAGGATGCTTTTTGACTAGAGAGGAGATTAATAGAGGAATTTTCTATTTTTCAAAAGTGTGTAATCGGGAAGTGGATGTCCCATTAGCTCGATATGGCTCTAATCCCGAAGTGGACTTTTGGGTTTAACATAAATCCCACTAATTACCACATAACTATCCAAAAAGTGTTCAAATTTCTAATGGCCATATCTCCTAAATGGTAAGCTCAAAATGCTATTAAGACTACTATATGGAGGGAAACCATCATAGCTTTCCAATGGAAGTGGTCTTAACCACTAATTCAGCTCCTATCAAAAGTTATAGGCCTTACAAGATTTTTAGGTTCGAAATCGTCCAATTAAAATTCTAAGGATGAAAATGTCACCAATTAACATTTCCCAAAATTATAAAATCATACCATCCAGTATGGTCTTAAAAACAAGTTTAACGATTCTCCAATACATAAAATAAGAGTCGTTACACCCTTTCCTCTTTATGAATTTCACCCTCGAAATCCTGAAAACAAGTAAGGAAAAGTCACCCATAACTACCTAACATGCCTAACAACCATAAGCAATCATCCTAACCATCAAACATGCAACCATAAGGAATCAAACAATATGTATGCCTATCCTATCATGCAAGATACTAAACTATTTGACAAGATTTCAAAAGTGAAGGAAAATGCGATAAACAAAAAGCCTTACCAAGTAAAGGGCCCCGGATATGTGGTCCTCATGCTCTCCTCGATTTCCCATGTGCAATCGCCTTTTATTTTACCCCACTGAAACTTCACATACTCTAAAGCCTTCCTCCTAAGCTGTTTCATATCATATCTGATGATATGAGTAGGCTTACGAGCTTTCAAAGCTTTTGGCTCAATTTTTATATTATCAAGCTGATCCGATGAAATAATCACACTCTAGCTGTGTATGCACTTCCGAAAATAAGAAACGCGAACACGTTGTGTGTGTCGGCATTTTCTGAGGTAAGTCGACTTTGTAGGATAGGTTTCTACTTTCGAGTATTGGAAAAGGACCTACAAACCTTGGTGCCAACTTCCCTTTAGCGCTGAATAGAACTACAAACTTCAGTGAATAAATCTTCGAAAACACCATATCGTCGAATAAGAACTCCAAATCTCTATGTATCTATCAATGTGACTCTACTACATATCCTGAGCAGCTTTCATTCATCGTCGAATGATCTCGATCTTCTCTAAAGTTTCCTTAACCATATCTAGCTCTAATATCAGTTTCTCTCCCACTTCCCACCAATATAAAGGAGCATTACACGGTCGGCCATATAGTGATTCGAATGGTTCCATACCTATGCCAGATTGATAATTGTTGTTGTACACGAACTCTACCAAATGCAAATGATCGTCCCACAAGCCTCCAAAGTCGAGTATGCAAGCTCATAAGAGATCCTCTAAAATACGATTCACTTTCTCAGTCTCCCCATTGGTTTGTCAGTGGTAAGCAGTGCTGAGACGCAGCTCAGCCTCTAATGTCTCTTGTAAGCTCTTCTAAAGTCCACTAAAGAATTAAAAGTCTTGATCACTCATAATGCTTTTCGCCACACCATGGAATCATACAATCCACTTTACATACAACTCGACGAACTTGGATGCTTTTCTATTAGACAAAATGGATATGAATCAAGCACTTTTTGTTAATCTATCGACTATGACCCAAATATAATTGTACCCCCTCTGGTTCTTGGCAATCCATCGATAAAGTACAACGATACTTGTTCTCATATACAAGATCGGGTTTTATTGTAAAAATGTGAAGGATTTTATAGTGTTTTGGCAAACTTTATGGCCTACATCAACTTTAATCTTATTAGAGATTATTGTCATGGTAATAAGTGCTTTGCAATTTGTTTTCAGGTCTAGAACAATAAAAGTAAGATCTAAAATGACAAGATCGGGTAGAGAATGGAAGATGAAGAAGTTGGAGACCAAAAAGTCCTCTCCCAATTGCCATAGTGCCTCTATTTATAGCAGAATCGACCAGCTGAACCGTCGAATCAGAAATTCCAGGTCCAGCATAAGATCCATGAAGATAGGGAGGAAGGTGAAGTCTTCCTATCAAGAAAATAATATTGGTACCAATCATAAATATGATCGTTACTAATCATGTTGGCCTAGTGCCTAATTGTCATTATCATATACAACTTCTCCACTATCATCCAGCATGCCCATACTTTAAGAAATATCTCGGTACCCATATAATTGGTCTTACGTAGGACTTTTCTTCTTCTGCATAGCTCTAGAGTTGTTCAATTATTCTTTGAAAAGTAGCCCACACATTAGAAATCAACTCGGTGTCAATATGATTGATATAGCACTTCACTCTTCAACCATATGCAAAATTTCTAATGTTTTCTCTAGACTTGGTGAGCCAAATCATATCGCTACCAAACAAAATTGATCATTACCGATCAAACTTATTCTCTAGTTTGGACTTCATACTTTTAGGCCATCACTCTTATGTTGTTCCAAGCATGCTCCTAAGTTCTTGAGTCATTTCGTCTTCATCTCGAAGTCCAAGTTCATTTAGAAGCTACCGGACTCTAACATTGGATAACACTTGCTACCCAAAGTACGCTTCTATTAAAAATAGAGCATGCTTTGTACAAGACAAGAGGTATAGAATCGCCTACATTGACTTCGCTAGATGCCCAACATTAATTTGAAGCATTGCTTCTATTCCAATAGTATTCGCTTAATCACTTCAAATAGTTGATGTACCACTCTTCACACTAAGGTCTAGATCCACACACACTAGTACAAAACAGATCAGTTGCTTCGCCTCATTTGTGTCGGTTGTCCATAAAACCGACACAAATAGTGTAATTTGTGTCGGTTGTTTATTAACAACCGAAACTATTGACTTATGGGGTAAGAAGAAAATGTTAAAAATATAATTTGCATCTGTTGTACTTAAGAAACCGACACAATTGAAGGGAAGCAATAGATTTACTCGTGTCAGTTGTTTGAACAACCGACACAATTAAATACAATAGCATCGGTTGTCCAAAAACCGACACCATAGCACACAACTTTTCCCCCAAATCCATTTCAGCCGCCCCATCTTTTCCCCAATCTTTTCCCGCGAACCCTAAATTTTAGAGGGAAAATTTAGCCAAAAAAAGAAGAAGAGAAAACAGCAATCGCACACCAGCAAAAATGTCTACTGATACCAGGTCTCGTCCATTTGAAGACGAGATTGAAGATGAAACATGTGAAGCTTTGCTGTACCTCAAGTACTCCAAACCATATATTAACCTACTATGTCTGTCGCAATTTCCTAGATTTCCGAGGTGGATAAGATCACGTCAAATCACTCTTCAGGGCATTCGAGAATCCAAAGCAGAAGAAGAACAGCAGAAAGGATTTGGCCAAACATCTCGCTCGACTGCTGTACCTAAAAACGGCAGAAAGAAGAATAAGCGCAAAAGAGATAATAATTCTCATGCGAATGAGAATTCATCTGCTAAAAGGGGTCCAAGTGATGCTGATTTACGTCCCACTGAACCGAAGGTATCGTTTTTCTTCTACCACAAAATATATGATATGTGATTGGTTTCATTATTTCATTTTAATGGGTTTCTGTTTTGTGTTTCTTACAATGTGCATGTTAAGTTTGGAGATGACCCACAAAGTCAATATAATTAAAAGCTTGTGTATGATTAAACTTTCCAAATTGATAGGGAATAAATAAATAAATCATTGTCACTGGAAGATAATCAATGCATACTAACCATAATGATTGTTCCCAAAAAAGAAATTAATTTAACTTCTTATACTAATGTTTCAAATCTGACATGGCCTTTTATACTGCAGTTTAACAAGATTGAATTTAGGAATGGAAAATTACCTGTAATGTTTTCATTCTGATGTTAGTATGAATCAACTTTTAAAATGGAAAAAATTAACAATAAGATATTGCTGGCCGAAATTATATTAAGAATATTATCAGTAGTACTTTCTGCTTTGACCGCAGTCCTTGTAGGTTTTGATGAAGAGAGGAAGACGGTAATGTTCTCCAGGAGGAGAGATTATATAAAGATGTTGCCAGCTCTTTGGTAAGCTTTGCTTTTGCTTTTAATTTCCTTGTTTTCCAATTTGAAATCATGACACATAATTTTCTAACTGACAAGTTACCCATTATTATGCATAGGATTATGACGATCACAGTTTCAGTTGCTACATGTTACCATTTCGTCCAGTTATGTCGCTGTTTAGCCATTAGATGGTTTCAGAAAAATCCATGCAAACATATCAAAACATCCGCATGGATATGCTTGTTACTTGACCAGGTAAGTTCTTCCATAGCTTGATTCAATAAGCAATTTAATGACTTATCGTTCCTCTATGGACATAAACTATATTTCAGTTTTTGTTGTTAAAATATAGCTTTTTATTTTATTTTATCTTTTACCCGTTTTATTTCAAATTATGGCGGAAGGAAAAGCACCAAATAACATACAAAATAGTAGGCGTGAAGCTTTCTATGTCCAATGTAGTATCACATGCAAATAAGGAATTCATATGCCTAATTTGTTAAACATATATACTGAAAACTTATTTTTTTGATACTTGTGATTTCACGATAATTAGATAATTTGTTTCCAAGCTCTTAACTGAAAAGAAAAGCTAATCATTTATGGTCTTAGTTTTAGCGTAATGAGACAGCATGTACATTGATTGGATTAAATGCATAATTTGTGCTACTGTTTGAGCCAGATGCATATATATAGGTATCATATCAAGTGGCCTTAATGAATATCACGAACGCGTACTTTATAAATTCATCTCTGTATAAGCTAACCATCGTTAATGCTAACAATATAGTAGAAGCTGCATAGCACTTGAACTTGATTAGTAATTTTTTAATTTTCAGCCCATGCTAACTTTGAAAATTAAACGACTGTCCTAAATGCTGAAATTGAAATGAACAAACCTTTAACTGAGGGATTGGGTTTTTCTTCTTAGGTTTTCTATGTGTAATATTGTTATAGTACATGTACTTTATATTTTTTTCTAACGTCAGTTCATTGACTGTGGTACATTTAATAATTAGCTGAGTTAGTTTGTGCAACAAATTTGTATCTTCAGCTTTTGCTTTACTCATCATATACATATTTGTAGACCTGAAAAATGTTGTCCATCTGGTAAAAATGTAGGCCTATGATTCTAAAGTTCCAAATTTACACGAATAATGTTCATTTTATTTTCTGAGTTACACTTTTCTCGTTTTCTGCGTTTGTTACTGGTGCATCTTTTGGTGCTAACCAACATAGAGTTATTTCATTGTATTGTTATTTCATTTCGTCAAGTGTAATTATCTTTAAAATTGACACAGTCTGCGAATGGCCTTAGCACCGAGGAGGTTCTTCCTATAAATAAAACGGAAAGCTCCTCGGAGACAAATGATCACAAAAAAGGTTACATCTCAACAGTTGGAAAATTATATTTAGAAGAAAAAAATCTAATATGCAGCGAAACTAATATGCATTTTCTTGATAGCAGATGATTACTCTGTCTTCATTCGCAATTTACATCCGCTTACCACTGCTGTTGAAGTGGAAGTGGCTCTCAAAAAATTTGGGCCAATTAAACAAGGAGAACTCCAAGTTAGAAGCCACAAGGTTAGTTATGTGTTTATTTTTGTGAATCTTAATTAGTTTGTTCAGACGTATTGCATCTTAATTTTTAAGTTTTTTCTTTGAAACTCTTTTTACTCTTCCAGCTGAGAAATATTTGCTTTGCTTTCGTTGAGTTTGAATCATTAGATTCCAAACAAGCTGCAATTGAGGTAAGCTTAGATAAGGTTTGATGTATGGTTTATTAGCTTTAATGCACCATTCTTTTTTTTATTGACTAATATATTTAGAATATACATCGAGCATTTTATATTTATTTTCTTCGTCCATTTTTGCTACACTTTGGTTTCTTGTTTTTCTTAGCAGCTAAAGCAGCTGCTATTTTATTCCTCAAATTGGGTTTCTGTTGTCATAAAAACTGTCGTATTCTGCATGAATCGTGATCTATTGCATGTATATACAAAATTTGTGGTTATTTTGATGAATTGTTTCCATTGTGTTTAAGGTGTAAAATCTTGAATTTGAAAATTTCATTTTGCAAAAATAATTCTGGTTCCAAGCAGAATTCTCAAAAAAGGGAAGAACTCCATATTTTATTTCTTATAAATCTTAATGAAACAAATTGTTTATTAAAATCATGTGATTTTTTCCGTACTCCTTTGGGATTGGAACTGTGATAATTTGTATGCCTAGAGAATATGAGCATTTTTCTCATTTTTTTAATACTTGTTATATAGATGGTAAGAGATATTTTTGGCTCATAGATTATTTGAGGCTGATAATGAAATGATTTTATTCCATACAATAATAAATTTTTGTATGAAACAAATTGTTTATTAAAATTGCTATTTTTATGTTTTATGAAATAAATTTTTTTTCCATGTGGACATTTTCCTCAATATCATTACTAGTGACAGTAATTGTTTAATCTTAGTGTTGTACTTGTGACTCATTGCAATAAAATTCTCATTTAGATTTCATATTACATTGTTAAAGTTGAGCTTTTAGGATGATTTTTAATTTTTTCAAAACATTGGGCGAAATTTTTGTTGTATATAGCTAACTTTTTACGGGTTTGTTAAGTTTGGTTTTGGTTAAATTATTGGTCATTTATTTACTATGTGGTAGGTAAAAGAAATAAAATATTTTGCAATAACCCAATGAGGATTAGATATTTTCTACATTTTACAGCTTGATTCACTTGAGAAGCTGAATACATTGCTTGATGCTTGTAGTGATATTGGAGTAGAGACTTGCCCAAGAGTAATTGGAGGTCTAGGAATCATTCTTATATACTCTTGGTATCACAAGGTAAAACTTGTACCGACTTCTCTTGTTTTTATGCTAAATCTGAAGTGCTTGTATTGTCCATTCTTCATATTGTGATTTTGAATTGCTTATTGTTTCTTTTTCAGAGTTTTAATAGAGAGAAAGATCGATGTTACTGGTATTCAAAATCCTTCATTAGGGATGGTAATTCATATCTGTGGTTTTTTTTACAGAAATTTTATATTCTTTCTAATATATGGAGTCATATTTTAGTAGAATTCGATAGTATTTTTCCTGTGCTAAAGTTTTTGCGGTTCCTTAATAATTAACACGGTGAATGATCTAGGTAAGCTATCTTAATCAATGAAACTGACTATCATGGCCAATCTATGTTGTCGATTCGTATGCGCTTGATAACCAACACTGAAATTCTTGTATGATAATTCTGTAAATATTTCGATGATATTAACTCTAAAGAACTTTATTGTTACAGACTACTAAGCCTGTAAAGATTTTCATGGATGCAAATGGCCTCAGCAACTTGACGAAGAGATGTCTCTCGCTCACCAGACACCAATTTGATATGTTGAATGACAAAAACGACATCACGGAAAAAATTCTACAGACTACTTGTGACTTGATTACATTTTCACATTTCATGCCAAGGTAAGAAGAGCTTCTTGGATTCTTATAACTGCTAAATAGCTTAAATTCTCTGTACTAAATTACAGTTTTCATTTTTGGATTAGAGAAACTACCATATACGGGCCTCTGTTTGACAAAGGGTTGATTGAGTTCTAACTTTATTAAGATAAAAATTTACATTATGAAACAAATTGTTTAACGTGCAGTTTCTTTTAACAAAAATAAAAACTGCTCTTTAGCTGTATGATCTTTATTTAGAAAATAAATGTTCTTTTTTAGTTTGTTTTATATACATATTTAGAAAATAAATGTTCTTTAGTTGTAGTTTGTTAGGATTATGTTAGCAGCAACACTGATAGACCCTGAAACGTATTTCATTACTGCATTCATTACTGATGGACCCTATGGCATGCCTTTTTACTGTGGTTGTTTTGGAATTCAATTATTTGCTTTGTAACTTGTTTTGAATGGTATACTGAGAAATAACAACTTGTACATCTTCGTTTGTGGATTGATTACAAGTTCTGGACAAAGAAAATAACTATGGCTGTAATTTGTTTTGTGAAATGCAAAGTAGATGAATCTGAAATCATAACTGATATATTTTTGAAAAATTAGGAATTGGATTATATTTTCTAATTGGAAATAAATAGTAAAGATACTTGTTTATAATCGAGTAAAATATTGAACTTGACAAATTGGAAACGAAAATCAATTATTAAATGGATTGTATGATATGGATTGGGGATAATACATAATATATTCAGCTTATAGTTCAACCTGTGTTTGAATTACACTCCCAGATTCTTTTATGCAGAGCATTCCTGACTTAATTATTATCTTTTGTATAACAATTCTCTTAATTGCAGGACTTTGTACGAGACGGTTCTTATAACCAACAAGAGGTAGACGAGGTTCGAGAGAATTTAGCTAGTTATATCATGTATAATTGGATGTAGTTGTTTTTTGTTGTGTACACTGATCTTTTGTAACGTACGTTGGTATTTTGTTATGTACGTTATGTTTGTGATATATTATATTCTATTTTGTTATGTAAACAAGAATTATGTTGATGGATAATATAATTATATTTTTTGTTCAATCAGTTCATAGTAACATTCGTTTATAAAAAATTAAAATTCAATTTCATACTGTTTTTATAATCTTAAACGGTAATAATATATTTTTTTTGCTTCAGATATAACTTGTGTCGGTTGTTACTTCAAATGGAACCGATACAACTGCATATCAATTGTGTCGGTTGAAAACACAAACATAACCGACACAAATATCAATCATTTGTGTCGGTCGTCAATAAGGAACCGACACAAAACAAGCAACAGTTGTGTCGGTTTTTCTTAAAGGACCGACACAATAAACGGCGGTTTGCTTCACTATACAAGCTGATTTGTGTCGGTCCTATTAGAAAGACCGACACAACTGTTCATAGTTTTGTGTCGGTTCTCTATTACCAACCGACACAAATAATTGATATTTGTGTCGGTTGTACGACCGACACAACAGAAAAATGTCTTTTGTGTCGTCTTCATTTGAGTCGGTTGTAAAACCGACACAACAGGGGTTACACAACCGACACAAATGACCAGTTTTGTACTAGTGACACTCTGAAGGTTATTACTTACCTTGGCAAAGTAAGCATCTTTCCTCTTTTTTTACAAATCATCTCGCTATCGATCACTCGGTACTGCTCAGTGGTAATTTTGGCCCATATAAATGCGTTGGACTTAGGATTTTCATTTCCACTTCTATTTTCTCAACACTAATTATTTTTCCATATGACCCTTACTCTCCATCCGTTGCTAAGCATTTCAATCTCGTTCACCAAGCCACTGCTACATCCACTATAGCGATAGTCGCCACCATTAACTCAAACGATATCTGTCACTTTCTCCTTCAGCTTGACCCTAAAACTATCGGCACTGACCTCTCCTTGTTCAGATCAGCTTAAGAATGGTAGGATTTTGGATTCATGCCACCACTATGACCAACGTTAGGAGACACCGTTGTCGCCATTGCTTGCATATATAATATAATTATTTATGGTGTTTAATCATTTATACTATACTTGATCATGTCTGCGCAATGCTATTACATATTGTATCTCTATACATATAAGTAAATTTCCATGATTGCTCAATTGTACTTAATTGCATAGTTCTATTTATCATTGCCAAAGTATTTCTATTTTGGCTAAACAAAACTTGTTATTCATATAGCTAGCTCCATGGCCGATTTTGTTTATTCTTGGCCAAGTTCCACCCAGCCTTAATGAATGTTATAGTCAAAGAAGTGTTCAACTTCTTACTATTTCCTATCTTTAGGAAACAACCTAAGTGTCTATCGCTAGACATCATATTTTGTTCTTGCCTATCTTCAAGCATTGATCGAATTCGTTCATTGACCTTCATCTCTTATCATCAACTGGGTGTGTCTTACAAGGCCGTAAGTATGGCCATAGTTATGAATTGTTCGATCATTCATTGATCCCTATCTCCGCGGATCGCTAGTATAGATGCTTATTTCTAAGCATCGATGTTCGACCTCGCCTTCTCGGGCATTATCCAAATAACTTCCCTAACCATGGTTGTTTATCCATGGCTGGGCATGTCTTGCCAAGTTGCAAATGTAGTCATGAAAGAGTTAATCATATACAGATTCCTATCTCCGAGATTCGACACTTTGGGTACCTATCTTTAGGCACCAGCTCTCGATATCACCTTTCTCGAGGTGTTGACCATGAATATTCATAGACCATCATCGCTTATCCTCTATCGAGCATATCCTGTTGAGACGCAAGCATGGTCGTGAAAGCTTTGATTGTATACCAATTCCTATCTCTAGGAACTGGTGCTTTGGTTGCTAGACTCGAGGAATCCCTCATTGATTTCATCTATCTCCGGCCATCAATGAAGATCGAAGGGATATTGGTGAATTGTCCAATCGAGCCTAGCGTGACTATACTCCTCCGACCCGATCATTGATCAAAGGAGTTATGTAACGACCCAAATTTTGATTAATATTATTTAGGACATCTAATTAGTTAAATTAAATGAAATAATGAAATGGTTAGAGGATTGAGATTTGTATAATAAAGGGGAGCCATGCCTAGTTGAGCTAATGAACTAAATGGAATTTAAAATGAAATAGGTTAGGGAATTAGATAAGGGAAAATAGGAATAAATCTTATTCTTATACCCTAAAGCCTCACATCACTTCATTTTACACGTTCACAATCAAAAATCAATTGTTAGAGGCCAGCCACCATTAGACAAAGTTAGAAGAAGAAAAGCTAAAGACCAAGAGTAAGATTAATCAAATCCATTCTCAAATCACAACTCCTTGACAATAAAGCAAAAGGTGAATAATAGGTTACATCTCATGTTTCTATTATTTTCGGTTTTAGATTGAAGTCCGTATTATTTTACAAATGTTTTGCCATGTTTTTTATTTTTAAAATGGATATATATATATATATGCTTGTTGATGATTTATGCTATTTCATATGGATTTTATGATAAGTTTTAATGTGAGAACCCTATTAGATGACATCCAAATGCCTTGTGATTTTGAGATAAGGTCGGAAATAATATTTTAGAGATGGGTTTCAAATTGCAAAATTATTAATTAATGTGGATTTATGTTATTTTCTAGTAAGGAAAATGGTTGATTGAGTTTAAAATTAAATACGGCTAATTTATATTGTTTTTGGGTTAGAAATTAATATATTTTAGAAAAAATATGAAAAATGACTTTTAGGAATTTTTGTAGAAGTTTCCTAAGTGTTTTAATAAGTATATAAAATTATTTAAGGTATGGGACTTAAATGTTTTATATATTTATAAAAGGAGAAGGGGCACTTTGTAAATAATTTAAATAATTTACTTTTGAAAATTCGACAGTACTTTTTGAAAAAAAATTGGAAAAGAAATCAGCAACCAATCATATGTTGACAAACAAAGCAGTTTAGTTGAAAAGAATTACTTTTTAAAGTTAAAATTCATTTTTAACCATACTTCTACTGTTTCGCCACTTTCGGCACATACCTATCGACTAAGTACTTCCGCCTCCATCTACATCGAAACTAATGTGCATGGTATCAAAGACTTGGTACATAGTGATTAGACATGGGCGAAAGGTACTGGGTCAAAACAGGGGGTTCCGAAGAGGTTGAAACCTTACTTTACTTTTTTTTTTAAAAGGAATGCGCCTGCTTTGCTTTCAAAAACAATGCTTTCGACTGAGATAGCTTTCGACTTGGTTAAATGGTTTTAAGGAATGGTTTCGAAAGAGGTTGCGTCTTTGTTTTATAAAGAAGTTTTCGACGCATCTTACCTTTCGAAGCAATGCTTTCGAAAGGGGTTCTTTGTTTTAAAACCTAAGCTGCTTGTCCAATGCTTTTGAAGGGATTTGTTTTGACATCGTCCACTTCTTTTACTTAGGAAATTGCTTTCGAAGGAGTGCTTTCGACTTAGTTGTTTTAAGACCTTTTGTTCTATTGAAAGTTAAACCCAAAGGTTTCGAAAGGAATGGTTTTGAAAGGTTGTTCCATATGTTTTTAATTGAACCCAATGCTTTCGACAGGTTTGATTTGTGTAAAGGACTTAATGCTTTCGAAAGGTTTAAGATAAAGTGTTGGGTGTGTTTCAACCGGGCCAATCCCTACCGAACCAACTCCAAGACAGCACTGCCGAACCAAAGCCAAGTCCCACCGAACCAACTCCAAGACAGCACCGCTGAACCAAAGCCAAGTCCCACCGAACCAACTCCAAGACAGCACTGCCGAACCAACTCCAAGATAGCACTGCCGGACCAAGTCCCACCGGACCAACTCCAACCGGACCAAGTCCCACCGGACCATGTCCCACCGGACCAAGTTCCACCAGACCAAGTTCCACCGGACCAAGGCGTTCCGGACCAACTTTGCCAGGCCTGATTGCATCAGCCCAGGCCCACTGGCTGCTATATACATCCAAGACCCCTACCCTCAGTCTCACTCTATAAATAGAGGGGCAGGGGTACAACAATGAGGGACAAGTTTGAGAGCTCAAGCACGGATAGAACTTTCAAACAATTTTCGTATACTTGTATCAAAGCTTTGTACTTGTAATCTGAACAAGAAAGGAGAAATAATATATAAAGTGGACGTAGGCACATTCTGGCTGAACCACTATAAATTTGTGTGTCTTTTACAGTTTAGTCCCTGCTTTTTACATATTTGCATAAATCATCCAGATCACTAAAAACAACATAAAATCAACTAAATCATACGACTTGGAGGTGTTTGCCCATTTTTTATGTAAACATTTTTGGTGCTTTCACTGAGAGTTGAACACAGGACTTCAACTTCTCCCACTTAACTTTCTTCCTATCAGCGTCGCACATTGCCTGGAAGACATGCCTCCCAAGCAGAAGAAAGATGTTAACAAAGGAAAAAACATCGCAACCAGCAGTCTTCCAGATCCAGTGGTCACAGATCAAGTAAATCGTCCCCTTCCAGCAGCATTACCAAATGAAGGTCAGGCAAATCCGACAACCCCTGCCACAGAACAGCCGGCAGCAATTACTAGGGCAGATCTAGACAGGGTTGTGGCTGAAGTGACTAACCACTTCACATCCCAGCAGGAAGCCTTGGTGGACCAACTCATGTCACGCTTAAGGGATGCTGAAGAGTCCAACCGCAACATTGAATCATGGGGTGAGTCCCAGTCTAGAGGATCTCAGAGACAACAAAGATCTTCCTTCTTCGAAGGAGCTAACGACAGAAGCGGCCATGGTAGGAGTCGAGACCGAGCTTAGCCCGAAGTTAGACCTGAGGAAACGCTTGGAATCGAACCCAACGGGGGAGGTACCGGGCGAAGGTCAACTGTAGCCGAGCCTGTCGTACTGCCTAACCACGGAAACACCAGTGAACGGGGCCGAGCTAGAGTCCAACCCGAAGTTGGACCCAAGGAAGTGCTTAGATCAGAACCCAGTAGGGGAAGATCAAGGCAAGGGCCAACTGTAGCTGACCCTAGCATGCTCCCAAAAGATCAAAGACAGCCACTAGAAAATATCAGGAATGATAGACGATACCATCCCTATAGGTCATCAGGACGGAATCAGTCCCACAGAGTAGAACCGAACTCATTTCTATCTGCTCCAAATTCTGATGAAAGGATGGCACGCTTGTTCAGAGAGTGCGTCCAACGGGATCAAAGAGATCGAGGGATAGGCGCTAGGGTAACCAGCCCCTTCGCCCATAATATCGAAATTGCCATCACCCCTCGAGAATGGAAAATGCCAACAATGGAACCTTACAAAGGAACCTCTGACCCCGTTGTACACTTACAGAGATACACACAACATATGCTTATGAGTGGAGCAACAGAGGGAGTACTGTGCAAATGCTTTCCACTATTCTTAGCAGATCTAGCTACCTCCTGGTTCTGTCATCTACCCCAAGGATCCATCAGCTCGTGGGAGATGCTGAAAGAAAAGTTTATCAGCCAGTTCCGCATTCATGTGGAACAACCCAAGGACGTTTATTCCTTATCCAGTATCAAACAGAAACCTGGAGAGAAGCTGCAGCAATACTTAACCCGATTCAATGCCGCAGCGGCCGCAGTCCAAGATGCCGATGAGAAGCTTATCTTAATGGCCCTCTGTAGTGGTGTGCATCCGGATACTAATTTGCTAGAAGATTGACAAAAGAAAAACCAGCTACTTTACCCGATTTCTTCCATGAAGCCGAGAAATATATGAGGCTTGAAGACGCTGCCACTGAGGGGCAGTCAGGGCAACAAAATAAGGCAGCTCACAGCAACACGCCCGCTGTAGCAAAGGACGTTCGAAGAAATGATTCTAGAGACAATGTTGGGGGCAAGAAGGGAGAAAAGCGCCTATATCGGCCAGGACCGAGATTCGATACTTACACTCCTTTGAATGAAACCATCAAAAACATCTTCCTTGCCACCCAAGACGAAGTTAGATACAAACGCCCACCATACAAGAAGGAATCAGATAATGCACTTAAATCTGGAAAGTTCTGCCACTTCCACGAATCTCATGGGCATGATACCAATGAATGCCATCATCTCCGGGACTTGATTGAAGAACACATCAGAAGGAAGAGACTGGAACGCTATGTAAAAGGTCAGAACAGGACTCCAGCTCTTGCCAATGAGAACCCAAAGCTACCCTCCCTAGAGATAGGCAGAGGAAACCGCAACACTAGCGGCTCCAGTCAAGAGAAGATAGTGGTCCATACCATCTCGGGAGGACCACACATCGCCGACAGAAGCTGGGAAGAGATGGAAAGATATAGAAAGTCACTTAGAAACAATAAAGACTGCATTAATTCTGTTATAGAAGAACGCCACCCGAAGCGGAAAGAGAGTGATGACATCACATTCAGTAGGCGTGACCTAGAGGGAAGGCAGTACCCTCACATGGATCCCATGGTTATCTCTGCCCGGCTCGGTCCAGCCGAAGTTTTCCGAATTCTAGTAGACACTGGAAGCTCAGTAAATATCCTATTCAAGCATGCATTCGACAAAATGAAACTGTCAATAAAGGATGTTTCTCCCTGCAATAAACCACTACACAGTTTCACTGGAGATGCGAAGATGCCCCTCGGGCAACTGGACCTCTTTGTTGAAATTGGAAGTCATCCCCGCTCCGTTGTGCGGAAACAGACATTTGTGCTGATAGAAAACCACTCGGCCTACAACGCCTTCTTAGGAAGGCCAGCCTTGTCTGACTTCCAAATTGTCCTGGCCCCATGGTGCCTAAAGATGAAATTTTCAACGGACAATGGAGTAGGGGAAGTAGAGGGAGACCAGGACATTGCTCGAGACTGCTATGTAACTGAACTTCGCAACAACCACAGGAAGGATAAAGGGAAGAGTGTAGAGATTGCCCTCTGCACAAAAAGTTTGGAAGCATAGCAACTAAAGAAAGCCCCTCCTCTTCGATATACCAGCGACCCTTTCAATGAATTAGACCCCAGGGACAAAGAGGAGGAGGGCACCGCCGAGCCTGTAAAGGCTATGGAATTTGTATCTGTAGACCGACATGACTCAAGTAGACTATTGAAAGTCGGGTCCCAACTAAAAGCAGAATTGAAGGAACAACTCATTGATTTTCTCCGCCACAACTTGGATGTATTTGCATGGTCACACGCTGACATGACCGGAATCTCCCCTGACATAGCATGCCACGTACTGAGAAAAGAGAAGTATGAGGGCAGAACGATCAGCAGCCCTCGATGAAGAAGTAAAGAACCTACTTGCCAATGACTTCATACGAGAAGCCATCTACCCAGAGTGGATCGCCAACCCGGTGCTGGTAAAGAAGGCTAGTGGGAAGTGGCGAACATGCATTTACTTCTCCAACTTAAATGACGCCTGCCCGAAGGATTGTTTTCCACTTCCCCGAATCGATCAGCTTGTGGACAGCACGGCCGGGCACGAACTCTTATCTTTTATGGACGCATACTCAGGATATAACCAAATTCCTATGCATGCTCCCGATCAAGACCACACTAGTTTCATCACTGATCGGGGATTGTACTGCTACAAGGTAATGCCTTTCGGACTAAAAAACGCAGGGGCCACCTATCAGCGCCTCGTCAACAAGATGTTTGTAGGGCTAATAGGACAAACTATGGAAGTTTATGTGGATGACATGCGGGTAAAGTCAAGGGGAGCCGACGATCACGTAAGCCACCTGGATGAAATGTTTCAAGTACTTCGCCAATATGGAATGAAGCTGAATCCCCTAAAGTGCTCCTTCGGAGTATCATCGGGAAAGTTTCTAGGATTCATCGTCCATGCCAGAGGGATTGAAGCAAACCCTGAACAAGTCCGAGCTCTGAAAGATATCAGGATACCTTCTACCCGAAAGGAAATGCAGAGCCTAAATGGGAAGGTGGCCGCCCTGAGCAGATTCATCTCCAAAGCGACTGACAAATGCATCCCCTTCTTCGAAGCTCTAAAGAAAGAGAAAGGGAAATTCGAATGGACTGACGAATGCTTAACAGCTTTCCTTAACTTAACTGAACACCTCCAGAGACCACCAGTACTCTCAACTCCGAACAAAGGCGAAGAGCTATACCTATACCTTGTTGTGTCATCTCATGCTCTAAGCGCCGCATTGGTTAGAGAAGACGAATGCACGCAGCGGCCAGTATACTTCGTAAGCAAGAGGTTTATAGGGGTGGAAGCCAGATATCCTAAACTTGAGAAACTAGCGTACTGTTTACTAATCACATCACGAAAACTGCGTCACTACTTCTAGTCACATTCCATCAGAGTTCTGACCGATCAACCACTGAGGCAGGTACTCCATCGTCCCGACACTTCTGGGCGACTACTTAAATGGTGCATTGAACTAAGTCAATACGATATCACCTACCATCCTCGCACCGCCATCAAGGGACAAGCCATGGCCGATTTCATTGCCAAATTCACTACCAACGAAGGTAAGGAGCAATCGGAAATAGCAGAAGACATCAAGTGGAATATCTTTGTGGATGGTGCGTCAAACGAACAAGGCTCGGGGGCAGGTGTGGTAATAATCACTCCCAGGGGAAATAAGCTACACTATGCTATAAGGTTGGAATTCGCTGCCATGAACAACGATGCTGAGTATGAAGCAGTGATAGATGGATTAGAACTTGCCTTAGAAATCGGAGCCAATTCTTTATGTCTTCATAGCGATTCTCAACTTATTGTAAATCAAATACTAGGAGAATTCCAGGCTCGAGAAGAACGACTTGTGGCATATTTAAAGAAGACCAAGTTGCTTCTCAATCGATTGGATCGCTATTTAATCAAACACATCCCTCGGGAAGAGAACCAAGAGGCCGACGAACTGGCGAAGTAAGCTAGCATGAGAGACGGCGCTATTTCCGGAGCAGTAGCCATCTCAAAGCAACTGACCCCAAGTTTTGAGCAAGTGAATCTAATAGCTGCAACCGAAGAAGCAACTTGGATGACTCCCATCCGAGACTACTTACAAAGCGGCACACTACCCGACGGGCGTAACGAAGTCAAGAAAATCTTGAGGAAAGCTTCCCGCTACACAGTACAAGAAGGCATCCTCTATCGGCACGGCTTCTCTAACCCCTTATTAAGGTGTGTCGCTGGAAGGGAAGCCAAGGAAATCTTATCCAACATCCATCAAGGAAGCTGCGGAGATCACACTGGAGGGCAGACTTTGGCAAAAAAGATACTCCGATATGGATATTTCTGGCCCACCTTAAGCAAGGACGCCTTAGATTTCGTCAGAAAATGTGACAGATGTCAGAAGTTTGCTAAGATTCCGCGGCTACCAACAACTGAGATTACTCAAATGACCAGCCCCTGGCCCTTTGCAGTATGGGGAATTGACTTGATTGGCGAACTGCCAATGGGCCGAGGCGGGGCCAAATATGCTGTAGTGGCAGTCGACTACTTCACCAAATGGGTGGAAGCAGAACCCATAAATAAAGTATCTTCAGCAAAAGTTATTAACTTCTTGATAAAAAATGTTCTATGCAGGTACGGAGTCCCGTTCAAAATCATATCGGATAATGGACTTCAGTTTGACAGCAAGGAGTTCGCCAACTGGTGCCAAGAGCACGGAATTCACAAAATCTTCTCATCCGTAGCTTATCCCCAGGCAAACGGACAAGTCGAAGCCGTCAACAAAATTCTCAAAACTCTAATAAAAAAGAAACTCGAAAAGTCAAAAGGCGCTTGAGTGGATGAACTTCCTACAGCACTGTGGGCCTATCACACATCTTTCAGAACATCAACGAGGTATACTCCTTTCTCTTTGGCATACGGATCGGAGGCTATGCTCCCAGTTGAAACTATAGTGCCTTCCCACCGTAGCATCCACTATAACCCAAAAGAAAACGAAGAACTCCTCCACATGTCTTTGGATCTAATTGAAGAGAGAAGAAACGATGCAGCACTCAAAACATCAGCTCACAAGCAAAAAGTGGCAGCGCAATACAACTCCAAAGTCAAGCATCGTAGCTTACAAGAGGGAGATCTTGTCCTCAAGCGAATCTTCCCGCGCCCTAGAGCACTAGATCCAATCTGGGATGGACCATATGTAATTCATAAAGATCTCCACAATGGAGCTTATATTTTGTCAACGGTAGACGGGGAGGTGTTCCAGAGGGCATGGAACATCCAACACCTTCGTCGATACTTTTCTTAACTTGTACTGCCCGTATGAAGTGAATTAACAAAGAGAATCAGTGGACGTAGGCATTTTCGTGCCAAACCACTTTAAAAACCTTGCCTCTTTTTTAACTTGTTCCTTTATATCTTGGCTGCTTGTTAACTTTATCCTTTTCTGTTGAACAAAATCCTGTGCATATAGCATTTCCATTCAAGGCGCTCCACAGCGCGACTTCACCTAGACAAGACCTAACAGGTACTATGCGAATCTATGCCCTCGCTAATGAGACACTTTTGCTCCGGCATCCCTCTGCTGCGGGTTAACTCATTGCACGCGACGGCCCTTAAAGCCAACTGTAATGAGCCGATTATAAGCCACCGAGAAGGCCGACTATAGCCAAGGCAGCTCATTACGGCGTTCGGCTCGCCGGCAGCTGTGAACCTACTTTAAGCCCCAACATAAGATGTGGCCAGCCAGGGGTAGTTCACGGTTGACGATCGGCACCCACGCTAGCCGGCCATAGTATATCGAATAATACCCACGATTACGGGCTATAATGGCCCGGGTAGTTACTGTGCGCGATCTCGGCTCTGATGTGTCTTAAGTATGGCTGTGGTAAAAAAGATTAACTTCCCGCGGAGGCGTAAGATGGGTGACAAATGTCTCCAAGACCCACAGCTAGGGAGAGTGACTACAAAGCCCGTTTGCCACGAACTTAAGCACATCGAAGGCCTTCCGTGATTGGAAGTTTTACTATTTCCCATATTTCAATTTTATTTAAAAAACTTTCCTCCTATCCTCTATAACGATCCCTAAAGTACAGGACACAGAATAGGAGACATTCGCTAATGGGAGCGGGAACTCACAACAGGACACTAGGCCGCATTCCATACTCAGTCTCCCAAGACATTCAAAGCTGCCATCTACAAGTAAAATATGAAGGGCGGTATTTTCTTCTTCTGTGTATAAATACGTGGCTATAATTTATTCACACACCACACTAACATTGCAAGACATGAAATTATGTTTTAAGCAAGAACTTGACATCAAACACAACTGAATTACAAGCATATGCATAGCTATATTTCTCATACAACATGTCAAAATAACAAAAGCATTCAAATACGACAGAATCGGCTAAAGTTAAAAAATTACACGTCAAGAATAATGTTGTTTATTACAAGTAACATAATTACAACCTAAAAGTTACGTTACCGTTTTGAGACTAACATATACAACAATGTCAAGTCCACAAAAAGATATCTAGGTCAAATCAAGGAGCCGGCTGCATCGGAGCTTTACCCTTGTCCTGTTGCCCACCTGTCCGGTCAAAGAAAGAATTCATTAGTGATAAGCAACCAAGTTAACTGAAAGACTAGAAGGGAAGACTTACCAGCGCCTGCTTCCTGACCATCCTGATCATCATCCTCTACCTGCGCACCTGCCTCCTCAGCGGCAAGCAGCCGCATACCCTCCTTCACCGCCACCTTCTCCTCCTTGGTAAACTGGGCAGTGACCACATCCATTCTGAAGACCGCACCACCCTCTTTATCCGCATCAGCCCTAGCCTCCTCTAGAGCCCGAAGATAAATCCTGGCCATAACTCGGGGGTAATCATCCATCCAGGATAAGTTACCCTGTTTCCAAGTGCGAAAATACATATCCTGGAGCATCTCATCCATCATCCCCTTGTTTTCCTCAAGCTCCCTCATTCGGGCCTCAGAAGCACGCAGCTTAGCAACGGCAGCATCCCTCTTCGATCGGTATCATGAGCGGTCAGCCTGAAGGGATATCCTCATCGCCTCCATCTCCTCCTTCGACCTGGACTGAGCAAGCTCCGCGGCCCCAAGTCTCCCCGATAATTCCTGTACCCGCTTGAGGTCCGCTTGTCGAACCTCATCCACAGTCGCAATGGCTATGTCAATCCGCCCCTTGCAGGCGGCCTCCATTTTTCACAACTCTTCCCTGCTGTCCTCTTCCATAGTCTTCTTCAGTTGCCTAGATGCGGCCTCGTGCTGAGAAATTTGAATGGCTTGAACGGCAAGCTGCTTAGCCTGGTCGGAGACCATTAACCGTAGCCGAATGTTGGCACTCCCAATTTCCTCCCCGGCCTTGACTAGTCAGGCATGATGCCCCATCAATTTCCTGGTCTCCTCGGCAACCCGGTCGATGTTCGCCTTAGCTTCATCCCCCAGAGTTACAACCCGGGTGGTAAGCAAATCAAGGTCCAGGGACTTAGCTTCGTCAAGCACCCGTACCATAGGATTGCGAGGGAGAAGGTGCTCACCAGTAACCTCATCGAAGGATATGTCATGAAAGGCCCGGTCTAGGTCTGGATGACCCGCAAACGGATTACGAACCAAGCCTGGGTGATCTATCGGGGTGGCGGTTGGATTCTCAGACGGATGTGGGGAAGGCATAAACTCAGTATCCTCCTCCGTAATATCGTGAATAGGCTGGAGTGGGGCCGGAGGGCCAGGAGGAGATTTAAACAAAGATCGACTCCTCTTCCTCTTTTGTATATCTTCTTCAATAACCCCAAGAAGAGGACGATAGCCGACTATGTCTCTAGGGTGGTTAGTAGGAGGCTTCGGTTTGGCAGAAGCTTTGAGAAGTCTGTATTGTTCAAGCCTGTGCCGAAGATCTGAGGTCTTGGCCGTTTTGCCCACTCCTGGAATGAAAGCCAAGTGTCACCAGCATACATTGAGCCATCATTCAAGAATTAAAAAGAATAAAGAGAAATTCACCTTGAATCGCAGAAGTTACCTCAGTAGAAGCACTCCCGGAAGATAAATCGGCGCCGGTCCCGGCCTTATCAGCTTTTTTGGGCTTCTCCGCCAAGGCCGGTCCTTCCTCCAACTCTTCGAAGGCTTGGCGGAGAGCGTCATCTGTCCACTCTTGAATCACGCCTGCCTGCCCAGGAGGCAAAGCCCAGGTGCCATCACCGCCCTGTCCTTCGCCGCCACCATCGCCGTGACGATCACCGTCACCTTCTCTACCGCTTCCGCTCTACGCCTCACCACCTTCATCCTCGCCTTTTTCACCCTCCACTTTCTCCTCCTCCTGAACGTCTGGATGTGTGTTGGAAGAGGGTCCATCAGACTTCTTGAGTTTCTTCCCCCCGGCGACTGGATGCATCGAGAAGGGTCTCCTTTTGTTGCTCTTCGCCGTGGCCCCTCCTGTAGCTTTGGCAGCCCTCTCCTCCGCCGTGTCTCTCTGCTTGACCATGGACTGATGTGGTAGAATCAGGTTGTGCCCTAGAAGTGTAGCGTTCCTGATCAAGTAAGAAGCCGACCTATCCCTTCCCGAAATGGCTTCTGTTTCCACAGCCATATGAACCAGGCGGTCATTCTCTACGACCGCAAAGCCACCTGTCGCTAGCAAGAAATAAAAACACATAAGAAGAAGCATTGCAGTCAAAACGGAAATTATGAATAAGCTTCAAACTTACAGCCGGAACTGAAGCGACGAATAGAGACAGAGTCATCCTTGACGAAAAACCATTCTTTCTTGAACATGCTGAACTTCGAATATAAGTCCAGGACCGGCTTGAAAGACACGGCTGATTCCAAGCTAATGTATGAAGACCCCTTCTTATAGCCTCTCAAATTATACAAATACCGGATCTCCCGGTTGGAGGGAGGACGCCCGTATCTCCTCTGGAAAATGACAAACAGGCTCACCAGGATGGCGTAGGAGTTAGGCTGAAGCTGAAATGAAGCCACCTTCAAGTAGGTGATGAAGCTGAGATCCAAGCATTGATCGGGGGAATGGCCCCACACATACAATGGTACCTACTGTGGGCGAAATATCCTTCTGGGGGATTATATGGCATCACTCCCTCCCCCGGCAATAGCATGCGTGCTCTGTCAATCCCAAAGGAGCGAGAAATAACATCAAGCTGCTCGCCTTTGAGAGAGCTAGGGAAACAGTCAGGAGGTGAGTTCAAAAGCTCCTGAGGGCCGTACCCATCTACTAGTGACCTCGGGGTGGGCCCATGACGTCCTGGTCCTGACTGAGCTGGGGGCACTGCGGAAGGATCTTCTCTGTCCTGGGATTTCTTCTTTTCTGATCGGGTTTCAACTTTATGAGACATTATCTGCAACACAAAAGAGTACATCGTTAAAACAAAGAATGTAGAGATATAAACAAGCAAGTGCGTACAATCTAGAATTTCATTTGTAATTCGAAACATAAAAGGTTCAAGGTTCGTTTGGCATTCAAACTCCGGGTCTCGTTCGGTATTCCGAGTCATAAAAATTCATTCGGCAGTTCAAGGCACGAAGGTTCATTCGGCACTCGTACCCCACAGGTTCATTCAGTGGTTCAAAACATAAGAGATATTCGGCAATCACCTGATTCGGTAGTCAAGCATGGTTTGGCTATTTCAGTTGGTAGTGAATAACAAAAGCATAAGGTCCATACTTATAGGCGAATATCAACGACCGGACCAGTTGGTTCAGCATTCTTGACCGGATGAGTGTGTCCAGGATGAATGACCTAAAGCAAAGCACACCATATGCATGCACATGCCCTACTTTGGGGGGCAAGTGTTGGGTGTGTTTCGACCGGGCCAATCCCTACTGAACCAACTCCAAGACAGCACTGTCAAACCAAAGCCAAGACCCACCGAACCAACTCCAAGACAGCACTGCCGAACCAAAGCGAAGTCCCACCGAACCAACTCCAAGACAGCACTGCCGAACCAAAGCCAATCCCTGCCGAACCAACTCCAAGATAGCACTGTCGGACCAAGTCCCACCAGACCAACTCCAACCGGACCAAGTCCCACCGGACCAAGTTCCACCAAACCAAGTTCCACCGGACCAAGGCATTCCGGACCAACTTTGCCAGGCCTGATTGCATCAGCCCAGGCCCACTAGCAGCTATATACATCCAAGACCCCTACCCTCAGCCTCACTCTATAAATAGAGGGGTAGGGGTACAACAATGAGGGACAAGTTTGAGAGCTCAAGCACGGATAGAACTTTCAAACAATTTTCATATACTTGTATCAAAGCTTTGTACTTGTAATCTAAACAAGAAAGGTGAAATAATATATAAAGTGGACGTAGGCACATTCTGGCTGAACCACTATAAATCTATGTGTCTTTTACATTTTAGTCCCTGCTTTTTACATATTTGCATAAATCATCCAGATCACTAAAAATAACATAAAATCAACTAAATCATACGACTTGGAGGTGTTTGCCCATTTTTTGTGCAAACATAAAGGTTTCGAAGGGGGTGGTTCCCCAATTTTTTCCAAAGTTTTTAAATGGAAGGTTTCAAATGGTTTCGAAAGACAATGTTTAAATTATTTTGAAAGGAGGATGTCTAAGATTTTATAAAGCTTTCAAAAGAGATGATTTAAATGTTTTCAAAAGGTCTAATGTAAATGGTTTCGAAAGGGTTATTTTTAATGGTTTCGAAAGGGGTACTTTCAATGGTTTTGAATGTTTTCATCAACAATGTTTTGTGTAAAGTATATATAACATGGAAAAGTGATTTGAGTAAAGAATAGAGTATATTTTCCTTGTTTAAGTATGATTTGAAGGGTTAAATCAATTTGAAAGAAATGCTTTCAAGGAAAATTTTAAGGGTAGATTATCCTAAGTAAAATGACTCAGATATTAGAATACTAGATGGGACTGGTATAGGGTCGCACCTTATACTTTAGCTAGTAGCCCCCAACTAATATATGTCCAAAATTCCAGTGTGTAAGGCTTTATCATAGGTATGACTAAAATGAAGTTACACGTAGAAAGAAATATACAGAGTAGAGATAGGTTATTGGTGATCCCACAAAACCATTAGGATCGGTTGATCCTGGGAGAAGTAAGTTAGGGATAGACCATCCATAAGAGTATCTAATAGAAGTTAGACTATTAGTTTATTTTGTCTAGTAAGCCCGAGTCAGCCAAAGGTTAGTAGTTAGCCAAACAAAACTACAATTTTCGGACAGATAGTCCATTTATTACCTAATTTGTATACATACATGATATTGCTGTTATTGTTTTAACCAGTTTGGGTGCAGGTGTTGATTTACAAAAGATAATGTTTTAAAAGGATATTAGTGAGAAAAAACTTGTTCCACTAAGCGGCCTGGTCTAACTTAATATCAGATAACCGAGATGCATAGTATTATTCACAACAGGCTTTATGTCCGACTCGAAGTTTATGTTTTTCTCCTAAACTCTTAGGTACTAATAATTGATTTGAGTAGGCCGACGGTTGAGGATTTACAGGTTTTAGTGGGTGGACGAATAAAGCTTCTAAGGACGAGCAGGAGGCTGAAGTTAGCTATTTAGGAGTTGTTATGTTTTATTTTTGTTGTGTTGTGTTAAGTCTGATATGGCTATTTAGTAATCTGATCATCCAAAGGGGCATCGTCATATGTCGCTCTTGGCGTATTTTATGATAATTATATTTGATCTGAACCTGGGAAACATTTGGGATTATGTAACTTGGATATGAAATGTTGTTTTAAATTGTAATCAGAAAAGTGTTTTAATCTATGATGATTTTATTTCATATTCAAGTGCTTCTAATATTATGGATACCATTAACATTACCATATTTGATCACCGAAAGTTAATACTATAGATGACTACAACATCTCTAGCGCTTAGCTTCGAGCCTCCAGATTGGGGATGTTACAATTTGGTATCATAGCATAGGTTTATGAAAAACCGTAAACTTAAATTGATTTTGAAAACATAATCCTAAGAACTTAGAGAAAATATCGTGGTATGGAATAACGCTATAGTAGCGTACTTGTATTTGCTATATATAAGTATACGTTCTAGCTCTATTCACCTCTCTCTTAGGCTATTCTCCTGTATCTTACGAAAAGTCGAATGCAGATATGGACGCTGGAAGTGGAAGGGTTAAACATGATGGGGGAAGCACCATAACTAATGGAAATGCCAGACCAATTACCAGGAGGAACCCAGGTCAGACACAAGCTGGAAATGTGGGTGCTGGAGTTCCGCAAGTTGACATGGGAGCAATGTATCAGTTCTTCTTCAACATGATGCAAGCGGGAGTTGTTGCTGGAGTAGTTGGAGGAAGAAATCAAGAAGCTTCGGTGGTCAACAACTATGCTGTTTTAAGTTGAGATTATGCTCGGTTGGGAGGAAAGCCATTTATCAGTACTGAAGATGCAATTGAAGTGGAGAACTTGTTGCTTCATTGCGAGAGGATTTTCGATGATCTAGGGCTCAAAGTTGAGCAGAAGAGAAGACTGCTTCTAAATAGTTACAAGGAGCAACGTTGTATTGGTGGAACGGTGTTACTATTGGAGTTAATGAGAAGACTATGACATGGGCTGAGTTTAAAAGGAGATTTGAGGAGAGGTTTATGTCAGAGATTGCGAAGTCTACTCTGCTCAGGAAGTTTGCTGAGTTGGAGCAGGGAGACATGACTGTGCTAGAGTATGCAACAAGGTTTGAGGAGTTAGCGAGATATGGTTATGCTACATTGAATACTGTGATTAAGAGGAGTGATAAGTTCATCAAGGGGTTGAAGCCTGAGCTTGCTAGGGATATGTTATCGCACATTAGGGATTCATGTGATTTTTTTGTTGAGATGGCATTGAGACATGAAGAGATGCTTGCTTTTCTTGAAAGAAATAAGGAAAAGGAGGTTCAAGTGGTGCAAAGTCAGAAAAGAAAGTTTTTCCACAAGAAAGGAGCTCGGAAGGGAGGAGCTGCTAAGAGAGGGAAGGCAGAGGTTGTCTGCTATAAATGTGACAAGAAAGGGCATTTTGCAAATGAATCACTTTGGTGATAGAAAGAAGGTGATCGGGAAGAAGAATATTAGATGCTTCAACAGCGATCAAATTGTACATCACAAGAACCAATGCAAGGAGCTATCCAAGGATGGAAAGGGAAAAATGTTTGCAAATGGAACTAGCTTCTTAGAGACCAACGGCAGAGGAGAAGGGAAAAGCGGTGTTGGGTGGTACGCTTATGATTCATGTTATGTTTAGCGTTCCGTTTGATGTCGGTGCATCGCATTCTTTTATATCTCATTGTTTGGTAGATAAGCATAAACTAGAACCCTCATATTTAGTTACTTCCTTAAGGGTTGCAAATCAGATAAGAGGTTATGCGACTCTTGGGATGAAATGTGACAACCTAGATTTTGATTTTTTAGGTCATACCTTTGTTTGCTATTTGCATGTGATTGATTTCGTAGGGTTCACAATTATTTTAGGTATGGACTAGTTAATTAAATACGATGCTAGGATATTTTGCCATGATAGGAAAATATCACTTAGCCATCCTGACTGTAGTGATTGGATAGTATACTCCGTAGAAAACCCTAGTTGTGAGCTTAATGCTTTGTTGGGTGTTGTGGAGGTAGAAGACAAGTTGAACCGCATTTTTGTTGTTAGAGAATTTGCAGATGTCTTTGAACCTGTAATAGGACTACCACCGAAATGAGCCATTGAGTTTCAGATAGAGTTGGTACCAGGAGCAGAACCGATGAGTAAACTGCCAAGCAGGATGACACTTACCATGATAAGGGAGCTAAAGGTGCAATTGGTGGATTTTGAAGGAAAGAATTTTATCAGACCAAGTAGTTCGCCTTGGGGAGCAGCTGTAGTGTTTGCTAAGAAACCAGACCGATTATTAAGGTTGTGTATCGATTATAGTAAGCTGAATGAGAAGATGATAAAGAATCAATACCCGTTGCCTAGAATTGACGATTTGTTCGATCAGTTGAGTGGAGATAAAGTATTTCCCAGTTGGATTTAGAAATAGGGTTCCATCAGCTTAGAGTCACAGGGGATAGTATTCCTTTGACGGCGTTTAGAACCAGATATGGATCATACAAATGGTTAGTAATGCCGTTCGGACTAACTAATGCGCCAGCATTCTTTGTAGATTTGATGAACCGAGTTTTCCGAGAGCACTTGGACAGGTTCTAGTTAGTTTTTATAGATGATATTTTGATATACTTGAAGGATGAAAGAGATCATGAAGTTCATCTTAGAGTGGTGCTTGAGACGTTGAGGTAGCATCAATTAAAGGTGAAATTTTTGAAGTGTCATTTTTGAAAGAAGGAAGTGAAGTTTCTTGGTCATGTAGTCTCAGAGAAAGGGTTATCTATAGATCCGACTAAGATTGAAGTGGTGAATAATTGGGAGAGACTCGAGACAATAACTGAGATAAAGAGTTTTCTTGGATTAGTTGGATATTATCAAAGATTCATAAAGGATTTTTCACGGATAGCAGTACCGATGACCAAGCAAACGCGAAAGCATGTGAAGTTTGTTTGGACTGATAAGTATGAGGAGGCATTCCAGAAGCTGAAACACTTATTGACTAATGAACCTGTGTTGGTTGTTCCAGAAGGTAATCAGGATTTAGTGGTATATACAGATGCATATAGAACATGATTAGGAGCTATGTTAATGCAAAGAGGTAAAGTGATTGCCTATGCATCCCGATAGCTTAGACCGCATGAGGTTAGGTACCCGACTCATGATTTGGAGTTAGCTGCGGTATTTCTTGTGTTGAAGGTGTGGAGACATTATCTTTTGGGAGAAAGATTCATGTTGTAAATGGATTATAAGTCATTAAAGTATTTATTCTCTCAAAAGGAGTTTAATATGAGATAGCAAAGGTGGTTAGAGTTTTTAGCCTCTTATGACTTTAGCATTGAATACACACTAGGAAAAGGCAACAAGGTGGCGGATGCACTTAGCAGAATACATCAGAATGCAGTGTTTGCAATGATAGCCGAGTGGAAAGGTTTGGAAGCATTAACGACAGGTATAGTATAGTGAAGATCTCAGAGTGGGTCTAGTACAGAAACTGCTATGTTGTCATGTTTAGAAGTTTGACCGGTGATGATCGAAAGGATTACTTATAAGAAAATGGAGGATCCATTGTTAGTTGAACGGATCAGGAAGTTAAGGGATGGAACAGAGAGCGATGACTTGAATGATTTTAGTCTTGACCAGAATGGGTGGTTAAGGAAGAAAGGAAGACTATGTGTTCCGAATATAGGAAATATTAGGAAAGAAGTTCTTGAAGAATGCCATCGTTCGAAGTTCACTATTAATCCGGGAGGAACTAAGATGTATCAGGACATGAAGAGAAGTTTCTTCTGGGAAGGTATGAAGAAGGATTTAGGCTTATGGGTGAAGCATTGTCTGAACTGTCAATAGGTCAAAGCCGAACATCAGAAACTGAGTGGGTTACTTCAGCCTTTAGATGTTATAGTATGGAAATGGGATTCTATTTCTATGGATTTCATAGATGGATTGCCAAGATCAAATAGAGAAAATGAGAGTATATGGATCATAGTGGACAAGTTAACTAAGAGTGCCCATTTCATTCCAGTTAAGTCAACCAGGACGGCACCAGTTTTGGCTAAGTTATTCATGAAGAATATAGTTAGACTTCATGGAATTCCTAGTAGTATAGTAAGTGATAGAGATTCCTTATTCACTAGCGAGTTCTGGAAGAGTCTACAGGATATTTTAGGTACCAAGCTCAAGATGAGTAGCGCTTACCATCCACATACAGATGAGCAAACGAAAAGAGTTAACAAAGTCTTAGAAGATTTGTTACAAGATTGTGTACTAGACTTTGGAGGATCATGTGAAGACCATCTACACTTAGTCGAGTTTTCGTATAACAACAGTTGTCAGGCCAGTATAGGGATGGCACCGTTTAAAGCTTTCTATGGAAGGCCATGCAAATCTCTCGTTTGTTGGTTAGAGACCAGGGATATGTTGGTTCTTGGTCCGGATTTAGTCGGAGAAGCTGTAGAGAAGATTGAGTTGATTCAAACTAGAATGAAGGAAGCTCAGTCTAGGCAGAAGAGTGCTAATAGAAGATGGAAGGACTTAGAGTTCTTAGTAGGAGATCATGTTTTTGTCAAGGTATCACCAATGAAAGGTGTACTTCGATTCGGGAAATCAGGGAAATTGACACTGAGATTTATAGGACCATTTCCTATTATAGAAAGGATCGGGAACTCGCATATAGAGTAGAGTTACTGAAGAGTTTGGCAGGAGTCCATGATGTTTTCATGTTTCTCATCTAAGAAAGTATATTTGAGATCCAGAGACCACTATAGCACCAACTATGTTAGAGGACTTATCAGTGGAACCGAAATTGACTATAGTTAGGAAGCCAGTTCATATAGTCGCAAGAGATAAGAAGAGGCTAAGGAATAAGACAGTCAGATTAGTTAAGGTCTAGTAGAGCGTCGATGAGAGAGAATGTACTTGGGAAACCGAGAGTAGGATTAGAGACGTTTATCCTGATTTGTTTCATGCTATATTTTACCTTTATGATTGATTTGTTGTGTACCTTATCGTAATTTCGAGGATGAAATTCTTTCAGAAGGGGAGTCTATAACGACCCAAATTTTGATTAACATTATTTATGACATTTAATTAGTTAAATTAAATGAAATAATGAAATGGTTAGGGGATTGAAATTTGTATAATAAAGGGGAGTCGTGCCTAGTTGAACTAATGAACTAAATGGAACTTAAAATTAAATAGGTTAGGGAATTGGATAAGGGCAAAATAGGAATAAATCTTATTCTTATACCCTAAACCCTCACACTCCTTCATTTTACATGTTCACAATCAAACAAGTGTTAGAGGCCGGCCACCATTAGACAAAGCTAGAAGAAGAAAAGCTAAATATCAAGAGTAAGATTAATCAAATCCATTCTCAAATCTCAACTCCTTAACAACAAAGCAAAAGGTGAATAATAGGTTACATCTCATGTTTCTATTATTTTCGGTTTTAGATTGAAGTCCGAAATATTTTGCAAATGTTTTGCCATGTTTTTTATTATTAAAATGGATATATATGCTTGTTGATGATTTATGCTATTTCATATGGACTTTATGATAAGTTTTAATGTGATAAACCTATTAGATGACATCTAAATGCCTTGCGATTTTGAGATAAGGTCAGAAATAATATTTTAGAGATGGGTTTCAAATTTCATAATTTCTGAATTAATTTGGATTTATTGTTAACTTTCTAGTGAGGAAAATGGTTAATTGGGTTTAAAATTAAATACGGCTAATTTATATTGTTTTTGGGACAGAAATTAATATATGTCAGAAAAGATAATAAATATGATTTTTAGGAATTTTTGTAGAATTTTCCTAAGTGTTTTAATAAGCATATAAAATTATTTAAGGTATGAGACTTAAATGTTTTATATATTTATAAAAGGAGAAGGGGCACTTTGTAAATAATTAAATAATTTACTTCTGAAAATTCGGCAGTTCTTTTAGAAAAGAATTTGGAAAAGAAATTAGCAACCAATCATATGTTGACAAACAAAGCAGGTTAGTTGAAAAGAATTACATTTTAAAGTTAAAATTCAGTTATAACCATACTTATGTTGTTTCGCTACTTTCGACACATACCTTTCGACTAAGTACTTTCGCCTCCATCTACATTGAAACTAATGCACATGGTATCAAAGACTTGATATGTAGTGAATTGGACATAGGCGAAAGGTATTGGGTCAAAACAGGGGGTTACGAAGGGGTCGAAACTTTACTTTGCTTTTCTTTTAAAAGGGAATGCGCCTGCTTTACTTTCAAAAATAATGCTTTCGACTGAGATAGCTTCCGACTTGGTCAAATGGTTTTAAAGAATGGTTTCGAAAGAGGTTGCGCCTTTGTTTTATAAAGATGTTTTTGAAGGCGTCGAAACCCCTAGTTGCCGCATCTTACCTTTCGAAGCAATGCTTTCGAAAGGGTTTCTTTGTTTTAAAACCTAAGCCACTTCTCCAATGCTTTCAAAGGGATTGGTGTTGACACCATCCATTTCATTTACTTAGGAAATTGCTTTTGAAAGAGTCTTTCGATTTAGTTGTTTTAAGACCCTTTGTTCTATTGAAAGTTAAACCCAAAGGTTTCAAAAGGAACGGTTTTGAAAGGTTGTTCCACATGTTTTTAATTGAACCCAATGCTTTCGAAAGGTTTGATTTATATAAAGGACTTAATGCTTTCGAAAGGTTTAAGATAAAGGTTTCGAAGGGGTGGTTCCCCAATGTTTTCGAAAGGTTTTAAATGGAAGGTTTCCAATGCTTTCGAAAGGCAATGTTTAAAGTGTTTTGAAACGAGGATGTCTAAGGTTTTATAAAGCTTTCGAAAGAGATGATTTAAATGTTTTCAAAAGGTTTAATGTAAATGGTTTCGAAAGGGTTACTTTTAACGGTTTCGAAAGGGATACTTTCAATGGTTTTGAATGTTTTCATCAACATTGTTTTGTGCAAAGTATATATAACGTGGCAAAGTGATTTGAGTAAAGCATAGAGTATATTTTCCTTATTTAAGTATGATTTAAAGGGTTAAATCAATTTGAAAGAAATGTTTTCAAGAACAATTTTAAGCGTAGATTACCCTAAATAAAATGACTCAGATATTAGAATACCAGATGGGACTGGTATGGGGTCGCATCCTATACTTTAGTTAGTATCCCCTAGCTAATATAAGTCCAAAAGTCCAATGTGTAGGGCTTTGTCACATTTAAGACTAAAATGATGTTACACATAGAAAGGAATATACAGAGTAGAGATAGGTTATCGGTGAGCCCGCAAAAACATTAGAATTAGTTGACCCTGGGAGAAGTAAGTTAGGGACAGACCATCTAGAAGACTATCTAACAGAAGCTAGACTATTTTTTTATTTTTTCAGGTAGGCCCAAGCCAGCCAAAGGTTAGTGGTTAGCCAAACAAAATTGTATTGTTCGGACAGATAGTCCATTTATTACCTGATTTGTATGCATACATGATATTACTATTATTGTTTTAACCTGTTTGGTTGCAGGTTTTGATTTGCAAAAGATAATGTTTTAAAAGGATATTAGTGAGGGGAAACCGGTTCCACTAAGCAGCGTGGTCTCACTTAATATTAGATAACCAAGATGTATAGTATTATTCACACCGAGCTTTATGTATGACTCGAAGTTTATGTCTTTCCCCTTAAAATCTAGGGTGCTCAAAATTTATTTGAGTAGGTCGAGGGTTGAGGATTTACAAGTTTTAGTAGGTGGACGAATAAAGCTTCCGAGGATGATCAGGAGGCTGAAGTTAGCTATTTAGGAGTTGTTATGTTTTATTTCTGCTATGTTGTATTATGTCTAATATGACTATTTAGTACTCTGATCATCCAAGGGGGCATCATCATATGTCGCTCTTGGCATATTTTATGATAATTATATTTGATCTGAACCTGGGAAACGTTTGGGATTATGTAACTTGGATATGAAATGTTGTTTTGAAATGTAATCACAAAATTGTTTTAATTTATGATGATTTTATTTCATATTCTAGTGCTTCTGATATTATGGATACCATTAACATTATCATATTTGGTCATCGGAAGTTAATACCATGGATGACTGCAGCATCCGCAGCACTTAGCTTCGGGCCTCCAGATAGGGGATGTTACAAGTTAGTGGTACCTATCTCCAGGTACATAATTGAACTACTAATCTTGCAACATTAGATTTAGCTTACAGGAACATGGTTCCATTGGTTCTAGAAGCTCGCTTTATTTATAAGAAGGAAATGACAAGTCCTGCCTTATTACATTTCCCCCAGTTCGATAGGGTGGCTTATTTATGGAAAACAAAATGAATAAATCTAAGTGAAATGCATTGTAAGTGTTCGCTATTCCATGTTCGTGGAATTGGCAACCCATCAACACTTGCTAGCTTGAAAGTTCCATATCCAAACTTTTGTTCAATCGCATAGGGACCTTCCCAATTTGGACCAAGTACCCCCATACTAGGGAGAACTCATTACAAAATAAGGTCCTTTACCTCAAAGGTATGGTTTTTGACATTGACATTAAAGTGTCGTACTACTCTAATCTGGTGAGCAACTACCCTTAGTTTTGCCTCTTCCCGTTTTCGGTCGACCAAGTCAAGGAAACTCAAGAAAGAGTTCCTCATTCATTGTGATATCATAGTGTCTTCTTTGGTGGGAAGAAATTTTTAGTTCTATTAGGATCATCGCCTCAGCTTCGTAGGCTAAAGCGGATGGAATGTGCCTAGTCGTAGACTTATGGGTCGTTCGATAAGCCACAATGCTAGAGGTAATTCATCGACCTAACTACCCTTGGCTTTTGCTAATTGTTTCATTAGGATGGATTTGATGATTTTACTCACTGTCATTACCTTTCAATTTGCTTGTGGGTGTGCTACCTCTAAGAAGCTCTTCTCAATTTTGTACTAATTATAGAAGTTCATGAATTCAGTACTCTCAAATTGAGTTCCATTGTCGGTTATAAATTTTTGTGGGACTCCAACTCTACATATGATGTTCTTCACCACAAAGTAGATCTTTTTTAATAGTGATCATGGCTAGCGGTTCTATATCTGCCCACTTTATGAAGTAATCCACAACTACAATAGCGTACTTTGCTCTACCTTTTGACATCGTAGCACACTTATTATACCAATTCCCTAAACTACAAATGGCCATGGGCTAACCATTTACGTGAGCATGGTAGATGGGGCTCTTAGAATCTTTGCAAACATCTGGCACATGTCACACCATCTGGTTTAGTAGCATCCCAGTTAACCGTTCACCAAAAGTATCCATAGCGGAGAACTTTCTTTGCTAATTTATATCCCCCACTGTGATCACCATAGCTTCCTTCATGTACTTCCATGAGGATTTACTTAGTCTCATCCTAGGTGACACATGACAGTAAGAAAGTTGAGAAGCTTCTCCTATATAGCACTCCTTCTTGCATTATTAACCATGGCACTCTACGAACAAGTTTCCATCGTACATTCCATTTGTGTGTAAGAATTCCTTTTAGCAAATAGGCTTTGGTTGGAGTCATCCATTACTCTCTTTCCTCTTTTGTCTCCAAGGTCCAATCGACATCCATCTGGTTGATGCTTGAAGCCGACAAAAGTTCTAATGAGACTAATCCCATCAACTGCACATCCCCAAAGCTAGGTAGCCTAAATAGTGAATCCGCCTTCATATTTTTCCCTTTAGGAATGTGCGTTATTGTGTAGTGTTCAATGTCATTAAATCTTTCCAGTGTCTTTGTTGGTTAAGGGGAATGTCTTACTCCCTTGGTCTGAAATTCCTTTTTTTACTTGGTAGACCACCAACTAAGAGTCGATGTACACACGCAATGTCCTAATTCCCAGTTCCTTCGCCATCCTAAGTTCAGCTACTAACACTCCATACAAAGCTTCATTTTCGTTACCGAAATCTCTAACTTTAGTGCATAGGATATCGTTCATCCTTTCGAGATTACAAGAACCACTCTTGCCTCGGAATGACGATCGTTGGAAGCTCCGCCTACATATAACTTCTATGAATGGGTTGGACCATATCATCTTCTTCTTCTCCATTTCGAATGGTAAACTCAACGATGAAATCATCCAACGCCTATCCTCTTGTCTCCATTTTATGATGATAAGTTAAGTCGTATTGGCTTAGCTTGATATTCCACTACAATAATCTTCCTAAGGTCCTGGGTCGATGCAGTACTTGCTTTTAAGGGCTGATTTCTCACCTTTATCGGGTAAGCTTGGAATTATGGCCGTAGATTCCTTAAAGCAATCAATAAAAATTATGCCAGCTTTTCCAGCTTTGGGTAATTCATTTATGCTCTGGTAAATCGCTTACTGATGTAGTATACGGGCCTTTAGATCTTCGACTCCTTACGTACCAAGGATGCATTTAGTGGGTCGGCAGGTACTACTAAATGAATAAATAAATCTTCACCTTCCAAAAGCTTCAATAGGATTAGTAGTCTCTCCTTGTGCTTCATCAATTCCTGGAAAGCATCCCGATATTCATTTGTCCAGACAAACTTTCCCTTCTCCTTTCTGAGGGCATCAAAGAACAATATACACTTATCGGTCATTTTGGAGATAAATTAGCTCAACACAGCGACTTTCCATTCAAGCTATGCATTTCCCTCCTTGTCTTAGGAGTAGTTACTTGTCTCAAGGCATTAATATGCTCTGAATTAGCCTAAATGCCCCTTGAATTCACAATATAACCTAAAAACTTTCCCGAACTGAAGGAACACTTCAATGGATTCAACTTCATTTTGTACAAATGCAGCATATGAAATATTTCAAAAAGAACATCTATGTGGTTCATTGGTAGCTGTGACTTAACAAGCATATCATCCGCATATACTTTCATAGTCCACCCGACTTGATTTTTAAACATCCTCTTTACCAATCAGTAGTAAGTTGCTCCAGCGTTCTTCAAGCAATACGGCATAACTCTATAGCAGTACATGCCCAAATCATTGATGAAATGCATATGCTCTTGATCTCAAATGTGCATTGTTTTTTTATTATAGCCGGAATACATATCGATAAACGATAGCAGTTCACGTCCGACCGTTGAGTCCACAAGCTGGTCCATCTTCAAGCGGGAAGCTATCCTTTGGGCATGCTTTAATTAAGTCCAAATAATCGATGCTTGTCCACCATTTTCCATTTTGGCTTCTTGACCAACACAGGATTCAATATCCATTCTGGGTATAAGGCGTTTCAGATAAAGTCATTTTCCTTTAACTTATCCACTTCTTCTTTCAACCTAGTGGATTGCTCCAGACCCCGAATGCATCTCTTCTGCTTTACAGGAGAGCACATCAGGTTCACATTCAATGCATGTCACATTAACTCTGGTGATATTCCAAACATGTTTGAATGTGTCTAAGAAAATACATCTTGATTTTCTTAGAGTAAACCACCCAACTCCTTTCTCAATTTATCGCTAAGCTGAGATCTGACCTTAAGGACCCGAGTAGGATCATCCATATCGATTGAGATGTTCATTGCCAGCTTAACCAGATATGCCCGTGCATCCTCTGGGTCCTTCCAAAGATCCATAGACTTAAAGAATTTGCTATGGCTCCTAACCCTGGGCTCGAGTATTAATTGCTATGCATCTGTAGCCTTGATGTAGAGAGCTTTCACTGCACCCTTTTCCTTTTCTCGTCACTTCGTCTCTTTGAGCTCAACAACATAGCATTAAGGACCTGTGCTTTGGTCTCCTTGAATAATGCCAACTTTGTTCTTCATTGGAAGCTTCACTATCAAGAACCCAAGAGCAAGTGTTGTTCTAAAATTGGTAAGGCCCGGTCGGTCCAAAAAGGTGTCCAACGCTGAAAACTCATCAACAATAACAGATATTTACATTCACACAATTTTGCAGTCCCCTTCACCGAATTCCACCGATAGGTTAATAGTTTCGAAAGGCTCTTTTTCCTCTCTGGTAAATCCTTGAATTTTGGATTTAATTGTCTTGATATCCTTAAAACTAATTTTCATCGGATCAAAAGTCTTCATGAACAAAATGTTATCTGAGTTTCCATTATCAATCAGCACTCGGCGTACAGTAGCCGACCCAACAACGGCTGTAATTACCATGGGATCGAGCATCGGCGCTTCGATCTTGCCAAATCTCTATCATGAAACAAAATATCGTCCTTCATTGGCCTTAACTATTTTATCCGATCTCCGTTTGTGATGTAAAAATAGCATTCCTAAGGTATGTTGTATCAACCCGCATTTTAATGATCTAAAATTTCGACTAAATCGAAACCCAAGTCCATTAGGGTGTAGATCGTTGGGTTTGGTAACCTGTAATAAACACACGTATATCAAAGTTAGATCAATATAAACTCACAACGAATTTAAAAAAATATAATATAACATATGTATTGACTAAGGCCACTACTTCGGAATATCATTCCTTGGATACTTAATTGTCTCGTCAACGTCGAGCATGAATAAGAAGATTTCTCCATCTTCAGTTTCCATCTTGCTCTAGTATCCAGTCCTTCTAAGTCTAACTTGTGAGTTGTTATGAGGAGGGGGGGTTAGAATAATGTTTTGACGATTGGAAAACACGTACTTTACCCATCCCATTAATTTATGCCAATTGATTTTCATTTAAGTGTTATGCTTATTATTTGCGACTAATCCCTTAAATCTTATGTGCATTTAGATATGCATAACCTAACCTTCTCCAAGTTATCATTATATATATATATATATGCCTATGATATATATATAAACCTATCTGCCCAAAACCCTGGCCACTTAATACTTTTTAAATAGGGAGGAGGCAGACGGATCGGCTATTTACTACCTCAAGTCCCCAAAGCGGACTCTCCGCAACATACACGCTAGTCAATTGGTTCTAGCTACAAAGATAGATGACCCCTATATACGGCTCCATAATATAATATATAATTTAATTTTTGTACTACTTACGCAACTAAAAGACTCATTTAAGGGTTAGCTAACCCATCTCCAATAAACCAATTTTTCACCTAATCATTCACCTTTAGGCATGTGCGTCTCCCATATGGATTCTACACTGGTAGGAAGCAAAATTCGTTAGGGCATAACCCAAGTCTTTGCTACTGCTCGCTCAGGATCGCTTGTGGCCATAACCTATATGCCAGACCTACAACTAAATACCGGTACTAAAATACTAACATAGCCCGCCAACCTTCCATAGCTGGCATCCCGTTTAGACTGACCTACATAAGTCAAGGAAAATTGTGACACCTTGAAAATTTAGCGAAAATTTCAAAATAGAAATAAATTTAAATAAAACACAAGGCTAAAATGAAATTCACAAACGTCTGAATTTGACAACGAAGCTTGCGCCATTGCATTCGTAGTGACTTTTTTTTGTATATAACACTTCAAAAACAGAGTTAGCATGGAGAAGTTATGGACATTTGAAAATTTTAAAAGAATAAAGTTTAAAACAAAAACTTCCCAAATTTCAAACCACAACCGATTGACCTTAGGGGTAAGATGGTCAACCGGTAGCGGTCGACCCAAGAGCAATGACGATCGACCGTCCACGTTAGAAATTCCAAAGTTTTGGAGCTCGTTCGAATGATTGGGATCGTTTACTTCTTGGCCAAGTTTTGATATGCATACATGATGATAAAAAAATATTCTCCAAGCAAATCATTGTCCCAAATTAGTTCATAACCTCTATAAATTAACACCAAGGGCAACCCTAAATTCACTAGAAAACATACATGCGAAACTCTATCAAAATTCTTCCTCTCCACTTCTATAATTTATTTAAATATTAAAATATAGTCAAAATAAAAGGAAAATAGCAAATCGGACCTAGAAGGAGCAAGCTTATGGAGAAGATTCTCTAATGAAGTGTGTTGGTATAGCTTGGATTTAAGATGGGTGGGAATAGGTTTGATAAGTTGATTATTACAGTTAAATTTAACATATTCTACTTGAACTAGGTTATTAGTAATTTAAAATGTAAATTATAAACCCTAACTATTAAATATGGAATCTGGATTAGAAACTGAAATTGCTATAAATTGATATACCTATAAACCCCTTGTTATTAAATTTAATACCCTAGAACTTGTTAACCATCGATTGAACAACTGTAATTAAATTGTGTAAATCAATGAAATTGGGAATATAGACTCGTCACTATAGTTGCGTAGGGTTCACTGTAAATGCAGTGAATAATATAATTAACCCTAATTAAAAATCTAATTAGAAAATGAACAAACCCCTAATTTTATACTATAACCGATCGACCACTCACCCTGAGCTATACACAGCAAGCGGTCAACCAATAGGCTGTAGTGGTCGACCGGTTATGGCCTAAAATGCAAAATTCGAAACTCGGCCTAAGACCTAGGTTAAGAATTAAATTAATATGAATATTATTTGTTGTATAAGCCAATTTAGGGCTATATGTATGTTAGGAGCTGTAGGGTAGCTAGTTCCCATGAGATGATGCTAGGACATTGCAGTTTTGGGTAAATACTCTTTACACAATGGGAGGTCGATTATTCAAATGGGGGCGATTTCTATCCAAATGGTACTTACAGGAGGTGCTATAGTGGATGCACAACATTGACTGATGCCTGATGGAGTGTGTGGGCCCGGCATAATGGGAATCCTGGTGTGCATGGATAATGACGTGAAATGGTGCAGCTCGAATGATGGATCCTGGCATGTGCAATAAGAGGCATATACTATAGTCGAGAAGCGGACACAGGTGCAGATGATGAGACACTTTAGCGAGTCTGCATTACTAGTTTTCCTCCTCAATGTGTAGTTGGTTACGTGTAGTTGTAGATAGGGGAGATCCAATCCCCAGTATCCTAGTGGGGGTGATAGCAGTGGAAATATATTTTCACAATAGCCTAGTGGCGGTGATGGTAGTGGGAATCTATTTCCACGGTAGCCTAATAGTAGTGTTCCCATGACGAGTAGCTCTAGGAGTGTTGGCTGATTATTGTCATTAAGTTTCGATCCTTATAGTAGCCTACACAAGTCATAATGTAAGTGTGTGTTGGACAAAAACCCTTAAATAATGGACCCCAGGAATACACGGACCCTTGTAATACCCCCTATGTCATTTAGAGTAGAGTTAAAGTTAACTGCACATGATCACCATATATTAAACTTGTACTCATTCATCAGTCTTTTGTCTGACCCATCCTTTTCCTTTCTTTTTCCCCACCACAGGTGTACATGGCAGCAGGTGATTGGCTCATCCTTGATACTTGGAGAGACGAGTCCATTACAAGAGTTTCTTATTACCATATTTACTCTCCATGTATCCATTTATCTATCTTATCGGTATTTGTATTTCCTATATCAGAATTAGAGTTATATTTTCTATATACTTTGTATTTGACTACGTACTGATTTTATGAGACCGTGTATTGGGATATTTTCTAAGATGGATATTTTCAGTATTATAGGTTTCGTTCCTTTCGCTGGAGTTCTGAAAGTGTAGTATATCTTAGATTATATATATTATTTTAGTCCCTATAATTTTAGAACCCGATAACTCGTATTTCTTGACCTAATATGAATCTGAAAGTCACACTAGGCTTTAGATTGATGTGTCAGAAGGTGCGGGATGTCACATCTCGTATTAGAGCCTAGGTTCAGTATTCCTTAGGGTTTAGGATCATATTGAGAGAACGTACTTGAAATGTTTTTGAAAAAAAATGGTTTCCAAAAGGTTTACAAAAACGGTTTTGAAAGTATATATGTTTATAGATAAAGGTTTCCAATTTTTTTTTCAAAGATCTAGTACATTGTATGCCTATGCTACCTTTAATTTATGCCTATGTAATCTCTCTTATTCGTGCCTATAATATCTGTGGAAATTTCCTAAAAATTCTTAAAATTCACAGATAGAAGATGAGAGATCCCATAGGTTCTGGCCCAAGCAATAAAGTCAAGGTTCTGGGCGTGAACATTCTGATTTTGTTCCGCCAGTATCTTCAGGCGAGGGGACAAGCCAAGCTTAGTCCCACTAGAGGATCCACAGAGAGGGCTACAGGGGCATTTCCTACCCACCCACCTGTCATCGTAGATTTTGCTTAGCTATGTAAGGATCTCACTTGTCTTGGATGAAAGCCATATATGAGGACTGGTTCTTATGTAGATTTGAAAGCATGGATCCGTACATGTGAGGGGATTTTTAGTCTGATGGGTCTGACCGATGAGGTGAGGAGGTAGTTGGCTACATGGCAGTTACAGGTTAGGGCTCTTTGCTGGGGGGAGGTAGTTGATGCTGAGACTGATGGAGGAGAGATCACTTGGGAAGAGTTATATAAATGATTTGACATGAAGTTACTTTCTACGATGGAGGAAGGTGTGCAGCTAGAAAAGTTTATTCAGTTGAAGCAAGGAGATTTATCCATAAAAGAATATGTTAATCAATTCGATGAGCTAGATAGATTTGGGATGGAGCTGATTAATGCCCACATAAGAAGGCTTTGATGTTTGCTAAAGGGCTAAACCAACCTCTTCAATGTTTAGCTCTAAGTCACGTTCCACGAGTGCTAAAATGTGGGTCTACTGGAGATGGCCTTATTGAATATCATCTCCAAGGAAGAAAAACATAAGAAGGTAGGAGGAAAAGCACAACAATACTAGTGTAAGGGGGAGGTGGAACCTAAGGGAAGATAAGGAAGCAATATATGCATTGTAGAAAGTGTGGTAGGAAGGGCCATTTCGTCAAGGAGGGCATATTTGAGGGTCCAAGGGTCAAGTGCTATAATTACAATCAGGTTAGGCATATGATGTAAGAGTGTCCAGCACCTTAAAAGGCTTCTACTTAAGCCTCTACTCAGGTGGTTCCAGCTTATGTACTGGAGAATGAAGTCCCTAGCTCGAGTGTGCAACCAGTGGTGGATAAGGGAAAGAAAGTGGCGATCGAAGGTGTGTTGACTCTATCCGGTTCATCTATTTGCACATTTTTTAATATAAGGCTTCACATCTTTTTATTTCTAGTAGAATTGTGGATGAGTTACACTTAGAAACTAGCATAGTCATGGACGTTGTAGTTGTGTCAAATGCTGTAGGAGAATCGGCATATTTGTCTATATTATGTAGGGGTTTGAAGTTGTTCATTCTAGGGGTCGAGTTTGATTGTGATTCTTTTGTCTTGGGATTTTTTTTTGGTTTTGGGTTGATATTGGGTATGGATTAGATAATGATGTATGGGGCTATATTAGACTATGATAGGAAGGTTGTTAAATTGAGTACGTATAGTGGACGTAGCTTGGAGGTTTATTGCGATCCTCAAGGATCAGTTATGTTAAGCTATTTATATTCTTTAGACGTATCACATAATGAAGTTTGATACAGTTCTTGTAGGTAGAGATTACCTTGGTGTCTTTTCTGAGGTTATCAGTCTTCCACCCTCGAGAGAGGTCAAGTTTCAAATTTATCTTATGGAGAGCGCCAGACCTATTGCCTTACCCTTGAGGAATATGGCTCAAAAGGAGAGACGCAAGTTGAATAAGCAAGTAAATAAGTTGTTGGAGAAGGGCTTTATTAGGAGGAGCATTTTTAAATGAGGAGCTCCAGTCATCTTTGCAACTAAGGTGGATAGTTCTCTAAGACTTTACATCGATTATTGGAAACTGAATAAACTAACAAAGAAGAATCGGTACCCACTTCCCCATATTAACGGTCTCTTTGATCAGTTAGTTGGAGCTAGGGTGTTCCCAAAGCTTAACTTGGCTATCGGATTCCACTTATTGCATGTAGCCGAGGATAGTATCCTAAAGACAACCTTTCGTACACCTGTCGGACTTTATGAGTAGCTAGTCATGTCCCTCGTACTGACCAATGCACCCTCCTACATTGTTGATTTGATGAGCCAAGATTTTAAAAGGTTGCTAAACAAGTTTGTCATGGTATTTGTGGATGATATCTTAGTCTATTTAAGGAGCGAGGAGGAGCACATGTTGCATTTAGGAGAAGTTCTCAATACACTCTGTGTTCATAAGCTGAAGGCAAAGTTCTCGAAGTGTCACTTTTGGTAAGAGAAGGTATGCTTTTAAGGACACATCATCTTAGAAAGTAGGTTGGGGGTTGATCCCGGTAAAGTGGCAACAGTTCAGGATTGACATGTGCCGAAGAATTCCATGGGGATGAGGAGTTTCCTTAGTTTGACGGGCTACCATTAAAAGTTCATTAAGGACTTCATGACGTTCTCTACCTATTTGACCCGTCTTACCAAGAAGATTCCAGATTTCTCATGGGATGCAAAATGCACAGATGTTTTTATCAAGTTAAAGGAAGCGTTGACTAGTGCACCAGTTTTGGTATTACCTAATGGGACAAAGTCATTTACAGTTTATACTGACGCCGTGTTATGTGGTTAGGCATGGGCTTGATCCAAGAAGGAAGGGTGGTAAGTTATTTTAATCGGTAATTGAAGAATCACGAGAAAAACTACCATACCCATGATCTTGAGTTGGGGGCCATTGTCTCTGCACGCAAGTCATGGAGGCATTACCGTTTAGGAGAGCAGTTTAAGCTATATACGGATCAAAAGTTCTTGAAGTATCTACCGAAAGGACTTGAATTTGAGGCAGCCAAGGTGGATGGAGTGTTTAGCATCATGTGACTTTGATATCTCATATACCTTGGGCAAGGGTAACGTAGTGGTCGATGCTTTGAGCAGACAGCATGAAGTATTTAGTCCATTGTTCTTGGAGTGGAAATATTTAGAGTTCATCTCTACGTTCGACTTCCGACCATCCTCATATATTACCTCAGGAATACTAGCAGCTTTAGATGTGTAGCCTACATTGATGGAGTCTATTAGCTCTAGGCAGAAGGAAGATAAGGAGCTAGTAAATTTCTTGGAGAGGCTTGATAGAGGAGAGCGGTCAATTCATTCTATGTGTTATTAAATTGGCTTAAAAGTAAGGTTATGGAGAAATGGTAGGCTTTATGTTTCTCTTAGTTTGGATTTGATAGATTGGCTACTAGCTGAGTTTCACCGTTCAAGAAGGACTATTCGGACTATTCGTTCTATGGTGACAAAATGTATCGCGACATGAAGAAAGTCTTCTATTGGCTTTGTATGAAAAAGCATATGGTGGAGTATATAGCTAGATGTATAAATTGCCAAAGGGTAAAGGCAGATCAGAAGAAGCAGGGAGGATCGTTGAAGCCATTAGATATTCCTCACTGGAAGTGGGAGAGTATTTCTATGGACTTCATAGATGGTTTACTAAGGAGTAGAAGAGGGAGCAAGAGCATTTGGGTGATAGTCGATTGGATGACCAGTCGAGCTTATTTCATACAGTAAGGAGTACAAGGACGACGACATCGTTGGTGGCTCTATACGTGAGAGAGGTTGTTAGGTTACATGGATTTCTACTAGCATATTTAGTGTCTGAGACTCGCTTTTCACCAACAATTTCTAGAGGAGCCTACAGGAGGCTTTGGGGACCGAGTTGAGCTTGGGCACCGCATATCATCCGCAAATGGGCGAAAAGCTGGAGAGAGTAAATCAGTTATTGGAGGACTTACTACAGACATGCATTTTGGACTTTGGAGCTTCTTGGGTGGTCACTTGCCATTGGTGGAGTTTACCTATATCAATAGTTATTCAGCTTGCATTGGAATGACACTATTCGAGGCGTTATAAGGTTGATCCTATAGATCCTAGTTGTGTTGGTAGGACACCACCGATAGAATTATTCTTGGGCTCGACATGGTGAGGGAGACTTCAAAGAAGGTGGAGTTGATCCATAGGAGAATGAAGACCGCTCATGATAAACATAAATCTTATGCTGATTGGAGGCATATAGAGTTAGACTTTGCAGTGGATGACATGGTGTTTGTGAAGGTTTCAACCTTTAGACATGTTATGAGGTTTGGTAGATTGGGGAAGCCAGCACTAACGTTTGTAGGGCCTTTCTCGATAGTCGCTAGGGTAGGGAAGCAAGCGTATAGAGTGGAGCTTCCAAATAAATTGATGGGGTTACATGATGATTTCCAGGTGTCGCACTTACGGAAGCTCTTGCATAATACATCTACCATGGTCAAGCTGTGTCGGTAGAAAAAGTGGAGGTAGAGAGGAAGTCACTTGTTCGCCGTACACTCAATCATATTCTTGAGCATGGTATAAAGCGATTCCACAACAAGTAGATCAGACTTGTTAAAGTCCAATGACGATACAATCCCGCGGTGAGTACATGGGAGCCTGAGGAGAAGATCTGCGCTACCCACTTACAACTCTTTTCTGTTACGTTTCCAATTTAAGTTTAATAAATATTGACTGCTTACGTCTAAAACTTAGCTTGGTATACCCTATTAGGTAAAGACCATTGGATGATACGAATGATTGTAAACGTCTCGATAGGACATGTTATGGATGATGGATGCTAGTGGATGTACTATTTGGATTGTTTCTTTTATACATTTAGGATAGTATATACTCTAGGTCGTACACACACATTCATAATATCTCTTACTTATTATCCAGTTTGTTAGATATGATACATATGGATGCTTGGTTTTCGTTTATCATATTAAGCATTATGCATATGGATGTTGCATATGGATGGAATGGTTGCACATACATATAGAATAGCAAGTTATTTATTTAGGGTGTTGCATACATTTTGGATGTATGGCATGAGTATTTGCATGATAGGAGGTCGACTAGATCAGGAGACCGCCTACTCTTTGCATTAGTAGAGATTCACGTGCTTTTCACATTACATGTATATACATATTGCATTAGAAAATTTCTAAGGAAACTGATTTCCTGTGGATGATGGATGAGTAAATGGTTGTAGCAATTGGTTGTTGTGTGTATAAGTTACATTTTTTTCGTACCTTGAGATTTCGAGGACGAAATCCTTTTAAGGGGAAGAATGTAGCAGCCTAAAAATTTAGCAGAAATTTAATAAGGAAATTAAATTTAAATAAAACAAGGGCTAAAATGAGTTTTTCACAAATGCCCAAATTTGGCTATGAAAAGTGCACCAGCACGTTTATAGTGATTTTCTATACAATTTTCATATATAACACTTTGAAAATGGAGTTTGTGCGGAGAAGTTACGAACATGTGAAAATTTAAAAATAAAACAAACCTTAAAATAAATTTTTCCCAAATTTAAAATCACAACCAGTCAACCCTAGGGGTCGATGGTCTACCGTTAGTGGTTGACCCACGGGCAATGAAGGTCGACCATTCATATTGGAAATTGAAAAGTTCTAGAGCTTGTTTGAATGACTATGACCGTTTACTATATGGACAAGTTTTGATATGCGTACGTGATGATAGCAAATTATACTCTAGGCCAAATCAACGTTCCAAATTTGTTCCTAACCTCTATAAATTAACTCCTCGTCTAATCCTAAATCCACTAGAAAATATACGACTATCGAAACTCTGTCGAAATTCTTCATCTCAACTTCTAAAATTTCTTTAAAAATTAAAATAAAATCAAAGCAAAAGGACAATAGCAAATCGGATCTAGAAGGAGAAAGCTTACGGAGGGCGATGGTAGAGCTTGGATCTAAGGTAAATGAAAATAGGTTTGATAAGTTGAGTATTACAGTTAAATTTAACCTATTCAACTTGATCTTGGTAGTTAGTAATTCAAAATGTAAATTGTAAACCCAAATTATTAAACCTGGAATCTAGATTAGAAACTGAAATTGTTTTAAATTGATAAACCTGTAAACCCCTTGTTGTTAAACTTAAAACTCTAGAACTTGTTAACCATAGATTAAACAACTGTAATTAAACTATGTAAATCTATGAAATTGGGACTATAGACTAGTCACTGTAGCTGCTTAGGGTTCACTGTAAATGCCATGATTAATACAATTAACCCTGATTAAAAATCAAAACAGAAAAATGAACAAACTCTAATTTTTATACTACTATTGGTCGACCACTCACCCTGGGTGGTCAACCACAAGCGATCAACCGATAGGGTGTAGTAGTCGACTAGTTATGGCCTGAAACACAGAATTCGAACCTCGGTCTAAGGCCCGGGTTAAGTATAAAATTAATATAAATATTAATTGTTGTGCAAGCCTATTTAAGGCTATATGTATGTATGTTAGGACCAGTAAGGATGCTAGTTCCCTATGAGATGATGCTAGGACGTTGTGGTGTTGGGTAAATACTCTTTCCCCAATAGGGGTCGATTATTCAACTAGGAGTGATTTTCATCGCAAATGGCACTTATAGGAGGTTCTATAATGAATGTGCAGCACTGACTGATGCCTAATGGAGTGTGTGGACCTAACACATTGGGAGTTCTAGTTTGCATGGATATTAACGTGACATGGTATAGTTCGGATGGTGGATCCAAGTGCATGCAATTAGAGGCATATATTACATTTGAGAAGCGAACACGAGTGCAAACGACGAGACACTTTGACAAGTCGGCATTGCTTGTTTTCCTCCTCGATGCATACACTACAACAAAACTTGCTATTAAATGCATTAATCGGTAGCATTTCAATGCTAAATGCAACCATAACTCATCTATAAAAAGTAAAAGCAAATAATGAAACGCTACTACCTTATCCCGCCAACGAACACCAAATTTTGGGTGAAATTTTTTCTGGCCGCTAAAATTTCACTTCCTTCCATTATCACTTATACATTTTTATCATACTTCATTTCCTATTACTATACAAAACCTAAAAAAATCTCTGATCTGCTTCCGTTTCTCTTTAGCTCATATAATTCCACTTCAGAACCCATGTGCCTCGAACAACGATTCCAATCTCTAGCCTCCGCTCCATCTAGGTTAATAAAATTTATTTTGCAAAAATATTAAAGGTAAGGCTAGTTCATGGAAGTCCTCCAAAGAAATTTTGGAAGCAATCAAAGATCTAGTGACGGACTCCGACATCGACTGCTCGGCATTAGGGTTTTTGGTCCAAGCCATGGATTTGAGCCACATCACACCCATTGCTCCATTTCTCAGATCTAAAGGCTTCGAACACTATAGATCCAGGCACAATATTTCAATTGGGGATGAATTCGAATAATATGGCAAAGATTGTTAAATGCACTGGAAATGATGATATTATTACTCTTCAGCCAATAATCGAGGAGAAACTATCACTTTCATGTTTGAATGTCCTCGTAAGTTTCCTTTTTCATTTTTGTTGGGAAAAAAATAATATTTTTAATTTTATAATCAGTGAATAAAGTGAGGATCTGGTAGGGGAATGAACGTTATTCAGTTTACTATATAAGAGCATATAGTTTCTAATGGTCTGAGAATTTCATCATTTCTAGTCTCTTTTATGACTTTATGCGAATCTTGAATATTTGCAATTAGTTCCAAGCTTTGTAAACTAAAGTATAGCATAGTTGTAACTACTTTTAAATTTTGTGAAATCATTAATGTAGCATAGCTGCAATTTGTCCCAAGAAAGTTATGATATAACTCTAATTATTTGTGTGCTCAATGAACCAAAGTTGTAGTTTAGCGTTGTGCCTTGCAACTTAACTATAAATTGGCATATTATTTACAGGTGAAATAGGTATTGGACTTACAATTGGTAAACCCCTGCATTTCAAAAGGACAATTTTCCACTGCATATTAAAAGGGTTCATGGCACATGTATTTCAAATATAGTTTCTCCAAATTTTTTCGGAATGATGATTAAGGTAACTATAGTTTATATGTGTAAGTTTGTAAGAATCAAGAATTAGATGTGAGTGTTATTCTTTGGCCAGTTTTCCCTTTTATGCTTTGGATTGCAGGGCTGATGGTCACGATTGCATTTCATTATTTGAGGTTGTATACCCGCTGTTCCATTTTACTTTCTCATTTTTAACACATTTAAAAATAATATATTTTGGTCTACTTAACATTTTCATATTATGTGAAGGTAGATAAATAAGGCAGTCAAGCATGTGGACTATCAAAACCACTTTTATTTACTCGATACATTTCAATATAGAATTAGCTGTTTGATTTATGAAGAACAATATGATACAAATATTATGGTTGTTTTCTGATATTCAGATAAACTTGATATAAAAAATAATTCAGATCTATGATAAGCGCTTAAATGGTCATAAAGAGAAGTAAATTGAAACAGAGGGAGTGCTTTATATATTTGTTATAATAAACAAATTTCCTCCTACTTAAAAAACCTTTTATATGTGCATACCCCATTTCCACATCGAATTCTCATCCATTTTTTGTTCTTCTTTAGCAAGGTGGTGAATTTTCAAAACAAGATGGTAATGGTAGTATTTTTTGCTAGTAATTAATAACTGGAAGTTAGGATTAATGCAAGTTTATAATTCATTTACAATATTAAGCAGCCTCTATCTGGTTAAGATATAACATTTTATTTCATTGTTTTTTCTCCACATACAAACTAATCACTTTTCAAAATAGCATGCATTTCCACATGAACTATAGTTATCACTATTAAACCTTATAATTTCAATAGTATTTAGAATAAATCAATTCTTCTTTTCAAACTGTATATTTCTACATCAAGTATCCAGTATGAACAAATCGAATCCCTCATGAAATCCCTCCCCAATAGTACCCATCCGGATGTTAGTTCTAGGTGTTGATACCCATTATTTTGGCACTCTTTTCATTGAATTATTTTCCATACTAACTAGTTTATGGATGGGTCAGGTCTATTATGTGTTGGGTTTCTCTTTATTGTTTTGATCCTTTTTTTTTGTATTGTGTGTTGGCTGAAGTTTCGTTAACTCTTTCGTTCATGAATATTTGTGTTGAGGATTGGAGGTGGTCGTGAAAGGCTTTTTTTACCGCGGGGTCAGTGGCTATTTACATTTTCTTCTACTTTGTTAACTATATTGTGTTTGATCTTAAGAGTCCGAGTGGGCCTATGTCTTCTACTTTGTATATTGGGTATTCATTTTCCACGGTTTTTGCTTTCACGCTTGCTAAGGATACTGTTGAGTTCCTTTTTTCTTTCTAGTTTGTTCACAATCTTTTTTCTTCTGTAGAATGAATGAGGTGTTGCATTGTAAGTTTGGTGGTTGTTAGATCAAATTATATATTGTGTTTGTATTATTTTTAGTAGTTATAGGACATCGTCGAAGGAAAAAAGACAGAGGTTAGTTTTCATTATTTCTAACATTGAAGATGCAATAGTATTTTCCAACTGTTAGCTTGCACTATACAACTACTGAAAAATTATGTTCCATATTGATGGAAACAGCAACAAATGTTTTCCAACTTTCTATGAACAAAATTTTCAATGAACGAATGATTATTTGAAGACTGCACACTCAACCGGTTGTGGAAATTTTGTTTTCATCTTTTAATGTTACCTCATCCATTCATGTACCTTTTACGTCCTTTAATCCCGTTTGTATTTCTATGTACTCACTGTTAATTTATGTTTGATGGCTAAATCTCTATCAGTTTAGAAAATAGCTGAAATTTTTTAAATAAAATTAAACCGCAAGAGCACGATGTATAATGCTAGTATGTGGCGAGTACAGGTCGATCTGTAGGAAGCTGTTTAGATTTTAAAAATTCTATTCAATCAAATTAAACCAAAAGTTGAAAGTGTGATTAGCTAAAAAAAATATAAATAAACTAACAAAAGAAAATGGATAAAAATATGAGAGTAGAAGGCAATTTAGAGATAAATCCACTCTCTTGATCACATAAATCAACACAACATGAAATTATGGTCTCTTTTTTGGTCATTAGTGAGTTTAGTTGATGTGTTATCATAAGTATGGTATATTTGTGTTATTAGTTAGCCCAATATAAACCATCAAACTAGAACACAACCACTAAACTACTTTTTAACTCTCATGAAAATGACAATGAACTTGAAAATAAAATCTGTTCTAAGCATGGTCTATTAACCATTGATTAGAAATATAGACCATCAAATTTTGATTTTAAAATCACTTCATTACCATAATCATATGTAGATGAAGAGGTAATTTGTGTTTTGTTTGTTTAAGCATAGCCTGTTTGGTGTCAACAACATAGGCTATCAAATTCAAAGCTAAAACAACAAGTTTAACCACATCAAACAATTCCATTAAGCACAAAAGGAGATCAAAAATTATCAAAATGTTGGATCTACATGATTAAGAGAGCTTCATTACCCCTAAATTGAAGGGTTTAGCCTTTCATTATTGTTATCATATCAACAAATGTAGATTGCAACATGAAATAAAATTAAGAATAAAAATGCAAGCTAATGAAAAAAGAGAGCTAATAAAAATAAAATACAAACTAATCTACTTGTATAAATAAAAAGATCTACACAGCTAGCATGAAAGGAAATAAACAAGAAAAGAAAAGAGCAGGTGTTAAAATTGCATAAAGAAAGAAAGTTACATGAAATAAAATGGCTAAGTAGCCATGAAAAGAAAGGAAGAGCTTTTGTTTATTTTTGAGCCTCAAACTAAACTAACTAAAATCGAGGCTAAGGAGGCTAAGGGCTTAATTACATGAACATATGGGGTATTTATACAAGCCTAAAACCCTAATCATATTTTTGGGACCTACCCCTCTACGAATTGTAGCCACCAAGTTATCATTATCATGAGATAATCTTCCATTTAAACGTGCATGAAACTTTAATAGCCATTTAGCATGTGCATTAGCTCCTAATTGAAGACCAAGGTAAGTGGGTAGGTGGGGTCCTCCATGAATATGAGTTTGAATTATTGCCATCTTCATTCCTTTGTTTCCTCTTGTGCATGCATATTTTCCATAAAAACCTCTTCCATTTAAATCCAAATTCCTATAAAATATCATAAAAATGTCCAAGTAAAATTTTCAAATTAATATATGTACAAAAATGACCATTTTGCCCCTGTATGAAGATGAAGATATAATGATTTGAAGATAATTGAAATTTGGGTTTAAACATGTTAAAACACCCTATATGCTCATTTATTGAATTAAATTAGATTAAATATGGAAGTAAAAATATGCACACTTACGTGCACATCAGTTTAATTGGTACTTTTGTAGTAATTTGTTCACTAATTATGTACCCATAATTCAAACTGAGGTTAGATTTACAGAAACTTTTGATAATCGGTAATTGTGCTTGTATTTGAATAGATAAGGATGTAACCTTGTGTGCATTCAATCATACATTGAATCCTCAAACTATTAAGGTAGAACAGGTGTTATAACTCTACTGATAAAAACAGCCAACATCACATTTTTCTCAATTGCTAACCCTGTTTTAAAATGGCTTTTCTGCTTATATATTTTCAATATGTTCTTTTGTAAGTTTAGTAACACAGATGTATGTTTGCCTGTGATGATGCAAATAATTCTGACTTTTGCTTAATAAGAATCAATCAAAGAAAGTGCTAACATTCGATGATAGGAACTCATAAATTAATGTTTGTTGCATATTCCTTTTTATTTCTTAAAAACTATTTCCCAAATCGTATTGTAAGTCTATCAAAACATCAACAACCCATGATATCTATAAAGTTCTTTAAACTGCACAAAGATTTCAGAAAGGGTTTATATACTATAAGTTTCATACAAAATAGTTGTTTACTAACTTATATTTTTATTTCTTCAAAGACTACTAGCCATTGGTTTGTAATTACTGAATTATGTTTGATTTATACTTATTGCTTTTTTTTCAGAGGTCAACTGCCTGATGTTTGATGAATTTGAGTGTCACAACTTACAACCTGATCCAACATATGGTACTTACTGTACTATCAATGTGTGCACTGTAAAAAATCTAAATAGAAATGGTACTGCAAATATTTTAGGTGTTGTGCATTTTATATTTATTCTACCTTTTTACACGCTGAGTATGCACATGGAATGATCGCCAAAGGCTTCTGAGGATCCATATTACTTACAGCTAGCGTGGCAGCACAATGGGCCAGACTTGACCTCGTGGCCTATACAAGCTCAAAACATGCCTTGTTGGCCTTGTTTAAGCAGCAGCTGGTGAGTACTGGCCTTATGGGATATGGGTTAATTGTTTCTCTCCTTCTAGAGTGGCAATGCCATTATCTTGTGGGCTAGATGGTGTTAACCCAGATATGATTGAAGCAATCATGGAATCTGTAGCCACTTTAAAAGGTGTGATGTAAGACCTATCATGTTGCTGAAGCGTCTTTGATTTTTGTATCTGATCAGTCTGCGTACATTAGTGGTCATGATCTTGTTGTTGATGGTCCGATGAAGTTGTCATGCAACAACTTTGCTTTGGTCCATCAGTATTTTCTCAGTTCTCATCGATTGTTGCATATCCAAAGATGTATGTGCTCACATGCCTACCCATGCATCATCTATTCATTTTACGTTCACTGAAAATTTATGCCTATCCATGCATTTCTTGTTCAGTGCCTAGTCCATGCACTTTCTGTACATGTAATTTTCGGTCCATACATGCATGTTCACGCATCTCCCATGCATGCAATTTGTGCTGTGATTTGTGATCATTTCAATTTGAATGTCTGGAATAATATAAAAAACATGTCCGATATTATGAATGCCTTGTAAACTTGTTGGGTGTGGTTATAAGTGGGTCATATAAATAAATTAATAATTTATTAGCCGACCTACTTTTTTGTTGGAACTGCTCTTAGTATGTTCTTTCAGGTTATATCATACATATCATTTCTAATTTATTCATCATTACAAGGTCAAGTGATATTTATTGTTGTCGTCACAAACATGATAGCTTGCTTTAATATTTGGTCCTAATTGTTTATTAATAGGTTGCTCTTTATACCCACTTCTAGTTGGTTCTTACCATAATTATTATGAGAAATGTTCCGTCCTTTTCTTTTATGTAGAAAGGAGCATTCAATGTTGCTGTGAAAACTGGTGTGCCAGTGTTGCCAATTACTGTCGTGGGAACCGGAAATCTATTGCCTACCGAAAAGGAGGGCATATTGAACTCAGATTCTGTGCAAGTTGTTATTCACAAGCTTATAATCGAAAAAAAAGCCGATGAACTGTGTAGAGATGTTAGAAGTGTCAATGCCGAAACACTCATTCTTCATGGTTTTGGAGTGCACAGAACGAGTAATTCAATCTTGGTTTAGATCAAAGATGTATATTTAAACGGGATAACCAAATACTGAGGTATAGTTTTCTTTACTATTTCAAAGTAGTATCTAACATGATAGTTCATTTATTTACAAATTTAATATGATAGTTCACTAAAGTTTGTTTGTCCGTCTACAACAGATATACAAAGTTCGAAATGGTATTTCAAGTTACAATGTTTTCTTATTAAATTGCTTTCATGTATAGCTGTAGAATTAATTCTTTCGTTCATATTCCTAATACCGACTACTACTCCATAGATAAGCTCCAACAAACTTTTTTTTTCTTTTCATTTTTATGAGTTTAAGATACCATTTTAACTTGTTAGTGCAATCTACTTGCCATTTTTATGTCAGCATCTGTATCTAAAAAGCAAATAAATATTTGATATCTAAAGAAACAGAGACGGATACGAAGGCATCCGTGCATCCGAAAATTATCGATCCGGTTTTATCAATATTATAGTTTATATCATGTGTATTTTAGTATAACAAAATATATATACTTATTGTTTTATTAAATTTGTAAATTTTGTTATATGCATTTACAACAACAACAACAACAATAATAATAAATTAACCAAATCAACTAAGTTTTATAATTAATAACAATAATAATTTATAAGTTTGAGATAATTTATAAAAATTAACTAAGTTAATAAAGTTTAAGTTTGAGATAATTTATAAGTTTAAGTTAATTAAAATATAAGTATGGCATTTAAAGTTTTAGCAATTGAGATAATTTATAAGTTTAACAACAATAATAATAAACAATAGTTTGAATAAATTAACTAAGTTTTATAAAAAATAAATATGTTTATAATAATTGACTAAGTATTATAAAAATTAACAAATTTATAATAATGATAATAATAATAAATTTTATAAAAATTAAATAAATTTATAAAAATTAATTATATTTTATTAGAATTTAATTAAGTTAATAAGTTTTATAAAATTTAAATAAGTTTATTTTAAAAATTTAACTAAATTAACCAAGTTTTATAAAAATTATTTAAATTTAATAGAAGTTTAACTAAGGATGTTTGATATACTTTAAATATGCAAAACAGTTTCAAAATCATTTGTTGATTGTTAAACTTGTCTATAGGTAATTAGCTTAGAAGTAAAGACCAGTTGCAGCAAAGAATTGTCGGTAATCAAGTAATGAACATGGTTTTAATTGTTATATATACTATAACATTTTGTTAGTACTTGTTGTGTAAACTTGTTTATGCATGGTTATAGATTTTATGTGAATTTGCTCATTTTGTCAAAAAACTATTGTCAATATGGTTATGGATATCATATTTGATTATGTGATTAATATGTTTTTTCAATTGTTTGAATATAATGATTATGTGATTGATTGATTGTTAGTTTAAGTACAATGATTATGTGATTGATTGCTGGTTTTAATAAGACTGTTATGCGAGTGATGGCTGAAAATGATACAAGCCATTAACAAGAAACAATAGTGTCAAAAGTATGATGTATAATTGGTAATAACTTTTAGTAGCGTTTCAAAATAGTTACCTAAATAAATGTGAATAGGTGTGATACGACTTTCGCAGTGTTGGAGAAACGCTACCAAAACTTCTAGAGCGTTCGTTAAATGCTGCGATACAACCTGCAACTAAAAGTCCAGAACTTTTTGTAGCGTTTCTAAAACCCTACCATATATCAAGTTTTTGTAGCATTTTCAACAAGGCTACAAAAAATTTCAGACTTTAGTTGCATGTTGTATCACAGCATTTATCGAAACGCTACTAGAAGTTTTGGTAGCGTTTTTTCAACGCTACGAAAAGCCCTTTTTGTTGTAGTGATAGTTGGGTTACGTGTTGTCATAGATAGGGGAGATCCGTTCCCCAGTAGCCTAGGGGCGATGATAGTCCATAATAGCCTAGTGGCGGTGACAGTGGTGGAAATTTATCTTCACAGTAACCTAGTGGTGATGTTTCCATGATAAGTAGCTCTAGGAGCAATAGCTGATTATTAGTCATTGAGGTTTGATTTGTAATTCGATCCCATTCGTTTGATGAGAAATAAAAAGGAATATCGAAAATTCGCGTGGCTGAAGCTAAAGCAGCTACTTTCGAAGTAACAGAAAGAAAAGCAACGACTGGAGTGGGAGAGTCAGAGTCGAAAAGAGGATTCCTCACTTCTTTCTCTCATTCAAAACCGTGCATGAGACTTTCATCTCGCACGGCTCCTCTGCATAAGTCAAAGTGTAGATTTGTGTTGGACAAAAACCCTTAAATAATGGAACCTAGGAATACACGGACACTTGTAGTACACCCTATATCACTTAGAGTAGAGTTATAGTTAACTGCATATGATCACCATATATTAAACTTGTACTCATTCACTAGATTTTTGTTTGACCCACCCTTTTCCTTTCTATTTCCCCACCACAGGTAAACAGGGCAGCAGGTGGTTGGCTCATTCTTGGTACTGGGGGAGATACTCGCATCACAGGAGTAGCTTGTTACCATATTTACTCTCCATGTATCCATTTATCTATCTTATCAGTACTTTATATTTCCATTATCAGACTTGAACTGAAATTTTTTATGTACTCAGTATTTGACTATGTACTGATTTTCTAAGAGTCTGTTTTGGGAATTTTCTGAGAATGATATTTTTTAGTATTATATGTCATGTTCCTTCTACTATGAGTTTTTAAATTGTAGTTTAACTTATATTATATTTGTTATTTTAGTCTCCATAATGTTATGAAACCCGTTAGCTCGTATTTCTCGGCATGACGTGAATCTGTAAGTCACACTAGGCTTTAGATCGATGTGTCAGGAGGTGCAGGTTATCACAAAAATGACCCTTTCGGCTACTTACTACCTCTTATTGGATATGAAGCAGACCCCATTTCTTAAAAGTACCGAGGCATTGAATACTTTAAATCTGAGGCAAACCCTCGGTATATTTCCCCTACCTATCCACAACGCATATCCCTTCCTTACAGGTCCTATGGATGGAGACAGCAGTGGTAAGTTTACACAACTGCTAGTGGCCTGTAGGTGAATGGCAGACTTCTGTTGTGTAACACTTCTAACATCCATCCCAACCAATAACCAAACTTATCATCCAAAGCCTAAGTGTTGGGCTAGACCCACTAATTCACGCTCGCCCTAAATTTTAACTTCAACCTCAAATAGATATAAGTCCTTATTACGACATACTTTTATACATATTTTCTAAATTGGATAATTTATGGAATTTACATAGAAATAGATATAATTAAGTTATACCCCACTCCGAATAAATTAAAATATAGAAATTCATATTCTAAGTCAACTAGGGCAATCTAATTTACAACCCAATTATAAATCTGGAATAGACAAACATTCTACAATAATAAATATTTTGGACCGAATTCAAATTTCTAGATTACGTTTCACATAATATTCCTTTTCCAATTACCTATATTATTGAATACGTAGGGGATATTTCTATACATTTGTTTTAAGCCTACAATTCATTAGATCTTATTTAAGTATAATAATTAAATAAAATCCAAAGATATAAATTTCAATGTAATAAATAAATTATATAATTTTCCATCCACCTTTTAAGCTTTTCAAATCTCCAAATCTTAATTCGTTCCTTTACTTGACTCCTTTCCCTTTCTACTCCAAAAGAATATGTATAACAAGGTATATACATATTATTAGACTTACAAATCTGAGAAGAGATTTTGGGTTAAGGGGAATATAGATTTATAATTAAAAAAATTACCCTTTTTTGCAACATTGATTCACTACTTCTCTTCTTCTCTTTTATTTTCTACCCTTCTTCAATTATTTATACACACATAAACACACCCCCCCCCCCGACATATAATATTTTATAAATAAAAGGAATAGTTGAGAACAAAAAATAATGAAGCTTCATTGCTTGGATCAGAAAATATGAGTAGAGAAGTGAGGGATTAGGTTATTATTTATAGGGGCACGAATCTATCGTAACCATTAGATTAAAATAATTAAATATGGGCCGTTGGCCAAGGTTCAAACACAAGCTGCCACATTCGAACCGGTCGACTACTAGCAGTAAATTGGCCAAAGGAATGGTCGACCGGTAGGGTCCCTCATTTTTTTTAATTATTTTCGCTCTGAAAACTTCAAATGTAGATAACTTCTTTGTTTGAGCTCCGATCGAGAAAATCCAAACATTAAAATTGCTCAGAAAATTGCCACGAACACAATGTTGCATGTTTAATGGCCAAATTCCAACATTTGCCTAAATTCCATTTTTTGAGCATTATTAATTATTTGTTAGTTATCGTTAATTTTATGGGGTGTTACATTCTCCCCTCGAAAAGAATTTCGTCTACGAAATTCCACAAAGGTTGAAATACATAACATAGCACGCAACCAATCTAAACTAACCAACCAACTAATGTACAACCAATTTTGCAGCCAAATATGTATAAGTGCCCGGTGTATCACAACATATAAAACATGTGTGTAGAATGACTCTAAATAAGCGCCTCCTATATGAATGCATTTCTTTTAAAAAAAAATTCTGAAAATATGATGCAATCAACCTAGATATACTAGCAGTTCTATATGTATGCATGTTTTCAAAAATCCTTTTTCACATAAAAATTTCCATACTACAACGAGTAGGAGTATGGTTCAACCAATTTTGCACCTAATCCCTACCATCCAAAACTTAGCACAAATTTGTTTTTTAACATCCAATTTTTTTTAAAAATTCAGTTTCTGAATCTTATTCCTATGATGAAAAATGAATGCAAATGGAAAATTTTGCATTCCCACCCTTGTTTTTGGATACCTATTCCATTGTAACTTGGAACCTTCTCTTCTACCCCTAGTTCTTTTTCAAAATTTCCAAGTACAATTTGTATAAGGAGGCTTATTTTTGGATGTTAAAGAGCAATTATCCTAAGCATAAGTTTTTGTTTACTATCAATAATGTATGGAAACCGAAATTCCAAAGCTAAAACAGTCTTTTCCTTTATTATTATCTATGTTTTGTCTACTGTCACCCTTGTCGGACAGTAAACTCATACTTACTAACACATTGATGATCATTACGCTAGTATATGCCATTTAAAAATCAGAAGAAAAAAAATTAATTTCAAAAGAAATTTTTTACACGCAATTTATAAAAGAACTTCCAGCTTGCAAAACAATTTCAAGAATTTAATTCCCAAAAGCATTTAAACATCATATTATATATATATTATCTATTTGTTTATTTATTTATCTATTTTATATTATATTATTATCCTTTTCTTTTTCAAAAGCACTTGAAATAATCTTCCAAAAACATTTGAACCCAACTTCTCAAAAGCATTTAAACAAAAATTCTCAAAGCTTTCGAACAATTTTTTTTCAAAAGCATTTAAATTATTTGCCGCTACATCCTTAAAACAATTAAGCCACACATAACGTATTTGGAACTTAGTCAATAAGTTAATTATATGACTGCCCTAGCATTTTGCAGTTAATCCTAAATTTGGGGAAACTTTATTTTTCTTTTACTCTAAAACGACTAAATACCTACGAGCGTATTTATAAATTTTAGCTTTTAAGGCATAGGGATTGTGACCTATGATTCCACAATAACCTTTCTCTGTCCTCCGTTTGCTAAAATTTATTTTTTCTAAACTTCTAAAGTTTTGGGGATCTAAACATTCTAAATTTCTAGTGGCTAACTTAATTCCTTAATTTCCTAATTAATTCCAACTTTAACTAAATATTACCACTAGTTAAGTGTCTTCATGAGATCTTCTTATTTATACTATTGCCCAGTATATTTATATTTAAATAGCCATCTCATCCCATCCATAATATCAACCCAGTGATAAAACAGGAACATATCTCATATCGTATCATATGCTTTTCAATTAAACTAAGGGCGACAACTAGTGATTACATCCCGAAAATCCTAAAAGACAATTATTCTAAAAGCTACCATTCATGTACCCCATGAATTTTACAATAATTAATTTAATAAGAAATTGACCAATAAATGCCAAGAAAATAAAAAAATTATGAATGTTAGAATGTGGCTACAAAACTTAAACCATTGGGTTCGTGGCGATCTTCTGATCAACTTTCATATATAAAGTTTTCTGATCGGAGTTTAAACGATGGAAATGGATCGACTGAATAGGGAGTTGGATAGACTATTGATAGAGCGTAATGATTTGTCCTAGAAATATAAGAGTTTTGCTGCTAAAGCATCAAAATTAAGATTTTTTAAAGAAAGGCAAGTTGCTACACGGATGAAGAAAGCACGCCTTTATTGGGAGAGACTTTTGATAGAGAATGCAGAGCTCATGACCCTCTTTTGGATGCTGATCGATGATAGAAGTGCCCTGGAGGAGTTTCTATATATAGTTTACTCTAGGGGTAAATTTGTTCATTTTTCCAATTTAGGCGACGATTGTGGGGGTTTACTTAGGTGCCTTCATCGAAGATACTTAGACGAACATGGATCTGATCCTTATCCAAGGGCATGTTGGAATCTCCCGAGAGTTGCTTCTATCCCTCTTTCTTCTTGTTCTCTTCCTCCCGAAAAACTTAAATACAATAGAAAGAAATTTATCTCTGAACTATATAAGAAATCAATTTTGTATGAACCCAAATGATTGTATAGTTGTACTATGTAACTAAACTAGCTTATGAATTTTCTCATTTTTGTTTTTCAATTATTGATCTAATTCATCAAACCGTACAGGTTATAGAAACCTCAAGCAGTCCTGTTCCAATGAAACTCTTGAGTAAATTTGTCAAGTTAAAGAAGGATTTTAAGAAGAAATCTTTAACTCTCAGAACATCACAGCTAGCGAGACACTGCTTTCTTATAGATCTGTAAGAAGTTTACATGCGATTTCCTCATTGTCGCTTTGATTTCGTGGGTGATGAGAAGGATAAATTACTGAGTGAAATTCAAACTTATCACGCCAAACTGATATGCGACTAGGTCAGCTCTTCAGTCGGAGAATGGTACTATCATCGATTTCCTCCTATTAACACCCCAAAAAGGATCAAAGCTTCTTTTGGTTTTACTCTTACCCCGTCTGTTAGGTCATTTAAAAAGGCCGAAATTGCTCTTACAAAACTTAAATAGTTGGTTGAATGTTCTAAAACAGAACAGCGATGTAATTTGTATTTCCTTATCGTTTGTAAATTTTTATTATGATAAATGAAAGTGAACATTTTCATGTATTAACTTTTCTTTTATTTATTTTGATTAGGAAAATCAACTAGCACTTGCACCTGATTCTTTAAATGAGTTCTCGTGAGTGAACGAGAATAATGATAGACTAATAGTTGATATTCAACAGAGGTGGTCTTCACAAGACGCTTCATCTTTACGGTTTCCAAATAATCTGGAGGCATAAAAATGGCATAGGAAATACTTCCAATTAAGATTGATTTTTAGAGGTATAAAGGAATGAACTTCTAGCTTGTAAGGTGAAATTGAAGAGAAAGACAAAGGAGTCCAACGGTTGAAAGAAAAGATTTACTCGGTCTTAGAATCTAGACCTTCGATTGAGATTGCTGACAAAATGTATAGATTGCATCAACAAACAAATGATCTTGACATGGAGCTAATGAAAAGTCAATTCTACTACCAGTCGTTAGAACTTATTACAAGTGGAGGCGAGTTTGGTCTTCCTACTCCTACTCCCTTTAGAACAACTAAATCTCAATCTTTGGCTAGTTAAGAATTTCCTACTTTTCTAAATCCCCTCTAGGCCTAAGTAATGATGCAATCTACTAATGGAGTAGACAAGTTATATTTGAGTGCATGCAATACTTCAGTAAGAAATGGAACGAGAAAGAATCTCAATGTTTTAATGACTATGAAAGCCAAGTTGAAAAGCTTAGGCACAAGGAATACATTCTTAAATAGGAAATTGAATGATTAAAGAGCATGGTTCAAACTCTTAATCAAGCCAATAAGACTCTAGAGCATGCTCTAAAAATTCAAATTGAATAAGTTGATGATACAAATACTATTCGATGAAAGAAAAAAAAATCAAAAAACTTCTGGGTGTAGCCATTCACCATATTACTGATCCTTTAATTGTTAAAGACTTGGTCAGGATTGACAAGGCTTTGAGCTTTAGCAACGAATTGCTTTAAGCACACTCTTCTTTTGTCTAATTTTTGTACCTGCAACTTTGAACATGATGTATTAGATTGTAAATATCTATATTTTAATGTATGTTACCTCGTATGTATTGTATGCACTTTTCTCTTTATGAGTTTGTTGAATTATCTGAGATGCATTGTCTGCTTTCCAGTATTTTCAGTTTTTGCCATATAAACAAACAATTTTCTTGTTAAAAGGACCATAAGTTTGACTAATTAGGCATTCATCATTTCAGTAGACCGTGAATTTTTATCCTGGTGTAAGAGTTTGCTTCTTGATTTATAGATACTTCGTAGCTTGTTTAATAATAAAGTTGAATTTCAATCTGAATTTAAAAAAATGAAAGCTAATTTAAGGAAGCTCCACCGTCAGAAAATCCTTCTGATAATGATTTGAATAATATTCTAGAGAACTACTTTGGTTATATTGTGAATAGAGGACCAGAAAGCCATTTGGCCATAAGAACAAAAGATCGAAAAACTCTTCTGGCAGCAGAAGATCGAAAAACCATCCGGTAACAATGAAGGAAGACTAGAAAATCCATCTAGTAATTAATAAGGAAGACTAGAAAACCCATCTGAAAATTGCTTTTGCTTTGGAGCATAAATGGATCATATTTGATAGATCTTCCTCTAGAAGATTGATTGATTTTGTTTCAAAGAAAAAATGGCATTTTGACAGATCTTCCTCTAGAAGTTTGTTTTTCATTTATTCATTATAGATAGGGTTAGGTTTGCTTTTGAATTTGATTGGAACCATCTTAGGTGATGATTGGTGTTTGGTGCGTTTGGTTTGCTATCTTAAGCAGAACCAAAGACTTACCCAACCTCCCTCTAGGAGGCGCTTTAGCAAGGCCTTAGAGATGGTGCTAAAGGATTGTTCAGTGGGGTTGGTTAGCATTTCTAAAGCATGACCAAAGACTTACCCAACCTCCCTCTAGGAGGCGATTCAATAAGGCCTTTGATGAAGGCACAAAAAGCTAATTCGGTGCTTCGGCCAGGTACCGAAGGCTTACTCCATCCTCCCTCTAGGAGGCACCTTGGCCAGGCTGTATAGACAGAACCAAGGGGTTGCAAAAAGTTTGGACATGCCATTTTTAGGCGGGACAAAAGGATTGCCCTGACCTCCCGCTAGGAGGCGCCTTAATCAGGTCATGGAGATGTGATTAAGGGCTTATGCTTCGGCCAGGCCATGTAGGCGGGACCGAAGGCTTAGTCAGTGCTTTGGCCAGACCATCTCAGGTGGGACCAAAGGCTTACTCCATCCTCCCTCTAGGAGGCACTTCGACTAGGCCCTCTTGGGAGGATCAAAGGCTTTTTCCTTATTTTTGGAGTTCATTTCCCTCCTTAACCATGAAGATGCACTTCATGCAGAAAATCTTATTTTATTGATGACTTGTCTAACATCTTCTTACAAATTCATCAAACTTCCCTTGCCCTAGAAAATGGTTAATCAAGCCTTCCATGCATCAACATATTTTTGTGCTAGTTTGCCCGGTCATAGTAATAATATAACCCTCCGAGATTCCTTTCATTCTTTGGACACTTCTTTTGCGAAAGCCAATAGTTGAGTTTTTCCTTGGTCAATGGATTAGATGTTCTAGTAGGAAGTAGTAAGAGAATAATTCTTCGATTGTCGTGATCTTTTAGGAAACAATCCTCTCGGTTGGCATTTGATTCTTTTATTACTTGAAACGAACTCTTTACCTTTGATGACTACTTTCCCTTTTAAGGAGTTTTGTGCTTCATTTATTTTATAATACCGATCAAGTACTTCGTCAGTTTCTGGTAAACCGTTCGAAGTCCTTTTCTATCTCTTTTTCGAAAATGGTCCCTTGGGCTTTGAGCTGAATTTCTTTTCTCATTGCTAGGAAGATGCTATCCTTTTTTATTGTCTCCCTAGGGAAAAGATTTGTGTTGGTCCAACATGGATGGGATTTAAACTCCACTTTTCTGGTTTGTAATGAGCTACTTGTCTCTTCTTTTCTTCCATAACTTGTAGTGCCATAAACCTTAATACTTTCTCCTTATGAAGCCGGGGATCACTATTGTTTTGATAAGTTAGCCTAGTCATTTGAGGCTTGGAGGATCCTTGTTTGGAGATTTTAACACTATTAATTGGCATGACTAAACAAAACTTAGTTGATCCGATTAATTGGTGTTAAGAATCAAAGGTGGGTTAGCCTGCAATGGGATATGCCTGGTAGGGGCAAGTCCTTTAAGCCCTATATCTGCAAGCTAGGGTAGTTCCATTTAGCATTTTAATAAGGACGGAGGTTCGAGCCCTCCTTCTAGCGCCAAAATGTTAACAAATTTCTCCGTTAACCTCAAAAGTATAAGGAAAGATGATTTGGCTAAGCTAAAGTAATCCTAGGCTAAGTTGCTAGGAAGGAGTATGCACCATATCGAATCCATGAAAGTTTTACGCATGTTCAATAGCAATGCTAAAGCCATATCGCATGTCATTTAAGAGTGAATAGTTCAAATCACGTAGAGCAATCAAACTCAATATTATGAGTGCTTTTGGAATTCGAAGCATGTTATGATGTAAGAATCACAAATGCTTTGGAACTCGAAAGCAAGCCATAATTCAAGTAATCTTGTTCTTATTCCAAGTAACATTGAATGTACAATGCCTTATGTGCAATAGCTCAAGTGCTACAATTGGCTTTGAATCCCCAAATTAATTTAGGGTTACAAGTTTTAAAATGTAAGAAAAGAAACAAGAATGATTCACCATAATAGTCTTCATTCATGATATCCGTTATCAGCATTCTTTGAAGGTTGATAGAGTACGGTATCACTAAAGCATGGCATCGATAACTAGCGTCATTAATAAGTGGCAACATTAGCAATAAGCGATATTGATTTGAGTCGGCATTAACAAGAACCGGCATGGATGTAGAAGTGACACTGATAGGAATAAGCATCAATGTAGGTGTGGCATTGATAAGAGTCGACATTGATTCCAGGCGGAATTAATAACATGCGACATGGATAATAAGCGGTATTGATAGCAAGCGATATTGATAACAAGCAACATTGATGAATGATGGCATTAATAGGAGATGACATTGGAGAGATGCGATATTACTTTGAAGGGTGATATTGGAATAAAGCGACATAACTCTGATGTGATATTGATTACCTAGTGGCATGAAGTAAATGCTTCATTGATAGAATTCAACATCAATATGAGGCGACATTAATGTTGCTATAACATTGATGACATACGACATAACATCCTTTGGCATTACTCATTCAATTATGGGTGATATGCAGCATTGACGACCTTCTGCACTCTTAGTTTTATTAATGCGAGATCATGACTATATCGCCATGCCGCATTCCTTTGGGATTGATAATGCTAATAACAAGTATCACGATCAACTATAAACAACTCAAAGTCAAAGTCCCTAAAACAATATGTTTAATAATAAATATTATTATCGAATCAAAGACTTTTCATTAAGAACCAACCAAGTTGAATGTGCACGATATTGGAATTTTGTCCAAAACCAAATTCTATAAATCTTAAATTGTTATAGTGTTGACGAAGAGAATTGCTGTAAACAATCATTACTAAAGGTACCACTCAAATTGTAAAATTACATTTTACTAATAAAGATGTATAAGCGATAGATTCCACCATCCTATCACTCCGCTAGCTAAGGTGGTGAGTGAACGTTAATATTCAAATAGTTCTATATTAATCGCTGATTGAATTTACACCTACGAGTTGCACAACTGTATTGATGAATTCTTCTAAATACCATACAATTTAATTGGTTCATAACTGTTATAAATTAACAAAATTGATTAATATTTAAGAAATTTAATTAATTAATTATTTGATGCATTGGGTGATATTAGTAATTTTCTGGGTGCCATTAGTAATTAATCAGACGTATGTATAAAAGTTATATATGTACGTATTAATAAATTATATTGATGCACATTTAAATACGATTTAAATGATATTAATTACTTTACGGGTTTGGAGCGATTTAATGACCCTAGTATCTCATCATATGGCCGAGCATAAAATGAAGAAGATGTTTTTGTTTTAGTTATGGATCTGAAATTTTTAAATAGAGAGTTAGTAAAAGGAGGAGAATTTTTCTCCTTCAATTTCTTTATTTAAATGAATATACCCCTTCACCTTTTTTTATTGATCCTAGCCTCCACTTCATGGCCTGGGTGTTAGACTCCCCTTGGGCGAATATCAAAAATCCAAAACACATTAAATCAAATTATATCATGGTACTCTAAGTCACTGCAATGCTAAGAGATCGATTCAAGGTGAATTTAGGAGAACAGATCAATCAACATGTGTTCAGAGGCAACATCATTAAGGTCTAAAATCTAGTTTAATTTTTTTATTTGCATGTAGTAGACAATAGTTAGATTATAGAACAATACATGCAACTACTATCTAACACAACTATATGTTATTAAATCACATTGATCTATTTAGGTTGTTTGATATTGTGTTTTAATCATTGTATGTCATAAAAAAAATATTTCAATTCAGCTATGTATTATACATACATACATACATACACATATATATATATATGTATATATATATGTATATAATATATAAATTAATCTTTGGTGATTACAAAAGTCTATTCACTAGTTTTTAAATAACATACACACACATACACAATAATCAATGTAGACTAATTTTTGCAGTTAGTTTTATGTATTTTCTGAACCTAGGCTCTGATATCGAAATATAACACCTGCCTCTATACCAAGATTAACCGAGAGCATAACATAAGTAATACTGCTGGAAAACCCAAATAATAAAGCACTTAATGAGAGATCTGATGTACGAATTCTCTCAGGCTATCACCGAAAATGTTTATACGATATCTCTTACTAGAGATTTCATATTCAATATCGACACGAAGCAATTACACATGGATTTATCCAAAACAGAAAGTATACAAAATATATAAACAAAAAATATAATCACGATAGTTTACACCGTTTAAATTCAAATACATATCCTTTGCAATAATAAATCATATTGACAATCAGTTCCCAACACAAATACAAATACATTAGGGATCTCAAAAAGTACATGATTGAATAATACAATACATGAGGACAAATATATAAATAAGAAGGATAAAGTGTCGAAAAAGATCTAGCTGATAAGATGAACCTATCCTGCTAAATAACTTGGAGACTGACCTAAGTATTATAAGGAAATAATACATGACTCGGACTAAATAGGCCAGCATGATTTAAATGGTATGTTAAATGTAAAAAAAATACACACACGCATGAAATTTTAGATTTCATATGTATAGATATATATTAATAAATACATAATATTTTGAAAAATACTTAATTCATTTATTAAAGTAGGGTAACGAAAAGAAGTGGAAACAGATTATCTTTTGATCATAAATTCTAACAAAAAGATATTAGATACCCCAAGTAAAAGCATTATTCGGATCTCTTACAAAATTATTGTTCAATGTGTGTTAAACGAAAAAACTTTAGGTTATGGGTAATCCTTACTAAAAGGAAGTGGACAAAACGAAATGAGTAAGTGGTATTCCCTAGGGGCAATTATGTAAGTAGTTACGTATATATAACTTTGTAGTTAATTTTATTTGAAGTAACAATGTATCTTTTTCTTTATATACTTTGTTATATTGTGATATAATTAATTAATTAATTATGCATGCATGCTCTGCTAAAATTAAGTGTGACGCCCCACCTCTATACCCACGCTAGCCAAGGACACTACGAGGTAATGACGTCAACTAGCACGGAGAATAAGGCTGTTGAGGAGCAACCATCTGTGTAATTGCTTTGTGCGAGTACCGATATGCCAGATAAAAATATAACTTTTCATCTCAAGAGGAAATCCGACATACCGCTATAAACTCAAAGCTATCACACGGTGGCTATATGGACCTCGGAAACAAATATAGAAATAAACATAACACAAATCAGTCACAGACAATTCATATCACAAAGGCGGAAATAGATATGAATATAACACATGAAAGTGTACATCAGAGTAGTGGTCAAATAAGATCCACGATAATACAAAAGGATAGCTACAAGCTACACAAAAGAATAAGTATACATCACGGAGTCTATAACTCAAATGTATACAACAAAAACTACTAATCTAAGTAGTAAGCCAAAAGTCAGAGTAATCCCAGAAGAGAAGTCAAGCAGAAGCACCTGTAACATCTCGATCTGACCCGAGTATTATTTAAGAAGAAAATAATAAACGGATCAGTCTAACTATAATTATCAGATAAAATGAGATATAAGAAGAGATATGACAAAAACGAATGATAACCATAAAGCCATACTATGATAAGTATCTAATCGAAAATCAATCCAGAGATTAATCAATATCACAAGAATCTTCTCAAAGATTAAAAAGAATGTCATATTCTTAATTTAATTCACCAAGCCACAATAAATGACATATATATTAATGCCCATCGTAAATGCTGGTGAAACATAAATTCCAGAAATCAATATCCAGAAATCAAATAATCCGAAGCAACGACGTCGTACAGCGTAACGTCCGATGATCCAGAGACAAAATAAATAGGAACAACGACGTCGTACAACGCAACGTCCGATGAACCAAAGCACAATAAAAAGGAACAACGATGTCGTACAGCGTAACATCCGATGAACCAACACATAGGAAAATGGAACAACGATGTCGTACAGCGTAATGTCCGATGAACCAAAACACAATAAAAAAAGAACAACGATGTCGTACAGCGTAACATCCGATGAACCAACACGTAGTAAAATGGAACAACGACGTCGTACAGCGTAACGTCCGATGAACCAAATCACGATAAAAAGGAACAACGATGTCGTACAGCGTAACATCCGATGAACCAACACGTAGTAAAATGGAACAACGACATCGTACAGCGTAACGTCCGATGAACCAAATCACTATAAAACGGAACAACGACGTCGTACAGCGTAACGTCCGATGGACCGAATCAAAGAGACATCGCACATTGCTAGTCTAAACCATAAAATGATCGTCATCGATCATCAAGAAGTGTCGATTACACTAAGCTAGTAAATATAAGAGTTTAGCTTCATGTCCCATAACCACTTGCTTAACTCAAATATTTACGAACAGATTGTAGATCTCCACTAGAAAATTGTCACAAGAGTTTCACTCGAACAAGTCCATAAATTAACCGACGAAGTAAACGCAAGCGTTTCATACCACTTGTTTTGCTAAGCCGTTTAATTATATTTTCTCATACGAATGAGGTAAAGGTTTGTATATACTAATAGATTGGAAAACGGTTTTAGAAACGAGCTTTGTAATAAAATAGTGTTGAAATCGTTTTAATGAAAGGGTTTTGATATTTACTACTAGTATAGAAAACCTTTATATTTTGAAGTCACAAATCATAGAAGTGATTGTAGAAACAATCAATCATAAAAATTCACATTCGAAGACGTGAATAAAATCCAAAGAAATCGATATCAAATCCATCAAAATGGATATTTCCAATAATTCCCAAAGAAAATGTCATCAAAGTCGATAATAAATGATAACAACAAAAGGGAGACAACACGAATCGATTAAAGTTGGAAATTCAAACAAAATAGGCAATATAGGCATAATTGGCAAAAGGGAGCAGGTCGGTCAACCGGACTCCCTGAGTCGGTTGACCGGACCAGAGGCAGAAATTCTCGGGTAGCAGGTCGGTCGACCGGACTTCCTGGTCGGTCAGCCGGAGCCAAAATTCCTGCACTCCCAAAACAGAGGCAGGGAAGTGCTCAAGTAGCAGGTCGGTCGACCGGACCCTGCATTCGGTCGGCCGGAGCCTGATTTCCAGCACTTCTTGCTCTAGCAATGAATACTAATTCTTTCCAAACCAAAAACAATAGCACATGAATAAGTGTTAGGAATTCATACCTAACAATCAAAGATAAAAATAGTTTAAGATGTGAGATAAAAATCTCACCTTTTCACAAAAACAATAAAGAAGGAGCTTGAAAGCAAAGGGAGAATCAACCACTCTTCAACACAACCCAAATGAGCTTGAATCTATGCTCAAAAAGGAGAACATTCCCAAGGTTAGGTTTAGGAATTTCTGAAATTGATAAGAGAATGAGTTGGAGAAGAAGAAGAGAAGGCTTACCAAAGCTTCTTCTTTGAGTTTGGAGCTAGAACTTGGATTAGCAATGGAACTAGGGCTTAGGAATTTCCATTTCCAATCTTTTCCCCCATTATTCTCTTGAGCTTGAGAGAGTTAGGAACTGAGGAAAGAATGAAGAGAAGTGGAGAGGGGTTGGGTTGATATAACCAGAATTGGGCAAGTGGGCTGAACCCAAACCAAAGCCCTACGTGAAAAAGTAGCAAAATTCCACTAACTCCAAACATATCGAAGCTTATACTCAAAAAGGTCACAGACGGCATTTTGAACTCAATGGAAGTGGTCTCGAGTCCTAATTCGACTGTTTGCAAAAAATAGCTTTTCGGACTTCAATCCGATTAACGATTCTATATTTAAATAAAATATTTAAATATTCAATCGTAGAATATGCGGGTTGTTACAGACTCCCCTCCTTAAAGAAATTGCGTCCTCGCAATACTTAAGAAGAAAATAAAGAGTTACAACCATAAAAGCATATCAACACAAAAGAAAATTTGAATCAAGAAGTCCACCATAAAGAGCACGAAAGAGTAAATCCGAAAGTTTTCGTCCGATGAATTCTCTAGATTTCCCAAGAGAAATCCTTGGGATTTGAGAACCATAGAACTCACACAAAAAGAACATCTTTATTTCGAAGGCGCTCAACCCTCGAAGAAATGATGCGAATAGGGTGTTGCTCAAAAGTCAAATCTGGTGAAACTTCAATTTCTTCAACATCACCGGACTCAAGAATAAAATTGGAATCCCTAAGGTATTTCCGCAGTAAAGAGACGTGGAAAACATCATAATAGCTAAAGATTGAGCCGGTAATAAAAAGGCGATAAGCTACGGATCAAATACGTTCGGTGATGGGAAACGGACCAACATATCGAGGTGCTAACTTTCCCGATCGACAGAAATGCACATCACCCATCAAAGGTGAAACGCAAATGAATACCAATAAAGTTTGAACCTAAAACCAGCTTCTCACCGGCTTTAAGCCAACACGAAGAGAATCGGCATGGCCTTCCGTAGAGTGGCTCGAAAGGTACCATACCAATACAAGATTGGAAGCTATTATAGGAAGAAAACTCAACAAGAGAAATATGATCTTCCCAACTTCCATAAAAATCGAGAACACATGAACGAAAAAGATCTTCAAGAGTTGATTCACACGCTCGGTTTGTCCATCGGACAAAGATGATAAGCGATGCTAAAATTTTAAGCTTTGTTCCTAAAGCTTTTGAAGACCTTACCAAAATCCACTAGTAAAATAATGGATCACGATTGCTAACAATAAAAGTAAGAACTCCATGAAATTTAGCTTGACATAGAGTTAAGCTAAAAAAAGTATATTCCAAAAGAAGGATGAGCCTCCAGGCTACACAAAACAAGAGACGAACATAAATTGGATTAACGATCTCGAATCTCACAAGTGGACAAAGTCTCGAGATCATTCCATCCGGATATCATCATAGAAACAACTACTTGTTGCTTTCGGCTAAGGGCATCGACAACATGATCACCCCTTCCTGGAGTATAAAGAATATCAAGATCATAAAATGCAAGGAACTCGATCCAATATTAAGTTCCTTATGAGAAAATAAATATTCCAAAGATTTATGATCAGGGTAGAGAACAAATTTCTCACCCAAAATAATGATGCCAATTTTTTTTTTTAAAAGCGAAATCGATAGCCACGAGCACTAGATCATGAGTGGCATATCTAGTCTCAATAGGCATTAATGATTTAAAAGCAAAAGAAAGAGAACAACATCCAAACCAATACGATTAGCATTGGTACAAAAGATAAAGTCTTGGTTCCCATCGGGAATCACAAGAATAGAAGTATCGGAAAAGAATTCTTTCAAATAATCTTCTTTCCCGAAAAGCTAAAACTTTCAAAATCACAATTATCTTTATGTAAAAATCTTTCTAGAAAAATTTGCATTTTACAAGTCAATATATCATGTCAAATTGTCTCATCAAAGCGTTTAGGAGATTCCTATCGATAACGTTGATCAGGCGCATCGACCAGAATTCTTAAAGCACTCAATGGGCAATACAATCACAAAACCATCTTCTATATGATAAACATGTTTCTTAAAAACCTTTAAGAATATTCTTTG